>OY365778.1:18850300-20050300 GCA_959347405.1 Napeogenes sylphis | reverse complement strand
GTAAATATATATATTTTTTTTATGTCATAATATGTTACTTCTTTTTTAAATAATAATAAATCTCGACTAATAGAAAGAGCGCCTTATACAGACAGTAATTGGAGAGATACTTCAGATTAAATAAACTTTTCAATGAATTATTTACCGGTGCTCCGTATCTTATCCCATTTGTAATAACTTTCAAACAACGTCATAATCTAATTAAATTTTTGATTTTCTTCTTCGTTCTGCAAATTTATAAGGTTAACGGTAATTTCATAATTAGAATTATAAGAATTAAACTAATTAAAAACATAATTCTGTAATCCGATGATATAAATTATTCTTTGATAATATCTACAACTGCTGTGCCAGTCACAACATCTATTAACTTTAATTAGCAATGAATTACTTGTTTAACTATACTTATTATGTTGTCAAGCTTAATTTGTCCACCTAATTCCCTTTAAATATCTCTATCATTGACTAACACAACTTAATGCGTCAAATTAGGTACCTAATGAATCCATCGGATTTGATAATAATTAATCTACGACCAGTAACATCTCAGCGTAAGTAAAATATAGTCAATAACAAATTGCAAAATATTTTGAAGAATAATTTATCATAATATATTAAGTATTACTTCAATCTTATTAAAATGTATATTTAAATGATAATTAAAGTACAGAAAGATGTATTGCAGTAGTGGTAACGGAGATGTTTTATTACCTACGGAAACAGGATTAGGTACTTAATGAATTTACGGGATTCAATACCGCTCTGAAACTTCGGTCATAAACCGTCGGTCAAATCCCGCTTCGAAATGTGAGAGTTTGCACACAAATGTGTTTTTCTTGCTACCTCTAACTTTCATATTTCACCTACTTTACATTCAAGGGATGCGGCTGCAAAATGTCCGTAGGATGCCAACTTAAGCCAATATTACAAAATCGTTGATCGGTTATCAGATAGGTTATGGTTTCTTCCGAATTCTTCTATAGAGAATTGTATGAACGTTTTATTGATTTGAAATTTTAAAAAGGAATAAAATACTTTAAGTGATGCCTTCATCTTCAATCGATACTCGATCTGAATACAAAATTTTAGATCTCCGTCTAAAGGCCATCCTTGAAAATATGTTTAGTATCAGAGGCGGTTAAATATGTAAGGAGATTTTTACGAAATATTAATTTTAATTATTTTATTTTATTCCTTTGAAGTGAAATAAAATAACACACTAACAAACGTAATCAAAAGAGTGAACTAAAGCATAAATCGAAAAAATGTACATTTCAATTACACTGGCCGAAGTAATTTAATATTGCAATCAAAATGTACAAAATAGAGCGCTATCAGGCTTTTGATGTACGCCTATTACATTTTTTACTACCAATATTTTTACCACAAAACACTTAGCGGCGATATATAAAGTGTTAACTGCTACATCATACCATTATTTCCGTGGCCGCTGTTGCGTTAACCGTTCATGATGTAGCCACTATTGCTCTTTTTATTTAACTTTTAGCCAAAATGAGGGTAATAACTTTTGTATGAACATTTTTCAAAGCTTGCACTATATATTTTTATAACACAAGAATTCAGCAACCAACAAAAAACATTGATTCTGAAGATTTTTTAAAATGGTTTTTTAAATGCGGTACATATCACAGATGCATTCTTATGTTTATGACTTAAGACTATTTTACTTCTTAAAATTTTTGTATATAAAGTAATAAAACATCGAGCTAAAATTTAAAAAAAAAATTGTTTGTATTTACACCAAGAATTGGACCAATATATAAATATTCTTTTAAAAATAGTAATTTCTTTAAAATAGTTTACCGTATAAAATCTTTGCATAGACTCGGCTTCATGCTTTGCAGGTGAGCACATCAAAGCGAACTTAGGCATATTCCATTTAAGCGTGATTTATCGAAGCGATTGCGGATCGTCTCGCTTAAGCGATTTCAGATCGTTTCGCTTAAGCGGACGCGATAATCGATTTTTGCTTCATTTTTATATCGCTACTGGGTTGTAACTATTGACATCAAATGCTGCAATGCATTTTTGTAAAAGATATACATTTGCCCTAGACTATTAGGAAACCAACCATTGAAGCTTAGATCGAAAATAGTATTCATGACAATTGAACGTTTCACATGTTGACATGTTTAAGTCTTGCTTTTGTTAATACATTTTAATTTATTTTTTTAATTAAATAAGCTTAACATGGCTTACATTTTCATAGATATGTTTATGTATCAGCTTTTCATAAAGAGGGATAAATATACGATAGCTCAGTTGGCAAAGTTAAGGGACGACATTCCATTGGTTCCAGCCGCATCCCTGTTAAAAACATGTTACTGTATATATTATCATACAAAATGTTGTATTGTATGTATGTCTAATACCCATGATAATCTAAGACCTTTACCTCTTTTGCACCTTTTTATTTAATGAACTGAAAAAAAACAACATATATACTTAATAATTTACTTTGTGCTTTTTTAATTCCTTCACCTACAAGTGTATTCTATTTATATGTTTTTAAGCAATTGCGCAGCTTGCTTAGTCTCGAATACGAAAACTTCGACCGCGCTCTATTTCACTTGAGGCAAGTAAGTGAAGTAAAGATTTAAGTGAATCGCCGGAGGGCTAAGTTATTGCTGTTTTCTGGAGCAACGTGGTTACGCAAGGAGTTGGTTGGGATCTATGTGTTTGAGGATAAATTGATAGTTTTAGATCATAACTGCTACGGAATGTGGTTTTACAAATTTTTAAAATTAGAAAGATTTTAATTAATTAAAAATATTTTGATGTACTTTTGATGTACTTATAAAATCTTTTACTGTAAGGTTTCTGTTTCGCTTTGCTTTTAAAAAATTCTTTAGGAATAAGTAATAAACCACGATTTAATTTAAATAGGTATATTATGATGATAAATTGTATATATAGCTACGAGAATGTGCAAAGTTAAAAGCTTTATATTTTATCCATTTGTAGTCTATTTTATTCACTTATCTAATGCACAGCATATTTTGTATAATATTTACATTTATAAAATAATATCTTTAAGCCAGTAATAATATCCAACATTGAAGCCGTAGTTTTTGTGGTAAAATTTGCTTTTAACTGACATGCGTTTTTAATGCACCACCCTTGTCTACTTTGACACCGAATTTGAAATTCAGATTCCTTATTTACTTTGGTTAAATGTGAATTTCTTTACCTCATATATCACCGCTCTGGATTTGAATTACTAATTGCAGGGTACAGGTGTTTTGATGTCACCTTTGATAAGTGCTTTGTAGCTTAATAAACTATTCTTTATGAAATATGAATATTTGATTTTTCATCCTGAAGTGTGCCTTAGTCAGCGGTTTGGATTATTAATAATTATTATTATTATTAATACTGTTTGTTTATATACATAAGATCAGTGTAGTAATAACAAAATGTTAAATTAATGTTTAAAAATCTTGATATTATATTATTTTTTAAAAAATCGTTAATATTAAGAACATTGTTATTTCTCACGCATTAACCGACAAAATTGTTGGCTACGTAAAAAGATAGCCATAAAGGGGGCGAAATTATTATAAATCTTCATAGCATTACCATAGAGCAACTTAGGGAACTTTGCTCTTTGCAGAATTTTCCTGTAAGTGGACTGTAACTCATGGGAGCATATACGCTAATGCCCCTACCACTTGTTTACGATATGATCTCGAATTATTGGCTAGAAGCTTTTATCAGTATTTTTATTTTAAAACAAAAGTTAAAAATGTAGACAGAAAGTGGTTAAAAGTATAAGGAACTAGATGGATACAACAAGCTTAAAGTGCTTTACAATTTACCTTTATTATGTAACGACCGTGTGTTTGTAAATTATATTACAATGCATAATGTCATAATTTTGTGACCGTATTGCTCTAGTAACATAATAATGATACCAGAATTATAGACCTATTGAATTAGATGGAATTGATCTCCAAAATTAAATACCTAATCTCATATGCAAAAAAATATAAAAAAATCTGTTGTATAATTTTGGCGAATTCAGATACAAAACTGCTTATTTTAACAAAAACTTATTATGCTTTTACAGCATAAAATATAAAGTCAGATTTATTAAGTGCAGTCCGTAGTAGGAGACGTGATGAATTGTTGTCACAAACTATTTCTGTGGGGTTACGAGTGAGAAATAATGCCAATGAGTCCGTCGAAAGGTGACGCAGAAATATGAGGGGCTCTTACCAAATCGTTTTGTATTTTACGCGTCTTTGACTTATAAAAAGGAATAAAATACCTCTGCTTATTGTAAGCGTATGGAATTTGGATGTATATCTTTATATTAATTAAGAAATGCTAACTTTTTGAGACATCTAAATACAGCAGTATTACATATACTTTGTATAAAGATAACAGAGTGAAATAGGTCTACACCCAATCACTTCTCAATATTAAATGATTACTACATCAATTGTTTAATTTTTAAAATATTAATAAACATTCGAATTTATATACCTTAAAAAAGATGTGTTTACATAAAAAAAAGTACTGTCAGAAATAACTGCATTGTAACCCAAAGGAAAAATATCAACAATATTTTGAACACATTCGACGATATCAAACTACAGATTGGAAAATATTTTTTTAGCTTTGACCCGCCTGTTTCATTTTATATATGCTTTTAGTTTGAGGTATCAAAATTGAAATGCACATATTTAAAATAAACATACACCAATACACTCCTATCGAATCCTAAGTAATTGATAATACGCTCTATCTAAAATTCTTGATCTAAGCTTTATCGAACTAAAACGTATCGTAGCCTAACTTATTATTAACGACTTCTTACCCGTACTAGTGTAGAAAATATACAATATAGAATTCTCTCTTAAATCCTAGACATCCCATATGAAATTCTGATAACTTACTTTTTTAACACACGATATCGTGTAAAGCTTTTTCGCGGTATAAAAAGGAAATTTGATACGAAGATTGTAGTATAATGTTGACTGGAAACTCGGGTAATCTTTTATAGATCGCTTCTGGATATCATTCTGGTTGTTGTTAAGCTTATATTTACAATATTAGCATTTAAAATATACATTAGAATTAAAATGTTTTCAGATTCATCCAATAGAATTTAACACATAAATATATAAACAAAATACAGGTATTCATTATTATTATACAAAAGCTGTTTTTTGTAACAGGATAATTTCGAAGTTATGAGTGAAAACGTCTGCCGCCGAAAATAATAAACTAATTTGTGAGCATAAGAAATTATTTGATGCGAAATCATTAGAAGTAATAAGCTTTACTAGTTTGTGTAACCGGAACCAACTCAATTACTTCTAAAAGACGCTCCATCTGGTTCCAAGATAATTTAATATAGTTTGTTTATATCTAATATGTATGGTTTTTTCTTGTAGTTTATTTAAAGTAATAAATACACTATGAGAAAATATATAAAACTTATGATAATTTAAAAATTAGTTAGCATAGATAAAATTATAAATCTTAATTTTTGTTAAAATACGACTATATGTGGGTTATTAATAAGGATTAAGGATCACTACATGTTCTATATCGGCTTTTATTTGAATAAATGTTTCATCACGTCTAAAGTTTCAAAATTGTCTTATTAATTTGTTTTATTATACAATTTTTACAAACTAAACAATTACAGGTAATTGTTATAAAAACAGGGGCCAGTTTGAGAAAGATGTATAAAAGATTCGTTTTTATTTCTGGTACCTTAGAGAAGATTACCAGTATTCTCCCAATATTTCCACGGCTAGAACAAAGCGGCGTGGAACCTCAAGACTTTAATGAGGTAGTTCTATCTACGTCGTTTACTACCACACTCGCCCGAATAGGACATTATACACTTATTCGCACTGGAACTAGCTCGGTATATTATGTAATAAAATACTAGATAGAAAGGTTATATACTTGGAAAAAGAGAACTTAATAATTCCTTACTATTAATCACTATCTCTTCGTGTATAATCATTTTAATACAATGCATTAATTGAAATATCAATTTATTTATATTAAATGTATATAAATATTGGGAGTTGAAATAGAACATTTAATGAATATTTATAAAAGATAACAAATCTTTACTTTTTCCAATGCATGCATTTAATCCAAAATATGCAAGTATACATTGAACTTTTACCAACCACTTTTTATTCCGATACAACTCAATAATGCTTTAAAATTTTGCTATTTTTCTAACCACGTCTTAAGCTGACTGTTGAATGTATATCTGTTTGTGTTTTCAGCTTTACCATTTGTCAAGTTAAATAACAAAACTAAGGTAAGACAAAACACAATTTCATAATAAAATGCAAATATATGTAAAAACAATTTTGTTCAATTTGTAATTTGCTTGTAATGCTTAGTTTCATGCAACTATTATTTATCTACGATATGCCTATTAATATCAATAAACATGAAAACTTGTTAATATTTGTAGTAGCGTAACAGGAGTGGCATGTCTTATTTCAATGAAGCAGACTGATGGTTCCCTGTCGACGCTTCTCTCTCTGAATATTAATTTCCAAACATAAATTTTACGGTACGCTTTATTGGATACGGGGCTACTTGAAATTATTACGTGCCCTTAGGGTCTATTCAACTTGAAATTGCACCTCGGAAAATACTTTTATATAAAATAGTGATAAGTTTTAGTTACTATCTTTAAAATAGTAGTATATATCTACCCAATTGTATTTATTTTAAAAATATATTACCCGCACTAGTTTTTCTTATATCACAGTTTATAGGAATGAAATCAAACATTTCTTTTTCTTCCATAAGGGAGGTCTTAAGTAGAAAACTAGTACAAATAGAGTCCAGCACTCCATTACCAGTGGGTTTGCTTGGCCCATGAGTGCAAAGGAGAGGACATTTATCGACTTCGCCACTAATGGAGACTGGCTATTTGCAGTAATATATTTTACTTCCCTGCTTGCAGTTTAAACTGTAATGGACTATTATGCACTACAGGAAACAAGGCAACGGTTGACGCTAAGTATGGGACCATCCGCGCTTTGCCGGATTTATTTTTCATTAAATCTTTCATAGCATTAAATTATCATGAGTCTTTCAAATAAGTATAATAACAAATTTGCTAAAAAGACACATCATATCAAATGATAGTAATAAATCATAAATCTTTAACTGCGTTGAAATTCATAAGATTTCATATAAATTAAAAAAATAAAATTTTCATTGAAGTAATATGCAATTTATTTTTTAACAAGCTAAAGAGGTCAAGTATTTTATATTTTACGTAGTCTGGACCAATTTATCAGTTTGATAATAAATCACTGATCAACCTAAAAGATATTAATCCAAAGAATTAAGATTCAACTTAATGACAAAACTTCAAAAGGCATCTGGGAACGTATTGTTAAGGGAATTACTGTCGTATCAAATTAGGGAAAGAATGATAAAAATTAGCTTGAAACTCGGTTTTTGTTGATTTGACTCCTTAAGATCCTAAATCCGGGAATTTCATCGCATTATAGCTGTTACAAAAAGTTAGACTGGATAAAGGTGACGCGTAACTTTTTCTATTTATTGGTTTTAGTATAAAAATATAATCGCCAGATTTGACTTGTAACGCTTTGTAAACTAAACTTTTTATTATATCTGTATTAAGTTTATTGCTTTTACATATTACCTTTACTGGAGAGTACTGTAGTTGTAACTTCAATACTCATATGCAAATATAAATCGAAGAACCAATTAAAACTTATTCACAGAACACCCTAGTCATAACGTACTTAATAGTATTTTACTTCGAATCATTCCCATTTGCGATGATGAGCAGATTCTACTTATGACGCCGTCTCGCAACGGTTCCCGCCAGAACAGTTTTTGCTTATGAATATTAATGTCTGGGGATTTTTTCCATTATCTCAAGCCACTGAAGGACGATTGTGAGGAACATATTTCAAAACTTTTCACCTTCCACTAAGTGATTTAGTTAGAGGGTTCGTTCTCATTGAGCGCGCTCATTTATTTAATGTGGTGAATAATGCTTTCTGTAACATAGAAATAATAGTATGAATATGTATAATAATCTAAGTGTGGAATGAAAACAAATTTTACGCTACGTAATATTTTTTTAATTGTTTGTTATAATTTTTTAAATAACAAATAATTAAATTTCATTTTAAAAAAAAAAAACAAGTATTATCAGTAATTATCAGAATATTCTCTGTATAATATAATTTATAAATACTTGGTTGACGCTTATAACCTTATTTTTTGTATTATCATTTTCGTAGACCCCTGAAGCCGGAACGTTATAATCTCGATAAAAACTGTATTGCAAGTCAAAACGAGCAAACGTTTCTTTAGGCTCATCCGCAAAAACTTTGTAAGCTCCTGAATGGATGGAGCAAGTCACATAGGCGTGTTTCTGGTTGAAAATGTAGGATGGAGGAAGTTTCACTATAATTAGTGTAATGAAAGCTCTGGTATGTTATTTGATGTTTACTCAGCTAGCCGACTGCGGTCGGGATGGAGCTTAGATCTCTTTTACTCTGATCGTTTTAGTTCGGTGAAATACATTGGAAGATAAATATTTAACTTGAGGGCTCGTGCTATTTTGGTTAAGGAATATGTGGATGTGGGTTTTTTATTAAACAGAATATTACAGTATACGTTTTAAAAAAAACCCGCGGAACACAACTTCTTCAGGAGTTCAACAATGGTTTTTAGTTATTGCCGTGCCGATATAAATGTTCACTATTTTAAGATAAACAAAAAAAAAAAAAGATCTTAATGTAAGAATCAATAGCGTACGAACAATCATCAAATATAGTTATCGATAGCTCACAATCTTATCTCATTATCATACCAAAATGGTTAGCGGAACTTAAACTAAATTAATATTTATGCACTAGCCATTATCATACAAAACCCATATCCAAACAGTTAATTCCTTATACCTACTTACAATAAAGCGCTTAGTGCGCTACAAAGCGCCACAAAGGTAAACCATTACTAAACCATTATTACGTTCACGACATCAAGGATTACAGCTTTATTCATAATTAGAGAAGATTCCCTTATCACTGTATAAGAACACGTCAAGCAATTTGTATAAAAATAAATGTCGACCGTAAAAGGCTGTTTCGCATTTCATTATAACCTCGCCGTTGATATTTAACTTAAGGCGGTATCTACACTTCGAGTAGGCGGCACATATTTTTGTGTTTGAAATAGTATAGAACATATTGACTACTCATTATTTATTCATAACACCTATTTCTACTTAATTGGAAGTACTTTTCGTAATAAATAAATATGTTTTTTTGTCTTTGTCTACAGTAGGCCAAGTGCTATATTAAAAAAGTTTGATACTAAGTTTAAACACAATTGTTTTCGACAAAAATTTTAAAATACATATATCGCTTTACTATATCAGGTGGTATGACACAATCTTATGAGGCTCTTCAGATACTATAAGGGGTAAGTACATTCACATATATGTTTATGATAAGTGTTATGTGATAAAAGTTACATCATGTCTTACAAGTATGAACATTAATTTATTAATTTAAAATAAGACAATTTAATTTAAAGAAATTGTTAACCTTTCAAGACGTTCATTTAAACAATTGGACGGAATTACTTTAGTTAAACGTAGGAAAACTTCGATTGTTATAAATATCTAGTTTAAGAAGATGAAAATATACCTTGTATTATGCTCATTGGTTTTAAATCTTCTTTTTAGAATTTAGTATAATATTTTCTTAATAAGATTTAATCAGCAGAAACTTTGAAATTATATTCCGCTCCAAGTATTTAACGTAAGTAAACACACTAAAGCCGAGTTTGCTAGTTATCATGAGGGAACGAAATTTCGTTAACGATATTTTCAAGTGAACTTAATAAGATAGCCACAACCGACTTTAGTAGAAGTTTTCAAGCGCCCTAAACCAGTTAGTCGCTAACTTTAGGAGAACATTAAATCAAATACAGCGATCACTACTTTCGGGGATATGAGTGTTGTTAGAAATTTAATTTAAAAGTAGCGTCTATTAGTAATACTGAATTGAATTGGAGTAAAAAAAATAATAGAATGAGGCATTAATTTCAAAATTCAGGCATGTAATCTAATATCAATAACTATTAACACTAAAGTACCGTTCAATTCTGTCAAGTAATAATATATTCTGGTTTATAGAGATCGTTCCCAAACGGTAAAAATCTTGTTAACCATACAATAGACCCAAATCGAATCCTTATCGAGGTAGTAAAATAACCGCTAAACTGCATTTTGTCACGAAGTACTAACGCTAGTACTAAAATATTTGCATACAACGAAATTTTTTAAACTCAAAATAGAGACATAAAGTATAATTCCAAATGTTTTGAATTATATGGTTTAAGCCTGTTACGTGTAGGCCGGAGTTATGATCTAAAACTCGAATTAACTAAATCCTAAATTTATATAAATAAAGAATGAAAAATAAACAGATACGGGCAGGGATTCGAACCCGCGACTACTGCAAAGTTAGAAACATTGGTTAGGATTTTCGAAAGAAACCTAATAGATGTCACCACTGCACCGTCCCGATAAAGACGATTACATATAGAAATGCTTAGTTCACCGAGACGGACAGCGATACGGTAGCTCAGTTGGTAGAGCGACGGGACGGTTTCCCAGTAGTCGCGGGTTCGAATCCCTGCCCGTATCGGTTTATTTTTCATTCTTTATTTATATAAATTTAAATAAGCTTAACATGGCTATACATGTTTAAAGATATTTTTAAACATTAATTTCGGTAGTGGCATCTTTTCAATGTTTATCTATACTGCAAAGTTAGAAACATTGGTTAGGATTTTCGAAAGAAACCTAATAGATGTCACCACCGTCCCGATAAAGACGATTACATATAGAATGCTTAGTTCACCGAGACGGACAGCGAGACAGATAATTTAAATAAGCTTAACATGGCTATACATGTTTAAAGATATTTTCAAACATTAACTAAATCCTCTTAAAATATATATATTTATTTATATATATCATTATTTATATGTGTATAGTACACAACATTATTCTGAACAAATGTCGGTTTTGTCCACGGAGTATGGGGTACGTGATATCTAAGTCAAAAGCTTTAAAAAGTTATATAAAATAGACACATATGAAATCTATTGGATGTAATTTTGAACTCATATTCAAATGCTATACAAATAATAAAAATAATGTTACCTACATTTTTTAATTTAGGTAAATTTAAAAGGAAAACTCGTCCACATGAGCGGAACTCAAACCTATAATTTCAGGGATAAATAATCCCAGAGGTTTAAACTCAACCATCCAAAGAAATAAATAATTTGATACATACCCTATTTGGTTATAATTATTAAAACGTGACCAGGATATTAGAATTTCAACTTTATATTTATTTTGATAAAGTTATTTTTTTATTGAGCTTAGTTAAATAAAAAGCGAAAAGCGTTTTGCTTATTTTCAAAAGTCAAAAAGGTATAATCATAAGTAGTCTAAATAGATAAAATCTTTAAAATCCGGTATATAGCCGAAAGAAAATTCTAATTAGATGACATTGCCTTTGGTGACTGGTATAGAATGTAAATGAGAACTCTATGATTTAGGTGCTATATTTATAAAAAGGGATAATATCGGAGATTGTCAGGTCATAAATAAATCTGGCCGCTCCCTCCATATCTCTTAGTTGCGACCTGCGAGTGAACGACAGAATTATATGATTTATGCTCATACGGATCTCTTTATTTTAGAAAATATTTCAATTTTCTTTGGTCAATTCTTTGTTTGGGTATAGAGAAATGGAACACATTATCATAAACATGTGTAAATAAGCTGTTACGATTTGTATGTGTGTGTATGTTATGTATATGTAATTGAACTTGTAGTTACAGTGTAAAGTTATATTAAGTCGAAATAGCAAATATTTAGCTGTCTAGCCGAGTGACAGATGGACTATTTCTGACCGTCCACGGCTTTAAATTTTTCAACGTCTTCTTTAAATTGTAAGTTCCAAGACTTTCTGTAGCACCTTTTATTTCCTTTTTAATAGTTTTTCTTCAGTGACATTGCTTTTTTATTCCGTTTATAAAAGTTATCTATGTTTATTATTATAATATTTTCTCTAACTAAATAATTTAAACATACTTATAAGATTCCATTCCTCTAGAGTTTTCGAATTCAATTCATCTAAGTTATGAGTGTCTATTAAATTAGTAACTATACATAACAACTTTTAGGAAACTTCAAAAATATTCAGTTACTTCATATTTTATAATTTATCGATTTTATAGATGCTCCAGCTCTAATTTAATATAATTTTTCGACTTTGGAATAACTTACGTTCCTTATATTCTTAATCAAAGAATATTATTCTTAATTTATTCTGTAATAGAATTTTTAATTTCTCTTAATATATGCTACTCGAAATTGGTATCACTTTAACGCTTCTTCATTTCATTATTTTTACTGCATAACTTAGTTTTTTAGATCGAGTTTATGTCCGTCGTATAGAGGTAATAAAGTAAAGATGGCGGACATTTGGATGAACGCCAAAGATGGTCCAGATAAGACCTACCATGTATTGGACAAGTCGAATGACAAATTGGATGTTAAAAGGCAACTTATTATTGTAAATGTCGTCGATGCGAATATAATGTATCGGGTCACTCTTTGGGTGGGTGTCTGTTTACAGAATAAAAGACTTAGATGCCAGTCATTGGAATTGTCAACGGAAATTATTAATATTGATCTTTCAACATTATTAAACGATAGAAAAGATTGTTTATGAATCTTAACATATCTTTTCGTGCATTACAAGAATCTCAAGAAGAGAAAAAAAGATATCAGATCAGGTATCAGGTAAATAGTTAGTAAGTTACATCGTTTTCTTTCTGAAAGTTAGTTGGATAATACACTCTAACTGATTATGTTTCCACTCATGTTTATTACCACGATGCTATGTTATTGTTAAAATAAAAAAAAAAATATCCTAATTTCAATCGAGACAATCTAATGAGAGTGAGGGAGTGAAGCTAATATTGAATAGAATTGAAAATTTTATGGTCCTAATAGAACAGACTAATAAAAAATATACCACTATTTTTTTCAACACACTGTTAGTTAGTGCATCCTATGCTGGATAGGGAAGAATTCTTTAGAAATAAATAAATAAAGAGGATTTATTGGGAAACATAAACTGAGTCTTCATATAATTATTTAAAAATAAAAGTGAATATATACTAAAACAATAATAATAATAAAATAGTGTTGACGCTCGTAAAAAATAAAGAACATAGGTAATAAGAAAACAATATATTTATGTTGCTAATGTTTTATCTTAAATTATTAACTTCTTGCATTTAATTTAATTTAAGTAGTAGTTTTTCTTGGTGGTAGACCATAACATCGGGTCACCGGCAAAGTTACCACCCATCGGGCAGAGTCGTGCCGCAAAGCGACCTAGTCGTGTTCCGGCACGTTGCTCGATGAAGCCGTTTATGGGAAATGGGTCTGAACAGCTGCGGTGCGTTTGCGAACCGGTTTGACGTCGAGTTGGTGTTTGTTTTGTCGGGTGTCTAGTCGAGGAGGGTAGCGGGATCCGAAGCGACGGCTTTCCGCTGGCCGCCCGCAGATAGTTGGGGGCCCAATTAGTGGGTTAGCCACCCACGAAAGGCTGCCCCGCCAGCTGCGTAAAATCCCAGGGTGGCTCCATCGTGCTGGTTGGCGACCAGACGAGGAGGCCCGATGGCGATCCCTGGGGGGGTTCGGGCGTCCCCGCAGTCTCCAGACTAGCCTCCCAGTGGCAAGACATCACCAATTTCGACGTCGGGGTCGATACGTACCGCCTCGTTCAACTGCCATTTCCCATCCCTATTCACTTTTATTTTATTTTTTTATGAGTAAAGTTAAAAAGAAGAAAATGTTTTTACAGCGGTTGCACTCCTCCTCATTTAAAGTGCACCTCACTAATATCAGGGGTTTGCACTCTAATATCCTAGCTGTCCATCACCACCTGGAGACAGAGCAGCCGCACCTCTTCTTTTTGACGGAGACGCAGATACAATGTCCTTTGAGCGCTGCGCACCTGCATTATCCCGGATACACGTTAGAGCACAATTTTCGCTCACGTGCCGGAGTCTGCGTGTACGCGCGGAACGACCTCTGTATCCAGCGTCTCCGTCACCTTGATGACCCCACTTTTTCTTCTATATGGGTTTTACTAGACACAGGAAACGAAAAAATCCTGTATTCCTGTGTCTACCGTTCGCACAGCGGTGACCAGGAGACAACTAGATTATTTGAGTATCTCGGTGAGGCTGCTGATATGGCTTTGCATCAGTACCCTTCAGCGCAGCTTGTTTTTCTGGGGGACTTTAATGCTTGTCATCAAGACTGGCTGTTCCCGTACCAGAAAACCGACCATGCTGGAAGAGAAGCGCGGAAATTTGCGTTGTCCTTGGACCTCTTTCAGCTGGTGAGGCAAGCGACAAGGGTACCAGATGTGGTAGGCCATACAGCCAATTGCCTGGACCTTCTGCTGACAACTGATCCGGACAGGTATCGTGTTGAGGTCACCTCCCCCTTGGGAACCTCCGATCACTGTCTGGTGAAATCTGTGTTTACATATTCCCCACCAGCTCTCGAACCACATGGTGTTAGGCGAGTATGGAAATACAAGTCAGCAGATTGGGATGAGATGCGGCACTTCTTTGCATCTTATCCTTGGCGGCAGGTCTGCTTCTCTTCTTTGGATCCGTCGAGTTGCGCGGATGCTATAACCGATGTGGTGCATCAGGCAATGGAGTATTTTATTCCTTTTGCTGAAGTTCCCGTCGGTGGCAAAGCTCGCCCATGGTTTAATGCTGAATGTGGTCATGCTCAAGACCGAAAACATTCGGCATACCTCATTTGGGCTGATGCTCGAAGCCGCAAAACTCCGGATCTAAGTACAAAGAAGAGAGCCTTTAACCTAGCTGCCAAGTCCTACAAAAAGGCATTGCGGAAGGCTCGTCTCGATCGAATCGCTAAGAATGGCGAAAAGCTCTCTGTCAAACCAACTGGCAGTCGAGCTTTCTGGTCTCTTGCGAAAGCGATCGAGTCGAATTTCTGCCAACCCTCACTGCCTGCTCTGCTGAAGCCGGATGGATCCCTGGCCCACACAGCAACAGAGAAAGCGAATGTATTTGCTTCTCTGTTTGCTGATAATTCGCATCTAGATACTGGCAATGCTTCTCCAGCACATCTTCCTCACTGCGGTATTTCGATGCCTGAAATCCGCATCACTAACAAAGAGGTATGGAGAACATTGTGTCGTTTAGATGTGAATAAAGCCAGTGGTCCTGATGGTATACCAGCCATTCTGCTCAAGACATGTGCAGCTGAGTTGTCTCCTGTACTGACACGTCTGTATCGCCTCTCTTTCAAGACTGGAATAGTGCCGAAATCCTGGAAGCTTGCCAACGTGCAACCCGTGCCCAAAAAAGGCAGCCGTGCTGATCCTGTCAACTACAGACCGATTTCAATCACCTCCATACTCTGCAAGATTATGGAGCGTGTATTGAACTCGCGCCTTCTAGCATACCTAGAAGGTAACGATCTCCTCAGTGACCGACAGTACGGGTTTCGCCGTAATAGGTCTACTGGGGACCTCCTAGTGTATGCTACACACATTCTAGGCGAGGCCATCGAGAAGAACGGAGAAGCGGTCGCCGTCTCTCTGGACGTCTCGAGGGCATTTGACAGGGTCTGGCATGCGAGCCTTATAAGGAAGCTTTCAGCGTACGGTATATCTCCTGGTCTGATCGGCTGGGTAACGGACTTTCTGAGCCAGAGATCTCTCCGAGTAGTTGTCGATGGGTGTTCCTCGGAATCCTTGGCAATAAATGCCGGAGTGCCTCAGGGGTCCGTTCTTTCTGCAACTCTTTTTCTGCTGCACATTAACGATCTGTTGAAGCCCGGTATCTATGGGTACGCAGACGACAGCACAGTTGTAGAAAGATATCTGCCGAGTACTCGGGCTAGTCGAGATCAAGTACAGTCTGAAAGAGAAGCCATGGTGCAGCGTTTGAATGACAAACTTCAGGCAGTCTCCGCATGGAGCAATGCCAATCTTGTCAAATTCAACGCCACCAAAACGCAGACGTGTCTGTTCACCGCCAAAAAGAGCCCTTTCACCTTGGCTCCTACTTTCCAGAATGTATCTTTGGAATACAGTGACCGGCTTCAGTTGTTAGGCTTAGAGATTTCCTCGAACCTCAACTTTGGTCGGTTCATTGAGTCCAGAGCAAGAGCAGCAGCAGCAAAGCTTGCCGTTCTTGCGAAGGTTCGGCAGTACTTTACACCGGGACAGCTTCTTGTTTTATACAAAGCACAGATCCGGTCGTGTGTAGAGTACTGTGGCCACATATTTGCTGGTGCCGCAAAGTCTCATCTTGCGGTTCTGGACTCAATTGAGAGGCGAGCAATGAGGCTCATAGGAGATCCCGAGTTGGTCGAAGCCGACCTCCAAAGCCTTGAACACAGGCGTAGAATTGCTAGCCTCTCAGTATTCTATAGGATACATTTTGGTGAGTGTGCGCAGGAATTACACGATCTAATTCCCCCGGCCCCCTTCCATCATCGGACTTTCCGATGCACGGCAGGAATCCATCCTTTTGTTGTGGACATTCCACCTGTCCGAACGAAGCGCTTTGCTTCGTCTTTTTTACTTCGTACAGCAAAGGATTGGAACAGCTTGCCTGCGTCGGTATTTCCGAAAGAATACAATGTGGTTAAATTCAAGAGAAGAGTGAATAGGCTGCTAGGGTAATGCGCCTTACCACCTTAGACTACATTCCACTTACCATCAGGTGGAATGTAGTCAAGCATTGCCCTAGATTATATAAAAAAAAAAAAAAAAAAAAAAAAGTAGAACGTACAAGATATTAGGGTTTTAACGTTAGAGTATAAAGTCGGTAAATGATTGCTTTTAAACCGTTTAATGCAAATGGCTTTACGGCAGGCTTGATTCTGATTGGACACAATTTCGTTCGCTTATTTGCAATAACTTCGGGGGTCCCCTCAAAAAGTTAGAATTGTGGAACACGGAGCCCGCTACGATTTTCATGAGATTCCTTATAAAACTTGTCTATGTGAAGTTTGTATAAGTTAAAATATATCAACAATGTTTAAATAATGTAATGCAAAATGTTTACTGATCATAACGGTTTGTAAAAAAAACAAACTTTAAAATCAACAGAATTAATTAACTAATAATGTCAACTGTCAATATCAGTTTATATCAGATAATATTTTTAGGTAATATTTACAAAATGGAATATAAAGTAAGCTGTACTGTATCAGAATCATTCAAGTTTCGAAATCAGAATCATTGAATCGCTTTAGGCCAAAACGCACAATTTACCACCCTTACATATATTAGGTAGCGAAGATCGATTGCCCATTACAAAGCGTATACGAAATTTCAATAAAGCTCAATAGAAGGGACATTTACCATTTGAATACTTCAAGTAGCCATTTGTAACTTTAAATAGAAATACATGTTAAGAGAATTTATTTTCAATACTGTATCAAATTATCTAGACACGGTCTATACTTACTTGTACTATTTAAAGTTTGACTCATTGCGGTTTTTTTATTTTATTGCTATTAAGAAGAAATTAAACATAGGAAAATTACGGAAATGTAGTAATATTCTAGTTATAACTCAATATCCAAAGACTATCTAAATGGATGCTCTATGACTCTTTAATGAAAGAAGATCAGGATATCCTCGTAATAGCGCGTATAATATAGTCCATATATTGAAAGTCGCCGAAGCTATTTACGGACCCCCTCAAATCAATAAAAAACTGTGTAAAACTAGAAAAGATATTTTGTGAAAAATAAAAAAATTAATATATTGGAGAACCAGAAAGTCAGGACAAAAGTTTGTTAAGACCCAAAGTGCAATATAATATATATTGCTAAACATAATATGTATTGTTCTTATTAAACAGTAAAATTTACCATAGAAAGCCATCTTAATATTATATTCTTAGGAACGCACGACCTTCTCTGGGTGTAGTACCTAATAACAATTGAACAAAGCCTTCATGTGTGAGATTAAGGTTGCCTTAATTTCGTACGAGTATGACAATTGTGTTAAAAGATTTAATATTCGAAGGAATTTACACAATTATTATTCATCGTCATTCATTTAATAACTAAATATATGTAAAAAACATAAAAGAGTGATACTAACACACTATTCTTATTGTATCTTATTATTAGCAAATATCATCGACACACAAATGTTTCAATAAGAACAATTTGTTTATGCAAATAAAAAATCAAATAACTAAATAAAATCACATTCATACTTCAAAAAACACGAAATATACCTTTCCTTTCTTTTACATTTAAGGAAAATAAAGCAAAAATCCTGCAAAGAAAATACGTAACGGCACAATCATTCGGTCATAAAAGTCTTCGGAGCAAATAGTAGCGAAATTCCGTATATTTTATAGTAAACCAATACAATGTGTAGTCAAATTCGATGTAAAATTGTTTCAACTGATCACAAATAGGCCTTTGGCTTTGTAGGTTACGTGAACGTATCGTATAGAGTAATATAATGTTATTTATGCTTGTTATAACCTTTATCTAGACTTACAATTGAATCTAGAATTCTATTATCTTAAAATGTATCTCAAAAATTTATTTAATATACAATACCATAAATCGAAGAGAAAAAGTTTTTGGCGGTAGTTTTGACATTTTTTTTCACTTAAGTACATGTTACATTTGATAACAACGTTTTCATTTATATAATCTTGTCAAATACCAAAAAAATATGTACTTAGAACTATGTCTAAGTACATAATTTGGTACAATTTAAGGGCCGCAGTTAATAATAATCGTTTTAAGATCCAAAATATAAGTCAACATTAGTGTTCTGCGTACAAACTAAACCAACAAAGCATTTTTTTGCATTAATAACTCAAAAAGTAGATAATAATTTACTGTAAAAATTTCAGCATAGATTATTGTATCCACAATCACACCGTATTTATATTTTAAAACATTTATATAAAAAACAACAATTATTACAATAACACACAAAACGAACCATACATAACTTTTATAACTTAACCCGTCAACCTATTTGCATGTTTATAAGATAATGCTACTAAAATGAGAACACACCGTTGCTCGACGCGTCTCTAAGGAGTGTACTTGCTTTGAAAACGTCCCTTTTAGCCAAATTAAGCTTCCTCTCTGTGTCTTCACAAGGAATCGTAGCAGCAACGCAAGTAAGCAAGCAAAATTACTGCCATACCTCGAGAGCTTCGTCTTGGTCCATAACTAAGCACAGGAGGAGAAACCCAAGCTTTCAGACGTACTTTTGTTATAAAATGCTTTATATTTGCAAAAATATAAGCTTAAATGTTACCAAAGAACTATCTATTCTGTAACAAAATACCATGTTTTGAATTTCGAAATCCTTGTTGCATAACTCAAACATTAATTTGAATGTACTTGATTTTATTATGTGAAATTGGTTATTGCTTGTTATTTTACATTAAATCAAATAATAACGTTAAATGACATAACGCTCATTACAATAAATTAAATAAATAAAAAAATGTTATTTATTACATTTAAAGAAACCATTTTTGTATTTTTCTAAAACTGTAGAAACTTCCCCCCGGGTTATATTATTTTTAACAAGAACCTAGGGTGTAGAAACTTGAAATACCTGAGCGTCTTCGATCTTTTATAAGGACGTAGATTCATGCAGAACTATAGAACAACTCCTCAACATACACAACTTTTCTTATGAAAACTTTTAAGGGTGTTCGACGAAGAAATCTATTTAAGTAACGATTTTTTTCTTATTCCATCACGTCGTTTTATGTAATTTATGCTTTTTGTTAGGTTTACTTTAAATTTTGCAAGAACTTACTTATGTAGTTTCTTTATAATTCCAAAGTTAGGTGGATTAAGTAAATAATATTTTTTTTATACTGTATAGGAAAAAAGCATTTCTTATAATAGAGTAAAAAAAAATACATTTACGTTTAATTAGTTTCCAAAATGACTATGATAAAGATAAAGTATACATAAAACCACGTAAAAACCGTAATTAAAGTTGAAACTTTAGACTGATGTATACTTTGAACAAAAGAACTTCTTCTTAACAAAATTTTTACTACACTCAAATACAACATAGTTTTGAAATCACTCTGCGTCGTCGGCGAACCGCCAAACTTTGTTCTTACGACGCTTTTCGGGGGCAGTTAACTTCAAATGAGTGTTACACGAGTGACTTCCTTGAATTTATGCTTGCAACTTGCAAGGCAATACAGTTTTATTTCTTTTGAAAGTCCCTCCGTGCCAGAATGACGCTGTACAAAACGTATGAATAATTGTCAGTTACTTAATTACACTTAGTTTTTGCTGTTTGAGTTAAAAGTGTAAGTCAAATTTAAATATTTAATACGTCACTTAGGACCTGATTAATACTATATATGGCACTGTAATGCGAGGAAAATAAGTATAATAAGTAAAGATTTAAATGTAAGCATAAGGTCAGTAAGTTCTAGCAACCAATCACACAAAGTTAAAAGCAAGTTCTTAAGACTTGAATGCGACTTAACTTTAAATTTTATTCGGTCGCCGCTCGCTAATGGCGTTCGTTCAGAACAAAAACTCGCTTGATTAAAATCGTTTGTTGTAATAAAAGGAGTACTAAAAAGTTACAACCGTACAAAACTGAAGACCGGTATAGGCCCGTAAAATCGATCACCCGATACTGATCACGGAACAAAAATTTAATGGCGAACTTCAGATTACAAAGTCGGGACGTAATTTACTGCCGCGAATTATCAAAATTGCCATCTACCTTCACGCCAGTTCTAGGGTCCCATGTCAAATGGACCGTAAACTGCGTATTTTATTAGTATGCTCTATCCTCCCCCCCCCTCCCATCCCTTCAATCAGTCACAAACCTCCCCACCTTCACCTTCTTACACTCGCGCCTACCCTATTTACATTCACAAAGTCAACGGTGTGTGAAATTTTATTTCATCGACAATCTGAGATGAGATTAGCTGTAAATTGAGTTTATGATGGTATTGAACATGCCTTTGCGTAACCACGTTTTTGATATCTCGTTTCTTAATATTCATATAAGGATTTTTTGAGTGAGTATTAATAACTAAAAAGTGTTTATTATTTCTGAAACACATATTCAATACTTTTTCTTGTATGGCTTATTCTTTTGTTCGATATGATAACCTTGTAAATTGTTCCAACTTTTTAAATAAATAGAATAGATAACATAAATCCATTACCCAACCTACCATAAATCCCCGTTTTAAGCTAATCATATATACTTGTTAAAAATAATAAAATATTAAAGCTGATATTTCACAGCAATAAAAAACACTTATACCTGTTATATACTTGGCAGCGTCGCAATATCGACGCGTCCAATTTTATATAACGTTTGCAATTGAATGAAATTTGTTTTTTAATGTTTACGATTTCAGAACCGAGAATGTTGTCAAAACCACCCTGTGGTATAAGTATGTAAGTAATTGCATCATGACGATGCCAATTTTGGTCCCCTCCTGTCAAGTGCTCTCGCGGGAAAATCGAAACGTCATGATGTTAATATTCCCACCTTGTTGCATACATTTTTTTATACAAATAAATCGAATAGAGAGAAACAGTTTTTCTATACAGTACGATTAATTAGGATGACTTAGCTTGGAATATTAGAAGTAAAATGTACTTATGTATAAATAGATATATAGTATGGTATGTATAAACAGAACAGTATATAATACTAGTAATGGAAACTCATGTTAGCTAAAGGAATGAGATACAAAAGTTATTCGCAAATCTAGTTTAGACTAAAATTATATAAATTTTAATTTAAGCTAGAAATGTTAATGAGACAACAAAATAAAAACGCAAAGCAATAAAGAAAACAACAAAACTTAATAGGTACTAAAGACAACCAACGCAGACTCTAAATGAATTTACATTTTTCCATTAGAACGATATAAAAAAACCTTAATACATTAGAACTCTACGTGACTTGGTACGGGTTAAGTTCTGCTATAAAATAAATTTACTATTTCAGATAGTTGGAAAATATCAATATAAAATTGAAGTTCATATTTTTATCCAAAAAGGAGAATGTAAGATATAAATAATTTAAGATTACTATAAAATAACGATATATTTTGAACAGGATAGTAATCATGTTATGTGACGATGTTTATGGTTAATCCATAACAAAGTATTAATCCAATAACGTAACCAGGTGACAACCATAGTGAGAACATAAAGCATAGCCCGGTAATAAACCAATGGAGGCAATAACAGTTATATGCGGATATAATCGGATACAACGCATAACAGGTGATTACTATTGTTACTGCTTACAATCTGATTTCACATAAGCTTCCTAATCAATAGTGATATATTCGGTAGCTGGTAAGGTATTACTTAAAATTAAATCCTTATCCACGGATTCTATACTAGGTAAAAGCATCTATGTATTACAGTTTCTATTTAAATTGAAACAAACTTCTGCAATAAATAATATAATTAAATTTGCTCACCGGGTAGCCAACCCCGCTGGCAATGCTAATTGTAAACCAGGTATAGTCTACAGCTCAATACTAATAGAATCCTACAATCTCTGTAACATGTCGTTAATACCCTCTGAACTGCTGTACAGTACCCTCCGCCGTTTTATTAGAAACATAATATACTTGTACTTAAGAGATATCACATTTATAAAACAACAAACAATGTTGCTTTTACTCTTACAACTTAATTAATATGGACTTCAGATATTGCACTGATTTTGATTGCATTCTATAAACATATCAAAATAAATCAGACTATACAAAAATAAATGTAATCGTTAAAACAGGGTTAGTTTCAATTGAACAAGCTCTGAAGCATTTAAATGCGAATTCTAGAGCTACTGAAGCGATTAGTCGCCGCAGAATTATGCATGCGGCCGCAAGTCAAGCGCAAAGCCCGTTATGCGTTATTAATGCGAGGCTTAAACTCGATAATTGTTCGTGGTGACCACCCACAACTAATGCGGTCGAGTTCGCGACATTAGCTCTTACACTATATGAGCTGCAATTATAGTCTAACCTTATATGTATAATGCATAATTATGCAAAAGTGCCCGCTGTGGTGACTCAAGTGGATTTGAATTCTCAATGGGCCAGCACACAAATACCATACATAATACAAATTCGTGCTCATTAAACATTAAAAAGTCTTTCAAAGTCAAATAATTATTTTAATAAAATATAGAGTTATATTTCTGAAAGTTTGAAATGGATTTCAACACAATATTTAATTCAATGTGTAACCTACGTCGCGGCCGCGGGCGAAACCTACGAGTCGGTCTTTTTAAAAGCCCGACAAACGGTCCGCCCGGCCGAGATGGGGATCGAGCGGGTGTCGTGCCGGAAAACCCAGACGGGAGCTCGGATCTTCGAGTTCCCAGGGGCCGACCGGAACCAGCAGGCCGACGCCTTCGCCGCCAAGATGGCGGAGGCTATTTCAAATGTCGCCAAGGTTACGAGGCCGGTTAAGACCTCGTCCTTGGTGCTGATGGAGCTAGACGACTCCGTCACTAAGGACGAGGTAGCCGCCGCCGTAGCGGCGGCGGGGGGTTGTGGCGTCGCGGACGTCAGGGCTGGGGAAATCCGGCCGGGCAGCAGGGGTATGGGCCGCGTCCGGCTGCAGTGCCCCGCTGTGGCCGCCGAGGCCGTCCTTAAGAAGGGGCGGCTCCTCATCGGGTTCAGCTCGGCTGTGGTCCGGGCTGCAGAGGAACAGCCGAGGCGCTGCTTCCGGTGCTTCCTGCCCGGGCACGCCCGGCCGTGCTGCCCATCGCCGGTGGACAGGTCCGACCTGTGCTTCAGGTGCGGGCAGCCTGGCCACAAGCAGGCCGCCTGCGCAAAGGACCCCCACTGCGCTGTGTGCTCGACCAGCGGAAGGCCGGCGGGCCACGTCATGGGGGGGGCTAAATGCAACCCCCCCGCCAGGAAGGGCAGGGAGCAGGGCACAGTGCGGCCAGCCCTCGCGGATGCTCAGGTTCCACCGGGCTCCTCTGACGGTGCGATGTCCCAATAATGTCAGGACCGGGACATCGCACAATAATGCAGATTAACCTCAACCACTGCATAACGGCACAGGACCTCATGAGTCAGGTGCTAGCTGAGTGGTTGGGGGATCTTGCCGTGGTCGCCGAGCCTTACTACATTGCAGCCAGCTGGCTGCAAGACAATACCGGCAGGGTGGCAATCGCGCCGCGACCCTCCACGGACTCCCCTCCTCTCTCGCTCATCGAGAGGGGACATGGATACGTGGCCGCCGCGTGGGGGGATGCCGCTCTCCTGGGCGTCTACTTTCCCCCAAGTCGCCCGCGGTTGGAGTTTGAGAGTTATCTCCAATCCCTGACCGCGGCGATTGCGCGTATAGGGAGGAGCAAGGTCGCAGTTTTGGGCGATTTAAATGCCAGATCTGCGGCCTGGGGGTGCAAGGACACAAACGCCTGTGGCTCGGCTCTCGAGTCGTGGGTGGCGTCGAACGGGTTGGTGCTTCTCAACAGGGGGGCAGTGCAGACGTGCGTGCGGCACAACGGGAGCTCGGTGGTGGACGTTTCGTTCGCCACCCCAGCCCTGGCCGCCGACGTCTGCAGGTGGGAAGTGGACCTGCAGGAGAATCTATCCGACCACAGGTACATTCGGATAGAGTTCTCCACCCAGAGTCCACGGTCGGGGGGGCTGGGAAAACGGTCGTCCTTGCCGCGGTGGGCCCTGACGCGGTTAGACCGCGACGCGGCCAGGGAAGCGGCGATCATCCAGGATTGGTTCGCTCCGCCTGCAAGTCCGAATATGGACGTCGACGCCGCCGCCCTCCGGCTGAGGGAGGCGATGACTGAGGTGTGCGATTACAGCATGAAACGGTCCCGCCGGCCGCCTCCCAAGCGCGCGGTCTACTGGTGGTCTGCGGAACTCGCCGGCCTCCGGGCGAAATGCGTGGCCGCGAGGAGGTCCCATGTGAGGGCCCGCCGCCGTCGCCAACGCGATGCCGCCAATGCGGACCGCCTCCATACCGCCTATTTGGAGGCCCGCCACGTCCTCAAAGTGGCCATCCTGGAGGCCAAAAAGGCGGCGAGGGAGGAGATGCTACGGGGGCTCGACAAAGATCCCTGGGGCAGGCCGTATCATGCGGCACGTAATAAGCTGCGACCGATCGGCCCCCCCGTCGTCGAGTCCCTCGAGCCGGGTCTCCTGTCGGAGGTAGTCCGGGGGCTGTTCCCGGACCGATCGGAGGAGTTCGTCCCTCCTCGGATGGCTCCGCCTCGGCGGGTGGGCCCTCCGGCCGACACCGGTTTCGTCCCGGTGTCAGAGGAGGAGTTTTCCTCGGCGGCGCTCCGCCTACGAGGAAAGAAGACGGCGCCGTTGCCTGACGGGGTGCCGGCGCGGGTGGTGGCGATAACCACCGGCCACATGGAGCGACACTTCCGGGACCTCTTCGACCGCTGCTTCACGTCAGGGAGGTTCCCAAGGGTGTGGAAGGAGGGGGTTCTGTGCCTCCTCCGGAAGCCGGGGCGGCCGGTGGATTCTCCTGCTGGATATCGGCCGGTCGTCCTCTTGGACGACGCGGCCAAGCTCCTTGAGTCCGTGATAGCAGCACGGCTCAGGGAGCACCTGAGGGGGACCGGCCCGGACTTATCCGGGGCCCAGTACGGGTTTCGGGCGGGTCGGTCCACGATAGACGCGCTCCAGGAGCTGAAGCGCGTCACACAGGAGGCGGTGGCGGCGGGGGATGGCGTGTTGGCTGTGTCGTTTGACATCGCCAATGCCTTCAACACCATCCCCCACGCCACAATTATTGAGGCACTCCGATACAATGGGGTGCCTCCATATTTGCGGGCCCTGCTGGCGGACTACCTCCGGGAGAGGGAAGTCCTGTTCGTCGGCGGGGACGGCCGCATGAGACGGCATAGGGTGCAGTTGGGTGTTCCGCAGGGGTCGGTCCTTGGACCACTCCTGTGGAACGTCGGCTTCGACTGGCTCCTCCGGGGCGCCCTCCCCGATGGAGTGGGTGTCATTTGCTATGCGGATGACACCCTTCTCACGGCGCGGGGGAGAACATTCGGGGAGGCAGCCACCCGGGCGTCAAATGGGGGGACCCTGGTTGCCGATCGGATCCGGCAACTGGGGTTGAAAGTGGCGCTACCCAAGACCGAGGCCCTATATTTTCATGGGCCGCGGCGGGGTGCGCCACCTGACGCCCATATCGTGGTGGGTATCGAGAGGGTGCGGGTGAGTGCCACGATGAGATATCTGGGCCTCACCCTGGACGGGCGGTGGAAGTTCCGAGAACACTTTCGTGAACTTTCACCGCGCCTCCTAAAGGCGGCGAGGAGCCTAAATTGGCTCCTCCCTAACGTGGGTGGGCCAGCCACAGCATGCCGGCGCCTCTATGCCGGCGTGCTGAAGAGCATGGCCCTGTACGGCTCCCCCATATGGGCGGACGCCCAAGGGGGGTACAATAAGGCGCACCTGCGCAGGCCCCAACGGGCCATCGCACAAAGAGTGGCGCGGGCTTACGCGACGGTTAGCCATGGTGCGGCTTGTGCCATGGCGGGAACTCCACCATGGCACTTGGAGGCCGAGGTGCTATCCGCCGTCTATCACTGGACGGCGGACAAGAGGTCGCGGGGAGAGCGCCCCGCACCGGAGGAGAGGGCCGCCGTCCGGCTGGCGGCCCGCGAGAACATTCTCCGCCAATGGATGGCGGAGATGGCCGAAGCCAAATTTGGACGGTGGACTCTGGACGCCATCGGTCCAGTCATGGAGGCATGGACCGAACGGAGGCACGGGTTCCTCACGTACCGGTTGTCGCAGGTACTTTCCGGGCATGGTTGCTTTGGGAAGTTCCTGCACCGGATAAAACGTGAGGAGACCCCGGCGTGCCACCACTGTGACGCGATTGCTGATTCGGCGCAGCACACCCTGGTCGAGTGTCCGGCCTGGGTGGAGCAGCGCCGACGACTCCAGGCGTCCGTAGGCCCGGACCTTACGCTGCCTGCGGTCGTCACTGCGATGTTGGGCAGCGAGGAGGTCTGGGTGGAAGTGGCTTCCTTCTGCGAGGACGTAATGTCGCGGAAGGAAGAGGCGGAGCGGGCGCGCATGGACGATCCCCTTGCGCCCCCGCACCGCAGACGTCGAAGGGGCCGGAGAAGACGGCAATTCGAACTTCTCCAGTCTGGTGGTGGCCAGTGGGCAGGGGGTGTGGGGACACTCCCGCCCACATTGAACATGGCACCACCCGCGTCGGGTGGGAACGACCGGGCGCTCCTGGTCGCTCCCACAGGCCCCCCCACTCAGCTAGGGGGGCAGGTGGGGTCCGTCGTGTAATAGACGGGCCGTCGCCGGCGGGGTCGTGGATGAAGGGCTAGCCGTACCCACGACTCCGCCAATAAGGCGAGGAAGGAGCGCCGCGGGGTTTTTAGTGGGTACACCGTTTTCGGGAGTCCCACACACGCCCCTCGCTTCCCCCGCGAGGGGTACGGTGCGTAAGGCATTTTCCCCGCGGAAACAAAAAAAAAAAAAAAAAAAAAAAAAAAAATGTGTAACCTACGTCATGTACAAACTTATTAAACTAATTCAGAAGTATCGCACAAATTTCATAACTTGAAGGTGTATCCAATTTGGTTTAGCGCA
Organism: Napeogenes sylphis; assembly: GCA_959347405.1. Taxonomy (NCBI): domain Eukaryota; kingdom Metazoa; phylum Arthropoda; class Insecta; order Lepidoptera; family Nymphalidae; genus Napeogenes; species Napeogenes sylphis. The sequence continues at coordinate 20,022,502 of OY365778.1, read as the reverse complement.
TTGCGTACGGCTTTGATATAAAAATAAAATTGACCATTTCCTTACTTGTATTGTAAGAAATAATAGGAATATTTAATAATATCACATTTTAGTACAAATAGAAAAATGAAACGAACAATACGTTTCATTATTGCATTTATTCGTTTTTCAAATAAAGAAATGCGATGTTTATATCACTTTTGTTTTATAAATATATATTAAAAACAATAATATAGTAAAGTTTTAAGAATTTTCTAAAGATGTAGACAAAAATAAACCGATCTGCAGGTAAACGATCAGTATAACCGTTGTATAAACCTTACGTAGAATGCTTCCTTCGCTCCATTTGCACTGAGTCTATCCATTACGTTTAAAATACGTTGTATTCGACATGCATTGTGTGACCAAACCTTAATATTAGAATGCAATACACTGACTGTTTGAGGTCGAGTTAAATTCAAGTTTTCAATTACGTGGCATTTTGCATAATGATAGTGATTAGGAAGAGCTTTTAGGCAAATTCATTCTAAACCCCTTGTCAACATTGTGGTTGTAACCTCCGAACTTAATAGCGATAATTGACTGAATGTTAAATATTAACATTATCAAGTTATAATAGATCTTGTGATTTTAGGTTTTTGAGCTATATAAATAAGCCTATATCGTTAATATGTGCTACTATGGTAAGTAAATATAGATTATATTAATTATTTTACCGAGCTCCTTACCGAATCATTACACGAAGTACTTCAGAAGTACTCAATTAATAAGACCGTCTCAACGATTATTATATATCTATGTGTATAAGGATGTGTTTCATGATACTCTTGTTTTAGAAATTATGAATGATTCAATTTTGAGAAACTGATTTTATATACGTCGATTATAAGCCAGATGCTACCTATTCTGTGGCCAGTCTTCAGACATTTAACATAATACCCATACACTAACCGAACTTTGCCTTTTCTTTCTTTTATTTGAATTCATTTTTAATATTTTTGATTTATAGTAAGTCAATCTAATATACAAATATTCTACTTAAAATGAATTATTCCACTTAAAAATAAAATTTACAAAACTTTATGTTGAATCTATCAGTGCTATAAATTTAATTAAATATTATATGTAATTTCTAGAATTTGAAACCTTAGGAAAGTACTAAATTCGCATAAATCATCGGCTTGAATAGGATTTAAATCTACTGTCCAAAATATGTGATTCTAATTTATATGGCTGTGAATGTATCAAGTCAGTTATAAATGAATCAATTTATATTAAATGGTTATAAATGCAAATTCTTATAACAAAACACATAAAATTACAACACTTTCGGTATGCGAGGATTACATAAATAACAACTGATCATAATAGAAGTTGTAAGTTAGAATCTATTTGACACTTATTTTACAATAAATATCAACAAGATAATGTGAGAATCAAGCTCTATCACTACGAAATCAGGGATTCAGCAAACATAGAAACAGGTGCTACGAGGCAATCTCGTTTGTCTCGTAGCGGACCCACCGAAACACTAATTGGAACATTTACCAGTAAATCCTAGTCTCCAATTTAATTTGTTGCTGCAATACCAATCTATTCCTATTTTCGATTCAGCAAAATTGCGCTTAACCCAAAAAAAAAAAACATGATTTTTATTAAAATCTTTTGGTTAACACGTACAGATTGTTAAACTAGTAATGCAATCGCTCCATTTATATTAGAACAAAAGAAATGACGAAATCTATACTATGGATAGAAAAGTTTTAATTAAATTTCATGAATTCTGAAGAAAGAAAGCAAAAAGCCTTAAAATAGATGTCACAGTAGTAAGGAGTTTATCACGGTCGCTTTTCCAACTCCAGCACAGGATATTAGGAAGAAAGCACTCTTTGTTTTTCCATTGTACACAGTGGACGTTGTAATAAAGATGCGAACCTCCGCAAAATTCCATTTAATCATTTTTTTCTTAAAATAGAAAAATTCCCGAGTAAAATCACTGTTCACTTAGATATTATAAAAATTATTGAATTTTTCGTAGTAGTCGCCTTATCGTCATTTAAAAGTAATATTGGATTTATAATATGCAATCTCACTTCCTACAATTGTTTTAAACGCTATTGCTTTTGTAAATAGCATGCATGAAACACAATATTTTCATAATATAAACTAAACTTATACAACAACTGGTTGTATTTAGGATCCATACTTCATGAGTATTATGGAACTTTATTTTATACTAGCGAACCCAGCCCGCTTCACTGGGCTAACCCTTACTTTACCTGGTGGCGAGTTACATCAATGGGCATAGCATATTCGTTTTCTTCGAGGAAAAATACATGGTCATACCAATTTTTATGACAATCGGTTGAACGGGGCGGAAGTCGATATTTGACAGCGCGGCCTGGTGGCGAGTTACATCAATGGACATAACATATTCGTTTTCTTCGAGGAAACATACATGGTCATACCAACTTTTATGATAGTCGGTTGAACGGGGCGGAAGTCTATATTTGACAGCGCCGCCTGGTGGCGAGTTACATCAATGGGCATACCATATAAACCTTCTCCGTGGAAAAATACTTATACATACCAATTTTCATAATCATCGGTCCAATAGTTTCTGAGTTCATCGATTTCATATATACAAACATCCTTCTATATATATATATATAGATTAAAAGTATAATGACAGATAACAAGATAACTACCAAAATGATTAAGTATAATCTTGTAATGAAGAACTCTGTTAAATGTCTTCTACTCATAATGATGTCATATCAAAGTTTTGCTACGCTTTACTACCATATTGTTTTTTTCATCAGATATATCTTTAATGGTAATAAGTAATGCGGTTACTACGATTACTACTATTTTAACAACAAAACTTTAAAATGTAGGAATACTTATGTATAAAATACAAAAATAAATATATATATTTAATAAACAAAACTCTTTTTCTTTCTTAGATAAATAGAAAGATACTTCAAAAGAATGGAAAAGAAAACTTAAACATGTAATTTGAAGTCTTAGTAGTTATTTTATCCTGAATACTGGAGAATTCTCGCTAAGCTGTTTGTTTGTGTTTATTTAATAATCGTTTCAACGAATGCAAAAGATTTGTTTTTCACTTTTTATCCACAAGCCAAAAGACGATTCAATTAAAATGGTTGTTAATTTGGAAGAAGTTAACGAATGAACGTTAAAAATCGGCACAAAAAGAATAGTTAATTCACTATTCAGTTTTATAAAAACAGTTTATAATAACGATGCAATTTATTTACTCTCCCAGAATTCTAAACTTAGCTGTATCTACAAAAACGTAGAACATACCTATATTTTATTATTATTAAAAGGTCGATGGGTCGAATTTAGTGACATGAGATCAGAATATTGTGTCTGAAATATACATGTCAAACTCTTATTGTGATAGGATTACGTTTATAAAAACAATAGACTGTGTACAATGTCATTACAGACTAGGAAACGTTTTCGTTTGCTCTGAACTTACTCAAGCTGCAAATCCAATTATGCTTCGGAACATGCAGATTGCACTAAATAATTCTTACTTAAAAAGTTTTGCCACTTGTTAGAATTTGTCTATGTACTAAAGAAATAAAATTACAGAAGTACTTAATGACAAACAAATGGTACAATAAAAGGAACCTAAAAATATTAACAACTATGGGTATAGATAAATTATTATTTTTGCTTATCTTTTGTTATACTTATTTTATTATAAAAAAATAAAGACAAATTACATTTTGTACTGGTTACTATGATCAATTTTAGTCCTATACATATTTAAATAAAAAAAAACCATTAAATAACGAGAACTAAAAAAACTTAAATTCACAACACAACCTTTGTACTATTTCGAATATATTGTTTTATCATTTTCTTTTGTTTATCCTGATAGACGTAGATAAACAAGTTTGATATAACAATATATGGAAGATCTTTACTAGTATTGACAGAGCGATGGCTCAATTTATACTGGTCCAATAAATTGTGAGTTAAGTCGGCATTTATGTAAGTAAATCATCAACACACTTCCTCGTCTCATTTATCAATGTTGTGTAGTCAGACATCGTCTTCAGATTTAGACAGACCTTGCCCTGGTCAGATTGTTATTATATTCAAATTAAGTCCAGAGGGCCGACGGCCATTTGTTGAAAGTGATTTAGAGGTAAGACGTGGGATAATTTCGTACGAGGCAGGAATAATCTTTAATATTCTGTGATGATAGAGATGTTTTTGTTTGGATTGTACGGTTCTGGAATAGTAATTGAGATAGGTATTAATCAGTTTTAACTTTGGAAAGAAAAAGATTCGGTTAAAAAATATTAGTAAGCAAGGGTAATAAAACTTGGAAAATAGCATAATAATAACAAGAAGACATGTCTTCCTACATGTTAAGAAAATTGTCGTGTTCAATTAATCTATGAAGCAATTTATGATTTGAAAGCCGAAATTTGCTATTGATTTAAACTTTTTATAACCTACCAAGAGATTTTTAGAAGTACTGCCTTTAACAGGATAAAGTAGATTTTGAAAATAAGTTGATATTTAATTAAAAAATATTCATGGTAATTGTTTATAGCTGTAAAAAAATATAAAAAAACGAGCAATTAAGAAAAGAGATTTTAAATCTTTCGCGATAGGTATCGATAATCATCGAGCTGTATGTAGCAAAAATATAGCCACATCAGAAATAAATAATGTATTAGTAAATAGTAAGTATGATAGAAGTCATATAATGTAACCCGCTAATAAAACAACTTTATATATCTGCCAACTGTCGTGTGTGTACAGACTTGAAAAATCTATATGTAAAAGTTCGGTTATGTTATTACCGGAGATATGATGTAGAATAAGGTTGCTAAAACTATTTCTATATATAAGGCTATGTCCAAAGCTTGGAATTCTTAGCGAAGAACCGAAAAATCAACATATTCGTCACTATATTCCATATCCATCTTAGATAATTTTATGTAATGACTAGCTGTTGACCGCGGCTCCGCCCGCGTGTAGGTCGCTTTTCGCGTAATCTGTGGAAACTACAATTATCCAGACCTATAATAGACTATATTATATTATATAATAGACGATATTATTTTAGAACTAATTTCAATACCATAGAAAACGTTATAGTGTGTCAACCTTAAAAGCTAGATATATCTTGTCGCGGACTTCTTTTTAAAACTTTTAAAGAAAAACAATTTCATAGAACATTATTTTTGCGTAACTGTCACCGTTTTCGCAGCGCACGCAGTTTTTTGTTTATTTTTTTACACCTTGCGTTAGAATATTCAAGTTTTAGTAATCATCCCTAATTTTTTGAAAATGAAACATAGCCTATGTCACTCGGGAATAGTGTAGCTTGCCAACGGTGAAAGAATGTTTGAAATCGGTCCAGTAGTTTCGGAGCCTATTCATTTCAAACATACAAAAAAATAATCAAACCTTTCCTCTTTATAATATTAGTATAGATATTTGATAATGATAGTTGTAAAAAATACTGAAAACTTAACACAGGGTATAATTAGTTCCGTAGTTTTAACAAGCTTAAAAAGCGCATACCTACTTACTCAAAGGCCAGCAACGCTTTGTAAGTCATATAAAATTTGGAAAAACCGTGTAGCGTAAATAATATACTATAAAAAATACTAAACAATACGTTCAGAATTATAAAAACATATTTTGTTTAATTTTGTTAAAACTGCAATATATTTTTTTAATGAAAACATTTAATGCTAAACTTTTTTAGAACAGATTTTGCTAAAATGCTCTAGTTTATGAAAAGCATTTTGACTATCATACAAATTATTTCAGAAACATGCTTCATAAAGTATACTGGAAGTCAAAAGCATTTAAACAAGCAAAAATATTTTAAACTACAGCTATGGCTAAGGGTTTAAGAGATACCCGGATAAAATATATTTTTAAAGCCAGCTTTCCAGTAAGTCAACATTACGGGATTTATGAATAATATATTATATTTACTCAAATAATATTCAAACATTATTCCATGAAACAAAAAATTTGCGTGTTTTATGCTAATTATTATTATTCCTTGTGATGAGAGATGAGATATTAAAAGAACCTTAGTTAGATTTGATTTGCGAAATCAGTATTGACGTTGGTGATAATAAAGTGAACGAGGAGCGGAAACACAACAGATACCCGACGTTATCATCGCCTCAGCGTCGCTATTTGTGTCAACGACTTTTGTTAGGCGACGGAAACACGTGAAGCATTTCGTAGTGTAACTGTATAATTAACAAAATCTGTTATCAAATAAATACAATCTGAAGCGATAGAGTGTCACACGTTTTGCTATGCCTAGTTTTAAAATAAATATTATAATAGCATTTTACATGACAAATATAAATTCGACTAACGTATAAATACTTCAAATCTGTTTTTAATTGATTTAGATATATTAACGCTCTTAAATAAATATTTTTATAAAAACGAACAGTTTATCTTTATCAAAAAGATTGGTGGCTTGACGTCTTAATCTGGAAATGTAAATTAAATAGAAGAGTAGTAGGAGGTATCAGTTTGAAAAATTTAATTGTTGATCGCTTCAGATCGCATACATTAAACTTCATTAAAGAATTTGTTAAAAATATATATAAAAGTAAAATTAGCTTAAATATTTTTGAATATTATAATATTTTATAGCTGCTTATTGGTAACCGTCTGAAGGAGCGGTACTGGGCTTTGACCAAATCAGTCAAATAATAACGATACAGTAGTTTTTAAGTTGTGAAATAAATCTATGTACAGTCAGACAGCTCACAGGTTCGATCCACTAACGTCGCAGTTGCAATAAAACTTTATTAATTGTTATTCGCATTCTCGCCAAGGCTCCTAATCTAATATAACCATTTTACATTAGGGGCTGGAGAGTTAGGAAGTTTAGCGAAAGTTCATTATTAGTCTATTTGGTCTATTCGTGAGAATAAAATGTAGTCAATCTTTCTTTCCAGTAACATTCCAATGAATGCCGAGTAACATATAAATTAAAAATAATCATAAAATAATTATTAAATCGGTATTTTAGATATTAAAATTATTTACCTAAGCTAGACTGTTAGTATCCCGTAAATAGATAGAGTCTATTCATGTTAACAAGCACGTCATCTAACAAAGCTACCTTAGAATCGTAAAAGCTTTTACGATCGTTTCTTAATTCCTCTAGTTATAATTCATTCGCTACGGCACTGATTTTCCGCTTCCATTACTCCAATATTACTCCGGGTAATCAAAATAAAATGAACCGATCAACCGTCTCCGGGGAACCTATTTTCATACCGAATATTTAATAACTTAATATCGATTATTGAGTTCACAATGAATTTTCTCTCGGTCTCCCATTTTTTAATAACGCTTAGGGTTTATACGCAAATTTGCATGCAAATTTTTTCCTACGATTTGATTAAAATTATTATTGCCAACGGTATATAAGATTATCGAATGGCTTGATTGTAGAGGCGGCTTTACTTTTATTTTTAATGATTTTTATTAAAAATATTAAAAATACTTAGCTATATTATAATACATCCATCATTCAAATAACAAAAAAAAAATATTGGTACATTAACGTAGCTGTTAATAAATCGATTTCTAACACATTTAAAGAGTCATTGATTTATCGATATTTTTTGTTTTCAGAGATGATAGTAACTAAGAATACTGGGCTTTATAAAGATCTTTATTACAATTTAATCAATATTTGAGAAGCTTTTAATTATTCCACGACCTTTGTAATTCCCTTTATTCGGTTAAAACCTTTTCGTATATTTATATAACTCTGTATCAACATTGTTAATAAGCGATCTTCAATGTGAATCCATTCGGTTACTGACAAAATAAACTAAAACTATTATTTTATTGTTAATAATGTAGGAAGAGTAATATTCTCAATCCAAAAGTTATATCAATCAAATGACATATTTGCTGAAAATGAAAATACATATGAAAATTTATTTTTAAAACCATTTAAATCGGTATTTAGAGACTTCATTAATCCTTACAGCAATTCAAATAAAAAATATATCAGAATCTGTTTTTGACTGACGGTTAAAATGGGTAAAAATCGTAGACGAAATATACTGACATAGAGAATAAAAAACTATTACAGTTCAGTTTTGGCCACTGCCTATGGAATTCGTAATTGCTTTGTTACATTGAAATACAAATAAAAATAGATATGCTGAAACTGCGCATTGATTAACATCCCTATTTGTTAAACAATTTTCGATAAAATGTATGAAAATGACGCATAAAAGTAAAATTGCTAACCATATTAATACTTTTTTGAAATAGTAATTTATATACTTTGGTCTAGTTAGGTTAGATTGGGTCATACAAAAGTCTAAGCTGTATTTATTTTCAAACTTCAAGTTGAAACTGAGAACAAATTTACCCTCAGGTATTGTTCCATTGTATTTATACAAGCTAGTTGTTACGTATTTTTACGTCTACGCTTATAAAAACCACTTTGATACTTTAAACACAAAGAGTAAGAGCTAAATGAAAATACTAGTACAAGCTATCGTCGCTGTAGTTCAAGTTTCAAGATACATAAATCCGATTGTGCCGCTTGGAATGGAATATAAAATAAGCTGGGGAAAGAGTAAAATGAATCTCTGTCGTTCTGTGGCTACAGGGAGCTTAAGACTTCAAGTTTCCAATGCATTATATCCGTGAACTATATTAGTTATCCAATGGTAGAGCTATTGGTTTATTTTATTTATATGGATTCTGTAAATTTCTACAACTCTTATAGAGACTCTTCAAATAAGATATTATTAATTATTGGATGCATGACGATAAAAATTTAATTTTAATTAGTTACTCACCGACAACGTGTATAAAAGCCGATCTCACTTGAGTGTGGAAGGACGGCGCGTCAGCTGACACTTCACAGCGGTACCGTCCAGCCAGCGCGCGAGTAGCCTCCCTCAAGACCACCTGTTGTGATGTTGATCTTGATACCTGTGATAGGACGTTTAAAATACTTTCACTCACTTTCATAATTTGGGAGTAAATGTACAACTAACAGCTTTTTAACGTGGACTGAAATCGAACCTGCGACCCAAACCGTACCCAGACGATATCATGAATAAATATATCATGTTTAATTTTTTTTTTAGTATACCTTTTATTTTAAAAGCGTGGTATGTTGTGTGTGTGTGTGTGTGTGTGACGTAAGAATAAATTACGATAAAGTGACTTTATTTCGCGTCGCGTGTGGTTAGTCGCAATAAGCATTACTGGAGTTACAAATTACAATGCAATCTATTCACTTTATTACTAACAATTTATAAAAAAGTTTTCGAACTTTACTAGTCTGGATTATATTACATAAGTTAACTGCAACTCGCAATCGTTATATAGAGAGAAAAAATTGTCACCAATATATAAAAAGTAAACTAAATTAACAAGATTTGTTTTTAAAATATTTTTTGCTTATATTTTGTTTAATACTTATATTATAATATTTTTTGATACGTCACAAATTTAAATTTCTGAAAATAATGCATCGTTCCATCTAATGCAAATATTATTTGGGTTTTAAATCATTAAAGATGAGGATAACATTAAAATATTAAATAATCATAAGGATTTTTTTATAAACATCCCTCTCCTATAATTTTATTTAATGAGTTTATTATTATGGTCAAAATGTAATTGAATCTTTTATTTGGTTTCCCTTATTCTGAATATACACGTATGTTGTCTCTACGAGTGATAAAACCTGGTATCGGTCAACTCATAGTCAAGTTGGTAACGCTACTGAAAATGGTCATAACTTTTCAGCACATATAATTTTACAACATATACCATTATACACATATATTATGATATATAACGTTATTATGTACTAAATAATAGCATATATTTTTTTAGCTTCAAGAAGGAAAATAAAAATGTTTTCTATTTCTTTCATCGCATCGCTATTGGAATATAAAGTTTTATATTTCCCTTGCTTAAGTTTCATTCTAATTTCTAACGACGTCGCCTCTATTATCAGTGTCAGCTCAAAGTGACCACTTTTATGTTATTTTTTGAGTTTCCCCTAACCAAAGGGTGGACTGAAGCGTTATTTTTCAGTTCTTTTCCTGTTTGTTTTTTTTATTATAGATGTTCTTATCAGAATAACAGTAAATTTTATATTTTCGTTTTATGATTTATTTTGGGTATATCTTTATCCAGTATTTGTTTGGCGTAGCGGAAATATTCACTATGGGTATGAAATAATACAAATTTTGATACGATTTTAATTTATTTTTTATAGGATTGTGTGTGAAAACGAACACTCTGTTCACTTGGAGATAAATGATTTCGGTGTTCATAGTTTCGTGCAAATTTAATAAGGCTTTATATAATGAATAATTTCATTGTCACCCTTAAGGAAATGTTAGGGATGTAGAAGATACATAAAGACAATTATGAAATATCAAATGACTGACTTTCAATAAGAAATAAAACGGGATTTACGAAAATTAAATAAAAACCTAACTCACGAAGCTGTTTTACACGAATATATCTTAAAATAAACAAACAGATATTGACTCAGGCCGTTTGCTAAAAAATAAGTCCAAATATAGAGTTATTGGTGCCAATAATATAAGCTTATAAATTATAAAAAGATGTAAAATAATCATTTTTCAGGATCAGAATGTATATCAATCATAAATACTTAAACTATTTGTTAAATTATATCGTGATGGAAGATCGATCGTTCTAACGAAACAATAAAACTAGTTACTTTAAACAAAACATTCATTATTTCTCTTGCATTTTTTTCCGCAAACAAAATAAATACAATAGTGAATGCTCGGTGATTTGGCAATGTCCCCGATCCAGTCAATGTTCTACTCATTCTGACTATCAACTATGTCGTTTGCGCTTAGGTATTTGAAATAGATTCACTGGCAAAGAGAAATGGGCTGAGTTCGTGTCGAATAAAAGGAATTTCAATTTACGAATAATATTTGATCCTTTTCTTTAATATTGGTGTTTTTCTGGTGTTTATTGAACGTTTGCGCTTATATTTGTTTCTGAATACGTTGCTGAAGACACAAGTGAATAATGGTCTCAAATGTTATTTTTTGTGGTCAATTTTAGTTAATAAAACTTAATAGATTCCATTAGTATTACTATGGCTTTAAGATCTTCTTTCCAAGTGAAATTTAAATATTATATTGTAACAATTTAAAAAAAAATATTTATCATAATAATACATTTCACGATAAACGATTCAGAACCATCATTAAACTGAACCATATATATATTTAAAGTCAATGAATGAAACAAATTGAGTTTGACTTAGTTAAATTTATCTTGGATAAATCTCCTTTTTAAGACGATCAAAACATTACAGAGTATTGGATTTTTTCCTTGTCTGTTCCATGGCCCTGTCTTTTTTAAAAGCATACTATGTATACATACCTATTAACCATAAGCATAGAGTTATGTTTCATAGACGCTATATTTACCTACTTTTAACGAAATATTTAACTTTGAAAGGGTCTCTGGTGAAATGATCATTGTCAAGCATACGTTTATTATAATTAATAATAAAACTTTATTTTTGTTATTTAAACTCGTTCTTAAAAATATAAATATGCGTATATTAAATTAAAAAGGGTAAAGAAAGATAACAGGAAAGTGTTAAAAAATAACAAGCAGTGTAGCGATACGTTAATTAAAATCTTGTTATTGTATAATTGTTGAGTTTAATCCGTATATTGAGTTAGCTGTTGAAACATTTCTGGATTGGCAATAAAACTTAATTACCTTAAGTCAAGTGTAGGCTCCGTTCAAATATTTCAATATACACTAATCCCCCGTTGACATTACTTTCTGGATTATTTTTCATTGAATGAACTAAAAGTATTTAAAAAAAATCTTTTATGTTTTGTGTATCTTTGTAACACTTTGTAACAGATAGAGTGCATACATTACAGTAACTCGACTTCTACAGGCTGCGTTTGGGGAACCTTGCTTGAAATTGACAAAGGTATTAGGCATGTATATCAGGTATACCTTATTTACATTTTCTAATCATTTACATTATGCCTCTTTAATTAGAAATCCTATGTCACGAGAGGTCTATACAGTAATCAAGATCAAGCGAGCCGTGCTTGTAAATTAAATTTCTTCAAGAGGAGTACCTCGTAATTACGAATAATTAGATATCTACAGACAAATTTCTGCAAACTAAATCATTTTTCAAAAAAACCATATAACTGTAAGGCAACTTAAATAATCTAATATTAGAGCCATCTAATATCTGGCAAAGTGATACCGAAATTTTTAAACAATATTTGAAAATTATAAGCTGTCAACCTGCAGTATAATATCTTCGTGGTTTGAAGTTCTTAACATATTTTTTAAATATAACATTTATAATACTATATGTTTGTACAGTTGTGTTGTTTCGACAAATATCTTTTAAGTAATTGCATTAACGTCTTTTTAGATAGGAAAACTTTGTTTTGTCCAGTTTAAGCTTTCGTTCGTATTTTCGCACAAACGAGTATATTATCTTATAATTATATAACAAAATATAAATACATTTAAAACATAGTATCTTTTTACAAATAATTATTGGATAATGTTTTTTGTTAGATGTTTTCTTTTGTAGAAAACTTCTCTTACTAATTAACAGTCTCTAATTAAAGTAGGTTAACGAGATTCCCTCATTATTTATAATTAAGATAGGTAATGTTGAATGTGAGATTTGTAAGTGTTAAGTCATGTCGAATTTATATACATTTATTTTGTGCATTCAAAAGTAAACAAGATACCTAGTTACTTTATTTCTACAGCGCAATTTACAATTCATGACCTTAACATAAAAAAATATTTTAGTAGAGACATTTAACAGTGTATATTTTTATTTATTAATCTAAAATCCTTTTCCATTCGTGTGATATTATATATAAAAACATAACAGTTTTCCTCATCTTATATATAGATAAGCATCAAAATATTAAAGATCAGCAATATATCATCTTAATAAAGTAAAAGTATATTTATACTAAAAGTATATTTTATCACATACATTATTGTAACATTTTGATCAACATATATTTGCCGTCATTGTGGTAATGTTGGTACCAATATCATTAGCTTAGTTCCATGTTCATTGGAAGTACGTTTGGTTTAATGACAGCCTGCACATGGGTGACCAATTATTGGACATTCAGTGCTCTTCATAGATACAATTTGATTATGAATTTGCAAACAGGTTTGCATGGATTTTTGTCTTTTTTTTTAAATAAATACATTCAATTATTTTTCAATATTGGGGGCTTAGCCGATAAAAAGTGATATTACAGGCATCGAATCAGATGGGATACAAGTTGTTTTATTATTAAAGTCAAAGTTAATTGATGTTGTCTTATCATCCAAGTCTATAAATAGGATGCTTTTTCGCCGCAGTAAATTCTTTTTACAAGAATAGTCCGGTATTGGTTGGTTTAGACTAAAATTATAAGGAAACAAAATTACTTGACGGACTTTTATGGAAATTGGATTGGTGTTAGCTTATTATTCAGGTCTAATTTAATATCTCTATTGGTTTTCACTTCAATTTTTTTTTATTTTAATTCAACAACATAAAAATCGTTTGTGGTATAATTACAATAATACCAAAAATCTTTCAATAGAAGTCACTGACGTGGTACGTAATTAGTTGGGAATGCTAATTATTTTAAAACAGATAACATTTACCTATAACACTAGCAAAAAATATTAAAATATTTTAACGTTTATGCTGTTTTTTAAACACAAATGTCTTTGAATAATTTTAATGACTCGTAATTTGGTGTATAAAGTTATAAGCATTTATAAGCATTTATTGGTCCTAAGAACCAGTGCTTGCCCAAACAGGTATGTACTCATTGGCAGTATGATCCTCTACCACCGCTCAGCCCACTGTAGCACCTGAGGCCAACTCTTGTGTTCGAAAATCAAAAAAATAAATAAATATAAAAGATTTTTCCAGTATTCTTTACTAGAAAAGCGGTAGAAAAAAAAACGCTATTTAAAATAATAACGGATGGCTAATTGAATTATATTTTCTTTTCCAGTTTTAGGTTAATTGAGTAATTTAAAAATCATTTGTTTTTTATTTTATTTAAGTTAGCGTCGCCAGTAATTATACTGTTTTGACTTAAATTCTTATTTTATGTGTATTATTAGCTGTTTTTATATAATGTTGTTTTTGTTAATAATGAAATTTCATGGTGTTCTTTCGAAGTTAATTTTTTTTATCCTCTGATTTTAAATACAGACACGATTGAAGATGTTGAAAATATGATCAGAATCATAAATTATGAACTTTCATTAGATGACTTTTGTTTACTACTGAATCGTACCGATCATTTCAGCTTATCTTATTTCATCAACGCATTTTTACATGATAAAAGGCAAACGTACACACTGTCCACTTAAAAAAAAAAGTGGGTCCTTCGCTCGGTTAGTAAGATTCGCAAATGTGTTACCAACTAGTCCCACGGACAGAAAAAAGAAAATTAGGCATATTTTTTTCATTCTCCCTACTAAACTTAGCTGTAATAGCTAAATTCCTACGATCTTCTGCAAGAGATTGATGTTAATCCGGTCAAGTCAGGCCGTAAACGAGTTGCATTCAAATAATTTAATTAGGCTCTATCAGTTAGAAATGTGCATTATTCTATTATCTATTTGTGAACATTTGTGGTTGCGATATAAACGTTATCATTGTAGAGGTCTATTGTTTCCAAATCGTTTCAAGTTATGACTGATCGTATTCAAAGATGTGTCCATGTCATCGCGTTTATTCTATTTGGCATGTTCCGAAGCGATTCGTACAAAACTGATACCACACGACTACGACAAAATGTCGTATAAGATATACATCCGATATAAATTTTATTTTTCATTTTCCCATTTAAGATAAAGTTTGTTTTTTTTTCATATTAATAAATATATTTTTTTTACCAAAAGTTTTTTTTTTGGGTTAATATTATATTTTGTTATTTAAATATAATATTATATTTTCTAAATTCAAAATATTTTGTTTATAAAACCAATTATTTATAAAAGGCCGTTCATTGTAAAAGAACATGCAGTCAATGAGCGTCCACTGCGGAAACGGTCATTAGGCCAAACTGCGGATATAGTTCATTATTCAATAGACTCGTGTCAAGTATGCTCTGATCATGAAACTTAATGTACCTATATATCACAAAATATCCAAGTGAAGTGGAAGTAGTGAGGTAAAGCATAACAACTTGAGTGCATGGGACATGAATATTTAAAAATGACGTTAACACATAACGGCAAATCATAGTGCCTTAATTGTGGGTCGAGATAATGAACGTTTAGTGGAGTAGAATATTACTTAGTTATATACCTTAAATAATATATTTTCAAACCGAACAAAAAAAACCGAACCGAACCGAACCAGAACCGAATAAAACCGAACGATTACAACGTGACCTTACTTGACATGAGCGACAAAGAGTTGGCATAAGCTGTTCTAAATCGAAATGTCGGCTTGAGAAGAGGGTAATGTTGAATTTCAAAACATGAGAATAATATTGATATGGCTAGAATGTTATTATGTTACAATTTTCTAGCCACATATCATATTGAAATTATTATATTATTTTATTATTCTGCCTATAAATTTCAGGAAAAAAATATATAATAATTTGTTATTAGATTTATACAACAACAAATATACATTTAATGAGATTCCATAGTAACAAATTTATACTTACCCTTACAAATCCCTTCAAAATGAACCCATCAAATGTTATTACCAATTCCGCATTGGAACATGGCGTCCTAATAAACACACAATAACACCTTGCAATGAAGGTGTCCCATGATCATTTCAATCTGAATGGAAACGACCCGGGATTGGAATTGAATGGGTATTACTTTGTATCGTTTTTATGATTATGTTACAGATGCACGTGAAGCCCTAGTTGGTCGACCATCGGTTTCATAACGCAGTAGAGCAGTACTTAATATATGATATTTAAATAATATGTTAACCATCGTAGATATAATATGTTAACAATGAAATATAATAAAAATAAAAGTTCATTACAAACTTCAAGGCTTAACTTCCTACACCCTAATCCTTCCGCAAATATAATTGAGTGCCTTTTTACACAAAAATAGGAGCTTGAGATAGATTAAGGGAAGAGGTTTATTTTTGTGGGCACTTAGTAAAACATTATGTAATCAACGTGTATGTATCACGTAGAATTAAGGTCTGACCACTTCGCAAGATAAATATTAGTGGACCCAGACCCGAGATTATCTTATGCCATTACCAGAATTAAACTAAACGCACCAAAGTTTTCATCCCTAACAATGTAACCCTAAAAATAGCTTCATCACATTATCCCTTACATTTCGACCACTAACACCGAAATAACCGCCAAAGCGTAAATATTATTTAATGTTTAAATAATTACTATTTAATTTTCGAAAGTTTATATAATAATTGAGCGTTTGTCCACAAGGAACTCGCTTATAGAGGTCTTTGATGAGTCTATATAATAAATATATAACTGTATATATACCGTTTCTACGTTTTCAAAGTCGAAGATCTTTAAAACTTTTTATATTTGTTCTAAGTAATGAAACTAAACAAAATAAAAACACTATCGTTAAACGTTATGGTGATTGCAGTTACATTGTTATTGTACTTGATGAAGCATCCATTATACCGGTTTGTTTTATCGAAAAAACAAGTCGAACAGTAATTATATCACTAGTTCTATAACTTGGAAACTAATAAGCCGGATCCATTTAGAAAATGATAGTTCCGAAAGAAGATATTTTTATATAAAAATAATAAAAGAAGTCCGCAATAAAAGTTATAAACGAAAAAAATCTATGAATTTTATATAATTTTAATATTTACAAGAAATAAATACCTTCACGATACTAAGTTATAATGAGCTGGTTTTAGACGCGGTCGTAAAATGAACGAATCTATCTAACAATGCCTCCCCAATAAAACATGAAAAGTGCGTTAACAACCTATAAAATTGTGTTTACTTTATACAGAAGCCAGGTCAGGTCGGTTTAAATGTATTGATACGAGTCATTTCGCTTGGATGAATTACTTTTTGTGAAAAATATATTGGATTTTTTATTTAAAGCATTTATTAGCTTATTCGTTGTAGCTTATTTATTATCATATGTATCATATTTTTTTCTTTATTTTTAATATATTTTAAAAATACAAATTAAATGTGTGTTTCAATTATAATTCATGATTTGTTAACTTAATAAAAATAATATTTGAATAGATTTAATATATAAAATAAACAATGAAAAAATTACGATTATTCTATTAGGTATTTAAAAAAAAAACAAACAATATTTTCATATAATAATGTTATAGTCTGTTAAAATTTCTTTCTCAAATATTAGTATAATATTTAGTAACGAGAAAGCATCGGCTATAGTCAATAAAGTATATCTTTTTCATAAAAGAATTTTACGGGAGCATGTTTAGTTCGTTACCCATAAACTCCGGGCGAACATGTACGCAGAATTACTTAGCAGAAACATAAAAGGAATGAGTCGTTTCTTTGCCACACTGAGTAGGCTTTGAAAATTATTTGACGTCATAATATTTTTTTACTGGCACTTCCGTATAATTAGTTTTACATATGACACAAAATATTTTATATCCTCAAAGGTAATTATGTATAAAACCGCCCTAGCTATTTGTATAATCATATCTACCAGTTTTTACCTTGAAATGTTTCATACAATTAGTGCTGTGGAAAACTCAGGCCATCCATATAGCAAGAGATTATATGAACTAAATTCGGGGAAAACTTTATCAGAAGTTCCATTATATTTACACACTATAATAATAAATGGATACACTTGTTTGTTTATATATGCTTGTTTTTGATATAATATCATGTTATATAAAACGTCAATATCAGAACATTATACTAATTGTATACCTATATTTACTAATCCGGAGTGATCAAAGGAAAGATCATTGATCATTGATACCCTTGATTCAGTTACGCTTTGAATTACACGTTTGCTATAATTTTGTTAGGCTTTTCATATCAGATTTCAGAAAAGCATTTTATATCCCTCTACGGTATAAGTAAATTTATTATTTCTAATAAAATGTTCAACTAGTGCAAGCACAAAATATATATTATGTACAGACATCTACCACATTTTCAATTAGTTCTGTGCCATACAATTTCACGATAATGTTTTAAAACTACTTAGTCCTTGCTTTTTAGTGGCTAACGAAAAACTTTAAAACAGCGAAGTGAACTCTAAAGTTAGGACGGATGAGGTCATATTTGTTTAAATTGTATTATTACTCACTCCTTAGTAGGTCAACTCAACTCAAATCAACTCTTGGTTTCAGATATTTTTAATGAATAACCCAGTTCTTGTCAAATGTTCATAAAACTTTTTGAAACTGCTGAGGGAAATTTATGTGAAACGCGATGGCAACTTTGAGTTGCCTAACTAGATGATGTTATTGTTAAGGTTAAATGTGACCATTCAAAATATTTTACTCAGTTTGAAGTTGCGACCCGTTTGTCTCTTAACAATTAATTGTTTTGATTAATTGTTGTTTGAAAGTTACGAAATGAGATAATAATGTCATAACGGTTGATAAATTCCAGCGAGAAGGAACCTTTATTATATTGTCTGTGTTCTGTCGATCTCTCTAATATATATTTTATTCAAAAATATTAGAATTAAAAGTTCCAAACTTAGTTGAGTTTCAAATGATACTTAATTATAAACTGAATAAATATTCAAAAGGTTGTGCTACCATGACAATATTTCATGTTATATAAAATGGTTGTAGTAATTGAAATAAAAAAATACTATGGTTGTAGTAAATCAGAAAACATTTGATTGAAATTTTATTTAAAAATGGAAAATCCTTTCACTCTTAAAATAAAGTTACTAGTTTACCTGTTTTCATGATATTTTATTTATTTCTTTGATTCTCACAGGAAATACTAACACCTCGTATGGACGGGAAAATGAAAATGGAAAAAAAAATCTGTATCTACTATTATCTACCTAACACCCGTAACAGTTTTATTATTTTGTACCGATACTAAAAAAACAACCAAAACAGGTTGTATCTTCTAAAAAGTAATCATTTGAATTTTATCTTTAAAACAAATAAAAATAATAATTAATAGATCATTACATAATCAATAAACAAATAAAATGACAAGCTGTTTTCATCAACGTACAATAAAATATGTAAAAAGAGGTAGATGAAACATATTTTTTGTAAACAACTAATTTGCCAGTCCGACGTCAATATTATACTCGTAAAATCAAAAGGCCACCAATGTTGATTTCCACTTTCTGTACAGTATATAAACTTCAAAGGTACTGTGTATAAATATTATTAAGAAACGGAAAGGCATACTTTAGGCGCTTTCAAATATTCATGAGTTCAATTGAATTGAGAGCTAAGGATTCTTATAAAAGGCTATGATTAAATTGAAGTACAATTTGTAACTCGGAGTTATCAAATATTTGCCGCTGTTTATGTTCAAGATAATATAGTAATTTCGTTAAACATTTCATTCATTATTGATCGGGATTTAAATGATTTATCTGTTTTAATTAAGACATGTGGAAGTTTAATTATTAGATTGTAAATTAATTATGATAAAAACTCATTAATTTAAGTTATTTGTGAAGAATTTTAAGTTATTTGTACAAGTATCATCTATTACTTACGTCCACATCAATACCAGGTTGTGCAAAAATTCTTGTGAAGGGATATTCTTTGGGAAGGTAGCTGAAGAACTCCTGCCTCCCTCTGTACCACTTTACACTGTAGAGAGTCTCATTTCCTTCGAGAGTCCACTTGCAGCCGAGGAGTACTGTATCCCCAAGTCTTACAGCAGATGGCGCTATCAACTGGACATCCTTCAATGCCATTGAATCTGAAAAATACCAAAATAAATCAATATTTATACATAAGTCATTTTAAATTCACATGAAAGTTAATATTTTACATTCATTTATTCTAAAGCAAATATTGTTTAATATTTTACTATATACTAAACATCAAGTCAAATACACTAGAAATATATAAAATATACTAAGTTAGTATTGAACGCAACTGCATATTTTTCTAAAGGTAAATGGGGCTACAGTCCGAGACGGTCGATTTTAACAGCGAAAGAAAGTTGAATTTCCGTAAAATACTACTTATGAACATTTTTGAATTTAAAAATATATCATTAAAAAACCAACTATTAAATTATTGTCACAAATTAGAAAAAAAACTTTATTCCTAAAAATAAGTACATTTAGTAAGAGAATATTCGTAGTATGATATTTTATATACACTAAATCCATATTAATAACAAGAATGATAGAAATATTGTAATATAAAACATATTATGCTTTGCTTAGAACGACCTTTTTCATTGTACTATATACCGTATATTTTATTAACTAATACTACTTTAATATGTGTAATATAATAATAATCGTAATTAGATTATCTTCTCTGCCACATAACATTTTAAGCTCTCCATTTCCGTAATCAATTTCTCTGGAAGCTTAGAAAAACATTTGTCCTTCCGTATTTTTCTTGTACCGTTATCAATGGACGTATATTAGTACTTTTACATGGTACCACTGAAAGCGATTTATCTTGATGCCTATGCTTGGGGTGAGAAATTCGGTTTTTTATTATTCTGTAGACAAATTTGTTGACATTAATTAATTGAATAATCTCGATATTCTGGGTATATTTTATTTGACAAAATATATTAGTTTCAATCACACGTGAATAAATAGGGATCTGAAAATTCAATCATTCGCCTGAATAAGTAATCTAACTTTAAATTAAATTTAACGTGACGTGATATGGATTTACAAAAAAAATAAACTATCTTGTTTGTTTTGAATAATTGAATATATCTATTCAGTCTATAAAAATTATATGTATATCGCCAATCATTTCTACATTATATAGGTCTGGAAAATCAAATTTCAACAAACATAAATCTATTCAATAATTTGAACTTATTTTATATCTGACAGCAAAATCAAAAGTTCAGGTTAACTATGACAAGGAGTGACAAGGAACTATTAGGTTAACTATGACTAGAAATTACAATGAACACTAGGTTAACTATGACAAGGAATGACAATGAAGAAATGACAAGGAATAATAAATTCTTTCAGCATGTTAGTAATATTAAACCATACTTCGTATTGAACATGGTTACAAATGTTTTAAAAATACTTAATATTAAGACGCTTGCGAATTCAACGCTGTTAATCGCACCCTACGAGTCCGTGCTGAGACCTCAAACAATTACATTACACCCAAGAAATGTCGTTATGCAATTACTCGTATCTGATTTATAAGTGATCATGTGTAAATTGTAAATATTCGGGCCTTATGATTTATTCATTTTGGTAATATGTTTTATTTTTAAAAATGACTATCAAATATCCAAATTACAATCTAAATTATGTTGAATTTCAGAAAAAAAAACTGAGAAACCGTATAACATATATCTAAAAATAAGATTATAGATTTTTGGTATTGTAGTTTGACTCCAGTGATTTAATCAGAATTTTATTAAACTAAAAATATTAAAGACGTTATTAGATTTAGGAAAAATCTATATTAAATAACAATATAACCCTCGGATGTATTACGTAAAAATCGGATCCAATACGTCCCAAATCAACTGCACCCACGTCCATTATCGGAATGGGCCACTCAACCCGGTACGAAACCAATTATGTTTTATAAATTTCGATCGAAAAGCGTGCGATATAGGAAAATATAATGTATTTTCGAACAAATTTGATTAAGGGAAAACCAAATATATAATAAATATAGGTAGATACATCATCTGACTCTCACTTCAGTTTAAATTTTGTATAAATGTAATATAAACAAAGATAAAAATAGAATTACTAACAGCTTATAATACCATAATGAAAAGTTCTTACCCTAATCAATTTACATAAGCGACTTTCTTCCCAACATTTTCATAAAAAGTCTCAAAAAGGCTATCTAAAAATTCGTATCACATTTTTGTGATAACTATAATAAGTTGTGAATGTGTTCTAATATTTTCCAGGGTTACCAACATCAGATGTAAATGAAATATTTAATATTAATATCGTTGACGGCCGATCGGTTGTATGGTACATATATATGTATATTGACGACGACCGCAAGATATTACGTTACAGTTGAGTTCTCAGGGTTGTCACAATTTCAATTGACCAAGAAATATACAAATTTATATTTTATTTTATCAGTTGATACCAAGATAGTATTACATTAGGTATTTCTCTTTCATACTATGGCCATTATAGCAATAATATTATATAACAAGCTACAAAACTTATAACATAAAATTTTTAATTCAATAGATAAGTATTGTCAAAATAATCAATAATTATCTTTTAATAATACTTTATTTTAATAATAATACTTTACCTTTACTGTACAAAAGATTCAAATAATAACTAGTTATTAAAAAATATATATATTATAAAGCACATGCTGCCCTACATGGCTTAATTGAACATCGAGAAAATCGTGTAATATTATCAATCGTTATGTTCAAGGAGATTTTAATTGAAAATATCTTGTTACGGGCTGTACAAGGGTAAACTGCTTAACGCCATAAATATGCCTCATATAATGTAAATATGAATAAAATTATACCGTAGCAATTTTCTCGCTCTATGCCTTTCATTAAGTTCGTTAGAACAAGAATTTTTAATCTTATAAGTTACAAAATAAATCATGGTGCAATATTAAGAGGATGTACCTTATTGTTTTGATATAACAGTATTTTAAATTAGGTACATCAAGAAAATTTTATAAAGAAAATAATTAGAATAATAAATACTAAAAGACGAAACTTCTTAGTATTCCGTGAATTCATCGTGCGGTTGCCAGGCCCATCGCGTTACAGGGAGAGCAGCATAAACAGTGCCTAGGACTTGCGACCCAGGAATAGTTTAAAGGTCTACCCCCTTTAAATTGCAAATTATACTCATCTTCCCTGTATACGATAAAGAGGAGAGACTTTTTATCTAAATAAATATACGTTCTAAAAATAAATCTATACATCTATACATATAATAAAATCGTCACCGATCCATTCATGTACATCGAATAAAAAAAAATAAAAACATCATAGGGAGGCTTTGTAAGAGCAAGAGAACCCAAAACAATTGTTTTTCAGTTTGTCTGTTTGTCTGTATGTCTGTATGTCTGTATGCGGTTTTCAGGAATATATTATGATAGTCTTCACTTAATATTTAGTGTTTATTTCATCTAAATCGGTTAAAAAATAAAAAAGTTATGACCATTTATGTCAATCATGTAATAGGTACCAAGCAAATA
The DNA here is from genome assembly GCA_959347405.1 of Napeogenes sylphis. Taxonomy (NCBI): domain Eukaryota; kingdom Metazoa; phylum Arthropoda; class Insecta; order Lepidoptera; family Nymphalidae; genus Napeogenes; species Napeogenes sylphis. Next base: position 19,999,068 of record OY365778.1, on the reverse strand, counting down.
TTAATCTATACGTATAAGAAATCTGCAGAGGAGTAGTCTTTGTACATTGAATATATTAAAAAAAATAAACCAGGATGTGAAATGATAACTAACAAAATCCATTTTCAGCATTTTTTAAATCTGTGGCTGTTTATCTGTTTGTCTTTTAGTTGTGCACAAAACACGAAAAAAAAATTCGAGACCATTATATAAGAAAGAGAACCCAAAACAATGTTTTTTTCATTTTGTCCGTTCGTCTGAATGTCTGTATGTTTGTGCACGCTAATCTCAGAAACGGGTTAATCCATTTTGATGCAGTTTTCGGGAATATATTGTCATGAGATTCACTTTACATTTAGTTTTATTTTTAACGAATGGTTAAAAAATAAGGAAGTTAATAATTTGTTATTGTCTTATTTTAAAAGTTTAAAGTTTTTACATACATTGGTAAATACAAAAGATACTTTTTTCAAATACGAAATCTACGCGTACGAAGTCGCAGGCACAGCTAGTTAATAATAATTCTTAAGACTTCATGATCTTTAAGTAGATTATGGAAACATTTGTTTGTTATACCTTTGCTTCCACTTCTACACTGTACAAATTACCTACAAATTACCTACAAATTAGTCCCTGATTAGTTTATTGATCAGTTCTTAATACTGTTTATTATCTTTGGGAATTTTCATTAGTTTCCCAAGTAAGATCTACAAGTAGTAAGCATTTTAAATGTTTAGATCACAGCCATATGTCAGATTGGGATGATAAAATATTAGCTATCCTCAGAGATTTTGTTTTACCAATTGTAAGTATTGTTACAAAAAAACGTTTCTTTTCTATTAGCTTTATAGAAATCAATTTTCTAAACATAAAACTTAAAATATTTCGAGAAATGACGAGGGTCAGTAAACGTACATTAAATGTTCTAAATGATATTTTCTGTTTTAATTGCCCTTTCATTGCGCTTTACCCTTTCAGATTTATTTAGTACGAGATATAATTTTAAGCTTTATTTGATTCAACGATAGAAAGTTATTAACTTCACATTTATTGGAATTAAGTAAGATCAATTATATAAAGTGCATAATTGTTTGAAAAAAGTATGTGAAAATAAATTGGTTGCAAAAATAATAATAAAATCTTATCTTACTAAAAAAAAACAAATGACTTGTAACTAAAATGTAATGTATTTTTATTAGTATTATTCGACGGACTAATAAATTAAAATTATTATTAGTCAACAAGAATAAACATAATATATTACTATAAATTTAATTTTAGAAAATACATAGAAACTCCGGCAAAAAATTGAGAAAATACATCAGCCGAGCAATTATGCGGCCGACATCTAGTCTATAAGAAACCAATATGAAATTTAATAATTGATAGTTTATATGCACAGAGTTCTCTCTATTTCTATATTGTTATACTAGCTTTTGTTTTGTATGACATCACGAATGCAATCCAAATGACGAACATATTATACTCTGTTATCTGTACCACTGCAAAAACACGTCAAAATATCCTTTGAAACCTTGTCATTTGAAAACAATTCTAGCGTTCTCTAACCAAAATTAAGTCCTTCTGTTTCTAAACCGAATGCTTGCGCCTAACAAAACCGCAACTCGCATTCGCAATATCTAGATGGATGTCCGAAACTGAATAGACCAGTTTATGATGATCCCAGCCGTCCAATCATGACTTTGAATTCTGAACTTTGTGAAGAAGACCACACAATTCAAAAGACCATAAAATAATGGACACTCCGTATCGCTGGATCTGTTTGTCATCGTTCTATAGTTGAAATTTTAAAATTCAAATTGAATCCTACAAAGGCTGCGTTCATGGGCTTCGAGTTCAAATGTTTTTTGAATATAATAATTCAATGCGAGTGAAAAGTTGAAAAACCAGGCAGATAATTTGATAAAATAATAAAACGTTTCTCTGTGAATTGATTTAAAATACTTCCGTTGCGTAATAAATTTAACGTCGAATTTAATTTTTTTTTATCGTTCATCCAGGCATACAAGTAATTTACTAGCTGTTCCCCGTGACTTTGTCCGGGAAGACTAAAAAAGGTCAATAAACTTTGAAAAATTAGTTCAGAACTACTGATTTACATTTGGAAAGAAGCTGTGTTATATTCTTCTATGCTGTGTTATATTTAAGAATGTGACACGTAAAATACTATGCTTATCTTTTCTGTACTACTCACAAAATTGTTACTCATTAGTAGTTTAATAATATATATTCTACATCTTCCTCGTCATAATTTTTTTAATATTTTTTTTATATATGATCTAGGGCAATGCTTGACTACATTCCACCTGATGGTAAGTGGAATGTAGTCTTAGGTGGTAAGGCGCATTGCCCTAGCAACCTATTCACTCTTCTCTTGAAGACACTCACATTATAAATATTTGGCCGAAAGTAACGACGCAGGAAAATTGTTCCAGTCCTTCGCTGTACGCACTAAAAATGAGGAAGCAAAGCGCTTCGTTCGGACAGGTGGATTATCCACAACAAAAGAAAGAAAACCTGCCGTGCGTTGGGACGTCCGGAGATGGAAGGGGGACGAGGGAATTATATCGTGCAATTCCTGCGCACACTCACCAAACTGCATCCTAAAGAATACTGAGAGGCTACTGAGAGTTCAAGGGTTTGGAGGTCGGCCTCGACCAATTCGGGATCGCCTATAAGCCTCTTTGCTCGCCTCTCAATTGAGTCCAAAACCGCAAGATGAGACTTTGCGGCACCAGCAAACATGTGATCACAGTACTCTACACACGATCGGATCTGTGCTTTGTATAAAACAAGAGACTGTCCCGGTGTAAAGTACTGCCGAACCTTTGCAAGAACGGTAAGCTTTGCTGCTGCTGCTCTTGCTCTGGACTCTATGTACCGACCAAAGTTGAGGTTCGAGGAAATTTCTAAGCCTAACAACTGAAGCCGGTCACTGTATTCCAAGGATACATTCTGGAAAGTATAAGCCAAGGTGAAAGGGCTCATTTTGGCAGTGAATAGACACGTCTGCGTTTTGGTGGCGTTGAACTTGACAAGATTGTCATTGCTCCATGCGGAGACTGCCTGAAGTTTGTCATTCAAACGTTGCACCATGGCTTTTCTTTCAGACTGTACTTGATCTCGACTAGCCCGAGTACTCGGGAGATATCTTTGTACAACTGTGCTATCGCCTGCATACCCATAGATACCGGGCTTTAACAGATCGTTAAAGCCGGCATTTATTGTCAAGGGTTCCGAGAAACACCCGTCGGCAACTACTCGGAGAGATCTCTGGCTCAGAAAGTCCGTTACCCAGCCGATCAGACCAGGAGATATACACTCAGCTACATACAACTCAGCTGCGCATGACTTGAGCAGAATGGCTGGTATACCATCAGGACCACTGGCTTTATCCACATCTAAACGAAACAATGTTCTGATTACCTGTTTGTTAGTGATGCGGATTTCAGGCATCGAAATACCGTAGTGAGGAAAAAGTTTTGGAGAAGCATGGCCAGTGTCCAGATACGAATTCTCAGCAAACAGAGAAGCAAATACATTTGCTTTCTCTGTTGCTGTGTGGACCTGGGAACCATCCGGCTTCAGCAGAGCAGGCAGTAAGGTTTGGCAGAAGTTCGACTCGATCGCTTTTGCAAGAGACCAGAAAGCTCAACTGCCAGTTGGTCTGACAGAGAGCTTTTCGCCATTTTAAATGATCCGATCAAGACAAGCCTTCCGCAATACCTTTTTATAGGACTTGGCAGCTTGGTTAAAGGCTCTCTTTTTTGTACTTACATCCGGAGTTTTGCGGCTTCGAGCATCAGCCCAAATGAGGTATGCCGAATGTTTTCGTTCATGAGTATGAGGACATTCGGCATTAAACCATGGGCGAGCTTTGCCACCGATGAGTACGTCAGCAAAAGGAAAAAACTACTCCATTGCCTGATGCATGCATGATATAGCATCCGCGCAACTCGACGGATCCAAAGAAGAGAAGCAGATCTGCCGCCAAGGAGAAGAAGCAAAAAAGTGCCGCATCTCATCCCAATCTGCTGACTTGTATTTCCATACTCGCCTAATACCATTAGGTTCGAAAGCTGGTGGGAAATATGTAAACACAGATTTCACCAGACAGTGATCGGAGGTTCCGAAGGGGGAGGTAACCTCTACACGATACTTGTCGGGATCAGTTGTCAGCAGAAGGTCCAGGCAATTGGCTGTATGGCCTACCACATCTGGTACCTTTGTCGCTTGCTTCACCAGCTGAAGGAGGACCAAAGACAACGCAAAGTTCCGCGCTTCTCTTCTCTTCGCTTCTTCGGTCCCCAGGGATCGCCATCGGTCCTCCTCTTCTGGTTGCCAACTAGCACGATGGAGCTACCCTGGGATTTTTCGCAGCTGGCGGGGCATCCTTTCGTAGATGGCTAACCCACTAATTGGGCCCCCAACTATCTGCGGACGGTCAGCGAAAAGTCGTCGCTTCGGATTCCGCTACCCTCCTCGACTAGACACCCGACAAAACAAACACCAAATCTACGTCCACCGGTTCGCCAACATACCGCAGCTGTTCAGACCATAAACGGCTTCAACGTGCCGGAACACGACTAGGTCGCTTTGCGGCACTACTTTGCCCGATGGGAGGTAACTTTGCCGGCGACCCGATGCTATGGTCTACCACCAAGAATATCATCACATACAATAATAAATTGTTTTGAAAACTGTACATTTTTTTCAGATATTAACTTATTTATTTATTAATAGTAATCATGGTTCACGAAAGATTTCAGAAATTATATTATTTTAAATTAAAAGATGTAACGATAATCCATTTAAAAATTTATTTCAAAAGAATTATATTTTGTAAAATACAAAGTTAATATTCTATTTACCTATTTAAACCCATCTTATATTTACGTCTCAAAAACAAAAAGTTGATAAAATATTTTATGCATAAAATAAATTACAATACATTTACCATATATAAGTTAAGGGTATTCGATGGTGTCATATTTTTCTTGTCTTTTCCTTATTTATACGACCCATAATCCAGCTGCCGGTGAAGATATGGATTTTTATTAATAGTATTATAATTTTATAAAGGGATACATATTGGGGGCATTAGGTTTCTATAAAAAGGAAGCAAAAGTATTAAACTTTTGGTATTTCTATCATCTTTTAATATCAACATCATCCACTATATTGAGACTACAGAAAGACGTTACATGTGCAAAGTGACTAATCAAATCCGAGCGAAAAGATTTATGTGCATAATATGTATTATTTCATTCAAAGACTTTTTTTATTGTGAATCACTTTGTAGTCAATAACCTTCCTAAATATATTATATTCTATTAAATAACATAAAATAACAATCACACAGAAAAATATATATTGGTAGAGATTGCATAATATGTATTTTGACAAATTGACTTATTATATTATACGAATTATTTCATATTGACGTATCTCTAATAATTTATATTTAATTAAACAAAACTTCAGAAGACCTAATTGTAAATTACATTTTCCTAGCTTCATAGCTGAGCCTAAATAAATACTACCTACATAATGTAATGAAATTAGGGATAATATAAATACACCTTCCCTTCCATGGACAAAAAGCCACACGAATGTAAGTTAGTCGAAGAAATGGCCAAAAAGGGATTGAACTTAGTAACATACGTAAATAGTAAATAGTATGTCTAACTTAATAAAGTATTATATAATTTGATATTGAATTCCAAGTACAACAATTTCGCTCGAATATCTTCGTATGAATTTATTAATAATACACTCAAGCAACGTGTAATAAAAACAAATGACGTTATTCATTAATAAACATATCCATAAGGAACTAATAACGGTAATGATTACATTACATCGTAATTCACTTCAACACAACAAACAGCGCTAACGAAGCAAGTATATGAGAGTCTCGGTGTTATAAACGTTCAATAGCCCAAAGAGCAGACATGCACAGGAATATGACCCTAACGTCTGTATGGTAAAGACTGTATATGGATAAAAGATGTGTTTGGGCATATAAACCATAGCTGCACAGTGCCCTGGCTCATTGGGCAATTAGTGTGTGGCAAGAGCCTGGTAGATTGATTTGTTTTCAACCAATCTGTGACGGTGAAAGCACACAATTAATCGGAATTCCAGACTTTGTGTGACGTATTTGTATTAAGACGTGGAAGGAGTTCAATTTATTATGGTTTAAATGTCGAATAATCAACTAAAACTCAGTAAGAATCAAAATTGTATATAAAATATAATGTATAACTAAGAAAAGAAATAACTTTTAATTTGTCTTTGGTAACAGTATTTCTTTTATATATATATACATTTTTTATTTATTTCGAATATATTGCAACAATTAGAGGAATAACAACAACAAATTTTGTTTAATTTTTATATTTTGTTGAAAATCAGAAACAAATAGCACATTACTTTCCATGTTTCACGTTAAGTAATTATATGAATTTTTAATAAACTTTCATTATATTTTTAATATTTATCATATTTAATAATATTTTATAATTTCTATAAACACGTTTAGCCATACTAAACTTATTTGTAATTAAAATACTTAACGATCTTCGAAGGATAGATGTCACCTCTGTCAACCGTCAGAAAAATACGATTATGTGTAGAATGCTGTATTTATAGATTCTTGTAGCTCAATTGACAGTGCTACGGGCCGGTATTAAGAGGTTGCAGGTTCAAGTCCTACCCTTGTCAATAATTTTTCATTCTTATTTTAGTTAGAACTCAATGGGGAAGAGTAAAAATATTTTTCAATACTTTTCCCCCGGGCATGTCGCGGTAGTGAGGTATTTTGTATTTACATTAACAAAGAGTAAAGAATAATCAATGTTAGTTTATTTTCAAATGGTAAATAAATGATTTGCTACCATTAAAATTATAAGTTTTATTTAACAAAGAATGTTTTATTTAAATAAAAAAATAATGAAACAATTTACGTAGTTACATTTTAAAATACATTTAAAGCTTAAACGCTGGCTTTGGTGAGTTTATTACTACCGGAGGTAGAGTAGATTTGGGGGTGTTATAAGTTATAATTAATTGTTTTAAGAACCTTTTTTCATGAATTGGTATATTACATATTTTACGCATTATTGATTTTAAAATGAAAAATTAAATTTTCTAATAAATTAAATATTTTCCTACCTTAATATAGGTAGCACTCTACACCCTAACCTTTATTATTATTATATAATAATTGAACTGTGCGTTCTATCATTTATTTCGGGAAACGTCAAGTATGTACTTTGTACTGAAGCGGCTATAATGAATTAATAACATAATATTTGGTCATTTGTCATTTATGAAACGTTGTGTGTTGATGTTAAGATAGTATCTAATTATAGGGAATACGAGTGTGACCACCAGTGAACAATGCTATAAATGATAATCGTTGTAAAATATTTTTGTGATATTGAAAACTAAATTGCTGTGATAGCATTATACAAAGCAGGTATGGAGCCAAATGCAATTTCCGAAACTCTCAATACGCTTGGTAATAGTCAAATGTTTGTGTACCGGACCATTGATGGGTGCTGTTATCTGGGGGATTTAATACAGCAGCTGGAATTACGTCACATATTTAAAAATAGGACTTAGTAGTAGCCTCTAAGAGACGCACTGGTCATATTTTAACTGAAGATTTAAAAATTAAATGTGGTCACATCATAAAAATATAAAGCGGTACGTAAAAGGAGATCACATAAAAAAAGGTTACTGACAAGTTTTTTTTTTTTACTATGGAGTATTTCTGAATGTGGTTAAGACTCAGCAGCAGGTCATGAGAACTTCATTAGGACCGGTCGTCATGTAGTCCCGATCTCAATCCGCTGGAATCTGATTAAAATTCAGTCTCGTAATTAAAACAAACTCTAAACTCCATAATAATTTCTATTAGTCTCTAAGATAAACCAAAACATTGGTACTGAAGAATTTTCCCATTGAAAGAGTACGTGATTCTACATATAAATGGCCTCAACATTTAAAAGATTGTATTACAGCTAATGGAGATTATTTATATATGCTTATGTTCAGTATTTATAGTGAGACTAGGTATTTATATATACAATTAATTTCGGAACAAAAACTGTTAACAAAATCATATTTATTAAGTATTAAATTTCATTAATTAAAATTTATTGTAAAATATTTATTAACTGACATCGACATTAATATCCAATTTGGATCCAAGCCGAGGCCATAAATTACTCGGTCTTATAAACGTACCTTCACACAATCTTTAATTTAAAAATACATTTAAATAAATAATCTTAACTGGATCTTGTTTATTGCGAACATTCCGTATCCATAGCACCGTTTGTTATAGTGTTTTCTACATGTAAGTTTAAATTAAAAAAAATATTTAAACTTAAAGAAACGTATCGAAATAGAATTAAATAATATAAATATTAATTAGAATAGTAAAAATAAATGTTCTTCAAATTAAATTGGTTATAATTCAATGATGTGAAGTGCGCTTTACGAGTTTCACCGAAGTTGAATTGAAGGGCGTGACGTGCGGTGAGAGTATACATATGTATGCTTCGCTCATACGAGAATTAAGTTATCTTTAATGAAAGCATATTTTCCCAATTTACTCGATACTTGATCTTCTTATAATTTGTAATTTCCTGGCGGTTGGCATGTGTTCGAAAATATTTATATAACCAGGATATAAATATTTTATTTACTAAAAAAGTATATGTTATAATATTTACAAAGATAAGTTAAATATATGATAAATTAAATAAAAATATGTACACATTTAGCAATTTTTTTATATATTTTGCATTTAACATTTACTATTTTCTGTTTTCTGACTGTACTCTTAAAATAACATAGTTTTACCAAATTTGATCCAAGTATAAAAAATAATTAGAAAACATAAACACATAGGAGAAAAAATATTTACATTTAATTATTTCGCAGCTTTCAATTACAAACGTATAAGAAAACATCATGAACTGACAGTAAACCGTTGAATTTAGATTTAGACCAGGATTTGTTTGAATTATTATAAAGCAACAAAAGTGCTACAACCACATATATGGTTTAGAAAATATTATTTTGTTTTATAAAATGAATACGTTTGGAAAACTTTAATTTGGTTTTGATTAATTCATAATCATATTCACAGGCTTCACTTAATTAAAATTATTTTCTTTTAATTTCTTTTAACTTTTTGCTTATAAAAAAATACGTCTAAATTAAAATTACTTTATAAAGCTTGGTATTAACGAGAGGATTGATAATTAAAAAAGCTATTTAATTTAATTTATTTGGTCTTACGTTCACTTTAAGGCTTAATTTTCGTTTAACTACAATTCAATTTTATGATATGCGCTAGCAACATCTGTGCATACAGCATATGTTTGCAGGAGCTGTGTCACGCATACATTACACGATTACATGTTTTCATGACACGTTGTTGTCCAGAGTCTATTAACATCAACAACAATAACGAAAGCTTGACTTCAATCTTCAGCTTGTAATATTATTAGTCAATAATACTTCTATTTTACATTTTATAATTATTTGTTTAGTAAAGAATAATACCTACTAGCTTATATAAATGATTCACTGCAGGATCTCTTTATCTTAAGGAGTGCGGAGCTTATTCTATAACTCGAAAATGTACCTACATACCTACCAGGTTAGTGAATTATATAACGAAGCAATTTCTATAAATGGTTTTCATTATTCTAACAGCCACGTCAGACCATCTTGAACGATGTTATAAAATAAATTAAATTATAAAAGTTATAATTTCAGAATCAGAATGAAAATTCTTCAACTACTATTAATAAAATGCAGGCTATATTAAATCCGATGTCACATAAAAGCAAAAATGAAATACTCTTAGTGACATTTTTATTAAATTTTAATGATCTTTTATTTTTGTATTTTTTTGAATGACAACCAACAATATAAAGAAATATCTGCGCTTTCCAATATAAAAGGAATGTTTGTTTGTTTTGTCATGGTGGGTTTGAAACCCTTTTTTGTTCGAAATCTCTGAGCCGCAGGCCCTTAGCATATTTCAATGATGTACGCTGATGTAACGAGCATCCCTTTTAAAGGGTAAGCGAATAATCTGTGCGTATATAAATATATTCTTTTTCAACAATAAACTTTATTATGTAAACAGCAAAAGCGATAGTTGTGTGTATATTTTTGTTGTTTTTGGTCGTTTTTGTTCCGCGTGGGAGTAGTTTTGAAAAGGTTCTCATTTGCAGTCGCGATACGGACAGGTTTGATGATTGGGGCTCTTTAGACTTTCATAAAAAAGGTGGCTTGGTTATGTTGTTCGACAAGTTGAGAAATTCAGACATTTTATATAAGAAAATGTTATCATTTGTGATTCAAAAAAAATCATGTCAAGACGTATACAAAAATTCGAAATGCTATAAAAATCACTTCAACGTTTACATTATTTCTGTATAATACAATTTTATTAACAGTATTTCAGTATAAGAACAAATGATTCTCGGAAATATTGAAAATTTTATGCTTATTTTTAATAACATAAAATGTTACAAGTGCCATTCAATCATTTTGAGAAATATTTATAAGGGTCTTATATATTAGTATATATAAAACTACCTTATTTATACTTACTATATACTACCTTATACTCTGGCCTTTTAACTTTTTCATTGTTAAAAGTATATAATGTAACATTATTACTTATTACAAACTTTTATAGTCGAGACGCGTCACTGAACTACTAATAACACTTCTCTCAAGTTGAATAAAACAGTTATAACAAACTATAATTCTAGAACAGTTATTTGAATTAATTCAAATTACCCAGACGAAATCCTGAATGTAATTTAAGCTTAAACGCGTAGAATAGTGGTATTCAGGTGTTTGCATGCATATATTACTATCCTAGAAGTCTGGAAATTACAGTTGGTAAGTGTATTTTTATTGTTCTCCATCACTAAACTTTTAAAATTAAATATTAGTACATCTCGCGAAAGGCAAATAAAACAGAAAAGAAAACATTTCATCCAAAATAACTAAAGAGAAGAAAATTGTCTTTATCAATAATATTATCCAACACATCATTCCAAACCCTCCATTATAACCGACTCATTGTTTTTGCGGGTTGAGGGCAAAGTGTTACAACCCTTAAAATAATAAAAGACAACACTCGTTAGGGTAACAAAGCCGGAGTTTACACAATATCTGTCCGTTTGTTAAAACACTCCCGAGCATAAATCCCTTCTTATATGTAAATGTTGGTCACACGTGGACCGCCCTGTATTTCGTGGCAAAAAGATTTTCGGATCGCCGCGCCTTGTGACGGTTTATTCTGAATTATTGTTTTCCCTGCGGAAAATATTCGATGTGCTGTTTTTCACGAATTCAACAACACTGAGAGTATAATGCGGTTTGTAATTGTAGTTCTGTTAAAATATTTTTTAAATATTATTAATATATATCTTACTTTAAACATGTTTATTCTTATAATTGTGTAATATTCTACAGAACACGGTGTCGTGAAATATTGGAGTATTATCTGTATGAGTATTACTCAAATAGAGTGGTTTGAGTTTAATTTAAAGTAAGGTGTGAAATATTAAAATGTTTATTAAATTTGATAGGTATTAAATACTAATACTCCACAAAGTCTGATGGACAACGATACAAAAAAATATTTAATGTAAATATATGCCTCGAGGAAAATTGGTTACTAAAAACGGAGCCTCTTGGGTATCTAGATAATTACGAATTCCTTTTCAGTGCAAACCAATTTGGGTTAGAAAAGTATATTTGTATTATAAAATGGAATATTTTTCATATACTCTTAATGATATTTTTTTTTAAAAACAAAGCCAGATAATGAAATTTTGATAATTTGAAAAGTAAAACCTAAAAAGATTTATTTTATTTTACATAAATTTAAAATTATGAAATCATGTAGCATATTGGTAGCCGTAATAAACAAAAATAAAAAATACATATTACATAAGCGTTTATATAATTTACACTCATTACATTCTTGTACTTAAAGTAAACATTTAAGTTACCACTTTTCATTGTTTCTAGGGTTCCGCAACTCTTAAGAAAAAACGGAACCCTTATAAGATCATTTTATTGTCCATCCGTCCGTCCGTTATCCGAAACCCTTTTCGTCAGGAACGTGTAGAGGTATCAAGCTGAAATTTATACGAGATACTCAGGTGTATTGTCCCTTAGAGTTTTGAAAAGATCAAAACTTTAAACCAACGCAATCAAGAGGTACAGCTGTTTATGCCACAAATTTCCGCAAAATTTTCGTATCTCGCAAGGGAGTCAAAATCTACAGGGTACTTCCCGTGAAAATCTGGTCTTGAAAATTGGTAACAAGCAACATCTTATAGTACAGATAAAGGTGAAAATTGCGAACATCGTAAATTTTTTGTTCTTTTGTTCTCATATTCTTTATTTATTATTATAAACGGAAGTACGGAAGTACGGAACCCTTCGTGCGCGAGTCCGACTCGCAATTGGCGGATTTTTTTTCTAATCCCACATATATTATGAATAAGGAACTATATATGACAGATATTTGGATTTTTGTCCATCAATCCCAAGGAAATAAAATATATGAGATGGAAAGAAGCATCGTTCTCTTTTTATCCTGGAATATACAAAACTTCCAAACCAGACTGTTTTGTCTGTCATATAACCAAATATCTTTTATAATGACCTATATAATCTTATAAAAGATATTTACTTACTTTTTACTAACATAACCCGAACAAAGAGTTAATATTCATAATATTAACATTATAATTTATAATATATATTTTGGAAATTAAGATTGTCTGAAATAAGCCACGACAAAACGAGACTCCGTAATGATAAAAATATTAGTCATTAGATTTAGTTTTGATATACTATACATCTAAAATATTAAAGGATATTAGTATTGACAAAAAATAATATGATACAAAACAAAACGACGAGGGCAAAACAGTCGCCATTACGCAACAGATATGAAAGCAAGTCGCGTCGCGAACAAAAAATAAAGTTGATATTTAGTGACAGGCTCTCCCTCGGGCCTTTATTGTCCAGCGAAATAAAAACTGACCGCAGTACCTAGATACATTATTATGGATATGATTTGTTTGATATTTTTATTTCCACGAATCTTTATAATCGTTACAAGTACAGTATTCATTTTTGGAAACATTAAAACGTTTGTGAATCTGAGTATATCGAATGTTAAATAATGTTTAAGGTGTTCAATTTTATGGACACAAAAATAGGTGCAAAATATATTATGACCATTATTGGAATAAAACAAATTCGTTTACGAAATCCAAGTTGATTTTGTGACAGGTATATCCCTAAGGCGAGGCTTTATGTTCATTGGCTGTTGTGGTCACCAGGGTATAGAAAACGTAAATACACGTATTTTTATGAGCAGAGTGTATTAGTAATTTAGTATTTACATATATTTTATTTATTTACATGAAGTAATTCCATTAAACAACATGACTATGGTAAGTTACTTCAAATTGAGCCAGTGAGTCAAATTATATTTAAAGTTTATTTAGCATTCCAATCTAAAAATAATTTAATTTAAAAATTAAAATTAAAAAACAATTCATTCTATTTTTCAAAAACATTAAAAATCTATCATAAATCTTTAACCTACGATTGTGATTCACATCAGTGCCACATCCTGCAATTTAGTTCCACGAACGGCCTCTTCTATTATTTTCATTAACAAGTTCGCGCGTGACCGAAATAAAGTGGCCTTTGACGAAGAAAACCGTTTTTGACTGATTTTTTCAGGCGAACATTGCTAAGGAATCGGCCGGGCGGATTACGACGAATCTTTGCCATTATTTCTGTCTGGTATTTTTTACTGGGGATTGGAAGGTTTTTGTTGTATTTAAAAAGGTTACTGGCACTGTAATATTTATTCCAATTTATCTCGCTTAGTTGTCAGAATACCTAATGTTAGGAATAAATTGTGAATTATATATGTAGGTAACTCCTAAAAAAATAAAGTCAGTCTATTTGAAATCTTGGTATTGGGTAAACTTTTTTTATTAAGGTATTTAATCAGCACTTCCATTTCTTAGTTTCCTTTTATTTCTGTACTCATAACATTGAACAATAATAATTTCGTATTTAAAAATTTCATTCGTCACACATATAAACAAATTTAAATATTACAAATCTTGGAGAGAACACGACTTTTGAACACAATTTTTGAGAAAAAATACAAATAATTAAATAACACTATCATTAAAAGAGTGATATAAATTCATTACTTATAACACGTTTAATTTAATTATGGTTTAAATTGAACCACTACATTATAATCACACATGTCGTTTCAAGACTTGTAAATTCCGCGGTGGCTGAACTAAACTTGTACCGCAAACGCGTACTGGATTGCCCTAATAAACCTTCAGTAGGGTGCTCCCTCGCGAGCCATCGCCTCTTTTCGCATTGTATATTACAGCCACAAGCAATTTATATGGAAAACGTTCTAAATGTATCCCGTTTGATAAGATCAACAACGTTCTGTGATCGGGATTCAAATGGATAATTTCGATGTACATTTCCGTGTCTAGGGACTACTTCCACCGATAGTTGAGACTTCAGCAATCATTTGATTTGTAAATCTATTCCCGAAGCACCAACTTCTATTGGGAAGGACGCATTAAACAGAGGTTGGTATCTAACACTGACTCAATAAATGTTGTTTAAAAATACTATCCCAGGCGCCATTAGGTTTTTATATCCTACGTAGAGATACAAAATAAAATGTTTTAGAATCATCATGGATTTAGAAAACTGAATGTTAGCTTAAAATTTATATTTTGTTTTCAACATTGGTTTATCGAATTAAATCATTGAATGGAATGAATTTATTGATAATATTTAAGCCAGCTATTCATTGTAATTACATATATTATATGAAACTAGCGTTCGAAAAAGAAATCGAAACCTATAATAAACAGATAAAGAGCAAACGGCAACTTTTGTATTGGGCATCTCTCCAACGTCAGTATGACATTAAAATTTAATAAGAACATTATTGCTATCAAGAGGTTAAGTACAGGTCCGCACATAAATAGAAAATATATAAAAATGTGATCTTAAAAAGAGTATTAACATTTTATGTAAAACAACATTATTGTAATATAAAAACGCACCTGGCTTGAATTGAATATTGTTTATATGTATAGGCCTTAAAATTTCTATAAGACAATATATAATAATTTAATGCCTTTTTCCATTAGAATAACATTTACAAATAAAATGATTCCTTAAGTGTCTTGCCGTACCGAACTTCTTACTCCACCGCCTTTAGATAATCAAAGACATCTCAATAAAGTTTACTTGAGCCTCTAAACTGTTAAATCCCGAACCTCCTCTACCATCAAGTTTGTTTTCCAATATCGTGGAAAGGCAACAGAAGAAAGAAATTCTGCCAATAAAAATTGGTATCGCGACAACAAAGATGAAGTTTATTAAGAAGAAAATTGTACCATTGCTGGCGCTAAACTTGCCGCCATGATAACTTCTCCGTTTCGCTCGGACGTGACCCAACTGTTAGCTAGAAATAAGATACTTACATGTAGCAATTCCAACTCGAATTACAGACAAAAGCACAAACGTCATTTGTTACTACCACAAATTATATTTTCAAGAGAGTTTTACTTCATGTCTCTAATTGTTTTCGGTAAGATAAATGATTACCATTACCTTAATTAAAGTTAGCTTCATCTGTAACTCCTATGTGAATTCCGCCTTAAACTTTTAACTTGATTACAAACCCGCCAATGTATTGTGATGTAGCTTTTAGATTATACTTCAAACAATTACTTCCCCAAATTATGCCGTGAGGTAAAGTTGTACTATAGTCTGCATTGACAACATTGGTACCTAAATCTGTATAGTTGGACTAACTAGGTGATGTCACCCGCGTACTAGATTAATTGTAATATTGTTGGAAAAATAATTCACATTGTTGATGACAATTGTAAATTCTTATTGTGTATCTATTTTTATAGTTACAAATACATTGTGAATATGTAAAACAATAGAATGTTACTATTAATCCTACTATTGAACGGAATGATAAGTTATCTAGTAACTTGGCTCATTAAAATAGAGAAAATATGGAATATTGAATATTGAATGGAATGTTAAACTATGAATTTCAAAATGTAATATTGAAACAAAATTTTCTCTTTTGTTTCTCATAAATACATTTTCAATATTTCCTGATACGTAGTAAAAAATAATATATTGAAATCATTTTATAATTTGTTGTTGAAATTTTATTCCATATATTTTATATCAACGATAAATAGGTAAGAGTGCAAATAAAATATTAAGAATGAATATCGTTGTTGAAGAAGCTCTCTTTGTTTATTTTCATAAAAATATTAAACACATTTCATGTCATATTTTTCATTCTCATATTGAATTTTCAACGGGATACATCTAATCAAGCGCACTTTTCCAATTTAAGAAACAATGCTCTAACTAAACCGATAGTTCTCCTCTATTATCAAGGGGCGGAGCCTTTGTTTGAAAAAAAATATTTCGTTATTGTGAACAAATTGGGCTCGCAGATAAAATGTAGGTATTATACATATTAATGTTTTCTAAACTCTCATGCCTTGGAAAATGTATTCTAACTACTAAAGTTACTATAGTATGGTGATTGTGATTTATTTATGTTACTCTTAATCATTGTATTAAACGTAGAGTTAATCAAGATAAATAAACCTTGGATAAATATTGTCCCATGTTAATAATATGGCAACTCTAAATTACAATCGAAAAACCAATATTCTTTTAATAATTTAATAAATAAAAAGTCCTGGGTATAAAAGATTGTTTCGAAAATGGAAAAAATAAATATATTTATGATGAAATATATAAATAATATATAATTCAATACATTGATTAGCTATAAAGTTTTGGTATGAAGATGTGAGGTTTCAAGGCCAGATAAAAGTTTCGAGATATGTCAAATGAAATAGTAATACAACCCTGGTTTATTAACGTGTTTATCTTTAATTAAATGTAAGTTTGATTTCTTAGGCGTATATTATAAGCATATCTTAAATCGATAACCGCCATACAAGAGACGATAAAAAAAAACTAATTATTATCTCCAGGGATGTTATTATATAATTGTATAATAATATCTATTACTAGATAACTGATTAAGTACTTGATAGAGCTAATCAATGCTGTTCTGATCTATGGCATTACTGACAAATAGTGCATGCCATTACTTGACAATGGCTTGTATAGAATTTGCCTGAATAGTGCATAATTGTAGTTTATTATATGTATTATAATTACTATTCTATTGATATCCGTATCTGTATATATATAATTGATCAAATATCAAATTATATTCAAACTACCTTTGACTTGGTTCGTCCGTACTTTAGTACTATTTACATGAAGGGCAAACATACAAACATATAAACTCTCACATTCAGTATATAATAAACGTCAACAGTGTTAATACAGAGGCTGACTTGTCTTGTATGTTTACTTTGTACGGACATCAATAAACAAACTTTGAATGTTTGATGTTTGAAATTCCATAAGGAACAGTTTAGAGTTTCTTCCTTATAATTAATAATATATTAATTACGAATGAGTTTCTTTGACGTCTTGATATCTTATTCACCGATCCGGGTAATAAATACGCTTTAGTATTACGTATATCTATTTGATATATTTATAAAACCGAATATATAAATGTTTTATTAACTAAGATATATTGCAAGTATTTCTCTTTGTAGATATTTATATATATATATCTATCGTATCGTATACATATATATACGATACTCAAGTTTACAAAGATTAAAGATTCACTCCACGCAACAATAGTGTTTCTTTTGAACCATTTGGATACATAAACCTTAAAGGGAACAGACAATATTTGTATAAACCTTTTTGCATTAACAAACTGTTCCGAGAATTTGTTACGATTTAAGCAAATTCGAAATATTTAGGTATATAAAGATAAAAGAGCGTGTAAAGCAATGTGTGGTGTATAAATATTTTAAGAGCGAGAGGACACACTTTGCAATTAAATATGACTATTTTTGGGTAACTCTATAATAATTTCGGAACGTCGTAGAATTGTTGATATTGGTAAGATATTCACATAGTATTTACTTCAACTTACCGTAAATCTTTAGAATGCAACTAGTAGACTTATTATTATTACTATATTTTAATTATATGCAAAAACGTCCAAGCTATATCTCATTGCTAAGCAAATAAATATCAAAATAAAGCTTATCACATTCATAAATAACCGAAATCTTCCTATAAGTTTGATTGCTTTTAGAAAAGTTGCTGTTAAAGATTTTGGGTTGGAGCCAACGTTTGTGATGATCAATGTTGCTGTTGGTTTGTACTGCAAGGTCAAGGATCAACCTGGTAGTAAGCCAACTGGTAGAATAGCATTGATGGGTTTCACATTAAGCGTATTGCCTAAATAAGTATTCTATGCATACCGGACAAATTGAATTTCTTTTACAAAATGAGTATAATGCCATTTGACATTTATAAATGTTTTCATAAAACAAACAATCGCAATACAATATAAAATATAATATCTTGTTTGCTACTTATAATGGTCCTTGCCTGAGGGTTAATTCAGGAGAATGACTGCGAACATTTATACATAAACATAAATATTCTTTGTTCAAAAATAATATGATATTACTGTCAAAGGAAACTGTAAATGACGTCATTAATGTATCTGTTCGTTTTTATGTAAATTAAAATGTGCTATTAAATTAAATTTCTGTTTTCATGATTTTAAATTTTGTAATTTGTTTGTAGGTGTAATAAATATAGAGTAGTTATATACACTATCTCGTGCTAACTGTGTGGCAGAGCGTGGTAGTACAAGAGAGAACATTACTTGTACTATGTACTACCAAGCTAGAGTCTATAAACAGAATAGCCGTGAGGTCTATACATAGCGTGTGTTGTGGTGACAGTGCATATTCGTAATATCTCATTATGGTGCAGTCACAGTATACAGGACGAGTATTAACGTATTTAAATAGTATATTTATATTATAATATGTAGGCATGTGATATAAAAATGTGTACTAATTTTTTTTACCTAATCTCTTTAACTAAAAAGGTAAATTCACTTGAATATTGAATATAAATAATATTAAAAGCTAATATACAAACCAATCACGTATCATCTGCATGTGTAAGCGTAACGTCAGCGATTTATCACGAGAGCGAAGATCAATGGCCGAAAAGCATATGTAGGTCGGACGATTTTAGACCGAACTTATCGGTAATGCTAAAGTTCACGGAGCTTCTTAGTGATCAATTTCCAGACAAATACTCTAAATCTCGGTCAAGATGAAAGATTACGTTGCATTACATGTTGTAATACAGTGTTGATATCAAATATACTTATAAGAATTCTTTATAATGCTGCAGTTTTATGTGGACTTATGGAAAGTGTAAATAAATATTTAAAAAATAAAGCCATATTAAGTTTATTTAAATTTCAATAAATATAGAATGAAAAATAAATCGATAGGTAGGAATTCGAAGCCTCGAACTCGTAGACAACTGTTCTGTCGCTCTACCGATTGAACTGATATCCACTTTGATAAATTAACAATTTTATATATATTTGTCTTTATTAAGACAGTGGCGACATATATAAGGCTAGTTTCATAAATCCTGACCAATAATTCTAACTTAGTAGTAAATATACACATTAAAAAGAGGCCACAGAGGCACGTATAGACGTTAGCTTAACATTATAGAATATTAAGCTTATTTTAATATTAAATAAATATCGAAATAAAAATAAATCAATACGGAACAGGATTTGAAGCCTCAGCCTTTATTTAGGAAACTGTTCCGTCGCTCTACCAATTCAGCTACCATATCGCTATCCGCTACGATGAATTGAGGATTTTTTATATGATTGTCGTTATCGGGGCAGTGCCAACATCTATAAGGATTCTTTAAAAAATCCTAACCGATGTTTATTACTTTAAATAATTTGAAATTCATGTTTGAAACTACATATTTTATCTATTGTATAGGGTTAACAAAATTTTCTTTCTCTATGCTGTCAGTGTCCAGTTCGCTAAAGAGGATAATATTATAAATAAGGAGGTTTATTACTTCAAATGTCACTTAAGATTGAATCAATAAGAAACTTCTTTTGTTTCAAGATAATTACTTAATGAATTATATTAGAAAGATATATTAAAGCTGTTTCTTATTATTTTGCGTTAGAGGCATGTCTATGAATTAATGAGTAAGCTATTGTAGAGACTTAAATAATATTTATATTAAAAATTATTACTCAATTTAGGAATAATAAAAATGTAAAATTTATCTGAACAAAGTTTCAATAAACGTTTGTTAATTTATTTGATTATAATTGCATGACATGGCTTTGAAGATTATTATAATTTCTGTTATTTGTAACTAGTTATGTTCGATCATAAAAATTATTCAATTTAATAAGGAATCTCCAATCATAATTAATATTCAATAAGGAATTCTGAGAACAGATGTTTTGGGAAACTGTTTGTAAAAAAAAAATAGGAAATCGAAAATAGGAAATTGATATAAAATTGAAGGAAAGTAAATATTTTATTAGGAATTAATCATTGTGTACAACAATTTTTAACAACTACAACAGCTGAAAGTTATGTTACGAAACCAGAAATCCAAGACAATAATGTACATCGGTTAAAATAACCAATAAAAATGTTCTTGTATTAAAGCTCAGTGAGCAATCAGTTCCTATTAAAAAGAGGCATTGCCTTGTAACACGAGAAAAATGTACCGTAAAATTGGGATACGTCAGTTTGTTTCGTATGTACCTACTCGCTAGATTATATTCTGAAATGCGTGTTTCAAAAAGTTATCCATTATTTATATGTTTATATGTGACCTATTAACAGGACATTATTAAGGCAACTATGTATTTCATAGTTAAAAAACCTATTTGTAAGGAAGTCTTATAAAACACTAATTACTACTTAAAACTTTTAATAATAAATCTGCTCGACTTTGTAACTTAATCACGCCGTACAATGAATATACTGAAGCGTCGTCTGAATCGATTACCCTTTTACGAAAACAAAAGAGAAAAATATAATGCCGTAGTAAAAATAGGTCAACTAAACAGAATACTTAATTAAAGGAAATTTTAGGTAAAATTATTTAATAAATTAGTTCGTGCTTGAGATCTAAAAGAAAATTTGGTTGAATATTTTAATTAAGGTATTTATGGTTATTTTTTTGTGAATAATGAACGAAAATTATGTTCATAATATTAAAATGCTTTGATTTACGTCTCCAAATACTGCTACATAACCAAAAATCTAATTATTCGTTTTGGTTTCCAACTGGTCCCAGCCGCTAAAACAAGGTGGTTGTCAAAAATGTTTAAACACAATACCTTCAAGAACGTAACATTTAGAACAAATTATTCAAATCACGTCCTTAAGATGTTTTGGTTAAGTAGTTACTGATTTACTGGGGACTGAAAGGTGGGTTCGATTTCTAACACGAGACCGTTGTTTATGTTATCCAAAGATTGTTATTCCCGGTCTTAGTATACTTTTTGCCTGTTAGTTTTGCGTGTAAAGCCCCCCACGGCACGAGGATAATATTTTAATGCTCCTATAATCCAGAAACAAAAACAATTATACATAATTTACAAATAAGGGAAGATTAGATTGAGATTAGAAATATGTTAAAGACAAACAATGTTAATATATTTTTGATATTCTAGTATATTTTTACTATCTACAGTTGATATATGAGATACTGGCCAGTATTATGTATTTTGTAATTTCATTAGTATGTGAATACTAATATGAATTTAGAGGTTATGAATTTAAATGATGAATCAGTACATTTCATTACTGTGTAACTTACTGCCAGGAGTTTTTCATCAAGATAAAAATAACCATAAAAACAGGATTGTATAAATATTTAATAAATTTTTAACGTTTTCATTTCACAACATAATTGTCATGTAATATTTTCTTATTACATTCTTACAAAGAAATAATCTGACAAGAGAGAAACGAGCATAAATTAATTATTACAAGTCTTTAAAAAATTTTTTTTTTGAAAATATAAAACAAAAAGTACTTTAACACATGAACCAGAATATTTATATCTGGTCACCTATTTTGAAACATAGTTTATAATATTCTACTTAATATTCCCACTTCATTACTTGGGAGGACATTATTTTATTGATGTTATGTACCGCAAAGCAATAGTTTAAATGAAAATAGTTTTGCTCCATACGAGACCCAGCGGTGAATAAAACCACACAACGCTCAAGATCGATTATCTGCTGATACGTATTCTGGTGTTATAGAAAATGTACAGGTATTCCTGAATTATTTATTCAAAGAAACGTCTAATATTTTTAAAAGTTTTTATTATTCAAAATTATAAAATTTTATAACAATATTAAAATGACTACCTTGCGTTACATAATATAATAAATTTACCACGATATAATTTCGTCTTTCATTGTCTTATACCAGTAGTAATAGTATCATAAAACCGTATTCAATTATAAACATTGTTGCAAGCATATAAAGCCTAAAATAGCATGAAGTTTTTATTGAGTGTAACGGAGAGCTCATGTCGTTACGGTGTTTTGAGGTCAGATATAACAATTTAATAATTTTTCTCGTATGTTTCATGTCTTTGATATAGTTTTATGTTTGCTAGTAAAATATTCTTTATGCAGTCTTTATTATTATTAATGTTGTTTGTGACGAATGTTGGGGAAGTATCAGACGGCTCCAAAAGCGTAATATTTTATAAAAATTGCAATCCTTGTAATTCATATTTTTTGTAAGAGTACATCAATTTTTAAATATTGTTATATCATCATACTTTCTATTTATTATGTTACATGTTGACTATACATTTTCGTAACAAAAACAATCAATAAATTCAGTAAACAGCAGTAAATAACAAATTAAATGTACCAAGGATCATAGTTCCGCATATTGTCGGTCGCAACACGTCAACAGGATAATAAGAGCGTGTTACTGAAACCGGAGTCACTAAATAAGGTAATTGTGTTTCAATGATATATGAAAAGCAGGATGGGTAAACTAACCTATAAAAATCCCTCAATTAAGTAAATTCTACTCATTGGTAAGGAAAACCTTCCAAAATTTTTCACATTTTTTTTTCAGGGAATTATATAAATTTAAGAATTTATACGTTTTACAGTATAAATATGCAGTAATAAATAATATAACGTTATAAAAAAGATCAACCGACCGCTGAAACTAATATGATACAGATCTTCAGCGGTTGCGTCACGTCAACTAGTCTAGTCATGCTCAGCTCCGGTCTTCCATCAATCATAGATTGTTTTTTTTTTATTTTAGTGAGTTCTAATTTCCATTATCAATAATAAAATATTATTTTCTTGACAGTACGAATATTATTCTAATGACTTATATTTTTGTTTTGATAAGTTTAAAGTAAGAATATTTATTACATATGTTGATAAGTAATAAAGGTTTTATTTATTACTTATCAACATAAATACTAGTATATATTTACGACCTTTTGGTCATTTAATTATTGCAGCGATATTTAAGTGTGTCTAAAGTTTGGTTTTTAATTTATGAAAATATCAAACACAGTTTTTAAAACATTTTACCGGCATACTTATTAAATGTAACCATATGATAAATTCCGATTGTATTAAATTCCTAGAAACTGTTTTCTCAAACTTGCAAGTACAATAAGTCCAAAACTTCTCCAATATTCCTATTCCGTAATACTAAACATAAAAAATGCTTGGAATTTGACGACGCGGCAGTCATATACAATCAAGCACTGACAGGCAAATAACTCGCAAAATAACTATTACCCTACTACACACACGCTTAAAGTACACACCGAGAAACGATAACTACACACACACACATATACACATACCCATCGCAAATGACTATTACTCTACACACATAGAAATACAATAGCTTCTATTTTTCGGGGTTTCTCTTCGCCTTCTAATAATGTATGTATAAAGGACAAAGGTCGTCTTCCTTTGTGATACGCTATTATGTAGTGATAATATTGTAGAAGATTTTTGTTACTATCGTGAGTGTCAAGCATTTTGGAAGCTATTATGGAAATTTTTATACGCTTTAGAAGCGAAAGATATTGAAGCTTCCTCGTCTTTGACAGGGTTCAGTAAATAGTTTTGGAATATTGTTTTTAGATGTTAATGTTTGTACATTTTCCTTTATTTTTAAACGTAACATATATGTACCTACTAAATTGAATTTAAAATTTCTTTTACTTATATTATAATGATTTACCTTATATTACCCAAACTGCCGTTGAATAATCTGCATAAATCGCTGAGTCAGGCATTTTATTATCTATAAAATATCACTGATAGGCGATTTAGCCGTCATAGATCTCTCAAATCTACTGATCTTTGTACCTACAGAGCTATAAATTTGCACTCAATTGCTTCCGAGTCCAGTACCCTTGAAATACTGCCAGATGTACCTAATAAAGGTCCATTGAACCTAATTTGATGTGATTTTAATGTCTATCTATTAAGGCTTTATGTAAATATACTTATTTATGTTAGCATTACAAATTAAAATTGTTTTAATAAATTTGCATGCTAATATTAATTTTTAAGAAAATAAATAATAATTCTAGGGTTAATCAAAATAATTCCTTTACTTTATGATAGGATATTCTGTATTCCAGAGAAGCATATTTCATAAAATATATTTTCTCTAGTCTTTAATTCGTAACAAAATTACAATTATCATGGAATTGATTTAAATATAGAATTGCTGTGTTTTCTTATTTCAATAACTAACTTAACTTATAAATACAAGTATATAATGATTTTAATTGAGAAGAAACAAACAAAATACATAATAAAAGTTTTATTTCATAATAAGAGCGAAGAGAAAACTGATAAAACTAAAAACGATTTGAAAATTTAGGATATTATAACTACGTTAGACGTAGCCATGTTTGTAGCATTTAAACATAAATCGTAGCAGAAATATGCTACGTAAGCTACGGTTTGTACTTTTTGTAGCCGCACCGTTGAATCGAAACAAAGCAATTATTGGGGGGTTCGGTCTTAATAAAATTACTTAGCAAATATTTAAATATCGGATTTGTAAGCATATGACCTCGTTTATACAAAACAAACTCTATTTATCAAAATGTAAACAATATCCATCAAAAGTTGTTAAACAAACATAATGAGACCAAAATGGTGTGGCAGGCATATTAACGGAATTTGGCTGAGTAATCCGAATATGATGCATGCTTGACCCATACTAAAGCTGTTTTGTAGATAAATTGTTTAGCATTTAATTGGTATATTAATATAGTAGATTTTAATTTAGCTGATGCCACTTGCTTGAATTATCTCCTAACCTCTTCCGTTTCAAATTGTACGCAATTATAATCTTTTATCAATAAAAGCATGTTTGAACTTTTAATACAATTTTAACCCAATTTTTGCGCTTTTTCATAAAATTTAGAGAATTTGCCGAAGTAAAAACTATATGTTGACAATCCTTTACGTTCACTGGAACTAAATTTACAAATTTCATAATAAATTCGAATTGTAAATTTAGCGTGATCTACCTACTACGAATGAACAAATAGAGAGTCAAAAGTTTAAAAACTATTATTGAGTTGTTTGTCATGTTTCTATTACACATTTCAATTAGTTGTTAAAAGAAATATATTTAAAATACAGATTTTGCCTCGTTAGTATTTTGTTGTATGTTTCGAGGAAAACATAGAATTAATTTTAGTGGAATTTAAATTTCATGCATTATTCATGACTTATAAACATTGGTTTGGATTAACGCTTTAAATACTAGTACCATAAAATACGAGTAGCATAAAATACATTAAAAATAAATAAAACACTTAATGATACCAACATAAAATGATGACTAATCCGAGTATGATGCATGCTTGCCCCAGATTAAAGCTTATGGCACCTTCACATATTCGAAAAAATATTACCCATTTTCTTTCGGTTTACAAATAAATGGGAGTATGTTAAAAGATTTTTAAAACAAATATTATAATACTTATATTTCAATGACAATTTATTTTACAATTAAAAATATAATTACATCTAGATAGGATCAATAGAAGTACATACCGCCCCGTTGGTCGAGTGGTTAGCGCAGACGCCTAACGTGTCACGGCGCAATGAAGCTCGGGTTCAATTCCCGGCAGAAACAGGCATGTATGTGATGAGCATAGATGTCTGTGTTTCTGGATTTGGTCGTTTATTAAATATATTCTCAGTATTTATATGTGTATTTCTATGTATTTGTATCGTTGTCTAACACCGTTAACACAGGCAAATAATTTGCTTACTTAGGGGTTAAATCAATGTGTGTAATTTGTCTTGATATTATTATTATTATTATGTAACTTAAATATTTATATATTTGCAATTAGATTCAAATTCATTCACATTACTAACTAAAATATTTGTTTATAAATTAATGTAAATAACCATACGAACAAAAGAAGACACAAGTAAAAAAAGTCTGGAGGGGGTAGTATCGTATAAAAACTGTCAACCTTACTTCTCTAGTGCCACTACGATATCATTAAACATAAAAACATTGTGTTCAATGAGCATGTGCTTGTTTAATTGCACTAAAAATTTAATTTAATTTAAATTTTAGACGAGGAACAAATCTAATAAATAAAAGCCCTTCCGCCAATCACACCTTGACAATTAAAAATTGGAATCACGTATTCAAAGTCGGGTAAAAAGGAAAATTTCTCTGAATATTGGCAAGTCAGAATAATGGGCGTAGCAGGGTCAAAGAAAATCATTTCGAGCCGGAAACTTTGTAGGAAAGTTTCTTCAATATAACGAATTATTGGATTTGCAGACGCCGCAAAGTATAATCTCATTGGACATTCGCGAATGATATCTTTTTTCCTAACTTATGCGAGTTCTGGTAATTTCGATTCGCCCGTTTTGTGTTTGATTAACATATAAGCCGTATTCTTTCGGTCGTTTGGGAACTATATTGTAGTTTTATTCAGCATATTTGATTAAGCCGGAGGAGAGAGGATATGTAATCAGTGTTATGTCAATACTGAAATACGTTTATTGTATGCGGCTTCCATTCAAATATTCCAGGAATATTATTCGAAATCTTTTTAACCAAAAAAACAAGCATTGTTCTCAACGCTGTCTCAAAACGTGTGAAATAAAATCTGTGATAGACTTCAACGTAACCAAATAAGGAAGACTCAACGCTCCACTGGGTATAAACTTTAGACTTGAAACAAAATTGAATGTCAAACTGAAATGATGGGACCCGCATTTCACGAGCTCAGTAACCCGATAGACACTTGTAGCTATCTATTCTCTAGTCTATAGTAGTAGCAATTGGATACAAGCATGTATCTCGCAGCCGACAGATTGAGATATTGCACCTGCATTACCCGAACACCCGAAACCGGATAGTACCGGTACTAGCCGGAGCGAACCAGTTTACCGAACCAGTGTGTGTCATTTATTCTGTTTCGACGGAGAATCAAAATATTATTCGATTTCAGCGGAACATCTAAAAACATAAATGACTTTCGTACAATTTATTTGAATAAGGAATGTATTTTAACAATTTAAATCATTCTGTAAAAAAATATTTTTCTAAAGGTTTAATTTAACTTAACTATGTATGTTATAAAAAATATATGTATAAATATATTATATGAATATCTAAGCCACAAAGTCAAGCTTAAGTCATCATTATCATTTAATGTAAAGTTATATAAAAACATGATTTAAAATAATCTATGTACTTACTCTGGCCATAAATACTGTTACAATTAAAAATAAAAAAATATTACATTTGAATTTGGAATCTGTTATTTTTATACGATTGTTTATTGTGTTTTCTCATTTTGGCGCCAATGCTTTGAACAATATTTCGGGATATTAAAATGAAATGGGGTAAAGTGATGGTAAAGAGAACAGAATCGCTGTGATTTCATTACACAATGTAGGTATGGAGACAAGTGCAATTTTAAAAACTCTCTATACACTTGGTATTAGTCAAATGTTTGTATACCGGGCTATTAATTGGTGTAACGAGACTTCCTCTGTTTTTGACAGAGAAAGATCTGGCCGTCCACGTAGTGTTCGTACGAAAAAAGTAGTCAAAGCAGTAAGGGAAAGAATTCGAAAAAATCCGAAAGCAAAAGATTTTATCTCGGGAAATGAAGATAGAATAGGTCGGTAAAATAGAAACAACTACTGAAGCTGTACGCAAAGGGAGGTCACAGAAAAAAAAATATTTACGTATGAGATTTTTTTTACAATTGAACAATATTTTAACAAACAAAATGACCATATTTATGCTCAAAAGTTCTTTTTTTTATGGAAGATGAGAGCAAACGAGCTGGAGGGTCACGGATGACTTGTAATCACCGCCGCCCATGAACTCTTGCAGCATCCGAGGATTTACAAGAGTGTTGCCGGCCATGTAGGTAGGAGTAGACGCCAGATGTGACTTTGAGAAGTTACTACAATCCGTGAACTGATCCTCTGGACTTATTTTTTAGGATTCATCTTAAATGCTAATTTAACTGAATGAAGTGATTATTTTCTTTGTAGATATAATTATCTCAGAATCTTGTTGGCATCAAAAATTTCTTAAAACTAGTTCTACAACTAACGTCCAATCTCGTCTAAAATGTACTAAAGTTTTATATAAAGGTTTTGTAAGACGCGGAATATAAGATTAAAGGTTCAATTAAAAGACCGAGATAACAGTGCATATAAAAGTTACATAAAATGGCACCTTATCTTTTATTAATCATATTCCTTTAAATAATAGTTATATGTATTTTGGAGATCGAACGAAATTTTTACATACTGTCATTATAAGTAGGTATTTAAAAAAAAATAGATTTAAAAATTTAAAAACCCCCGATACAAAAAACCTCTAAACAGCACAAAAATAAAATTATTATGTTCTTATTATAGTCGTTGCGTCGGGGGACCGTTGTACCTACGTTGACGATGGTGTCTATTTTACGAAGTTAATCATTGAGGACTTAGACTATACGATTCGATATTTTATATTTTGCCTTGGTAACTTACTTGCATTTTAAATTTCTTGCATCACTAGGCTGTTCCCCGACGCAATGACTTCAATAAGTACATAATAATGTTATTTTAATTCTTTTTAGAGGTCTTTTTATAACGGTGGTTTTTATTTTTTTAATATTTTTTTTTTCTGCTTTTAAAGGTATGTTAATGGTTTCATTATTGTACTAAATGAACCTACAGATACACAAATATTCACTTGTTTAAGTATTTCTATCAAATATTGCATAAGAAACTTTCACCCGCACCAATAAATCCTTAATATATTGGAGACGGCTGTTTCTTTTTCGATCAAACACAGCTAAAAACCATCTCGATGAACCAGGCTTTCGATTAAAAAAACCGCAAGTAAATACGTCCACGCATTTGACTGCCAGAATGCCACACACCTACACACAGATACACAAATACACAGACATACAGATATACAGATACACAGATCGATAGGTCAAACTTATAAAAACCCTCTTATTGAATCGGGGTTTTAAAATCACTATCAACAAGGGAATTCTTTTATATTAATTGGGAGGACCATTTTTTCTCAATATATAATTTATTTATGTTAATAATTCAATTTATTCAATTCGAAAAAAAAAAATAATCTTACACTTCGAAATGTAAGAGTGACAGTGAGTCAGCATCAGGTCTAATTGGATGTGATGATTTATGAATTGGACTTTTTCCAGTTTCCACTGAAAAGTTAATCAGCTAAAAGCCTTTCAGTTTGGATTAAGAAACGAGTTAATTTATGGCGAATTGAAGAGTTTTTGCTGTTTTTTTTCCTTAATTATAGCTTTTAAAATATTAAGCTTCAATTCCTGTTCCAATAATGAAAATTGATTGTTAAAATATCTTGCTTTAAATATATGTTCATGTTTGATATAAATTTCTTGTCTGGTCAGTATTGAGTGTGGAATCACAAATGTCCAAAATATATACCTATAATATATAATTGTGCAATAAATATAATATATTAATTTATTGCAATATAATTAATTAACAAGTCACAATATATATATATATATATGATTTATATACAAACATAAGTTTAAGATGATTTAAAGCCTAAATTTCATCCTAATTCAAAGTTCATTTCGAGAACTAAATAGAAGAAAATAATGATTTTACGATAAAAAATTATAACTACATAAAAATCTTATTTGATTTAATCAAACGAAGATTAATTTGACTACATCTGGAATAAACCAAACGACTTTTTTATTATCATGAATGATAAAATAATAGCTCCCTTTTCATAATTTGAAGCAATAAATCATTTAGAAATTCAACTTAAATGATAAAATTATATTTTTTGCTAACTTAATAAAAAAATATTATATTTTATCATATGAGCATTACGATTCCATATTATTCTAGGATTATAATATATAAAAAAAATAACAGTCTCTTTAATAAGTAACATTTTGTAATTTCTTACAAAATGTTTCAATCATAAATAAGTAACAAACACACTATAACAAACTGTTTAAAACAGTTGAATACAGCGTGTTTCATTTAAAATATATATATTAAAAAAAAAGAAACTCACCAGTAACCCATCCCAGAAGAAATACTCCCACAGCCCACCTCACAGACACCGGTCCCATTTTAACTATTTTTCACATCTACCATTTATTATTACATATTTTTATATTTTATATGAACGCCATGGTTGAGTCGGGTCTGCTTTGTTGTCACCTGTAACAAAGAAAGCAATTTATATACAAAGCGACCTTTGCATTTAAAAACCTTTGATCAAAAGGAAATAACATATAAAAATTTACAGTTTCATATTTTTTTAAAAACGTCACCACAGATATTCATTGTTGGGGACTAATACAGTCAAACCTTACTGTATGACTTACTATCATGTACAGCCACGGATTAGCCTGGAACTATTTTATATTTAGTGTAAAACTCTTTCTTACAGGTATCAAAATAGTATAAAAAAAAATTGGTCTTTCCTTAGCGACACTAGAAAACAAGTAGATATTTTAGTTACTAGTCTTGATCAAAGATCTTTTATCTGTCTCATTATTAAGACCTTACACTAAATAATAAACTTTCTAAATGTTTCAAGTAAATATAAAGTTTTTAAAATATATTATAATTTATAACAGATCCGATAGTATAATAGATTGTAATTTATCCCGTGGGCCGACACGTGATTGATGGACGCGTAGACACGT
Source organism: Napeogenes sylphis (assembly GCA_959347405.1). Taxonomy (NCBI): domain Eukaryota; kingdom Metazoa; phylum Arthropoda; class Insecta; order Lepidoptera; family Nymphalidae; genus Napeogenes; species Napeogenes sylphis. The sequence goes on along the minus strand of OY365778.1, from coordinate 19,967,646 downwards.
GTGAAGAGATATGTGAACAATTTGTTTCTGTTCAGTAATGATGTTCTATATAAAAGACGAGTTCACATAGTTCTTCCGTAATTTGTATACTATTATTAGTTAATAATACGGTCAAGATTGTTTCAAATAACTCTCTATCAAACAAATTACAATCCAATTCTTAACTAGCGTTACACTACGGCTACTGATAACAGCCGCTAAGCGTATCAATAACTGTCATTCGCAATATGCTCTGTATGCGGTGCTCTTAAAATCAAAATCATCCTGGAACTTGATCAATGCGTATTGCATATTGTACGGATTGAATTGTCGATCCGCTTTAATAGAACGTCAAAGTTGACAATACCCTATATTGTTACCATACAATGGTCCGGGAAAATCCGGGTTCATCGACCGTAAATCGGTAGTAATACCCCGGAAAAGTTAATTAAGGTCCCGACTGTTAGAGTTTTCAATTGCTGTGACGGATGAACTAAGAAGTAAGATAGTTTTTAAGTGGAATTTATTTTATTTGCTGTCTCTCCTGAGTGTCTAATTCAGTGCAAACTTGTTGTTTTTTTTTAAGTATTTTATTCGTGTTTTTAGATGAAATATGTTCTGAGTTACTAACATGTTTCTATAACACATATTTGCGTAGTTTCTTGCTGTATAGATTTTTTTAAGTATCAGAGAATAATGCCTGTGCTGCGGGAGACTTCACATACATACAATAACGGACAAAAAATGAACTCAGACCCGTAACAACATTTGGGAGTCTCGACAGTAATTATGCCCTCAGGGAATCGAACCCACAATCTTTAGTCCGGCAGTCAGGCTCACGAGCAACTAGACCAACAAGTCAAATAACTTTTGTTTATGTAACATTAATAAATTGCTAATTATTTAAAAATCAAGGAAAGTTTAAAAATACTAACTTCGTATTGGAGTATAAATTTTAATTACAATTCACACTATACATACAGCTAAATGCTAAAATATGATTTCGTACTAGGGTAGTTTTATGTGATTCTGTAGAACAATTTTGATACTGCTCCGAATAAATTTCCTTCTCTGAAGGACTAAGATACATTTCATAGATTACATAAATAACAAATTATATAAGCTTGATTTATTAATATTCAAAAGTATTACAACGATGAGATAATTAAAATGTTTATTAAATTCTTTTCCCATAACTAAGTCCAAGCACAATGACAATATAGATAGCTTAAGACCACTGAAATTAAGAATGAGAAGCATTTTTATATTAAACTTATTGTTTTGAAAAACAATTTTCATACAAGAATAAAAGGAGGTTAGTTACCAAATAAATATAAAATTGACGAAGCCGCGAGCGCTACAAATATTATCAAAAGCCTCATTAAAACTATTTTATCCAATCAAAAGTTCCCAACTTTGCGTTTCATTTCCGTATATTCACAATACTATACATACCTATATACTTTACCTGGTTTGTATTTACACATAATATAAAAAATAAAATGTAACTGTACGTAATTAAAGTTTTAAATTATTACAAAATTCATACAACGTTTTCAATTCAATCGATGATTTGCAACCTCGAGAGCGGACTATTCTTACGCCGCCGCAAACCTCTTAATCTGTCCAATAAAAGTTCCAGATCATTCGATAAAAAACATTATCGGACCAATATTTCAAAAGGAAATCGCTTGAATCACTTCACTTCATATCCTCGAACCGATATTAATGGATTGCCCCAACGAATAGATTTTAATTTAATGTCAATCCTATGCTTTAGTTATATTTGAAGTAAAATTTAAGTGAATTTATTGGATTTTCGAAGGCTACCCTTACTGCGACTTCGATTCAATCCAATATATTTTGTGTTGTTTCCATACAATAAAGTACAATTAAAAATAAATAATTGAGGAAACAATGTGGGCTTTTGTTCTGATTTTAATTTGAAAAGATAAACCAAAACTTACAGAATTTCATTATTATTAATATGTAAAGCACTTTTGCATTTACGATAAATTACAACAATTCGTAATTTTTTCACCTAACTAGAATTATGGTACAAGAATTAGAACAATGACAACATTGTTATTATTTTCATTTTATTCTACTGAAAACGTTAGCCAATTTATATAACTAAAACTATATTATATATGGTTTAAAAACACACATATTTATATATAACATGACAACTTAGTTGATAAATTATAATAACATTCTAATTGACATTTCAATTTGACAATTTCAGAAATACAGAAAAACATTTTTGAAATCCGAATTGAAGTAATAAAAACCGCAAAAAGTTTCGGTTATTTATCCAGCGATAGTGTCAATGACATCGCATCGGCTGCAGGGCGGTTTGGAAACCAACGCGAAATTAACCGATATATTCCGAGATAATACAATGAAATGAAAAGAATACCCGCGCATAATGAGCCCGCGTGTGTCACAATTATATTTCAGTCATTAGTAAATCGGGCGTGAAGTCATTATAATTTTCGCTAATGACATGTGGAGTTACTGTGAATAAGAATTTATATTTCATGTGTTTTATCTTTATTTAAAGTTTTGTGCTCATAAAATAAGTTTTGCGTTTATTGTGCAACAGAAAATTTATCCACCGCATTTGAAAGTACATTTATTTTCCTAAAGTATTTTATGTACTTATTAAAATAAAACATTTTCACAGATTATATTCTATGAGTCTTCATTATTTATTTGTTAAAATTAATTATTCTAACTCCGAAATAGGCATTTATCAGAGAATATGATAAATGTAATGTATGTAAAATAATGTGATCACTTTACGAGCTAAATCGAGGTGTTTCTTATTGAACACATCCATCTTATTATGTGACAGCTAAACAAATTTATTTGAATAAATATATGTTTGAAACGGCTAAATGTGAAAGTTAGTAATGTTTAGATGATACATTGATAAGATGTTATCTTCCATATTTCTTACAGTGAAACTTATAACAATTTGCTGAATTATTTTAGTAGCTCCAACGGACAATCAGTTGAAGCCTCAAATCATTTCTACGATAGGCTTTATGACGGATGGAGTTGGGGACGGAAGGATATGGTAAGGTTTAATAATAAAGTTCCGTTCACACTACTTGATACCGGGACCGAATTCTTATGCCTATAACTTCGAGGGTAAACAGACATAATATGGCGGGCGTTAAAAGTAACGTAAAAATATTCTGTTTATAAATTGTTTTGAAATGCTATTTTATATAAAAATATCGTGATATTTATTTTAAAAATGATATCGGAAGGTAATATTGTATATTAATAACACAAACTGGAAGCGATGTTTGAACATTCGTCATGGATCGCTTGGATTTACAGGTATTTTAACATTTAAATTAAATCATTTTAACAAAACTATGTTATTTTTTTATAAAACATATGCTATATTATCAAAAACATTATCTGTACAGTAACGTTTGTTTTAGTATTGCATTCAACAAATTAATTATAAAGAACAAAAACCTATAAAATAGTTTAAGGACACAATTTAACATAGTATAAGTAAACAATATAATTTCCGTATCACAAATATTTTATGTAACCTGGCATCTAAGAACTTCCACTCATTGATTTATTAAATCAAATCAAAATCTCTTTTATTTGGATATTAATCAAAACTAAAAAAAAATCTAATTTATAAATCAAAACAAGAAAAAATACAAAAAAGAAAAAAAAAATAATCCAACAAAGACAATTATAAAAATGATGCCCAAATCGGAGAACCACTCAGCTATTATAGAGGAAACTGTTCCCTACGATTTATAATGTTCGAATGGTGCTGTAATAACATCTAGTTGGTCTTTTTATTTTAATAACAGCAATAATCTGCAATTATAACAGCACAATTATAGAGTTAATAAACTACATTTTCATTTCGAATTCAGTCCACGATATATTCTTAAGAAAACCGCCACTAGAATATATTTTCAATATCAAATACGCCCATATTTTTTTATTATATCGTTCAATTATATCCTTGTACCTTGTACAAAGGAACATTTTATTTCCCCCTCACAATATTGTGTATGAATCAATCATATCAGAGATTATGAGTAAGAGGAGGTTTATTTTTGCCTAGTCATTTTCTATTAATAACAAATGTATGTTTTTGATTCAAAATTAACGGATGTTTAATATAAGAAATAAAATTTGAATTTTATTCATTATCCTACGCCAGTTTACATCAAATTGGTTGCCAGTCTTACAGGCTGACTTTTAACAAAAAGTATTCAACAGTACAATAGTATTCAAGGTTCTTATTTGATAACATATTTTAATTCAAGTCCTAACTACCTTTGTTCTGATAGGTAACTTTATAATTTCACAATGTGTCAGTTTCTCGCTATATGATATAGCTGTTTAGAACAAACCATCAACTAAACAAAGGCGGTCAGAAAACGTTCGAAAAATATTATTTCAGAACTATTAATCGAATATGGAAACCAAATAGTACTAATATATGTATTTGTGCTATACTTAATTAAAAGGCACTATCGGTTATAAAGGTGTAGTGCTGTAGTGTTACATATGTTTTATAGTCTATAAAATTACTCACGGGACAATACAAAATCAATCGAATCAAAAATATGAAATACAAAAATATTTTTTTTTATACTACAAGTAGTACCATAGATTAGTGATATCGAATAAACCAATTCTTCAGGTTCTATATTAATTTAGTTTAGGTAGGTTGGTTATGTTTAATAGTATTAGGATGACAGGTCCTAGGATTACTCTCATATATAATATAATTAAATACTTGATAACTAAAATCTTAAATTGGATGATTAATGGGCAAAATTCTCGCAAAAGTGAGATGTATATAACCAAGAAGAGCCATGTTAAATGTAGTGTAGGTCATATTTGGTATTACTATATCAACAGTATTCTAGTAACAGACACAAATTTGAAACTCAAAAAACAGTATGAATCAAGAATGTACAAATTATGAACACCTACAGGACCCGAACTTGTGACCTCTGGAATAGCGTACCATCACTCTGGCAATTGAGCTATCATCTACCAGCATTGATAAACCTATCATTTTGTGTATAATCGTCAACACGTAATATGGTTTTTATTTTACAGACTTTTTCTACAGTTTTATAAATATTTGATGTCGTCACCAACTTATGAATATTCACTATTGAATAGGTACTTGAATTTGATACGTTGATTAAGAAATAGAATATTATAAACTATACACATGCTTTTATTTTACTATCTATAAAGATATGATACATTTTAACCAATTATTTCCTTCCTGTCAGCGTCTATACATCTCAACATTTACTATTCATTTCATTACACATATAATCAATCATGAAAACTTACGTTATCGCAATCTATATATAATATATATTTTTCCATCATCTATATACATAATAATATAAAGCATACATTTATAATACAAGACCATACAGTTTAGAATTTCTGTATCACTTTTTTTCACTAACATCATCAATTTATAATCAAAGCTAAAAGAAACAATTTACTCAAATTACTCTTCCGTTTGTGTGTCTAAACTTTTGAATACATAAAAGTGTTGGGCAAGCTACCAATACTTATGCATCAGTGATTTTCTCAATTCCCCCTTATATGCCAACAGAGCAAGAACTTTATACAATGTCAGGACTAAATTCGCGAATTTACGACGACGAAACAAATCAAAACTGTACAAACAACGGACAATAAATCTTTCCGGCAATTTCAGATGCGATCTTGTGAATCGGTACAACTACCTGTTATCGCATGAACATGCCCATTATAAATTTCAAAAATCTAAATTGACAGTTGGCTGGGTCTATATGACGACCGTGAACGAATTGGCAAAGATTTATATGTCTTTCAAATTGTTAATAGAAAATATGTTTAAAAGTCTTGGTTTGAATTTAAAAGACGGTTTAAGATAGCTGATTTGATATTTTAGTTGCTTAACCATTTATTATATCTTTTGGCCTGGGTAATGGACCTACGTGCTTAAATTACTGAATAGTACCTATCGGTACCTATGTCTCGATGTAGCTAAACACACATATATATTTAAACGTACCCTACCTAATGAACGTAGTAGCAAAATTATACTTAAGTTGTCAGTAAATTGCTGTGCCCAAAGTTCACAGGTTTGAGTATTGATATGAAAGTAAATTTTTCGTTGTTAATTTACTTTGTTCTTAAGAAGAAGAAAAATGGAACTTAAAATATTTAATGAGAAACGTAATTTATATTTTTGTCTAAATTAACCATGAAATACTCATTACTCTCTCGTTTCTAAAAGCACAATTGGAACCAGATGAGATCACCTCTTAAAGAAAATATATTTATGAGTTAATAACCATTTTATATTAAAAGACTTTATTTTTATAAAATAATTATTCTTATAATAATTAATACTTCTCGGAGATTTCGCAATAAACAAAATTAATGATAAACTGTTCTTCGCAACATCTAAATCTTTTTGGATTGAGTATTTGTTGTCCCATTTAAAAAGTTATAGGGCTAGTAAACATAAATCATTCAAATAAATAAAAGTAATGAACCTTGGAAACAATCATCAAATCTGAATTAAACTTAATATAAACTATACTTAAAACAGCTTGAGGCAAAAGTCAAAAGTCCACTTAAGTCGGCGCCAGGCGACTTCGCAGATAAAACGGTGGAACATGAAAAATGGCCTGCAGGAGTGGAAAGAATGACTTGAAATATTACTTCCATGTGCAGTGATGTTTTGAACGTAATTCTAGGAATATAAAGGTAATGAGGGTGAGGAAATAGCTTCGATTGTACGAGGGTTTGAATTGAAATTTATTTTTGCTGAATATCAGCATGAGTGAGTTAATTATGGCGTGAAAATCTGAAAAGATTTTTTATAAATTCATAATATATCTTGAAATGAAAAGAGTACATTTTTTTCATAAATTGATTATGTATTCATGTAGGTAACACCCTTTTGTTTAAAACAATCAGCGCTCTTGGTTCTTTCGACAACATAATTTCCGACATCCTTACAAACTTGTTAAAGTTCAGGTTTAACGATGTTTTCCGTCTAAAATTGGTAAAGTTATGTAAAAATCAATGGCGCGTGCCTTCGATTGAGGTCGAGTGGATTAAGTATTAGAAGCTTAATGGTATGGTGTGTTTACTTGCTTCTAAAATTACTCAACTTGGATACAAACATTCGCTACTCTTATGTCGAAAAGTAGAAGGTGGAGTTTCCTTTAGCATACAACATTTGGCAAACTTGATGAACTATTTAATATATGCACCTATAGTCTTTACGTTGCTAAGCATAGAGTTCTGAATGCATTGGATATATATACGGGATCAGTGAGGCATCAATCAATAACCTTAATGTAAAACTAAGCGATTCCACCTGACTCTTGAATTTTTACTCTAAAATACGATTTCGGTTGCCGTTTGCCATTTTCATCTACCCTATCTTTGCAGGATGATAAATAAACTTTTCTTCTAGTACTAAGTTAAACTTTATATTCGTTTTAAAAAGTTGGATATTAAATATTATATTAGTGTATGGCAATCGTGTTCGATAAGTTTCTGATTGCGTTCACTAGACTAGATTTGAATGAAAGCATGTAGCGGAAACTGAAGAGCTGAACTTATCACAACCCGCCTGAGAAACTGTAAACGTAGGCTTAAGTTATATATGCAAACTTTACTTGTAATACGACTTTGCATTCAACAGTGTATGCACAGTATTAACTTGGATTCCCAAGTCGATGGATTATTGAGTGGATAATTTTCCCTACATACTACTTTATCCGTTACTAACTACATCATCTAGAAATCTTATCTCTTTATCTCAGAGAATTGTAACTATCTTTTTTGAAGTTTCTTAGCTCACAAACTAAACGGCAATGATTGATTTTATAAAACTTAAAAATCTTTATCTATAATTTTTGATTTTAGATACCATACGAATCGGCAAAACAAAACAAAAAACATTCAATGGAAAAAGCAAGCATTTACTGCCACTTTCAGCGTTCCAAATAAATTAGCTAATGACGTTGTTTGTTACTCCACCGGAGGCAATAATTTCTAATTAGTTCTTTCTGGCGACAATTAGCCGCTCTTCCAATTGTACGTATTGAAACGGCTACTACATCGTTATTCTTAAAGTTTTCTATTAACGTTGATTAGTTAAGTTTTGTCATAAATAGTATAAAAAGAGAAGACGAATTTTGTATTTTATTACTTAAAAAATGCGACTGTTTTGACAAAAAAATGTCTACAAATACAAAAAATTAAACAATATAAGTTTTATAAGTATATATATTTTTTTGTTTTGGATCTTCATTACTAGAAATACAGAAATAGTTAACCTAGTTTCTTTTACAAATTAGCCCAGTTGGTGCAGGAATAGAAGTTTCAAGAGAATTTCAAGATCCACACAAAATATTTTAAAGATTTTGAGATAGAAATAACGAAATAAAATATCCCACAGTATTCTTCATTTTTATCTAAATTAGCAACCTTTATAAGAGAGCAAAAAGATGTGAAAGTCTTCAAAAGTCTTGGGTTCGAGCCAGGAATTTAAAACCCCAGGAAAGACATGGAACCGCATACATTTTTTAAACACAAAATACATCAAACGCATGAATAAAATACTCAGTCCTTCAATTTCTAAGTAACATGAATTATACTTTATCCAAAATATGCAGCCTTGCTTAAATTTTAAGTAAAAATATAGTAAATGGTAATATAATAAAGAAATAAACTTAATTATAATAAATATATCTTATTTATTTATTAGTTAGTTGAAATCAACTTGCTATTTTCGATTAAACAAAAGCGATTACATACGGGTCAACCGTTCTCTCTATGCAAAAAACTATACAAGCCGGTTTTTCAGTCCATTACCTTTTTTCATCTGGACAGAGGTAAGCTGATTACAAGCGTCAGAGATAGAGTGGGTACAATCTGAAAATTACGAAAATAATAGAGCTATGGTCGTATATTGTGAGTTTAATCTTACCAAATGTGAAATATAATTGCGGAACAAATATCTACATAAGTTACAAATAATGTAGAGCATTTATATTACGTATTTATTAATTTCATTTAATTTGCTCGTTAAAGCGTGTAAAAGCTTCCTCTATGAGCTTTGTTTGGAAATTCAAATCAATATAAATAACTAGTTAAAGGAACTTATATTGTACAACACGTTTAAACACTATTAATCAAATTCTCGAAGTTCTTACGTCAGCTAATCCAAGTATTCGTAAAAATTTCTGCATTTCATATACGAACTTTTCCGGGAAGTACTTTTGCCAATCTACACAAAATAATAAAGTGTTAAAGTTTGTAAGTTTGGTTGAAACAATCTCTTTGAAACAAATGGACCTATCTTAATAATCCTTCCGCGGTCAGAAAAGTCACATCCTTGTACTTTAGGTAGTTAGATAATAAACCGAGCCTAAGCAAATTATTTACTACAGTAATCGAAATTACTTAAATATAACCGAAATTATATTGACATATTATATAAATATGATTCACCTATATATAACAGTGAAATAATTGTCGCTTATATTCAACAAGAAGCTTTTGTTAATTTGTTGTAAATTTGTGAACATAACTTATTTAAGGCACAGTCGTTATTATACAAATCATAACAAAATATATCAAACTGCTTTTAAAATATTTCACATTCTTTCATATTTAATAACATATTTAATACTAATCTGTATTAGGATTCATAACAGTTATAAAAATACGTGTATTATCAAAGCGATTGCTCAATATAGTGAGCTTGCCTAACTACACAAATACTAGTACCTAAAACCATACCATCTCTCATCTCAAAGATAGCCTTGACGAAATAAGGAAACAAAACAGTTTTGATCATATCACCATCAGAACGAAACTTACTAACATTATTGAGTGGAAAAGCAAACGAAAATGGCTCTTGCTACTTCGATCTTAAGTTTCTCTTGGATGTCGAGTAATACGATGGTTCTTGTATCGTTTCCATCAGAGATAAGTTTGGATATAGAGTTTTAGGTCAAAGGAGAGCTACGTATAGTCATATATTACGTATCGCAGGGCCTGTTTGGCTTTGTTGAAATTACCTATTGAAGATAGGTATCGGAGGCTCGCAATTGGTTTGGTGAAGTCGAATTCGGATATTACATTTAAAAGATTTATTTTGATCCACCTCGTCTAAAATTGAAATCTTTTGTACTTTTATGGGCCTTTTGGATACGTTTTAAACCTAAATTGTACAATTTTGCGTTTAACATTCAAACAATCATTTATTTAGAATTATAACGAAATATAATTAATAAACTATTAAACAATATTTATGCTATTTCAATTTAAAGGCACTAATAAATCTCGTTCCTACTATACCAATACCTTTTATTAACACAACGATTAAAAAACAACATTAATATGTTTAAATAAAACAATTAAATTAAGAAATGTCTGAGGAAGTACGCGGAGGCTTAATTAGAAAGTATTTCTCTGACAAATAAAGCTGTAAATCAGGCAAAGACGGCGACTGAAGAGGAAACAGTGAATCAATTTGTGAGTCCAGATCCTTTTAGAATTAAGTCGAGTTTGAGTTGTACTCAATTATGTCTAATTCTTTTAAATATAATACCATACATCGAATTATTATGTTGTTAGATTTTAATATACTTTGATATACCTAATAATAATATTATAAAGTCTCAAATTCCAACGAAATCAACAAATACAATAAACTTTTCATATAATGTTAAAACACTAGCAAAATCTTTATAAAATACTTCGGCTAGGTCATATTTATTACAAACAATATAAGCTTTAGTCTCTATTGCTTTGCTAATAACGGTTATTTTCGATTGCTAAAACACGCGTGACTTAGAAGCGCATCGATACGGCTTTGGCATTAATCTAGAGCTAGAACAGCTTCGAACAAGTCTGAACATATATATAAGCTTTCAACGAGGCATGTTGAAACAAGATTTGCCCCAGTCCTTACTAAGGTCTATTACTTATTTGGTAATGCTATTAATTTTATTTTATTAAAAGGATTTCTATACAGAAATGACACGTTCTCATGGTTCAATTAGTTTTTTCTTATTAGAATTATTTTAAATAAATAGGTTTTCCATAAAATAATTAATTTAATTTAAGTGTTTGTAATTTAAATTAGAAAAAAATAACTATTAACGTACGTAAATACGTAAATTAAAAAAAATATTTGCTTATGATCTGCTATGACATACGGCAAAAATCTAAAATTATGAACACAAATCGATTTCATTCTACCCTTTTACTATTACTTATCAATTCCAGCTATAAAGAGAGGGTGATAGAAAATAGGGAAAAAACTGACTTTATTCAGCGTCTATGCTGGAGCGTTAACGACATTTTTATCCTAGTATTAAGTAAATGAAGCATGTTATACGGTTTTTGGATATTTTATATGATTTTTATAAAATCGGTTCTGCGCTATTTTATGCTTTAATGTTATTCTAATCTAGACTTTTTACTAAAAATTGGGTTATAAAGACCTCGTTTACACTTTTTTCGATTTTCTAAGACATTTTCTCCTCTTTTTGCTAATTTGCTTGCTTGCTTTTTGCTAATTTAGGGGTTATACAAATGTATCGATAGTTTGTTTTTCTATACATTACCTTACTTTTCTTGTGGAAAACGAAAAAGCGCTTAATGATGTCTAAGCGTACTTACATTTATGACATGAAAAGTTTCACATGTTTGACCGTCTTTGAGAAATGGGGAAGTTAAATTATGGAATAGAAAGAAGATGCTCAAAACATCAGGTTTTTGGCTCACGTAGTAATGTGATAATGTGTCATCACAATCTGCCGTAGACAAGTTGCAAACATATAGCTAAAGAAAGGCCTTATCTAGTAGTAGTAAGATTATCTTAAAAAAATAAACCGTCACGTCACCCTACTCAATGATCACATTTCACTAAAACCTTAACATTGTATTACGTGATATTATATGGATTTTTAACGGTGAATCAGGTTTTAGTTTTACTACAGTTAATTTTTCCATTCTACATATTTAAACGATTATCATAGAATGAAATTATGTAGAAAAGAAAAAGAATGAATTCAATTTCAATGGTAAATCCAATAAAAAATATTGTCAGTTTGGAAAAAGGGATTTGATTAAACTATTCAATTTCACATCTGAACAACTGACTTCATCACAGCTTTTATGAAGAGAAAACTACACAGGAAATAAAAATCAACGTCTGACAGCTCATAGCGATCTTTTATCAATCATTTTTATTCTGTTTATATTATTATGAGTAGATGTTTTGTTCCTATGTTTATATTACCGCTATTTTGGAATCATTCTTATCCAATCGATTGACAATGTATGTACTGCAATTCATAACAGATTATAATTTCATAGCTACCTAAATTACTCATATGTCCAAATAAACGTATGTGCATTTATAATATAAAGCACTAAATATAAAAAAAAATATAATTATAATTATTTCCACTCACAAAGCTTTCATGTATTACGTATTTCAACAGACGGCAAACACAAATCAAAACTGATAATTGAATACCAGACGTAAAAGTAAATTTTCACACCTTTTAAAACAAATACAAATCTAATTCGTAATGTAACAAAATTATTGAGAGGGTTGAGAGTAGGTACTCGAACCGACGTAGTAATAAGGTTCCTGATTACATTCCCGTGTCCCGAGAAATCCTCATGTCAGAATAAATTCCCAGGCGTCACCATTATTGCATATTATGCTGCAGAATCATCTTTCCCTTTTTCTTAGATTGAGATGGAAGAAACTCTGTTTTAATAGCATGTTTTATTAAGTAACTTTGCAATACATCCATGGTATTTTGTTACTGATTTATTTATTTGTATTTTAGAAAACTTTGCGCCATAGGAAGATTAAATGCAACGAACGAATTTATAAAGCTGTACTCAGATTTCGTAATATAAAACAAAAAAATATTGTAATTACTTTTAAAACGAAACAGCGATAGTTGCCAATTCCAGTTAAAAGTAATGTCGTTAATAACTTTTACATCAAAAATGTTACTTCAAAGAATTTGGAATAAATAAAATAATATCGAAATTGCCATCCCACGTAGCGAACATCACGTACCGTTTACAAAACAATCTGTACACATGAATAAAATATTGGCAACAGTACCTACACGCTCGAATAATCCGTAGGAGAAAACAATATCAAAATCAAACAACATCGAAAAGCCCAGAAGGGTCCCATTAAACGAAAAGAAAAAAATAAGAGGCATTACCTGCTGGCTTTTATAACAATGAAATTAATGTTCCAACCTCCGCAGGCCTTATTAGCCACTATTTTGCAATCTTTAGATTTATGCCAAAGTGAACTTTACGTTTGGAAGACAAGGACCATTGTTGCCCGAGCATAAGTTGCAATGATAGAATTAGATTGGCTCTTCAACTTTGTAAATGCTGACATTGCTTACGATTTTTTTATTAAAAAATAAAGGCAAAACATTTGTTGTTTAAATTCTCTAATTCAGATAGGATATGGTTTTTCAATTTTCTGTTTTAATTTTTTGTAATTATGATGTTTTAAGAGCTTAATTATAATAAACTTGTTATGCCAGTAAAATTAAACCAAATAGTTTATTAAACAATATATAAAAAAATATATAGTTATAAAAAATATATAAAACAAATATATTATTATTCTACGCAGTATTTCTGTTAAAAGATACACGAAAAACGTTATTTAAGTCAAAATTCTACCAAGGTATTTCGTGTTTATAACTAAGGTTGCCATAATCCGTCTCTCTCCTAATATACGATTAAATAACAAATGTAATGATTTAAGTATTGTTACATTAACTATTATTATTTATATTGATAAATATAAGTATTATTCACTTGAGAGCATTTTTTAAAACTTCCTTACAATTTATATCTTTAAACCCACCTGGGTTCTTTAACAGAATATTCTCAAAGATCAAGTTATCAAAGATAAGACAAACCACGTTCGCCGCTTTTAACTAAATTATCCGACATTAATTTAAACTTGCTATCTCGATTGCGGTAATCTTCAACTAAAGATAGGAATACACGACGAGATTTTGATATTTATAATCGGTCATTGAAGGACAATTTTCATTAAATATTCGGCAAGAACTCGGACAGATCAAAGATCATTTCTATAAAAAAAATAAATATTTGTTTCGCATTCACCATTTAAATAAATAAAAAATATTTTCTTATACACTTTTTAAATTTATACGGTTTACCTGTTTGATTGTATATATTGGTTTAAAGTTGAATATAATATATTATGTATTAAAGATTTCTCTTGGTTTAAATCACAGAAAACCTTTTTTTATCAACGCAAGAGATCATCAACTTAATGCAGTGGTAGTATTAAGCTGCTTCTTGCTTTATGTTTTTATAAATGATTATAAAAAACATATGTTATTGATAATATCCATAGAATTATGTAAAATATTACAATTAATAACTATACATTTTTATTTCAAACGGCTTCTTTGCCGACGTGTGAACCCAAGCTTACTCTAAATACTCTTATTCCAGTTCATATAATTTAAGGTAAAATTATTATAAGTTGGCTTAGTTTCAATACTTCCAGTTTAACTACAGTATATGAGAAAGTTTGATTTAATAGAGTATATTTTAATTATACCTACTGTATGTAATTTACTTAGCGATCTATCTTATGGTATCTATAGAAATTATTACTGTAAGAAAATCCTAGTATCTATATTTAAAACAACAAATTAAGCTCAATTATTTCAAAGTCTTAAAACATGTTATTATATATTTGTAAAACTGAAAACTTTAATGGTATCACAATATTATAATTTCGTATACCTCATTCAATAAATTTAAATAAAATTTTCGTGGATTGAATCCGACCTGATATCGTAATCGTAAATATGCTCCATGAAATGATTCTATAACATGCGGATGTAGTTTATAAATGTTCGTTATAGTTAATAAGATATTATACATTGATAACACTTGCACGAAAACTAGATTGCAGTACTGAACTTAAATAAAACGTTAAAATATTAGCACACGCTCTAACCACAACTATTTTAATTACAAGATATATTTCAACGCTAAAAGATTACAACGAAACTGACGTGGTTGTTTAATTGGCATCGCTTGCTTTTTATTACTTTACATTTAAATTCAAATATAAAATGCATTATAATTAATTATTGTAGTATCTAGTATTAACGTTAAGAGATAATTACTCATTCATACCTCATTATTCATTGTTAATAGATTTTGTAATATCTACAGTTAAAAAAATAACTGTAAAGTGAACAATAGTTCATTACAGAATCGTACAATGTTATAAATTTACTTTTTATACAATAGATAATCTATGACAGTTTAAAATTTTCCTCGCAACTTGAGACAATCTATAGCGAGTACAAAGGTGATGGGTTTCAATCCCTGGCTTTGTAGCCATTGTTCGTTGTTTAAACGAATAAGTAAGTGCCACGGGTGAAATGATAACAGCTGAATGAGCAACTTAAATTTGTACTGCTAAAGTTATAACGTTAGTTAAATTGTGTCAACTACAAATTTGTTACTTGTTATGTTAACTGTATATTTGTATAATAATGAGTACAGTTTATTATATTCACTATTAAATCGGTATGTAGGTTTTTTATTTAACTATTAATTTTAGAATATTAATGATTGTAATAAACCTTCTTCTTTTGTCTTTTTCTTCTTCCTTCTGTAATTCTTCTTTTATGTTTTTTTTCAGGTTTCGTTTTGTATATCATTTGAGTGGTTTTAGTACTTTTATTCAAAATTAAGGCATAAGTAATATTCAATATATAATTTATATTATATTTTGCAGCTATTTAAAAAGAAACGAATGATAAGTATAGAACATTGTAAATCAGAATATTCCATCACACTGTTCAAATATTATTGTATATCTTTCTGAAGATCTGTTTTACAACTAAAATAAATTATGCATAACCTGTTCATTTCTTATTCTTGAAAAGCTGAAATAAAATTCGATTATTGTTATAAGTGTCTCAGGTTGATTATTTTATGTTATTTCTAGAAAGCAATAACAAAGGGAGTTAATAAAATACTTTCACTCCGGTGTATAATATTTAGAATATATCTCATTCTAACTTTATAATATTTTATATTTCTTCTAGAAAATAAAGCCAGCTACGAAACATTCTATGATTTTAAAAGTTTTATTGTCATACATAAAACTAAGCTATTTCGTATACAAAACTTAGATTTATTATACTGTCACATTTTATTATGACCTATGTGACAATTACTTTACTAACTGGTTAAGCACGAATTTTTTTTTATCTACCAATACACAAATTTGGCAATGCTATATTTGAAATGAATTACTTCATATGTTACAAAGTATATAATTCTTGACCGTTATATAATTATTTGATCAAGTGCAGTAAAGTATTTAATTTTTATTTAAAACAAAATCGTAAAATGCTAAATCTTTTCCTCAAAACTTTTCGAAATCGCTTTCATAATAGTTCATTAAACCCTAATAATACAGATGTAAAAATTTAAACGGTTTTCTTCAGTCACCATAAAATAGATGTAATTGATATTCTATAAGACTTCCTCTGATTCAAAAGAAAATTCTATCGAATAGAACGCAGTCCGTAATAAAACCACTTCAAAATAACTGTATGATTTATGTCATAACTTTTATGGGACAGGTAACTGAAAACTTTTCAAAAATAATTGAAAGAAGAAACAAGTAAGATCTTAATCAAAATTAACTCGCCGCTCTACACGTGCAACCAAACAAGGAATGTTACCTGATATTTAACGTTTGAGTGTCAAAAGGCGTCCTTTGTCGAAGGTAGCACAAAGCTACCTTTGTTAAGCACTGCGCTTTATCGGAGGAATTGTGCTGAAAGCGCTCAGGACAGTCAGGACTGAATTAACTGACGTGACTTTGTAACAGATCTTTTAGTTTTTTATTTTTGTACTGGACTTAGAAGCGGTTATTCGTGCTAAAAATACAATTTAAATTCAATTTAAGTTTAAATTGTATTTTAAAACGAATAAATTTGTCCTATGTTAACTACACAGATAAAACTTCTCCACTATACATAGTTTTAATTCTGTTTTGTTATTAAACTATAAATTAAACTTACATATATATAATGTATATTATAAAAATATTACTTCTTAAACATTTCTTAATATTTTATCGTTTATCAAAAACCTTCTCTATGGTAGCGTCCATGCATATTATAACAATATAGAATATTACAGAACCAACTGTAATGTCGTACATTTATTTTATTCCATTGTTTTTAATCTTACAAAAGATATATTATTTTATATTATTTCACAATGGCTGCAATTACTTTCAAGGAGTCTCCGTTTTCTAAACTAATAACACTGTCTCTATACGGCAGTAGCGGTAACACCTGAACTACTCTAAACCAAGAGCTTTCGTGTGGTTGTCAATCTGGTCTTTAAATCTTGCATGATACCCGTAGGCCTTTGATACCGGTTAACATCGTGATATAGCCTACTTTTACAGCACAATATTTTTTACATTTTATATTTCGAACACATAGTAAACTTTAAATTTCGAACACATAGATTATAACATTGCTATTAAGGATTGTCAACTTAAAAGTAATTAGATGCTTAGCCTTCTATTCATTAATTGAAATTAATCTAAAGAACTCTACCATTAGTTAATTAAAAAAAATTAGCATAATTAAAATATTCTCCATCAACCATAATAAAGGTTTCAATTAGGTTCAAGTAGGAAGGTTACGAAATCAACTGTTATACTACGTTTTGCTCTATAAAAGGCTGACAAATGACAACCATTTGCACCCCTAGAAAAAGGAGCCTAAATGTAACTTACCTAATTATCACCATTCATCACGTGTACGAATAAGCGAGTATATTTCACAGAAATTCTTAACTTAACTCAATTTTTTTTTTTATCAATGTTCATTTTAACAATTTTTAGCTGTTCATTATAAATAACATTACATTCTTTTTTTTTCTAAGATACATTTTTTTCAAGTAAAACCATCAAATAATTCAAAATATTTTGATTAAAAACTTCAAAATATTTGGAACTACACCTCAGTCGGTGGTATTTGAAGAATTTTTAAAAGATTTTTAGTTCATTATATGGTTTTATGTGTTGTTATATTAAAACTGTTTTATTTTATTGGATACTAGTTTTTAAACCGTATAATTAAATTTCGTTGTTAATTGTATAAAAAAAAATAATAGGAACTTTATTCAAGTATGACACACAATTAGAAACATATTTACCAATAAGTAGTTGTTATAAAAACATCTATCACAATAGTATATAAAATGTAAATTTATTATATATATAGTTCATTAATTCACATAGAGTTATTTGAGTATTAAAAAACCCAAAGAAAATACATATTTTTTAATATTTCATCTCAAATAATAACTCGGATGTAAAAATGGTAAAAAAACAGTTAGTATTATATTTACTAACATAGTTATAATTAAAATGTTAAAGAACTATTAAATTCAATTCAGTATTAAAACAAAAAAATAAACTAACATACAGCGATACGATAGCTCAGTTGGTAAAGCGACGGGACGGTTTCCCAGTAGTCGCGGGTTCGAATCCCTGCCCTTGTCGGTTTATTTTTATTCTATATTTATATAAAAAAAAATTAAATAAACTAATTAGGAAAACGATAACAAAAAAAATGTCCTGATAAAAAAATACCGTTTGATATTTGACAATATTTTTTTTAAATTTCTTTAAGATGTATTCTTACACATTTTTACCACTATTTATTACATTTATTACTTTCACTAGACCCAATTTGTCATCCAAGTATGAACTTTCCAAATACAGGACCAGAGTTCTACAATGGATGTTATCTGACCTGTTGATGTTAGGCTCTTCCAGTACCATTGTATGAACATTCCGGCAACTGACTTCAAGATTCACTGCCTTGTTATAAAGTAATTACATTAAGACAAACAAAGCCTGAATTGTTGTCACTTATAGAACCATTTTGGTTATTGTGCCAAAATGTACCAAGCATATCCAATGTAAGCCATAAAATAGTTTTTGTGTACTAGTAGTATTTATTATATCTTTTGTATATCATTTGATATTTACTTTCTTCAAATAAGCTACACGAAAAACGAGTTAATGTACATTTCCATAAATAAGTACAAAAATATAAAAATGGTCTGTAGAAAAATAAGAAAATTCGTCTCAATATTTACTACCTACTTTTATTACAAACATACACCCATAGAGAGCTTTTATACCTATTTAAACTTTCATGAACCATGATAATTAATCAATATATATCTGCCCGGCTATATTAATATAATTTAATCGGAATTTTGCCCAATTAGTTTCGACCCTATTCAGGGTTTCTATTCCTGAGCTTGAAGCACGACGGACGCGAGGCATGGACACGAATAGGTTCGAAACTAGTTCGGCAAAATTCCGGTTAAATTACGTAAACATAGCAGAGTAAATATTTATTTAATAACATTCTGGAATTCTAGAAATCAATTCTGTTCAGATTAATTCAATCTGAACATAAGAATTGAGTTAATAGGAATATCTCTATTGATGATGATCTATTGATAATAATAATAATAATATCCGAACAAATTACACACATTGATCTAACCCCTAAGTAAGCAAATTATTTGCTTGTGTTAAGGGTGTTAGACAACGATACAAATACATAGAAATACTGGGAATATATTTAATAAACGACCAAACCCAGAAACACAGACATCTATGCTCATCACATAAATGCCTGTCTTTGCCAGGAATCGAACCCGAGCCCCATTGCGCCGTGACACGTTAGGTGTCTGCGCTAACCACTCGATTGATGAATGAGTATAAAACATCTTACAGAACTTTATATTTTTAAATCATTTACAATAATTATTATGTATTTTGTTATCTTGTGTATTCCTTTGTGAGATATATATGATGTAACCGTATCGAGCACTTTCCTGTAAATGTAGCATGGAATAGTCAGAAACAATAGGCCGAAGATTGTTGATAGGACACACGGATGTTATCTAATATCCCTTATATTTGTTATTGAGTTAAGAATATTCGTTATTGTTTTCTAAGATAAACATAAGGGTATTGAGCTCACAGTCTTATCAGGAACAGCCCTTTAATCTGTTATTGTTATAATTGTTATAGCAGATTGTTATCATCCTTCTGGTGACAACCACGATGGGAATGGTGGAATCACTTTTGTCAGTTAGGAGATATTTATATTTATGTATATTTAACCTCATCAGGATTAGATATTTTTTATTCTATTGATGTGAGCATGGTGAATTATCCCAACAAATTAGTATCATATTTAGACCTTCCTGTGATGGTTTGAATTGTGAAGTATTCAACCACAATAAATCCAATTGTTATTAAAAGCGTGCTTGTGTATGTTATGTTGAAATGGCAGTTATAGATAAAAGAACATGTGGTTTGAGATGACCGCAAGCCTTCAACGAGTCTCTAAGATAACAACACTCGAGGGCAACACACCCTCATCCAAATTGTCAACCACATAACAACTTGCTATCTCCTCACTGTTTAGAATAATAAAGGTTTATTGCTTGCTTAGGTCAGGTGACACGGGATGATTAATCGTTGAGAAAATGTTTACCTCCCCTGGGATCGAAAATAAATCCATCAATCTTGTTTAATAAATTTTGCCTGTTTTGTTTCTCGGTCCAAAATTTCGTTCACATGTTTGCCTAATATTTAGGAAATCCCTAACGATTTCAATCTCCCCATTAATATGAAAACTCCAGACTAATTTTAAGCCTTTTAAATACTTTAATATTATGTTTACCTTAATAAAATACAGATTATTACAGAATGTTCGATATTAATGAATGACATATTTAATGGAATAAATTAAAAAACAGACTTCACTAACAGTGTATCTAGAATAAAATAACATTCGTAAGCAGTATATAAACGGTTATTACATAACAATAATCAATGATATTAATAATTTCTTTATTAAGTTATAACGTTTTGAAACTAAAGAGAGCTAATTAAGTAACTGGCCTGTAAGCCCACTCCACCGTAGCAGTGGGACATCTCATGGAAGATAATCGTTAAGAAGATACTAAAGCTACGGTTGCTGCTGTGCATGGAAGATCTAAAACCCTTTAGTGCCGCCCTTCCTTATACTGGATTTCACCTTTAGTCTTGTAAATTACTTTTCTATTTTGTTTGTAGTTTGTAATAAGGATTACAATAAGATTTTACTAAAGTAAAATATCGACATATCATACACGTGAAAAAGTATATATTAACAAGCAGATTTTTATTTTTTATAGTTTTTATTTGAAATTAAATATTCATTTTATAAAACATTACAAATCACGACTGTATGCACGACTATGATGAATTATGATAAAACATGTACCATATTGTATGTTCAGCTTAAGTAATTAAACTGTTAAAACTTCGGTTAGATGTTTTTGAACATAAAAAGGTAATCGATAATGGTTTTATAACCTACTACTTTGAATTTGTTCAAAAAATCTTCCCAGCCTCATTTTAATGTTTTTAAACTTTGTAGTCTGGAAAATAAAGTGAAATGAGCTAGCGGCTTTATATAAATTCATAATTCTGCTGTAAATATTTTCAAGAAACATCCAATGTTTTCTTTACCTAATGTAAACATAGTAATAAGCCAATATAATATATAAAAAATGTCGCAAATCCGATGATCATTTACATAATGCCTTTGAAGAATTATTTATTTTAACGATTATTCTCTCCCATTCTTTATATTTAACATCAATTATTTTCATTTACGGCCATTGTTTATCGAAGTTATTCAAAAGCTAGCGGACTTAATGCGTTATTTATGTGTCCGGAATTCTGATATTGCAAAAAATATATTATGAAAGAGTTTAAATGAAAACTCAGATTAAAAATCTTTTGTTCTTATTAAGCGATGCCGATGTGATTATTTATTATGCCGCGGTTAAACTGAACACAACAAAACAATCGAACCTTATGTTTTTACTGTAAGCACCATTGCGTAAAATTCATATAAAGGCCATGCAAATAATAATTCTTTTTTATACCACTTGTCTGTTGTTCTCTAAGATTATTATTATTCCACTAGCGACCCGCCCCGACTTTGCCCGGATGCCATTTCCTAACGAAGAAAATGATAAATCCCTTGGTAAATAATGTAATTCAGTAGTTCTTTAGTTTAGGTTTAGGGTATCTGTCAAAAATATGAAACTGATAGTCGTTATTTCTTATTGTGATCCTATCATAAAAACTTTGCTAAATCGATTATTTCTCAGGTGTGT
This sequence comes from Napeogenes sylphis, assembly GCA_959347405.1. Classification (NCBI taxonomy): domain Eukaryota; kingdom Metazoa; phylum Arthropoda; class Insecta; order Lepidoptera; family Nymphalidae; genus Napeogenes; species Napeogenes sylphis. The sequence goes on along the minus strand of OY365778.1, from coordinate 19,945,263 downwards.
CATATATGCTCCATTGTTTTTATTTATAAAGAATTCATGTTTTTCTATTATTATTGAATACCAAACTTTATACATTTCTAAATTTTATGTGTTTTTGATATCCAACTAACGTTTTGTTATTCGATTTGGTTAGATTTTTCTGTAAGAATGATATGGCTTAAACTCATATAAACGTAGAAAGTATCTACCTAGTCAATAATAAGAAAACATACTTTACTATTCGAAACAGTCGCTCTTCTAAGTAATATGTATATAATATATTACATATCTAAAAATCACTCAAAATACCACTTCATCCTACTAATATATCTTTCAACAAAACTGTTAATCATTTTTTATTGTCCATCTCTAATGTATATATAGATTGTTTGATAATGAGAAATGATACAGTTAATAATAAATAATATATATTATAGATATATTTATTATATCATATATCATGTGTTGTCATAAATTAAACGAGTTCTAAATAATTGTAACTCATAGTTATTTTAAGTCAAGTTATAAATAATTAGGATTATTTAATTTTGTATTACACTGTTACGTAAAATAATTTAAAATTCACATACAATAACTTATCACATAGGATTTATTAATTATTCGTAACGGGAATAACGTTTACAATATTTATTATGTCCTAAACACTGGCAAAGATCTTACTATCACACAACTGACTGCATATTTGCAGAGGTTTATTTTATGGTTGTCAGAGATGAACTGTCAAAAATGATAATTATATTCTAACCTATAAAATTACCAACGTTCTACACACACGGTAATGAATGTCATTACTTTTAGAATGTTTCCTTATTGTACAATTATACCAAAATATATTATAACCTGCGTCACAACTTCGCCAATGTCGGTCTTATACAATATTTATATTAAAATATCTAGATAATACCATTAAAAGTTCGTGAGTTATTTTTATCCAAATGAAAGCTCACTGATATAAATCTCTTTGAAAATCGCTTTATTTTAGCCGATAACAGATTTAAATGAACCCTACGAAGATCTGATATTATGGCCAAATATTATTAACATTAATCATTTTGTTCGTTTTTTTAATGCATACGTTTTTCTTAAAATTTAATCTGAGAATTAAAAATATTAACTCTATAAACATCTTAAATATTTGAAGCGGTCATATTTTATCATCGCCAACTGTATAATAACAAACTTGTTATTCCGAATTCAACATTTTCAATTTGTTGTTTTAACAAAATTATTTATGAAGTGGCATAAATTTTCTTTATCAATGTGAAGTGAAAACTAAAATCCCTAATTGAGCATTTGCAGAACAACAATTTTTCCACTCATAGAGTCTTAATTAAAAATAAAACTTACTATTCTGTTAAAATAAACCAAAGTAGTTTAATTAGTTTCTATCTTTACTTTTAACACAGAGTAAGCCAAATAGCAGTCCTTAAATCTCCTAATAGCTTTTCTATTCCGGCAATATTTAGCCAATGTCGTGTGGTAAACCTTATATATAATTCAAGTCGCTTTCCCATTTTCCCTATTGATAATTGAGTTGTTTTTGGACATATATTGAATGGGTTCGTAACGAAGTTAGACTACTTAAATGAGTCGAGACCTTTTACATTATTTATTTAGTTAAAACCAAATCAATATTAACTTTCTCTTAAATAAACATATTCAATTAAAATCATTCACGATTTGCGATATAGGTATTATAAAAACTTGTTACTTAAACCTTAAAAATAAATGAAGTTATTGATAAAATATATACAATATAATTTAAATACAAACATTGTTTATCATATCAATATACAAATGTCATATAGTCATATAGCCTTAGTAACATCAAATCAAGCCTTACCTTGCACTAGTACCACTTCACTTCACTTCCACATTTATCACTTAACTGTCACTTTATTTAGCCCGAGACGATTTACGCGATGAAGTAGCAAAAGGACGAGCGTGCATCCTCCGCTGGAGAAACGAATTCACTGAGCTCGACTCCTCGGGTCTACAACTACGGCGCGCGCATCTATGAACGAAAACAGTAATTTAAACACATTTATCAAGCTAATTCTGCAAATTGAACTAAATAATGTCATTACGGTGGCTGTGTTTCCTCGGCAATTGTCAATGATATTTCGGGGATAATTGATTTAATGTCGGCTGTTTGGGACCAAATTTCATACTGTGCTTAGCAAGGTCCTTTGACCGCAATTTAGAATCAGCCCAAAAAAGATTTATTTAGATAATGCGTATTTTTATGACTAAGTAATTAATCTTAAAATATATCGCTAAATTTATTTTTTTTGGTTTCGGCAAGAAATAACAACGTTTTAAACTTTTTATTAATATTTTTTTCCTTTAAAATTTAAGGTTAGATTTAAGTTGTTTTTTATTAATATTAAACATTTAACTATTCAATCCACACACTATGTGGAGTTTACCAAAATTGTGTCCTCCAGTTAAACACTAATCCGCCCCGAGTCACTTAATATTTAAAATATCCTTGTTACAGTGCACAGTAACAATTAACAAACCATTTAAACAGTGGTTAAATGAATGATGCATAATAGAACCATTCTTTTGTTTGTAAGATATTTAAAAGAAGAACATAAAAAATAACAAAGTTCAGTTAAAAAATATATAACGTTTTATTATAACATTCGTTAAACGGAATTATTAAATATATGTACCAAGTCTTCTTTTTAAATTTCTGTCGTACATTTTTGCTTAAGTGGAGTTAATAGCTATGCTGACGTAAAGCAAAGCTTTTACTAGAGCAGGATTCATATAATTATTTCTACAATATTAAAATCTTTTAAATAATCACGGTAGAGCTAAATAAGTCTGCTCGTATATATGTTTTGGTGTTTAAATTGTATATTATAATTTATATAAATAATATAATACGATCTCTATGTAACAGTCAAGATATATTAATACTAAATAAGAAGATTGATACTTACACGATTGACTATAAAGAACGAATATATTGAGTATCTTACAAAAAACTAAGTAATTAATGTTATTAATGAGTTATTTATCACGGAATAAATTTTTTATGCTTCCAGCTTGCTTTAACGCCAAAATATAAAATATTCAAACAACAGGTAAATATTATAATAAAATGTTTACTGCACTCTGATTAATCTAGATTAATCTTTTGAAATGTATATCATATTTATGAAAATTTTTGTTGGTACAAAAATAAGTTTTTTTTTTAATAATGAAAACAGCAACCAATTAAATGTATTTGTGGCTTTACATATAAATAATTGTAATTTCAACTCAAAAATCATGGAATATAAATAAAATATAATACTTACATACAACTACAGACAGAACCAGCGCTCTTTGGTAATTAATTAATCCAATTAAACCGTTTGACGTTGACGTTTCAGATAGGCCTACAATCACTAATAGAATATTATATGTACAATAAACATTCTGATCATTCATTAATAATAAAATATTGATTTTTATCATAACATTGTCCACATGAATAAATATTATTCTTTAATACTTTTATAAAAATGGACGACCTTTAAATACATTCTTTAAATAATAAGGGAATTTTGGTATATTTTTATTGTTATTCAGTCTCCCATATAGTTAATTCTGGGAGATTTGTCGTTTGTTTGTATTACAAATTAATTACGTGTTCTTGTGTGTTTAATATAATCGGCTTGTTTCAATTAGTTCCGAGATTTGCGACTCGTGCTTCAGAATTATAAAATATTTCTCTTATTTATTACAATATTTGTTTTATTTCTATATTTGTTAACGTAAAACATTAATTGCTATTATTTATAGTATACATTTTTAATAATAAGTTTCTCGGAACGTATGTTGAAATAATAATAATTGAAATATATGAATATATATTTATATATTCCTTAACATTGTGATTCAAATGAACTTAACCTATGATTGGTCATTATTATTGGCCCCTGGGTTGAACAATCAACCTATGATTGGTCAAACTTAGGGTCGCCAAAAAAAAAATATTTGATCGTATGTTACATAAATATTACAAATATAGTTAATGCTGTAACACTAACTTAGTCTGCTGTTAATTCACAGTTCTGATTCTTACGGGAAGTTAAATAATCTCAGTGTAGCGCATGATTTGGAGAATTGGATCTTAACGTACAACCAATTTTCTCTTATTTATTTTGAAGTGACTTGACTAACTTTTGATTGTACAACTTAAAGTTAACAACCCCGCTAAGTTTGAAGTATTGTAAAATTAGGAAAATACTACAGAATATTATTTAAAGCCTTACATAACGTCTATCAAATTTATCACTAAAATCCTAATTAAAATAGAATCTAACGTTAGATAAAAAAATATCTAGCAATTCCATGACAATATGACTAACTCTCAACTTCTTTTAAAGTTGAAAATGGTTTACTTAGTTTGCTCAGCATCCGGAAATTATTGTCATCCACCTTCTCTCTAATAATCTTACATCTCCAATAGTTCGTGTGTCTGTTTGTCTGTTAAACAGGTATTACACAGAAACATTGAAAGTACTGTTTCCATTTTGTTGCAGTTTAGTATAACCTAATAAAATAGAAAAATGTAGATCATTATAAACATTTAAGATCTAATTGTCTTGTCGTTGTGTTGATTCAATAATTATTTATTGTTTTATTTTTAGAGCTTATCAAGATAAGTAAGCTTTTATATATTGGACCAAAATTATATGAAAAAAGGAATAAGCCTCTATTTACTCGTTAAGCCTAAACTCTTAACAGCGCCTAAACAAAAGCGATTGTTTTCATTTACTTATACCTAATGCACAATATGCCCTGAATAATTTCAAAAATTGTATCAAGAAGAATACGACAAATTATGGTGTTTTTTGAATATCACCTAACTAGTGAGACACGTTGGTTAAATCAAATGTTTCAATTCATTTCGTTTTCTAGAGTAATGGTGGGTCAGACAAAAGCAGGTTTCAGAATCTCTCGAGCGCTATGCTCGTCTATTCGCTCTGTTGAACGCACAACTGCATTGAAAATTATGCGACTTGACAGATTTCCGTAAATGAAAATAAAATTATGCTTCTATTGATTAGTGTCACAGTTTATTATCAATATAGTTGCAAGTTTTTACTTTATTTCAATTATCTTTATAACAAATAAAGTAGTCAATCCTAAAATTTTAAATTCAGAAAAATATTTTTATCAAAGTTATATATCACTACTAGTTTTCGTAGATTTATTTAGTAAGCTATAAGTAGGTAGTGGTAAAGGTCATAAAACAAATAACATAGAGATGGCTAAAACTAAACAAAAATGTAGCCACTTCTAACCCATCTTCAGCGAATGTTATTCAACTGGCAACACATCTCATATTAAAAGTGTATTTGTATAGGACTCGAAGACATATCACTATCTGTGTCAACTCGTTGTTGCTTTCATATTCAGGACGCGTATGATAGATGGGACAAACTGTGGTATTTTAGAAAAATATATAGTGCGACTAAGATAATGTACTATTAATATATAAAAAATGATGCTATATATACTACTTTTGAAACCATACGGTTCTTATTCATGAGCTCAAAGCATATTGAACTCAATGCTTGAACAGTTCACTAGTTGACAACATTCCGACACAATTAACGTCAAAATTAAACTGCTTGGAAATTCAATGGCTATTATTCTAAATAAACTTTATCGATTTGAAATACGTGTAGGTAGTTTAAATAACAACTGCAAACTAAAATGCAAAATAACATGAGCTTTTCACAAAGACTTAAGATTTTAATGAACAAATATTTATACAATATTCAGCTAACAATATTCGAGTATAAACTATTTTTTGAACATGTTATTATGGATTTTTTTAAAGTATTCATAAATATTAGTATGTTGTAAAGATACATTTTAAATACTATTTGGCAGTACAAATAAATGAAGTCTTCTAATTTTTAAAAAGAAAAATAATTTATTGTAAAGCCTATTTATTAAATTCGGTTTTCGAGATACAATGCAAACTGAGGTTATAAGTGGATAAAATTAAAAAAATAAGAAACCACCTCAATCTGTGTGTAGCCGTTATCATGAGGGGTCACTTGTAAAACTTTTAAAAAAGTACATTATTTCGTCAATCATAAATGACTTCTAATGAAAAATATAACTATTTCTATATACATGAAGAATGTTAAAAAGGAATTTAGATAAAATTATGATTTTCTTAGTAATAATATATCAGGTCTTCATGAAAATCATAAAAGTAAAATTCTAACACTAACTACACACATATTAAATGTATCCATACATCGAGCCAATATTTTACCACTGACAACACATCTCATATTGAAAGTGTATTTGTATAGGACACTGAGACACACTACAAGTATCAAGTGGATGATGCTTTAATAATCACCAGCCCTAGAACGAGTTTTGATGTTAAGAAAACTATAAAAGTTTTCGAAATTATATATATATCTTTTGTTATTTAGGATGATAATAACAAAAGATAAATATAATTATCATCCCTAATAAATAAGAAATAAATTTTTTACTCATTTATTTTTATATGTCAATAGATTTTGATTTGACTATTACTAACTCGTACTTGACACTTGACAACTGGACACATTTCGTAAATGTCGCAATAAACTTTTCAATTTACATTTATTTACTCCAGCTATTATGAATAAATAGTAATAATAATACTAATAATCTCAGACTTGAAAATGTGTTAAAAAAAATATGTAACTAAAATAGACAAGGTTAAACATAAAAACTAGTTTTTTTTTTCAAAATTGAATAATATTTTCAAAGTAAATACGAAAAAGAATCGAAAAATGAAGATGATTTGGTAAACTTTGATAACAAATATTATTGATTTGATTCACACAGATCAAAGGTATTTATTTCAAGATATAGACATACATCGGCGTTAATGAAGCGCCAGCCTCTATTTGCACGGTTTCCAAGGATACTCCCTTCACTTATTTCTTAATTTTTATATTATTACCGTATTCATAATTGATATGTCAAAACAAATTATTCTTCAGGTAAAAGCAAAAGAAGACTAGAATAGATTGTAAGCATGTAAAAAATGAAAAAATAATCAACTCGAGTTAGACACGGACCTTCAAAATTTGAGATAGCCAATTGAACAACAGCATCTCTACCAGTTTTAGTGTATGTGTGTCTAAAAACTGTGTGTATATGTGTGTCTAAAAACAGTGTCTAGATTAAATTTTAAGGAAATACAGATATACCAATATTAACAGGACCTTTGTCTTGAACTCGACGGTTTTAAGTACAAAGCTCTCCTACATAGAATTCCTATAAGGACACGGTATCTCAAATATTTAAAGAAAACGAGAACGCAGTTTAATGTAGTTGGAATACTACAATATAAGAAAAAGCAAATTTCAAAAATCTTATAAGAAGTATTTTTATAATCCTTAACATCAAAACCTATTTAGCAAACGAATTAAGATAATTAGAAATGACTACATACTCTACAATTATACTCCAAAATCAGTAAGTGTATTATCAGTATACTGAGGTGTATCACAAGGTGGCTACGAGATGGTGAACTCATCTCAAACTTAAGATATCTATGTTATTCCGCAGAGCAATGCAACTATTCATTGTACATGAAACAGAAGCTAGATCTTTTAAAGAGCTCTCTCTACGAGTTTGTATGTATATATGTACTTTAAATGTATTCAGGAAAATGGGAGGTTCTTTTTATATTTCAATTTTGAGGTCAAGTTTCGTTAAAGAATATTCAATTCAAAGCTTGAAAAAAGGTCTTTTAAATCTAATTGGTATTTGACTGAAGTGTATGTTGAATCCGATGAAGCGATGACAGTAGAGTATTTAAATTCTTAGTATAATGCGATATAAATCCGTTACCAAATATTTGAAAACTGATTTATACGTCTTTTGTTTAAATCTTTGTTATTGTTTTTAATAACAAAATTTTAACCAAAGCAATATTTTATTATTTTGCTAGTAAGATCTCATCAGAAGTTTTAGTTTGTGTATGAACAATTTTAATTTATCTGTGTATTTTTTTTTTGTGTTAATTATAATATATAGGATATCCTACTAATATTATAAATGCGAAGGTAAGTCTGTTAGTTACGCTTTAACGCAAAAACAACTCAACCGATTGTTATGAAAGTTGAACGGATTTAACTCGCGTATAATGAATTAAATTTTTAATTTACATTTTAAATCTAACCCGACGTTTCGAATACTTTGCAGCAATCATGTTCACGATATGACGAGATGGAGGTGTCTCTCAGTAAGTCAGTAAATTAGTCATATACCTCCAAAGGTTTCTAAGTTTAAGGGCGTACACTTCAGGATTCACACAAAACGCACTAACAGTATCTTGAGGTCTTATAGTGCAGTCACAGACAGGGAATTTAATATTTTTCAAGAGCGGATTCCAGGTGTTAGTTATGTTTCGTTGATTGATTTTCGATGATTCGTTCTTACTGTTGGTTGTAAAAAAATCAATGTAACTTCAGTAACGTAGTATATAATATAGATTTTTATGGTTCAAAACAACAAAAAAACAAAAGAAACAGCGGATTGTGTAGGAAAAAAAAACTTATTATTATCAAGTTGCATTTAGTTCCGAGTACCGTATAATCTAATTAAAAAAGTTTTACTCTTAAGTTTTAAACTTATACAAACGAAATGGAAAACACAGATTAGGACTTTAGTTTTAATCCAAGCGTATATTTTTTATATGCAAGTGTTAAAAACATCTGCAGCATAAAAAATAGTTAAATATAAAAAACAACCTTTACTCACAGAGAAGATTCTAAGATGCGACGTATGGAGGCCCAGATAATAAAAGCATATAATGATTATACGGGAGCTAATAGTGAAATTCGTTTTTAACCCAACCCCATAAAAAAGAGGGGTGTTAAAAGTTTGACATGTGTATCTGTATATTTGTGTATCTGTGTGTCTGTCTGTGGCAATGTAGCAACCAAACGCGTGGACGGATTTGGGTGTGGTTTTTTTTAAATCGAATGGTTTGTCGAGATGGTTCTTAGCTATGTTTGGTCGGAATAGGAGCAGTCGTCTTCAAGATATGAGCACCAATAAAAGCTTCAGCTTTTATTGGTGCTGGTTCTTATAAAATAATTAATTGGTGAATGGTTCTTATAAAATATTGATACTAAAAACCTACGCAAGTGAAATAAGTGGGTTCATTTAATACAACAAAAAAAAATATTATAAAAGTGAAAATATAAATAAATAAAATTTAAAAAAAACCAGATACAATAAGGATAAAAATAATATTATTATGTGCTTATTAAAGTTGTTGCATCGGGGGGCCGCTAAATAAATGAAGAATTGAAAAGCAAGTGAGTTACCAAGGTAAATAACGAAATAACAATATCAAGTCGTATAGTCGAAGTCCTCATTCATTAGCTCCGAATTTTTTTTAAAATAGACACCATCGTCAACGTACGTACAACGGTCCCCCGACACAACCACTTTAATCAATATATAATAATATAATTTTGAATCCTTTCTAAACGTCTTTTTGTAGGGTTTGGGGAAGGGGTGGTTTATTTAACTACAAAAAATTGCTAAACTATATATTTTTTTATATTTAAGAAGCAAATATTTTGCGACAACTCGTGAATATTTAATAAATGTCATGAATGTTATGAATTTATAATACATGGTATCTATTTTTAATAATAAATGTATTTAAAACGAGGCTACTCCGGAGAGCAGCATTCTAACATTCAAGTACATTACTTTGGTCAGAATTAAATTACTTGATATAATAAGAAGCGATACTAGGAACACTAGAAAAAATCAGTTATAATGAATTAACGCTATGATATTATTTATATATTTTCATTCAGATCAAGGTAGCTCTACGAAAAACACTGTTTTAAAACTTAATCATAAATAAAAATGATTATCAATATTATAATCACTTACTGTAATTAATACTTTGCTTTCTCTTGACAAGTCAGAAGACAATAAAAAGCAATACAGAGCATAGCAATAGAAATTTAAACTTTTTATTCTACAACTCAAAGTTAACAATCGCCCTAAGCTTAAAATTTAACAAAATTAAGATAACGCTACAGAAATGTATTTTAAAATGTTTATCAGATTTCTCAATATTTTTTAATAACAAAGATCAAACGGAACTCTATGTCATATATTAGAAAAGAAAAAACATATATTTAATATACGTTATTATGTATACGACTCAATTTATCTTTTAAAATTTTAGGATTAATATTGTTTTAGATTTTGACTTATTTTAAAATATTTATTCAAAATGTAAAAGCTAAAACCTCATAATAAGAATTATTTTCTTTTTATGTAAGTTATAGGTCATTTCTCGCACTCCTAGCTTAAAGCTATATATATTAATTTTTATTATTTAATTTTATTCATTTCCCTATAAAAATCATAAACCAGAAACAGACATACGGCCCTTAATAAAAAAATGTTGCTATATCTAACCCATCTTTGGTCAATATTTTTCAACTGGCAACACATCTCATATTGAAAGTGTATTTGTATAGGACTATGATACATAACACTATCTATGTCAACTCGTTGCTGCTTTCATATTCAGAACGCGTTTGACAGATGGGACACACTGTGGTATTTCGTATAGTATTAATATGTACGAAACTTGAAAATAACGAGATCTTTTTAAATTAAAATGTGTTTTATTAATCTACTACTACTGTACTACTTTCTAATAAAAAAATATAAAATTTTAATTAGCATGACCTTTTAATAGAGTCTATAAAATCTTAAAGAAAAAAAATATATATATTTATATTGTTCTAAAATATCCTAAAACATTCATAACCATGTTAAGCTTATTTAAATGTAAATAAATATACGATGAAAGTTAAACCGATACGGGCCGGGTTTCGAATCCAAGGTGATTTGAAAACCACCTCGTTGTTCTACCAATTGAGCTACCGTACCCCATTCATCTCGGTGAATTAAACATTCTACATATAATGGTCTGTATCGGGACAATGGTGACATCTATTTGGCTTCTTTTAAATATCCTTACAAATGTTTCTAACTTTGCAGTATATATAATAATTGAAAAGATTACACAACCGAAATAAAAGTTTTCAAATAAATTTTATCATGTATAACCAACCAATCAAGCCAAGGTACGGCACCAGTTTCCCATGATCTCTGGGTAGCGTTCCTTGTGACACGGTAAATCAATTGATAGAGAAGATCATTTTATTTACGTTATTTAAAAACTCGCTTTCAATCATTTTTTATTTTTTTTTGTTTAAAGTGTCAAAATATGTATTTAAATATGTATTTTCCTTGATATTATTTAAAAGAGTTAACTTGCCTCCAGAAATTCCAAGTTCTAATAATTTAAATATAAGATTTTTTTATCTTAGAATTTTCAAAATGATTAAATTTAAAATATCATTTATAAAAAATACAACTTACGATGAGTTGCTGACAATAGCAAGGCTGTGCTGCCGACTACTACCACCAGCTCTTCGCGATGGGCGATCCCACGCCGGCCAGTTGTCCAGGGTATGACGAACCTGACGACGACGAACCTGACGAACGAAACGCAAGGGATTAACGAGAAACTCGTTAACAGTAGGTAATCGTTTTAGTTAAAACCAACTAAAAAAATATCCGAATCAAATAAAAAAAAATACTCTTAAATTTTTTAAACTTTAACAAACAATATGAACCACACAGATTTAGACTTTATACGTAATCTTGTCATATATTTTTAATAAGCCAGTGTTAAATAACGGTACTTACATTAAAGCAACGCTGGAACATGAGCATCATTAAAAATATGTAAACAAGACTACAATCCCAGAAACCTTTTAAATAAATTTAGAATAAAAACCCACTCTTTTTTTATATTTAGAACACTTTTACCTGCGTCCCCTGGAAATCACTGTTAATGTTTCAAACATCTATAAACAAGTATAGCCATGTTGAGCTTATTTAAATTTATATAAGTAAAGAATGAAAATAACGACCTCTGGGACGGTTTCACAGAGGTCGCAGGTTCGAATCCCTGCCCGTATCGGTTTATTTTTCATTCTATATTTATATAAAAATCACTGTTAATCTTCATACAGAAATCTCGTATTATTACTTGCCTTAATAAATTTAGTATTTATTATTTACTCTTCTTTATTAGAACATTTTTTTTTGTTCTAACAAAAAGAAGAACTTAAACTTTTAAATAAATGTTTATTAAGTAAGTTATGTAACTTGGTTGGACAGCTAAGACGGTATTAAATATGAATTTTTATACAATAACACGATAACTTTTTTACCGTATTTATGACTTTTATTTCCTACAATTTGCAATGTAAAGTTCAATTAATATAATATTGTTAACATATTAAAGCATATAATATCTCAACGAATTGCATCATATGGTAGTTAACGCATTAAAATTATATTATTTAAATTATTTATGAACTTTCAGTCTATATCATTATAATTACGAATAAACTTATTTCTTGTTGAAACGAGAAATGAGTTTATTATAGATTCGTTATATGAACTAACGCTTTAATAAAACATTATATCCCAATCCTAGATGATTGAGTACGTAATAATTTAACGTAACGTAGCATATTGTGTGAAAAAACAAGTGAAAATGTTAACCTTTAAATACATAGGTTTATTGTTGGATCATTTGTTACTAAATTTTTGTATAATAAATATTGTTCCGTATATCACCATGCTGAATGATAATATAGTAGATAAATTTATACATCTAAAGCAATAATAGGTTAAGATGCAAATCCTTTCCATATTTAGATAAAAGTCTGGACTCAACAATTCAACTAGTACATGTTTTTACCAACATATCTACAAACAAACAAATGTATAAAACATAGAAATGTATAAAACTTTGTGTCTTGTATTCTAATCATACTCTAAATCACTTAAAACTTACATGAAACTTCTCATTCCTTTAACGACGAGGTTTTTTAAATAGCGTATCTATTTTTATATTTAACAATTCATACGTAACATAAACATTTAATTCTCTACCTAAAATCAATATCAAAAATCATATTTTGTAGGTAGATAAATTATTTACTAACAAAATATGATTTTTAATATCAAATCATAATATTATTTACATTATGAACACTTGTAAAACCATAACATTTTCAATCAGTAATGTTATATTGCTACCAAATATAAATTAAAGTTTAATACATTTCTTCAATTATAAATAATATAACATTTTAAATAACTATAAAACCTTCCACAAAATTGTATACAATTATTCAGTTCAGTAATATCATTATTATATTTAAATAATTATTACATTTAATTAATACCCAAATTTGTTTGGGTATTTATTAATGTTAAGAATGTATCGGTGAATACCGTAACAAATGGTATTTGTATATTTTTTTAATATAATTGGTTAATAATGACAACGAGTTATCGTGAATATGTTTTAAAAACTTTTGTTCGGTTATCCATGATTTTATGTCAAGTGATTAGAAAAAAATCTTACGTTTACTTGATTTACTGATAAATCTCAGATTTACTTGATGTTAATATTTGATCAAAGTCCAATAAAATATTACAGATTATAACATTATTTTAGTAGGATGTCCATTCAAAACAATATTTCCTCGATATTTTAGCCAATTAACACTAACATCGGATATCTATCCGATTAATAATTTATTCATAAAATATTTATATTATTTATTATTATTATCTTATATTTCTATTATTATCTACTATTATCTGATATTTTTATTATTAATGAAATAAGTTTTTTGTCGGTTTATTAATGTGGTTCTCAAAATAATTCAAACAATCTCTGTATTTCATGCAATTCGAAAAATATTAACACTGATATACAAATTACAATTTGCAAATTCCTTAACTACTACTGGTATTATCAACACAAATGTATGTGATAATGAATGGGTAGTTTAAAAGTATAAATCGATTGATGTTTGTTGGTCCTTGACTTAAAACTACTAAATGTAGCAGGATAACTCAGTCTTCTTAAATTCCTTCTCTTAAGTATAAGATATTTTTTAGAGAAATAATTAAATAATATTTCCGTATTTACATATTATCTATGATAAAAATACTTTTATCTATACATATAATAAAATTGTCACTGATCCATTCATGTACATGGAATAAAAAAATTAAAAACATCATAGGGAGACTTTATAAGAGCAAGAGAACCCAAAACAATGGTTTTTCAGTTTGTCTGTTTGTCTGTATGTCTGTATGTTTGTGCACGCTAATCTCAGAAACGGCTTAACCAATTTGAATGCTAAATGGTTTGTTTTATCTAAATCGGTTAAGAAATAAAAAAGTTATGACCATTTATGTCAATCGTGTGATAGATACCAAGCAAATCTTATTCTATACATGTAAGAAATCTGTAGAGGAGTAGTCTTTGTACTCTTAAAATATAAAAAAAAATAAACCAGGATGTGAAGTGATAACTAACAAAATCCATTTTCAGCATTTTTTAAATCTTTGTCTGTTTATCTGTTTGTCGTTTAGTTGTGCACAAAATACGAAAAAAAAATTGAGACCATTATATAAGCAAGAGAACCCAAAACAATGTTTTTTTCATTTTGTCTGTTCGTCTGTATGTCTGTATGTTTGTGCACGCTAATCTCAGAAACGGGTTAATCCATTTTGATGCAGTTTTCGGCAATATATTGTCATGGGATTCACTTTACATTTAGTTTTATTTTTAACGATTGGTTAACAAATAAAGAAGTTAATAATTTGTTATTGTCTTATTTTGAAAGTTTAAAGTTTTTACATACATTGGTAAATACAAAAGGTACTTTTTTTCCAATACGAAATCTACGCGTAAGAAGTCGCAGGCACAGCTATATTATAATAAAATACTACACTTCTAAAAATCCTTAAGATATTAATCGATTTTTGTAGAGATCTTTAATACGTTTTATTTAGTTCCACAACTCTGGAGTGTTTTTGTCGTTTGCTTTTATTACAAAATTAATTATTTTACAACTTTTAATTTATTTCTCTTATTCTCGCGAATGCCATTTTTTTCGATGTTAGACCAAAAAGCTTTTGTAATTTATATATACGTTTAGACATAAGTACGTATGTATTAACGTAGAAGTTGTATCTATCAACTTTGATGAAACTTTGGATTCGTGGTCTATATCTGCTCGCACTGCGTTCATGATATAATATTAAACTTGTGAAACAATCTTTATCTCAAGATAAATAAAAAAAACACGTAACTGTCAAACCGATTGAAAAACTGTTATGCCATGTCAACATATTAATGTAAAGAATCTTCATTTTTAAAAAGGCTTTGCGGGTCGTTCATTCCCTTTGTAGCTCAATTACTGGTTCACAGTATAACTAGTATAATCGACTTATTTAAATTAACTCAGTGATTTGCGGCCTGTGTGTATTACAAAATATTTCGACGATGTTTTATTATTTATTATTTGTATTTGTACAAATAATTACAATATTATTTGCATTCCATATTTATAAACATAAATGCAGTTGTTATTTATCGTTGTTTAGTATTATATTTTCTTATATAAATTTGATGATATATACGAGATAATTTTAGAAAGTTACGATAAAAATGCTGTCATAGGATATCTATTTTGAATAACAGATAACGATTAATAGACAACACTATCATTCAGATACTACAAACTATCTTTTGTTGTGATATAATATTGTAAACATTTTACACTTTAAAATAAAAGAGGGTTTCTTCATAAATTGATTCTTTTATATTTTTATAAATAACACTTGGTTTATATAACTATCACTTATCAATACATATGGATCCCAACACTAATTTACTTAAACGCCCAATGAAGACTGATGTCCTTTTATACAAATCTTAGAACTTCATTAAATTTTATTTACAAGTCTTCTATTGACTAACAATATGACATTTTGACACTTTAATCGGAAGTCAAAAGTGAACTACTAAATAAACTAAAACATTTTCTAATAATTCAACATAACTAATATATTATAAATACATTAAAAATAATAATTGATATAAACTTTATAAATTTTCACAAAATAACCGTTACGTTTAATAAAATTTACTACTTATTTTTATAAGAATAATTACAATTATCTATAAAATACTTAATATTAATTACAGATCAAGACACTATTTTTTTACAAACTAACAATACACTTCATATTAAATCTAATTGTTACTCAGAAATACACAAGAAGACAGACAAATGACATATTTTCATGAAATCATTTTTTTACATTGTGCTGTAAGTGAGCTTATTTAGACTTAACCAAATAAAAATAATTATTAAAATATTAAGTTAAGAGCATAATACTTTTACTAATTACTTAGTTTCCCTTTAATTCACAGTTCTTATTCTTTCAACAAGTCAAATAATCTCAGTGTAGCGCTTAATTTGGAGAATTGTACTCTAAGCGTGCAATCAATTTTCTCTTATTTATTTTAAAGTGACTTGACTAACTTCTGATTGTACAACTCCGAGTTAACAATCGCGCTAAGCTTGTAATTTCGCTAAATTAAGATAACGCTACAGAAAATTATTTTAAAACTAATATTAAGTCTATCACATTTTCTAATAACTAAGGTCATAATTATAATTGTTTCTTACTTTAGAGGAAGAAAATTTTCAGAAATTTACATCACAGTAATTAGTGTTACTGTCTTTTATCTTTTTCTTTTGTCATCTTATTTTTATCACTGTTTTATGTTTTTTTTAATTATTTTATCTACTTCGAATCGACTATTGGGTCAAGGCAAAGTTTTTTACGAAATACATACATATTTGAAATCAGCATTTTTTTTCTGATCGATGAAGTAAAAATTAATAATCTTAAAATGTTATATTAAAATAATTAAATTTTCATGTAAGGTTATTCTCGTTTTACATTTATTTATATCCTCAAAAAAATCATACACGAATGACAGACATACGTAAAAATAAACCAAAAAAGTAGGTATATCTAAACCGCCTTCAACTAATGCATTTCTACTGGAAACACATTTCATGTCAAAAGTTTATTTGTGTAGGATGCGAAGACATAACACTATGGTATCTCATTCCTGTTTTCATATTCAAGACACGTTGATAATGAATAATGAATAGAAAATAAACCGATACGGGCAGGAATTCGAACCTGTAACCTTTGTTTGGGAAACGGAGGTCGTACCGATTTATTTTTGACTGTATGTTTATTAAGAAATAAAAATTCCGTATATTTGAATATTGTGTAACAATCTATGTGTAATGTCTAAGTTTTGCCAAATCTATCGAAAAGCAGCTACGAGTTGGTTCACGCGTTTCGTCCCGGGATCGTTTCTCGGAACTCGTGGGTTTAAATCGCTGCCCGTGGTTCTTTGTTTCATTTCATCAACGATTTAACAATATATTTTATATTCTACTATTGTAAGCTCGTTTTCTGGGAAAAAAAGATAGTCTATGTCTCTTTTATAGGTATAGCATAGTATCAGGTCAAAAAGGTTGATATGCCTTGCTAAATTATAATGTTCAAAAATGACTATTTAATTTTTTAATTTTTACATCAAAGGTTTAGCTTAGTTTAGCTTACCTATCAAAAATTTATACTTGAAGTTGAGAACTTTTTTAGATCCACTAAAGATAATCATTTCTTTATATTTAATAAGTGACCTATTATGAAGTAGGGGCGCAGGAGCGCTTTTCTTTCGATTTACGTTGATTCCGCAGTAAATAGAAGCCTATCTCCTTTCCCAGCGTTGTATCTATGTTTTTGACAAAATTTAATCCAAACGGTTTAGTGGTTTAAGCGTGAAAACGTAACAGACAGGCAGAGTTACTTTCGAATTTATAATATTGGTATTGATGATTCCAGAGTTAAACATACCTTTTAAAAAATAATTAAAGAATTGTATTTTTTTGTATGTAGTATCTTATAATTCGTTATAAATTGTTGCTCTTAAAGTATAATATAGATCAAACATTTTTAATGCAATTTTTAATACCGACTGACTGACTGAATTATATATATATATATATATATATATATGTTATACATATATATATATATTATTATATATATATATATATATATATATATATATATATATATATATATATGTATAACCAGCCATATTAGATGAAACACTGTAATAGAATAGGTAAAAGGGGATTCCATAAATCTAATATGAAGTATTTTTATATCCCCTTATTGGAATTGAGGGTTCATATAAGATCATTAGGACTAAATGGATCCATGGTTCACCTTTAATCTGCATTAAACTACAAAATCAGTCGGTCTGGTCTCGGTCTACTGAGGCGTGTTACGAGCTTCAAGGTGGCAATCTCATTTCTTAAAAGCTTTTGGCGATCAAACCACCTTCTTAAGACATCGATTTGATCCCGCGTTGCATTGATTCCATCCTGTTCTATGTGAAACAAAATCTAGCGCTATTATATAAGTGGAGCACTTTCGGCAAATATCCACTTTGTATGTATTTCAGAAACGTTTGATATTCTTTTTACATTAACATTTGGAAGTAGAGTTCATTAAATGATATACAACACAAAACTTGTTAAAATGTTCTTAATACAACGTGACATAAAGTCTGTTATTATTAAATAAGCCTATGAACAATTTAACAAAATGTCTTAAACTTACATAATAGTAAAGTTAAAACAAGAGCACCAATAAAATTGTTTATTCAAAATTACTTTATTTTATATACCAATACCAAAAACTTTTTAAATAAATATAGAAAAAATCTTTATTTTTTGCGATTTAGAGCCAGCAACTCTGTAAATCCATCTCTGTTACTCTTCTAACTGAACTATCGTGTCATTTTACACCTCAAGGAATTTAGTATTTAGACTTTAAAACCATATCTCAAATAATGCGAACATCTAATAAAAAGTAAGATTCTAAAAGAGTCTAAAAATTATATTCCAGGCAACCAAGTAAAAGGCTTTTGGAACACTTAGTATGGGGGTTATTAAAGAATAATAAAAAAAAAGATTCCATAGATACTTCTACTTACATGCATAAAGATACAAACATAGGATTATAAAGAAACTTACATATGGTCACTTATCATTTAAGTATACACACGATAAACACACTAAAAGTTTAAAAAATCAGCTTTAAGACAGCCTTCAGACTAATAGCATTACTGTACGCGCTTAATATTAGAAGGAAGATTATACCTAAGTCGAGTGGTTTTTCTTGTATGTACACTAAAGGACTCCGAGTAGAAAGAGGATAAATAAGAAGAATTCTTGGAGACAAAACAGTTTGATTGGAATGAAGAGAAGGGGTCGAGAGCTATTCAAAAACTCAATCCATTCTTTCAAGTAGGAAGGAGTGGAAGAGTTAAACAGTAGCCTATTATATAAGTCAAAGCATATAAATATTCTTGCTAAAAAGAATCGAATTCCTCTTGAGCTTTTTACGGTAGTGTTAAAAGTGGCCAAATATGAACCCTTTGCTATTTTTTAAGTCTATATAAGTGATTCATTTATTAAATGAGAGAATATAATGTCGCTTGTTGCTTACAATTATTAATTGAATTGTTGCTTAGCTCTCGAGAATCACACGCGATGTCGAATGTTATTAGGACCTACAACGAATGATATTAGGTTAATTTTGTTAAAGTAAATTCTCAGTAATGGAATGTGAATGTCTACTTATGAGGCTAACGATCCCTTGTACAGGTAGGTAAAGGTAACTTCTTGGGAATGAACCTCTCTTCACCAAATTGAGAACCTGATGTACAAGTACAAGGTTATCTTCCGAAGGCATGACTCCTCGTAATGCCAAAATGCCAAAATGTTATTAAAAGTTTCAAACAAATATCAGATAAAGGTGACAATCTTAACAGACAAAAAGTGTTGACAACTAAGATATATAAATTGAGTTATGCCCAGCTTCTATAGATCATATACGGTCCATATTAAATAAGCATTTAAAAAGCTTTACCGACATAATCTAAAAATATGATAATTTAAGAGCAGAAATATCTACGTTACGCAATTTTATGCAGTTCATGTAGTTTAGTGGTGTCACTACAAAGATAAAATTGATTGAATTAAAAATTAAAACTTTAGGAACGACGAATATTTCAGATTTGCGAGGAGTGGTCGCCTAACTCCAGGCGAATAATAATAAATAGATACAATGGCCACGGCGTTCTAACATAAAAATAATCGGAATTTCAGAAGCAAGCATGAGAATTTACACAAAAAAAATTAAACAATTCCAAAGTCACTGATATTAATAATTATTATTATAAAACCATTGACTTCGTCAGCAGAGACAAACATATTTTTTTTTTTTTTTATTCACTTTGTTTAGGAAAAAGATGAAACTACAATAAAATTATAATTTTATTTTACTTTGATCTTTTTGTACGGTTTGGCATATCACACATATTTCTATTAGAACTCTCTTACTGCAAAGAATCAAAAATGACAGTCGTTCTATTGGTTAAAACACTTTACTGGCAATACTCACAAACACACTAAACCGTTTACTATTTGAAAATATCTTTAAACATGTATAGCCATGTTAAGCTTATTTAAATTTATATAAATAAAGATTTTATTTTTTTTTACTATTTACTATCACTGTTACACTTTATATATTCACTATTCTTAATCAAATCAGTATCCATTATTACAATTATTTATTTAGTCAATTAAACTTCTATACAAACATTACCACAGTTTAAGTCAAACCACCAACTCATATCTCTATTTTTATATGAAAAACTACCATCCAATTATGTAAAAGCTAACATTTCTATTTTTAAATTTGTTAGAAAAATATTTCGGGCTATTATTTTGCACAAACTTATATTTTACATTATGGCTGCCTTAATGAATTTTATGAATCTGTTAATACATATACATTTTGTTAATGAATTTTATTATTTTTATTTTACAATTACAATGGATATCTGTTAGATTTCGTTCCGCTTCTAAAATGGATGCCAAAATAATTATATTTTATCAAAATGTATATTAACTTCTTTCAAAAATCACTTAGTTTTCTCTCATGTACGTAAAAGTCGATTAAGATATAATTTGCCTAACAGAAAAATGGTCATTCACAACAGTTCAAAAAATTCAAACTTTCGGAGATTTGGCAGTCAAACCATTTACTAATATTTGTTCATAGGGGGTTATTTCTAACTGTTGGTATCAATTTGAAAAATAAAGTTACTGACTTTAGTAAATGCTGCTGTTACTTCTCACGTGTTTATAACAACGTTCGTTTGGAATTGAAATTTAGCTTTTATTTTAAGTAGGGGAATGTCTATAGAGAAGGTCTTAATTAGATAAGTGTGGTATAACTGTTGGATGATATGGAAGTCCTAGACCTCCTAACACTTCAATTTGAAGTAGATATATTAATTATCACTGGTGAATGAAAGTATACAAACAAGTAAATAAAAACAATTATAGACAGAGTTGAGGATCAGCATCTAATTCCTATATTCGGTTTCTCATTTTATTTGGTCATAAGCTTTACTAGGAATATTAATGAAAAACAAAGAAACGCCGCTTTAGATATCCGCGGGCTGTTAAAGTTTTCTAAAATATCTATCTATCTATCTGTATTACTTATGAAAGTCTTAGAAAACATTACTTAAAAACCATCCACGAATCTGTAATTGCTGCAATCTTTTATCAAGTAGAACGCAATTAAAAGAGTCGTGTTCTTTGAACCTCATCTAATTACTGAGACACGTTCGTTAAATCAACTGTTTCAATTCATTTCGTTTTATGAAAAAATGGTGGGTCAGACAAAAGCAGGTTCCTGAATCTCTCGAGCGCTATGCTCGTCTATTCGCTCTGTTGAATACATCGCTGCATTGAAAATTATGAGACTTAACCGATTTACCTGAATGAATGTAAGTTGTGTGTTTATCAGACAGATGTTGAATACGAGCGTTTTATTTATAATGAAAATTCAATAGGCTATAATACGCAGCATATTTTATATAGAAACATTATTTACTTCGTTTTCAAATCAAGTCTAATTAAAAATAGAATCTGTGTTTTATAGCTAAATATTACATATACATATGTATATGCATATACATACATAAAATATATTATGTATAACAGTTCGTCTTCAGCCAATATTTTGCTACTAGAGTCTAGAACCACATCTCATATTAAAAGTGTATTTGTATAGGACTCGGAGACAACACTATCTGCATCAAGTCTGTGCTATTTTCATATTCAGGACATTTTTGATAAATATTATAGTTTATAATATTTTTTTGTAGTTACCGATTCTGATTTGAAATATATTTGAACGAAGTTTTGAAGTGTATTTGTAAAGGACGCAGACCAACACTATATATATGAAGTCTTTGTTACTTACATATTCAGAACATTTTTGATGAATGTCTCAAACAGTTATATTTCATAAGAATTGTTGGTAGTTAACGATTCTGATTTGACACCCGTACTGTTAACGTTTTAAGTAAATTATAATTTCAGAGGTATGAAAATTATAATTCAATAAATGATTCGTTTCGAATCTTTCCCGAAATATGCAAAATATAATAAATAAATAGTTTCAAAATGAACATCAACTTTTAAGAAAATAAAACAAGACATTTCTGAACAGAAGTAATTAATTTACCTGCAGAACTAAATAAACTAGACAAAGGAAATATACAAGTCCACTAAATAATAAATAAAACTTACAAATAAAGCTATTTAGAGATTCAGAGTGATGAAAAAAGTAAAAATAATTGGAGTGTACATATTTCACCTCATAACATCGTCAAAGTAGCTATCGAATTGTGAATATGATGCTGAAAAATGGTGCACAGATAGTAGTGGTTATTTAGCTTCAGGATACAGTTGTACGCCTGCTGAAGTAAATTCTATTTTAGTCAGTTCTATCAATCAAGATGCTTCTCTTATTATTAAGTGGTTGTGGTTACTAAATACGCACGAACTAGAAGCTTCTTCACATTTCCTTTTTTTAACCTCCGACTAAAAAGACGGGTGTTATAAATTTTACCTGTCGATCTGTGTCTGTCTGTGGCTATGTAGCGGCCAAACGCGTGGACGGATTTGAATGCGGTTTATTTTTAATGGAAAGTTATGTTCGTCGAGATGTTTGGTTGAAACAGAAACAGTCGTCTCCAAGATATTGACGTTTATTGGTGCGGGTGAAGGGTTCTTATGCAATAATTAGCTATTTCCAGCGGTTCAAAGCCTTCGGCTAAAAAGCCTTGTTATGTAGGCAAAAAGTTTTTATACTTATTTACTCAGGTAAAGTACTTTGTTAGGGATAGCTTTTGCCCGAGACTGCGGCCACGTAGACTGTAAAAATATATTTATATGGCTTATTATCGTAGTCATAAAGAGTCACGGGCAACAGCTAGTGATAATATAAATCCCTTCATCATAGTATCATCATTATACCTCTAAATGTTTATATTTATTAATATTCGTATTATATACCTAAATGAAAAAGTCTTAAGTCATGTTACTTAATACATTTATAATTTATAACATTGTCGAAATTTTCACGCGGATCCTTAAATATAACCTATGTTCTTTAGAGCGATAATGTAGCATTCTAATGATAAAAAGTTTTTTTTTTAATCAGTCCTGTAGTTTCGGAGCCCATTCAAATCAAACAAACAAACAAATCTTGTCTCTTTATAATATTAGGATAGATTAATAGAAATACTTAAACAACTGAAAATTTGTGACTGTAGATTCATTTAGTACAATTAAGAAATCAGTAGCATAACTTTAAAAAGGAGAAAGAAAAACCCCGAAACAAAAAGATTTCTTAAATGTACTTATTGAAGTCATTGAGTCGGGGGACGGTTTAATAAAGGAAGAAATTAAAATGCAAGTAAGTTACCAAGGCAAATAATAAATTACGATATCGAATCATATAGTTTAAGTCCTCAATGATTAACTTCGTAAAATAGAGACCATCGTCAACGTACGTACAACGGTCTCCCGACGCAACGACTTCAATAAGTACATAATAATATTATTTTTATTCTTGTTAGAGGTCTTTTTGTATCAGAGGTTTTTTATTTTTTTTAATTTAAGTCAAGGATAATTCCTATTTTCTTGCAAAAAGGTTAGCATGCAACATACTCCGAATATTTTAAGTAATTCTGCCCGATCAACCACCTAAATATATTGTATTTTTTTTTAAATATACATTGCACTAACTATTTAAGTTCTAGTTGCACGGTTCCAAAGAGTGGATCCAAGAAGAAACCTCTGCACGAAACTCCATAGATAGTGTTTTAATTATTAATAACCTCATCATGATTTATGATATTGACTATTAAGTTAGTGGTTGTGAAATGAATGTAAGAAAAAATCCGAATTTAAGTAAAGTGTGGTACTAGAATAATAAATCACGTGACTACTAGTTCCATGATGGTATCAAATTAATAAAAGCTCTAAAAGTTTCTAAAATTTAAACAACCAATGGAATAATTATAGTAATGTAAAATCTGATTAAATTAAGATATATATTTTTTATGTTATCTTTGTATGTTACTACTACAGAAGTAATAGGTTAAGTCTGTAGTTTGTTAGAGGAAAATATTTATAACCGACAATGTTCATCGCTCACTCCTTAATGACGCAATCATTCAGTCAATGATGAGCTAATTTGGTGGATAATGAACATTGTAACGATTGCCCCACGCCCGAAATTAATGATAACGAATTAATGATTGCGTTATGATTCATTCCGTATTTTACTGAATGTTCTTATACTTCTTGAGGAATAATTGCACTTTAAACACTTTTCAAACCTAAATGTACATTTTTCCTCTTGGTTACTAAGATTGGTTAAGAAAATGTATAAATTATGAATATATTTTTTAATAAATAAACACGCCATAAAGTATTGTATGTATTGTTTTGATGTATTGTTGTTGTAATATTTAAAAAAATATATTTTTTTTATACTTCTATAAACATAACATATTAAGCAAGATTTATTTTTCCAGCTGAAAATGTTACACATATTTTGCCATCTGGCTAAACATATCACTAATTATTAATGTATTTACTACGTGTTTGTACTTTAGTTTTAGTGATCTTACTTCAAGGTAAAACCACAAAGTGTTTCACAAAGCCGTTGATTACAAAAGACTAGCCTCATTATTAGTTTCATAGCGAAAGCTAGACGAAGAATTTTCTCAGTCTTTTAAGTTGATTAAAAAGTTAATTTAACAAACATGTTAGGAGTAAAGTAATTATTTAGCTTCTCGACACTGCTATAAAATGTATTACAGATTAATTGGTAAGTCACGTATTTTTTCACAGCAACTGGAAACAAAACTGTTTCCATTGCAATGTTACGGTTATATTTGTGTGACGTTTCTATTTTTTTTTAAAAAACTTTTTTTTTAATTTGTTATTTAGATAAAGATAAGCAAAGAGTTAAAAGCACTATAAGTTTAAAAAGACAACAATAAATTTATTAATGTAATAATAATATAAATTACGAGTATGTATTATCATCTATTTATTTTTTCACCAACTTCCGGTCCTTGCGGCACGATGCTTTGTTGCTGTACTGTATTCAAACTTCAATACATGACAAACAAACTTACAATCATTCCTTGCATACTTAAACTTTACCAGTGACATACAAATATTGAATTTAATCAGCACAGACACACATTATTAATTTCACATGTAACAACAAAAAAACGATGAAACATTCTAGAATGTCGCAGTACATTTCCCGCATAACCAAACAAATGGACCCACACGAGGACAAACAAAACCGGAACGTGGTTAAAGCCAATCGGACCCCGCGAGCCATACGATATTTACATTTACTTATTGCGCAGCTTTTCAAATATATTTTTATTAAACGCCACGGTAGGACAGAACAAATACGGGTTAGATAATATTGTTATTTATTTATGAAACCTCACATATTAATATACTCGAATATGTATTAATTGTTGTAAAATTTAAGCGATATTAGACTTTTTAGAAAAATATGAGAACGTGAAAATAACAAGCATTAAAAAAATATTGATATAGAAATATTTATAGAAGGTTAGATATAATCCGAAATACCTAAACTTTTAATCTTTTCTGGGACCGTCTGTAAGAAGGTATCAACCCTCTTCAGACATATCCGGCTTTGGTAATGGGAAGGAGATCCCTCCACAATCTATCAAGCCTGCAAAAAAGGGATGGGTGCTCCTCGTTGCAAGGTGCCCTCGCCGTGGATCACGTCGTGGCATCGCGGTGAGTGAGAAAGCGATCCCGTGGTGTCCCATTATGACGGCGGCAGCAACTCAGGTTTAGTGAGTAGGAGTCTCACATAACCACCTCCATCATCCCCTGGTTGGAGGTGTACCCATGATGAGTTCAGATATTAAAAAAATATATACTTATATAATAAAGCTGAAGTGTTCGTTTATTTGAAGGTAATAATGTCTAGAACTGTTCCAGAGATATGAGGACTAGTGTCGGATTTGAATAATCCCCGTTGCAATTGATTGCTCATTTATAATACTCTTTAATTCCGGATTTCATCTCTATATCTTTGAACTAATATTAAGTACATGGTGCGGAGATTTTACGTCAATCCACGTGGGTGGAGTCGCTGGAAATAGCTAGTTGATTAATTATTAAAAATTTAAGAGTCGGCTAACCGTAACTATGAAACTTAATTTTATTTATATTATTTTTTATATAATCTTCTTTGTAGTCAGAGCTTTCAAATGGAGTTGTTTTAAGACATAGTAGAGCGTATTATAAAATAATTTTCGTTACAAAGCTTATTAGTAGAAATAGAATTTTTAATATAAGTTCACTAACTAAATATTTTTTAGTTATTATATAAAAATGCAGAGAGAAAACTAGTTCATTTAAAATTAACCAAGGAAGTTTCCTTCTCATAGTAATATAAAATTAATTACTTGGAACATTGTCCAAAGATATTATTAAAGAAGGTAAATATTCGAGCGAGTTCCTTAACATAGAAATAATAAAAAAAACGGCTAGACGCTACCACAGACTGAAACAATTGTTATTGTAATAACTGCGCAGTTCTCTTCTAATGACAAAATTCCTTTTGTCTCTGCAACGCGGCTCACGAATCGTAATGTAAGATTGTAATTGTATTAAAAGAAATCCTTGAAATGCTGTATAAACGCTTCAAAACTCTTTTATGACCATGTTTTACACTACAATTTTCCTAGTCGTTGGTTTTTTATAATGCTAAACACTTTTAAATGTTGTTTCTAGAAATAAACCTTAATGGAAATATTTTTATAATTAAAATGTAAACCGTAATTAAATTATAATTATAATTCAATCCCCGTACCGACTAGTCGAGTACCCTTTATGAAGTTCCGGCGATGTCTGGGGAAGTCCCGCGGGCAATCGTTCCAGATTCCCCCACAGTTTATATAGGATTTTTTAATATTCTTTTCTTTATTTGAACATGGAACCAAACTTTTGTCTTTGGTAACCAATACAATTATTTTACATGTAGGTCACCCTTCTTGTATTATCCGGTATAAATCTTGGGTTATGTTATTAATCTAACCAATTTGTCGATGTCATCGGTTGAAACTTTTGCCCCCTGACATCTGAAACCCATCAGGGACAAACCACAAGTTAGATTATATTAAATCTACCTCTCTTAGATGTAAATTGAAGATTATTACAGGATGTGAGTGACAACAAACGGAACGTGCTCAGGAAACTCGAAAAGCTATGAAATACATTGAAGGCACTCTTATTATATCCTAAAGCTTGTTAGCCAAAACATACTTGAACTCGAAGTAATTACAGTGGTAGGTGCTAATAGTAAAAAAGACATATTTTTTTTAATTATTAGCTATTAAGAAATGTATATCGTAAAAACTTATTAATTAATAATTTTAAACTTACTTACTTTTTTATTTATTTAGAGTTTGCTGTTGATAGGGTACCTTATAAAACGAGTGGCTAAACAGGGTCGCTTGTCTTACATATTCCCATGTTACAAAATTTATTAGGAGTAATGCATGAATTATGCCTTATAGGAAAATAGGTCATAGGAGCTTAGAAATAGCTTTGTATTTTGAATAACGTATAATGATTTAATATTAAGTTGAAAGCGGTTGCGAGTACTATGTAACCATTTAGAAGGTAAATTGAATAGGATTATTATAAATTGAAAGCTATATTTATAATACTTAATATTAAAAATACTTATATTTATAATACTTAAATAAACATGCTTTATTTTGAAATACACGTTTTCTGTTATCGTTTCTGATTTACTAGAAATATAAAGCTTATGTAGGATTGTGAAAAACAGCAATTAATATTAATTCTTGATAGACACAATAAGTATGCCGATTAATACTAAGTTAAAAAATATATAAAATTAATATTCCATTTTAAGGTGAATTATGGGTCAAAGTAATAATAATGTATATATGTATGACTAGAGGTTCAATAATAAATTATAATTAAATTTAATAAACCATTATTAATAATTAAAATCTATATAATTAAATAGATACGTTCAGAGATAATGAGCATTTTTACTTAATTATATAGGCATTAATTTTAAATAATGGTTCAAAAAATTTAACAATAATATATTTTTTATAGTTAAGAGTAAAACATATTACATTGAAAATAATATAAACATATTATTACCAATGAATAAATCATACCCGCTATCTCCTTTGATATTTTACCACACAATTAAGCACAGAGTGACGCCTTTGGGAGACTGGTCTTGAATTCCGAACCCCAGGGGTTTGGGATGGTACAACAGGTAATGGAAATGGGTTCGGCTTTATATTGCCAGAACTGCATATTGATGCATTTCAACCGAATAATTTGATTAGTGGCATCGAATAGAAAATAAGTTTGTATCGATTAGGAACATTATTTCTTACTATGTCAATATTGATATGGTATTTTACTTACTTGTTATATTTCATTTACAAGAAAACCTGGAATATAAAGGTTTTAGGTTATTTCATTTTGTAATTAATGTACAGATATAGATTTGTATTATTTTAATATTAGGAAAAGGTAAAAAATGATTTATCTGAATTTATAGTATAAATAAATGATTATTTTAAAATAATTTTGAAGTTTTAATTTAAAAGAAAAAACTCTTTTGTAAATACCAGTCAGACTTATATATATTTAGTTTAATATGATAACCTATTATTTAAGAAAGGTTTTTACTTTACAATGTAGCCCTTAAATCCAGTATAAATGGATAAAACTGTTTGGTTTTGGGGTAGGTACGATATGTAGCTCCGTACCAATGTTACGGACATGAAGGTAGTACTCTTCTACCACGGACAGACTCGCGGGTATAAGCTAGTTACTATATATGGATCGATATAGCTTGTGACTGGAATATAAAATAATTACATCGTTAGTATGACATTTTGATATCGATGTGATATTTCGAACCAGTCAATTATTTAAGTCCAACATCCGTTGACAGCACTCCAGCAACACGTTTGCTCTTATAAAGCTTCTTACACACTACACAAAATATACTCGACGATATTTCACTAGATAACAATAAAATCTACCCATTTATTAAACTTGTTGTCTAGATCTTGTAAGATGTTCACAATTCATAATATCTTAGATAATTAATAGTCAATCCGAATTTTATCGGCAAAACTCTAACAAATTGTTATTTAAAGTGATGTATGTAACATACACACAAAACATTATACAAACTTTTGATCTAGCTTAAATAAAGATAGATAAATATCAATCTATAATTAATATATGAGACTTTATATTTTTTGTTAGACCTTTTTTATGTATATCGTTATATGAATATACGTAAAAGTATTTTATTTAGGACCTAAATAAATAAAAAAACAATGTTACAATGAATAGATTGGATAAAGAACACGTGTATAAAAGCCGTTACAATAAGTTGCTTGTGGGTAACATGGCAAAGCTTTTAAGCTATCGGTCATGTAGGCCCTTCGATGAAAAGTGGCCACTTACCTCGTCAAACGCCAATCCAAGGGGAGGTTATAGTCCGCTGCATATTGTCAAAGAATATAATTTTGACTTGATACTACCTACATTCTACATCTGATAATTGATATTATATATTTGTTTTGTTTTTAATGGTTACATTATAATTCCAATTAGATAAATCCAAGCGAGATGAATATTGTAAAATAAAAAGAAAATTAAAAACAGCTGAACATTTTTTATAATAACATAGAAACTGTATAAATATAATTCTAATTTTATAACTTAATCTTTTTACAATATTTCTTTAGAAATGTTACCAACTGAATACATAATGATATTATCGACTTTTTTTTAAGAATATTCCCAAATAAGTTAGTTCTGACTGTCGCATCTGTTACTTGTTCTTGATTTCTATATAAGATGGAAGTGCTAGCAATCTTAACTTATATTTATTGGAATCCCTTGAAGGAGTACTCTCTTAAAAACTTTATATTATTAATTCAATAAATATTTTATTTATTTAATATTAAATATTTTTACAATTTAACCTAATAAAATAATAACATAACATCTGATGACTATAAAAACATGTTTTTTGTTTATGTCATAGAACATCTATAACAATATTTTCCAAACAACAATTTTCAAAGAGATAAAGATAAAGAAAGATGATATTAACATATATTATTCTGTTTTGTGTACGTAGCACTCAATGTCTCCTCGTAGCTCGTGACGTAGCTAGGAACGCCAAACATTTCCCAAAAGACTTTTCGAAGGCAGTCGTGGATATTGCAATGGGGTTACCCACGAATGCCATAACTATTGTGCGAGGGAATACTACGAAAATACGGTAAACTTTTGACTTATTTATTATATTTATACCGACTTTGTCCGTGCTCCATTAGTCTTTATGACTTGGATTCTTTATTTTTTCATATTTAGCTTATTATTTTGAGCAAATCCTCAAATAAGTTTGAAAATTTTCTTTTAAGGAATGATGACATGTTTGATTTAATGTGCCGCTTGGGTGAAAATAATATTCAAATTATCAATTTGAATCTTTTTACAAAGGAGAATAAAGATATAGTAAGTGAATGAACTACAAAGTGGAAATATTATTAATTTTAAAAGTAATATTGTTGTTTCTAGTATTATCAATATCTAAAGGAAGGATTGGATACATCAGATGAAAGGACTAGCTTGATCATATGCAAGCCAAAGGAATGTGAAAATTTACTTGTAGAGGTAGAAATGGGGTTAACTTTTCATTTATATAATTTATATAACTATTATAATTAACTATACCTATGAAAATTTCCGAAAACAGGTTACCAATAACAACTTTATCCACCGTTCTATTCTTTATTTATTTTTCTGGCCCGATGGAGAAGTGTCAACGAAGTTTCTATCTAGTATCAAGGAGGCCGTACGAGTCGCTGTAATTACAAACCCAAGGAAAAGCGTGTATGTTCATAGTTACTTCAAATTGTTATAACTAACTTGTTATAAATATCATATTGCATAACCAATACAATTTGGATTACTTTAAAAAGATATACCCGTATAGGATACAAAGCAATTCACAAATAAATCAATACGGACAACCACATTATAAATCAGCCGAGACCATCCACTAAATTATAATGAATATATCATTAAGCTGTAATAAAGTTAATGAATGGCAAAGTAATTGCTCCAATAATCTCAATATGGCAACAGTATCAAATTTTATTTATACTTACTTAGTTTATTGGTATCGTGAGATATAAGGAAAATAAACACTTAATTTATATTAATACATTTTGTACGAAAGAAATACTATAAGGCGCTCTTCAGACGGACAATTAAGTTACGTAATTGGTTTCTGTTTGGAATATTTTTTTGACAAAAATATATATAGTTGATCTTTAAGAATGGTTTATGAATCTGTCATTTATCTTATATTTGGTTTTGTATATAAATCCATACTTTACTACTTTCCAACCAGTTAAAATTTTTCAATTATATAGTAAGATATTTTTACAACTAAACAATTACATACTTTATCTTCGGTGATGATAATAAAATTAGTCAATGATATTGATTCGGTACGGGTGAATGGAAATGATTCTTCTCATTTCAATTCGGGTAACGGGATTTAAATTATAAATTAACTTGGACGCCATATAAAAGTAACTAAACACTA
Source organism: Napeogenes sylphis (assembly GCA_959347405.1). NCBI lineage: Eukaryota > Metazoa > Arthropoda > Insecta > Lepidoptera > Nymphalidae > Napeogenes > Napeogenes sylphis. Next base: position 19,913,055 of record OY365778.1, on the reverse strand, counting down.
AATAAGTAATGTCAACACCAAAAATGTCAAAAGAAGAAAAGTATATGTTTAAAGCCAACAGGTAACTTCTCCTACACTTGTATTACAAAGACAACTGAAATTTTATACCGACTTTAAAGTAAATATTATTCTACATAGTTTCTCAAAGCTAGTATATTCGTACTGTCGTCTTTGAAGATCAAGAATTGAAATGGAATATTTCTAAACTGACATATTATTCTCTGAACAAAAACTTTTGACAAAAGTATATTTACATGTTTTAGTTTCGTCAAATTAGGAACTTTCTAAAACGCTGGTATACAGCAAAAATTTATTTATGAATTCAAAATGGTTTGAGTTTTAATGCTCAGTATGTAGTTATATAAGTTGACCTGAACATTATTTTTTTTTTCTGCAAGCAGAAAAAAAAAATAATGAAATGTATTTTCAGTATGCTGACTCTGATAAGATATTCTTCGTTTCAAATTGCGAACACCCAATATTATATATCTGCTTTTAAGATTCGGGTACAATCCGGCCGAAATCAGTTATAACCTATATCGGTAGAGTTGTTTTTAAGTGTTGATCCTTCTTGTACGCCCTAATGATTTTAATTTGTTCACTTCAGTATATATTATAAAATAAGTAACTCGATTTGAATTAAAATCTAGACAGAGCATTATTATATTTTCGTGTGATGAGTAATTATAATTTTAACCGCCTCGTTGGTCGAGTGGTTAGCGCAGATGCCTAACTTGTAGCGAATCAATGGAGCTCGGGTTCGATTCCCGACATATGTGTGTATTTTTGAGTTTGGTCGTTTATTAAATATATTTGCAGTATTTATAATGTGTATTTCTATGTATTTGTATTGTTGTCTAACACCCTTAACACAAGCAAATAATTTGCTTACTCAGGGGTTAGATCAATGTGTGTAATTGGTCCTGTACTATTATTATTATTATTATTTATATATATAAGAATAAGTTGTGATGAATGGATTATGTCTTTATTTTAACGATAATTTACGACGTTACATACTTGAAATTCTCTCTCAGTACCCGCAAGCTTGATTACCGTACCGTCTTGCCAGTTTTCTAAAAATTACATTTCCTCGACTGTAGGAGATACAAAGAATGGACACTCACGTACATTGTAATTCGATTGAACGAAACGCCGATTGTGAATTGGCCAAAACATATTTTTTAGAAATTCGCTTCCGGAATTTTCCTCAGATATTTTTCTTGTATGCATATACTTACTCACTTATTTTTGCTGTTTGAACAAATTATGTAAGATTTATGTTAAAGACAAAGCATAGAAATAATAAATTGAATTGTTAATTTTTCAAAATAAATATATATATATATTAAGTAAGCATAAAAAGCATTCATGTCTTGGTACAGGTTTCGCCTTTACTACAACCAGGCAAACCCTAACAAGTTCAAATATTTAACATTAGTAAACTGGTGGTCGAAACGACTGTACAAGTCGCCTTCACTGCCTCCTGCTAATAAAGTATATGAGAACTTCCAAGAAAGAGTTTTAAATGTGCCGGTTTTGCATGTAAGTATGTATGTTTGTATGTTTGTGTTTTAAATATGTACTCTACACTACATAATGTTATCAAATTGTTGTACTGATTTTTATGTGTATTTTTGTTATTGCCATCTTTTATAATATCTTCTTAACACACCCTAGCGCCAGAACAAAAAGAGAAGTTTAAAAATAAGCATTAGTCGGATTATTTTTCCACTCAAGAGGCTTATATAAATTTTGATTCTATTTTTTTAATATTTAAGTAAATATCTACAATATATCCTTTTATATATCTTATAAGTTATATATATTCAGGCTCCCCCGTGGCACTTCGTGCGATACAAGAACGACTCAACAATTATTGTCACTGGAGGCAGAGACGACAAGTTACTTTCATTGTTGGCCAAGAAGTTAAACTTTAAGTGAGTAAGCGAACAATAATTCAATATTTATTCTATAAGCTTTACTAATGGCCATTTTTAGCTCGGGAAAGTCCATTTTTCTATTGTCAACTAGTTTCATTTTAAATAGTAATATGGAACCAAAATAAATAATTAAAGTATTTTATTAATAGCTAACTAACCTTTTGTTTTTTTCTTCGTAATTTTATGTTATCGAAATATAATCACATACCTATCCTAGATGTGAAGATGTATACAAAATTAATATTAGTAAAATACAAAGGCTTATTTTGCACGTCTCTCCATTAATAAAACAATTAATGAATTACCAGAAAATAATAAAACATTTACTTCTAAGGAATAAACAAAAAACATTTAAAGCTTTCGTATTTTTCATTAAATGTGTATAATATTTTATAACTTTACGTACTTTTAAGTCAGAAATATATGTTATATTATTTAGTAAAATGTCAGTGTGCTTTTAAGTAAATAATAAGAGCGCTGACTTGGTTTCCTTACTTTAAATTTGAGAACGGGGAAAACGTTCTCAGTGAATAAATGTTCTATACAATAATTATTTGTTTTAAAATTTAAAATTCTTTATACAGATATAAGTATTACGACCCACCAGAACGAAGTCAAGGCTCCAGGATATCCGGTAACGGTACATTTAAAGGAACACTCGGTCAAATTTGGCAACGCGTATGTATATTTTTTCATCTTTCTATTGTATTATTTTTCTCATCTGTTTTTAATTTATAAAAAAATACTATTATTTTAAAAATATGCATTCCAAAAATACACACTTAAATTAACTTTAACTGTAAATATCAGAAAGCAGATTTCTTCATCGGTGACGTCACAATGACTTGGGAAAGAATGCAAGCAGTGGAATTCTCTTTTTTAACCCTGGCGGACTCAGGAGCTTTCCTCACACATGCTCCAGACAAGTTGAGCGAAACTATGGCTATAATTAGACCGTTCCAATGGGAAGTAAGAACACGATATCACTATTCTCAAAACAGACTTAACCTCTTTACTGATTATGAATTATTGGAACATAGATTTTTTTTTTATTTATATTTTATTTGAACCCGAATATTTGCAGCATTGCACATATGCACGACAAATAAATACGATAGCACGACATTTTTATATCTGATAGCAATTTTTTTATTTTTTTCCTTCAAATCAAAGAACTATTTACCCCGAGTCCTATATTTTAAGGTATGGCCTTTGGTGTGTGCCACAATACTCGTGACAGGGCCGGCGTTATGGTTGGTGATCGCAGCCCCATATATTTGGCAACGTCGTAAACGAGACCAGTTACATTTGCTGAATAATTGCTGCTGGTTTACCACTTCATTGTTCTTGCGACAATGTTCGTACGCCATCATATTAAACATCCAAGATCATCTAAGATCCTATTAATGTGTATTGTATCTAAAAATGTTTAATAATTAATTTTTAATTAACAATAGACACACATTATATTTGCAAACTATATGTTATGTCTATTTTATTCAAAAACCGCTTAAACAGTAAAATTAAATAAGAGAATATTTATTACTCTTACAGTAAATTTTAGCATCAAAATATGTTTTTTTTTTCAATTAAAACATATAATGTAGAAAAGAATATATATATATATATATATATATATATATATATATATATATATATATATATATATATATATATATATATATGTGTGTGTGTATGTATTTAAAATGTTTCATTTAACTCGTAAGCATCTACCAAGGAGCCATCCACAACACACAAAGCGCGTCTGGTCTCCATCCTAATATCCCTTGGCGCTACTTACGTGATCGGAGACATGTACTCAGCCAACCTCACCAGTCTCATGGCCAGACCAGCCAAAGAACATTCCATTGGTACTTTAGTAGAATTGGAAGAAGCCATGAGAGATAAGGGTTACGAGCTAATTGTTGAAAGCCATAGCTCCTCGTTGACCATTTTACAGGTACATTACTTTCAGTACTGCAGTACTTTATTTTAGGTTAAGGAACCATTTAAATAATTTCGAATTATTTTTTTTCCATAAAAGTGAATAATATATAACACTTTTCGGTTAGAGTATATAATATATTTAATCTTTATTTTAGAACGGCACCGACATATATGGACGTCTCGCTCGCTTGATGCGACGCCAGCGCATACAAAGAGTGCGAAGTGTTGAAGTAGGAGTACACATGGTATTATCAAAACGACGTATAGCTTTACTTGGAGGAAGAGAGACTCTATTTTATGACACTGAGCGATTTGGTAGGAAGCTATAAACCTTAACACAGTATTGATGATATTTTACTATAAACCAAACCAAATTATATAAATGATATTTTACTATAAAATAAACCAAACCATAAAGTAAAAATCATTGTAAATAAGTTATTTAATGTTATATTTTATTATGCAGGCTCTCACAATTTTCATCTCAGCGAGAAATTATATACAAGATATTCAGCTATCGCTCTACAAATTGGTTGTCCATATTTGGAGACATTCAACAACGTGTAAGCATGAACAAGATATAATATATAAATCTTAATTATTTCTAAGCATAATTAAGCTTAACTTGTAAGTTAACTTAATTATTATGCTTCAGTTGTAAGCTAAGTAATCAGCGCCTGAAATTACATTATAAGGTTTTAAAATTAATCTAAAATATTTTTACGTTTAAAAATATACCATGACGCAAAAGCCGGCGGTTAGATATCGTCAATATTAATGTAAGAGACTCAGTGGAATATCTCCGCTCTTAACACGCTACGAAACGGTTCGAGAAAATAACTTCATTAGCGTTTTACAAACAACACATTCTTATAATATCTTATACATTGTTCCAAATTTGATATATTAATTTTATTACAAATTATGGGTTCCCGAAATTTTTACCATGTCTATTATAAATATTTTTGTTTTGCAAGAAGCAATTTATTTAATATTAGAGGTTTTGCGCAACATCGTTTGATTTTCGTAACAAATATTTAAAGATAAAACACAGCCAAAAATTTACACTTTTAGAATAATGACGTTGTTTGAAGCCGGAATATTAACAAAAATGACTACAGATGAATACAGAAACCTTCCCGAACAATCTCGAAGATCTGAAAAAGTTACTGAGAGTGAGAGTAAAGAAAATAATGACGTCACTGAAAACTCAGTCACAGCGCAGGTACCTTAATACTTTATAGCGAAATTATAAATGTAGTAAAAGAAAATAAAAAAAGAACAATTTTTAAAGATGCAACCGGAATCAACAATCGGTCTAGAGCCTGTCTCGCTTACAATGCTTCGAGGTGCATTCTGCCTTCTTGGCATTGGATATGTTATGTCTGGTAAATATGTAATAATATTGATTTTATATAAGAAAAGCTTTTTCTTTTATAATATATTTTATGTTAAGATTATTTATTACATAATGAGATTATGAAATAATATTAGATTACATTTAACTTATGTTATGTATAGGCAGAACTTCAACTTGGAGTACTCGCAATTTATCTGTTGACTTTATATGTTCATTGAAACAAATTGCAATTAAAAATGTAATAGAGATGAATAACCCCTTGATTGCAGCTGCAGTTCTAGCAACTGAGATAGAAGTTCGACGAAGAAAAAAAAATAAAGTAACGGCGAAAAATATTGAGAATGTTGAAACATTAAATAAATTTCCTAGAATGTACGTGAAGCAGCATTTTATAAAGATTTTAAGAACAATGTATAGAATTATTGATGGCGCCCTAAGACCGGACATTACAGAATAAATAATTAACAATACAGAATAAATAATTAAAATGCCTCAAAAATATGATTTATATAAAAAAATCGACATGTTATTTAGATGATTTACTTCAAGGAATAAAAATTATCATCGATGTGAAAATGAAAAAAGATTATGTAATTTTAAACACAGCTACAGATCATTTTGTAAAAAATAAAAAACTAAAAGTACATGTGCTTAGTATTTATTATATTCAAACACCATTTAGTACTTTTTTAATATCACGCTGTAGATTATTTTCCGTACTAAATCTATTTTAAACGCTATCTACGTCCCCAGCCTACCATTCTTATTAGATGCGGTAAATAGTTACCATATCTCATTTATTTATGAGCTTAATCATGGGAATACCTTTACATACATACATACATACATACCATACAGACACGTGCAATGTAAAACGTATCAAGTAATAAAAAGTAAATTATCTTTAATTTTTTATTATTAATCATTACTTTTTTTTTTTCTATTAATTTCTACTTTTATCCACGGACACGTCGCCCGTGCACTTTTCGCATTTGGTTTGTATTTTGCATATTAATTGTTGAAATTTTGAGATAACATACTCAAAAAGGAGTCTATTACTACAGGTACCTTAAAAACTATATTAGTAAGGTAAGTCCTTTGCACAGCAATTACACATACTTAGATAAATATAAATATAAATATCATATATATATATATATATATATATATATATATATATATATAAATATCATATATATATATAATAAAAATTAAAATATATATAAATATCATATATATATATAATAAAAATTAAAATATATATATATACATATATATTTTTTAATTTTTATTATTATTATTATTATTTTTTATTGTACAATGTTATAATGTGAAGTATAGTATAAGTATTTGATGTATAATAAAAAAAATATATTATTAAAGTTAGTATGCATAAATTTCTTACATTTTCTCATTAATGCCTTCCTACGAAAACACTATTGTGGTGACCTACTGTTATTTTTATTAATCATTACTGCAACCTTACAGTTTACTTACATCTTACAACGTCCATTATGTTATGACAGAAGTATATACAAGAATCATTCTGAGCTCTACAGATTATAATAAGTCAATAGATAATCAAAAATTCATTAGGGGTGTCAGAACAAATAGACTCTGATTATCCCCGTTCAGAGGCCGATGAAATTAATGTCCTACTGTATATACTTTAATATATAAAACCCTTTCGAACATACATACGAAGAGATCGTGTGACAAACTTTCATAGTTATTTTTGTATATAGGAAATATTTCACAATTTTAAAATTAATACTGAATAGAATAAATTAAATTGTTTTAAATTATGTCCCGTGAAATTGATTCTTATAAGTTGAGTATAAATAGAGAACAGTACATTAATAGACTGAAAACGAAGACGAATCCTCATTGACTTAAATACTTATTTTTTATTTATTAGTTATAATTAAACTATTATAACTAAGAAATAAAAAAAATTAACTATTTGCTGCCTGTTACGGTAAATAATGGCAAGAATGATAATAAGAAAAATAAATCAGAATAATTGGATGAACTATTGAAATAAGAATTAATATTTCAATGTTGCCAGTATGGACGTCCAATGTCGTTATACGATTATTTTATTGCTTTTTAACCCAGTTTTAAAGCCAACTATAAAATTATTGATAATATTTTCATATTTTGTCCCTCAGGTTAATAATATATAAATATGTTAACTTTTGACCATTGTGGGCAATTAACATCATTTAAGTATAATTTAATTAACAATTATGCAAAATTATTTAATTAAGTTTATTAACAGGTTATTTATTGCACATCAGAAATTCATTATCTACTAATTAATCATTAAAAAATTAAATAAAAATGAGTAGTCATTTTTATTTAATTTTTTCTTTCAATTTATCTAATACTGTTGATAAATTGATTTACGCTGCGGTGTTTCTTAAAAAAATACTTGAAGCCCGAAAGGAACAGGCTGCTGTTGGATTCTTATGTGACCTTCGTAAAGTATACCGACAGGATGTGCATGAAACATTACCCAAGAAATAGTAATAAATGTAAAACAGGTTAAAGTTATCGTACATACATTTAATTAAGAGCTTGAAACACTAGTATTCTTGAAATCTGTAGAGGCCTTTCTAACTACTTTACAAAACTGCAAAAGGAACCCTTGAAATCTGGAGAGGCCTTTATATCTTCGTTGCAAAACTGCGAAACCCTTGTTATACCTGGATTGGCGAGTAAACGTAGTTCGGCCGCATATGATGTTAAAAATTAAGATCCTTAACAGTCCAGCCAAGTTAGTTTATTATACTTATTTTCACAGTATAATGCCATAGAGTAAACTACTCTGGTATAGGGGTACTGATATAAATATCATTTTGTTTTTACAAAAGAGAAAGAGAGGGTTTACAATCTGGCCCCTAGGGGTTCCTTCGAGATAAAATTAAGCAGATTTTTGTATGACGTAATACTGATTCAGGTCATTTTTTTAATTAAATAGGAAAATTATAATAACATACAAACATAAGAAGGAGGAACAAACATAAGCTCGCGGTCCCTATAAATCAATTTTAAAGATGTAGTGATTGAGTTAGCGTGTAAGTGATAAATAGGTTTCTTAAGATAGATAATTAATACTCTACGTTAATAATAAACTTTGAAATTTTACCTTAAAAAAAAATAATATATATAAGTTAATAAGAAGAGAACTAGCCTGGCCAGTACAGTTGCCAGGGTACTTTAAAATTTATTATAAATGTTATATAGGCTTTATGGTGGCTGCAAAAATAACGGAAGACAAGCCTGCTGAGTTTCTGTTGCAAGTTTGAACCGGACTGTGGCAAATAACTTTCCGAGACAGTGTTGGTTTTAACAATGAATAAATATTTTATATAAAACCGACTTTTAATGTAGAATTTGGCTGTAACTCCTAATGGACCCTCTCGAATGCCGGTTCGGGATTGATTATTTAGATAGACGTGACCCTGAATAGTATTCAAAAGAAAACATAGGTTCTTAATTTTTTGCGTGATTTAGAAATTTTTCACACATAAACCTGGACCGGAACCTGAATTTACTGATTACCTGAATTATCAATAGATACATATAAAATCAAATTCAATTTCATTTTTCAATCCAATTATTATTTTTTTATGATTTTATGTAATGAAATAATGATCTCCATTTTATTGAAATGATTTATAGTTGCAGTCATAAGATGTACTATGGGTTCCTAGTTTTTGTTAGTGTGTCTTACTGATCGTATGTATTACGAAAACGGGGAATTGAACTCATTGAATTAGAAAGGCGGCGAGAACTCACTAATGAAGTTAATCTGTGCGGGATCTACAACATCTAACACTCACGTCTTTCGCAAAATTTGCCTAACCCACTTATTTATATCCGTTTTAGAACATACTTCGGTATAGTGTAAGTCAAACATATTGACTGGACCCAACAAGGACTTTTAATAAAAGCTAGAGTATTTTCTATAACTAAGATAATGAAAAAGAAAATATCCAAGGCACAAATATATATTAAAAAAATATAATATTGTAATAGATACAATAAAGCAAAAAAATTAATCAATTTAATTAATTATTAATTTTACTAATAAAACTAAGAATCCATGAAACAATAGAGAACTCGACGCGTCGCGTCGGTGCGACTCTAGAAACAAAACGTGTCTGGCCTTAAACGAAATAACACCATTCTGAGATACGAAGACAAAACTTATTATTCTACTAAATTAAAACAAGTTATGCTTTTTTAGCTCTTGGTGCTAAAATCCTGCATATGCAGATTGCAGGCTTTGTTTATGACTTGTTCAGAAACAACGGTGAACTCAAATTCTGACTCAAAGGTTTTTGCATCACGTGCGGCGACAACTCCACAAAAGCCTTTTGTTAATAGACCAGAGTCAAAATTACCGCATACGATGCTTCGCATTCAAATATAAATTATATTATAATAAATATCACGGAGCAAACTATGACAAATGTTCATTAAAACTTTTATTTATCTCACACGCATTTTAAGATACAATGGAAAAATATATGTAGAAACTATTCCGTAGTTTTGCACAATGCTTTATGTTACGAGTGAATCCTGTTCTCTACAATTTATATATAATGCCGACATAAACATTCATCCAGCTTTTGAACCGTAAAAGCTGCATAAAATTGTCCTTTGCGTCAAAATAAAATACATTTTCAAAAACTAAAACCATTCTTCGTCTGAGGTCCCCACACCTCGTTATGATTGTATTTTCTAAAAATTTTTGAGACGGACAAAGTTTTTATAGTTTTATAGTATGTCGTAAACTATGATAAAATAAAATAACTTAAATCAGAACACAAATCAACAAAACAAATGTAAACTGCGCGCGGCTTATTAAACCACATCCAATATAATATTCACTAATAAAAAAATGCCGTTTGTTACAGAAATTCGCGGAAAACACGAACAAAAAACGTCACAAACAATGAAACCAGTTCCACGTTAGTCCGCTTAAAACAAAATTGTTCCGGTGGTCGCTTTGTGCGGAATTCAAAACGCAGTTGATTTATAATTTTGATTAACGGTTTCACCTTGTTCGCATAAACTACTTTTGCAACCGTGATTTGGAACGTTATTACAAAGTTTAGGGATTTAAAATAATAGTAGAAAGTATTAGTATTGTTAGCTACATTTCAATACAACTAGGTTCAAACAGCTGCTTTAGTTAGTTCGTAACTAGGGCAGCTAAATAAGTTACGGATTAAGTTAAAAGATTTTTTAACTTAAATAATTGTGGTTGAATTTTTTTTTTACATTTCATTTTACTCCAGCTATCGAATATAATTAAATAAATCAAAAGAACATCTTATTAATTATGTATAAGAGTGCAATATTAGATCATTATGTTGGTCAAAAAGATTGTTGTAATTAATGTTTTTTTAAAACGCTCTCTTCTATAACATGCACCCTGTTAAGAGTACCAGCATTCAAAGCTTAGACGTAGCGAGCGTGGATAAAGTTTGATGTTGATCAACACCTGAAAATATTTAGATATATTCCGCTCTCTCTGCAATTTAGTACTGTTGTAATTTGCATAGATTATTTTAATTGAATTGAAGTATGAATTGTTGAACGTAAACCAAACCAAATCGAATCAAATATAAGTATAAGTATAATATACTAAATCAAGTATATATAATATACTATATCAAGTATAAGTATAATATACTAAACCTAGTTATTATAATAATAACAATAATATCACAGGACAAATTACACACATTGATCTAACTCTAAGTAAGCAAATTGTTAGTTTATGGTAATGGTGCATAGAAATACACATTATATACACCGAAAAACATTTAATAAACGACCAAAGCCTGAAATACAGATCTATCACACACGAGCCTATGCCTCTAGGATCTCGTGCCTGGATTCGAACCCGTGCCCCATTATAGGCCGCTATACGTTAGCCGTCTGCACTAACCACTCGGCCAACGCGACGGAGCGGTAAATATTATTTAAATATATATTACGAATATTCTATGATAATATATTTTCACAATATATTGCTCATATACTATATTTTTAATGGAATAGGGACCTATTTCATTAAGGGCACATTATCATCGAACACAATATTAGAATTGTCTCTTTATCTTTAATTTATGACGATACTTTTTATACGTTTTTTTTTATTTTTTAGTTTTTTTAGGTAACATGTAAGGGTTAGATTTTTGGGAAATAATTATTCATATATGATCTGACTTTTTAACAGGAGATCAAATAAGACATCTACGACCGAATTTATATTTTTCAATAAACCGCAAAATAAGTAATTTAATAGGACAGTGGACAATATATAACACTTCGCAAAGAAACGTCATCATTGTTGTTTATAATTGAAATTCAGTCGACCCAGCGAAGTGGTGTCAGTGATTCCTTTGAATTGCCTATAGTCCTAAATTCGATTAAAAGCCAGGAAAAAAAACCACTAAAAAAGATGGCAAATGATTTTCATAATCATCATAAATAAACCATTCTATTCAAGTTAACAATTCATGTTTTTAATCTAGATACTAACTAATTATCTTCTTAGGTAAGATTAATAAATCAACTGTGCTTTTGGTTGGGACTGTAAGTTTTCCTTAATAATACAGATTTTCTATTATCACTGTTCATTAGATCCAATATTATATTAAATAACTCAGTTCCATAATAATAATTATCAGTCGTTTTAGAAGCCGGTTATTTAAACAGGGTAAAACAAATCTTAAAGATTTAATTAAGGCTTTGGGGGACGTCACTTTATTGTTCAGTGTAACATTAATAAACGAGTCGCTAATGAATGAAATCTGCTATAAGGTAAATTAATACTCTGTGATTTATTGACGGTTTCATTTCTCTATTACAGATTGTACAATATTCCATTATAATATTTAATAATTGAAGGAAGCCAAGATAGCCAAAAGGAGTATTATTTGAAATTTACGTTAATTAAATGTATTATGGCCGAGTATATGATTTGAAACTAAGCTAGGGTTATTGTTTGCAATGGGTGTCAGCCTGTCTTGGAATATGCATTTCAAATCAAGCAACTCTACGTGTTAAGACCGGAATCAGCCTACCTCTCGATCCGCACTTCAACCGGAAAGCCAACGCTTGCTAGCTTTAAGTAGAGATTTCGGCTGCATCTAGTCTATTTACACTATGTTAGGCATTTGTATATAAGACAAAACAACAACTTAATTATTAGTTAAGGTTAATTGTTCTAGTAAAAATGATGAGAAAAAAAACACTGTATTTAGTACATAAAGCATAAGGTAAAATAGCAGCCAAACTTGTTAAGGTCTCTTCAATTAGAATAAAATCGATCCCAATAGCACTTAAAGCGTTTATTTATTAAAAAGGATTCCCAAACTCTCCATCTTGTTTGGTTATGTAGGGGCAAATCGAAGGACCGCACTCAAAACTTCTAACAGCACTTCGCTGGACATCTGTCCGGTAACTTTTCTGAATACATCAAAAGTTGGTGTTAGCGCCTGTCTAATTTAAATTTAATATTATAGAGGTAAAGGCGATAATGTAATAAATTATATGATTTTATACTGACTTTATTTATCTTTTAGAATTAATCAAAACAGCGTAGAAAAAGCTACGTTTCAGAAATTAACTGATACTGATACTTCGAGTAATAATAATATAAGTTTAAGTAGATTAATGAATAGAAGACCAAATAATTTTAGTAACGATTTAATTAATAAATATAAATGGGTTTTAAGACTCAGCGTTATATAAAACCATGGCAGCAGCTACCGAGACTGCATCATTAGTTTTGCGCAAATGTACACAAACTAATTATGAAGACCACTCGTCTTGTTCCGTCCGGATCTCGTTAATTACTCTTATCTTTTATTCCGAAGATAAGTTACAAATGATCGCGGAAGTTAATAACATCATCTATATTGATTCAATGACATTTTCCCAATATTTTTATCTTTATCTTTATAATCGTTGGTATTATAATAACCTTAAATGTACGAGATTGATTTTTCTTTTATAATCGACTAGTAAACGAATCAACAGCCAACATTTTGGTAGTTATAAGTGATACAATTGCCTAGACACATACATAAAAATAGAATTTACAAATACGATACCATTCATAAGCGATGGGGAAAGATGATGGATACTAAGACATACAAAGAGAAAGACAAAGGAGGACTGAGGAGGAAAGGATAATAATAATAACAATATCAGGACAAATTACACACATTGATCTACCCCTATGAAAGCAAATTATTTGCTTGTGTTAAGGGTGTTAAACAAAGATATACATAGAAATACACATTATAAATACTGGGAATATATTTAATAAACGACCAAACCCAGAAACAAAGACATCTATGCTCATCACATAAATGCCTGTCGCTGCCGGTAATCGAACCTGAGAACCATTGCGCCGTGACACGTTAGGCGTCTGCGGCCTGCGCTAACCAATCGACCCACGGGACGGTAAATGAATTTGGTTTGATTAGACGGATATGTCAACAAAAGATACTACTATTAATATTATAAAATATATTAATAGCAATGGATTCTTTTTTCATATCCTAAACATAAAATATTTACAGAAAGCTGATTTTAGCAACACTCACATATAATCACGGAAACTATTTACTTGGTCTTAAGTTGATTGTAATTGATAAATGAAGTTGACGATAATTTGATGTAACTGTTAAGAAGGAATTGAGATAAATACACGTAATGTATATAAAGATGTATAGGCACTCAATCCCACTGTATGGATTACAAGTGCATTCGGAATATTACTTCACTATTCAAATCTCAGAAACAAATTGTATAATCCAATGATACAACTTATTTTAAAAGGAGAATGTTGTGTAAGTCTCCCTAATGAATTGCCTATGAAAACCGAAAAGATTTTTTAAGGCTGAAAATACAAGGCGGATTGCCTTGTATTTTCAGAGATTATTGAATACAAACAAATAAACTCTACTTATATTATAATAAGAATATTTTTAAAATGTTACGATTGTAATAACAATCTATTCCATACACAAATAATATGAAATATTGTTTCTGTTTTTATTTATTATAATGTTCTATATATATAGATCTGCTAATGTACCCTCGTATCCTTCCTAGCAGGCCTATCGATAGAGATACGACGTGTTAATTAAGCACCTAAATTATCTAAATTCACCATCTTTGCAACCCAATTCAATTTCGATTTATTAGTTTCCAACTTGTCTCCGGCCTCACAATTTGAATTTAAATTAATGTTGAAACATAACTCTGATAACTGATTTATTAAATTGTAACGTAAAATTGTTTTGTGTTACTTTTATTAACGGTTGCTTCCTCTTCTTTATTAACCGTTGTTAAATAATTAATAAAACTACATTTTACGTATTGACGTCATCAATATATTATTTTGTTACAAGATGAACTACATTTATCTTTACCTACTATTTTGTGTCCTAAAAAAATACCCTCCTAATTGCCATAAAATCTTAGCATTCTTTATTGAACTATAATTTTTAACGTTTTCAACTAAATAAAACACGTTTTTGACTAAATTTAAATGATATAAAACATAAACAAAAAGTGATAATAATAAAACATAGTATTAAAAGATCACGCAAGAAATTGTTTTCATAAAATAAGGATTTTTTTTTTCATATTTCATATACTCATAGCTTAAAAATAAATATAATTTTCAACATAGTACAACAACTGAATCGACTTAATTTTAACGAGTAATTCTATGTAATAGTATAAAACTTAATGTTTTTCTTTAGTTAAATAACTACCGAGATAAGTTACCTACTTCAAGCGGCTGTCAGGCGACGACTGGAATGTTTAATCTGTGACCACAGCACATTCCAACACAGGTGGAATCGGTTTATCCTTGCTAATGTTTGACCAAGCTGTGCAAATATACTTTGTCTAGATTTTATAATAGCAAATATGTTGGACAAATCTGCTAAGCATTTGTTGTAAGATTTGAACGTATTCATTGTGGAATTTTATATGAATATTTAATCTTCTGACTATATAATGTTGACATTTATTACTTATTTGATTTCCATGCTTAATGAAGGCGCCTTTATTTTTGTAAATCCATTTCTACCTGCGACTACGCTCCAGTAATGCACAGGTTTCACAGAATAATTACCATTTTCTACAGAAAAAAATATATATAAATTCGTTTCTTTCTTTGTTGCGATCACGATAAAGTAAAACAAATAAACTTACTGTAAATCGTTAACAATATTATTACGTAATAATTCTCATTGTTATATATCATAATATACAAGTTATTATAAAAAAAATATGAATAAATTAAGTTCGAATTAAATTTTAGTTCGATTACTGAAAGAGATTAATTGTTAAAGTCTGGCCCTATTGTTGGAGTTGTTGTCGACACTTTGGACCCTTTATGGAATCCATTGTTTTGGAGATTAAAAAAAGTTTCAAAATGCTACTTAACAATTCTCCGGACCGTTACGAAAAATACATTTACCAACTGTGCACTCTATTAATAGCCACTTTAGAATGTAAATCTGATGTAACAACTTCAGCAATAGCAGTAAACATTTTGCACCTCTGAATAACGAGGTCACGAGGATTTTTTTGTTTCGTCGGTCATTTTAAACTTTCATTAGTGAATTCGCGCTAAAAAATTTCCAACTTTATTTTTCTTTACGTTGTTTAATTAAATCGTGGCGAATTGCGACGTGGTTTTACTTTACTGCTAATAACGTTTTCGTTGCGTGATTATGTTTGAGGTTTTAATTTGAATAATTACTCTATTTCATTCACTTGTAAATTGTTGCTTAAAACAAAGAAATTCAATTGTTTGCCTTTGCCAAAAACTTTTACTTTTTTAAGACTATACTTATAAATAAAATAAATTCATTACAATTTTTAAAAAATCATGATAAATTATATAATGAAATAATTTAATATATAATTAATAATTGGAATTTGACCGACTAGTTTCGAACCCATTCGCGGTTCATATTCATCAGCTCGCAGCATGGCGGACTCGCGAATTCACGCCGAAAATAACCAAACCGAAAATATATATTTAATAATCATCATGGTTCACAAAAGTTTAGATACAAAAAATATTAATTTAATTAGTTCGAAACATAAAACATAAGACTGTCTCGATGACTTCTTGCGATTTGTAATAGATAAATTATTAAAAAGATAACTGTTTTATCTTAAATGTACTTTTAAGTTAAGTCCATAATTCTTATCCAATATTCCACCTGAGTCAAAGCAGCGTTAGTAAAAAGTAAAAATATTTCCTAAGAATTAAAACTCTATCCTCATTTTAAATATTAAAAAGTTTTAAAGTCCAACATCACTTGCGATAAGTCTCAGTAACGGTAATAGCTTTTACTTAGTAACTTATCAATTTTTAATCAAATAAATCCTACGATTAAATATTCCCCGGGACTTCTTAAATTATATTATATATTTATGTGTTCTAATATTTTATCATGTTTTCCTATTACACAAAATATTTTGTTATTTTAGTTCTAGAATAACTGAAACTTACCGCTATCGTTCATCTAATATAACTGTTTTATTAAATTTTATAAACGTTTGGATTGAAGGAATCCCCTGCATGGAATGACGAGATGTAGGTATTTCAATTAATCATGTAAATTTGTCCTCTCCTTCCAACATACTCTTAGATTCCCGGCATTTTTAAGATCGTAGGGTGCTATCAGAATGTGTGATTGTCTTAAGAGGGTGACAGACTGTTTTATACATAGGTTATTAACTTCAAACAACATAAAATACTAGAAATACATACATAAAAACCTTTATTAGTTTTGTTGTTGACGTTTTTTTACGGCCAAACCATGTTATGAGTTATGATGTAGATATATATGATACATACTTATCCAGCTGAAAGTACACAGCTTAGTTTAAAACTACCAGGAGGAATTCATTTCATCCATCTACTAAAACACGAAAGAAAATTCAAATAAATTGCACAAAAAGACTAGAACATTATTGAATTTAAGGTTTTTAAAATGTACGTGGAACAAATAAAACGCAAGCTGAAAGCAGTCATTATTTTGTACATTAAGCTGGGAGAGAAAAGGTATAAATAAAAGTAAATGTGCTCTTTAAAACAAAGCAGAGCAAGAAACTTGAAGACATACAAGAAATATTCAAATGTTGTAAAAATAGAATTAAAAAGGAATTATCATTAAAATGAATAGTTAGCAAAAAAAAATTATTTTTCCGTCGCAAAACTGTGAAACCAGAATGACAATGCTTTTTTGATTACAATTATTCTAAGCTTTGCGTTCGTTATTTTGTGATTTACATATTTTTAATATCATACAATTTTAATAGATTTAAAATTTTAAGGAATAAAGTATTATCCAAAATGTTATTAAGCTTAACTAAATTTTGGTGATGCTGTGTCGTCTTAAACAGCGCCCCTCCATCATTAAAACAGACGTGGGAGCAAATTAATCAAGGTTAGGGTCAACCATTAACGGAGTTTGAATTGGTAACCCTATCTGTAGGGCCACGGAAATTGAGTTAATGTGATTTTTAACATAATTTGTTACATAAGAGCGATATTGTAAAGCTTATACCGTCTATATTTAAGATACTAATTTTGAATATTATGTTATTTCTTTACATACATTATATATGACAGAATCTTAAAATCTTTCGAAATAAGGTATATTAATCTTGTTTAATTTTTGTATACGAACTTTGATGTATTTTATAAGACACATTCTTGCTACATGATTTCAAAATTTAAATCTCTTGCCTGTAAAATCTCTAAAAATAGCATATTTTTGGAGATTTTACATGTTATAATTAACATATTATAATTACAAAACACGTTAGTCATGATTTTCAATGAGTTATAAATAATTTATTTCTTTGCTAAAAAGATCTTAATTTGCAATTACGCTACATAAAGTGCCCTTAAAAATATATATATATTATACGATACATAAACTCTATACGCTTTTAAGAACGCCCTTTTCCTGGCCACACTGTATTGCTGTCTTACAAGAATTAACGCTACGGGTCCGTAACGAGACTTGAGCGGTTTTGGACAGGCCCGCTTCGTGTATCGCTCGCGCTAATTGGCCCATAACAGAACACACTCGCTCATTTTAGAAATTTTAACTTTAATAATATCACTTTCATCGTAATTTACATTATATCTCCAGAAAATATTACATAACGGTATATAAATAAGCTAACCTCAAAACTAAATATTATATTTAGTGTTCGTATGCTTTTTTAAATTATTGAGTGAATGACAGGAAAGTTTTATGTGATTAATTTATGGAGATTGGAAAAAAACTGTCATTCTACATGTGTTTTTTTTTTTACTTATTTTTTGTTTTAGATCCAAATCATCTCGACGTCGTTAATACCCACCTACTTATGAAAAGCCAAGAATGATTCCTAATTTTCTTGTAAAAGAGGAAACAGTTCTATCAAGCAGGTTTTCCTTTTTTTACTAGTAAAGTATAAATAAAACCAACAAACATTTTTAAGGCAAATTTGAAAAATATACCTAAATAACATTACAATTCACAAAATATATAGGAAAATGAGTTTAAAAGGTTTCCATATTTCATAAGAAAATTTCTTATCGCGTACACAAATACACAATTCATACATTTTATTATGATTTTTAGCAAGTGTTTTATTTTTCCTACCCTTAGTTGTCAAATCAATATTGGTACGTGCGGTGGAAGCACTTGTAACATTAGAGACAGATATTAGGAGTGACAAAGACAAGTGATGAGAGTATTTCTCTAGCTTTATATAAAAATAATTTCTATATTTAGTTTACTTTTGGCAAAGATAAAATAAATGAAGAAGTCAATAATTAAAACATAATAGTTGTTAGTCATGAAGGTAATATTTTATGATCTACGTAAGTACTTAAGTATAGAGAATAGCAGGAAAAGAGTATTACGAACTTCTTGGAAATACCAAAGAGCTTAATAAACATAATAAATATCGCTAAATAGATAGTCTTCTTTCTTATAACAAGGAAACAAGAAACGCTTAAGTTTTATAAAAGCTGATATACATTTTAATTAGCTCTATTATAAATTTAATATTCATTTATAAATAATAATATATAATAATACTTTATTTAACATTCATTATATAAAAGAGCTTTGTTTGTTTTTCATGTTTTGATTTAATAAAAGTATTAAATTCAGTAATATGATATATAAACTCAAAATAATGGAAGAGTAAATAAAAAAATCATTTTATTTAATATTCATTTAAATAAAACTAATAATTAAGTACCAAAATAAAAAGCTTACTAGAATACTTTGAAAATTCTTATAATTAATGTCCGTTTAAATAACGACGTAATATTTAATATACTGGATATGAGAAATAAGGTAAAACGAAATGGTGAAATATTGATTACTTCACAGTTATTTCACTGACTCAAATCTATTCTATCACACACTCACCTTCCGAATATTTTTTCATTAATACTTTTAATAGAGAATTCATTTAATCATTTATTGGCTGGTTTACAATCTTATTTTTTATTTCTTTGTTTTCAACAATTGTTTATATATCCCGATTCACTTTAAACTGAAATTTATAGAGGTTGCTTTTATAAAGTAAAACAGAATTTTAAAATTAGTTATGACTAAAACCAGTTTCAACTATTCTACATATGCAATCAATAAAAAAGCGCACAAAAAAAATTTACACACGCACACATGCACACACACAAAGATATACACAAATTCATGCATATTATATGAGGTCTCCGCAAATAAAAGTTTTCAATGACACATGGTAAATTCGGGTAAGTTTCCATGAATTCAATGGAATGGTTCCAGACCTATTCTAGTGGTAACGCTTTTTTTTTAAGTTAGTTAATTATAGAATGTTATAGATTAGATAAAACGGTGATAGCCAACGGTAATATCGTATGGCAGATACACCTAATAAATAAAAAAACATATCTTACTTTACCTACTTACAGAATGTAGAAATGTTTTTAAATCAGTCGGGTAATTAAAAAAGTTTTAATTAATTCATGTTGACAAATGGTCTAGGGTGGATTATATTATTTTCTTTTCACAGCTACATAATTTAGTTTCATAGTATAATGGTTATGACATTTGAAATATGAATCAAGAATCAAGGATTTTGGAAAAAAATAAGAATCAATGAACAAAGAACCTCAACAGAATATAAAAAAATCACGCTAGTTGTTGTGTTGAAATTAGGAGTAAGAGTTGTTGGGACTTAATATTTCGTAAAAGAAAAAATATAAATGTTTCATTAAAAAATATTTTTAATAACGAAACGTTATGGATTTATATCTATATTTTTATATAACCATATAACTAAGTACAAAGTCTGCAAAACTAACAGTTTTAGTCTAGTTTGCATACTATCAAATTTATTTTATTTATTTAAAAACCTATGTGAAATATTTTAATATATTTTCCGAGGTTTTAGATTTAAAGTTAAAAATATATGTCCAGCAGTTTTAAAATTGTTGTCGTTTGTTTATTTATTTTAAAGCTTTTAAATAGGACTTAAAGTACAAATGTTTTATATAAAGCGATATTACATTCAACCAAACTTTTACATAACTGTGAAAGGTTAATATACATAAAAGTTCACTTCTCCACATCGGCAACTCGGTTTAATCAAATAGCGTATACGTTTCAACGCTGTTGTCGGCGAATGAATGGGTAGCGTTATTGCGTCCCGACCGATGTCATTTAGCGGACAAAAAGCAGGACATGCGAACTTTGACACAATTAGTGCAGTTACGTGTCCAAATTCACAGAGCTCGATTGTTGGTGACAACAATTGAACATTTCTATTAAAGTAAAGGTCCATGTTGAGAGCTACTTTTAACTAATTGCTATAAATTGATCAATTGTTGATTTATTACTTGATATGAAAACCTACCGATCTAAAACTTTTGTAGCTGATATTACATGATTTGCTATAATTCCATATATTGTAGATTCGCTAAAAAGATATTTATTCGCTTAGTAGACGATGTTATAATATATCAAACATATTGAATCAGAATCCTAGAATATAACAATGATCCATGTCATGAATTTGTGTTCTTTCGGATCCTCCAGTTGTCGTCGTCGTAACTGTCTTCAAGAAGAAGCATATTGTTTAATGGGCTAGCCATAATTTACCAATTTATATTCTCCTTTATCTATTAAATAAATATGAAAGA
Source organism: Napeogenes sylphis (assembly GCA_959347405.1). Classification (NCBI taxonomy): domain Eukaryota; kingdom Metazoa; phylum Arthropoda; class Insecta; order Lepidoptera; family Nymphalidae; genus Napeogenes; species Napeogenes sylphis. The sequence goes on along the minus strand of OY365778.1, from coordinate 19,891,538 downwards.
AAAAAATAATCAATACGGGCAGGGACTCGAACACGCAACGTCTGAGATAACATCCTGTCTTTCGATAACATAAGCTATAAAATCGCTACCAAATTCAATGAATTTAGCATTCTATATATAATAGTCTATATCTGGAAGACGACATCTCTTAAATTTCTTCAAAAATCGTAACCAAGATATAGACATTTCATTCTATATTCATTTAAAAATTATATAAGCTTAACAAGACTAATTATGTTCAAAGACAATTTCAAATATTCTCTATCTGGTATTTTGTATTTTGTTTTCCATTGCAATTATTGAAATGAACTGTATGCTTGACAATAATAATCCATCATTTCCTTTTATATATGGTAAATACATTGAATTATTAATTTCCATTATGCCTATTATCGAACGTCCAATAATAATTAATGATATATTAAGTTTCATTACATCATTACAGTAAAAGTTTCTTGGTTTCGCATACATTTTTAGCCCCAAACCAAAAAGAGAGCTGTTATAATTTTGATGTGAGTATATTTGTGTATTTGTGTGTATGTTTCTGGCCTTTTAGCAGCCTAACGACTGGACGGATTTGATTGCAGTTTTTTTTTATCGAAAGCTTGGTCAGTCGAAATGGTTCTTAATTATGTTTGGTTGAAAAAAAAAGTAATCGTCTCCAAGATATGGAGCTTTTATTGGCGCTGGTTAAAGGTTCTAATGCAATATTGATTGAGTTAATACTTAAACAAGTTAAAATAAGTATGTTCGTAGGTTCATAGGGTAAACTAGTAATATAATTTTAAAAAGGTCCCTGCACACGGGCGGCACGTCCAAGGAGGCGGCAAATCGAGCGATAAAAATATCATGCCCTTGAAAATAGCCAATCAAATCATCATCATCAAACATGCGTATATTTATAAAACAATTTAATTGATAAATTCACAAACTATCGCAAGGATGAATACTTTGAAATTGTGTTAGCAGAAACATACAAAGTGGCTCGTTCTTGTGATTTCCCTATAAATACAATTCAACCAAGCAGAAGCAAGCAAGTAGTTTAAGTTATATGTGTGTGTGTTTGTACGTGTATGTGTATATGTATGTGTATGCATATGTATGTGTGTATGTGTATATCTATCTCTATATGTATATTATTCAATATTATACTTTGTTGTAATAATATTTATTAACGAGAGTTCGATCTGCCTACAAACTACTCAGTAGTTTGGCGGAGTTTTTATATTGTAAGGTGTTTGTATTATTATGAAATAAATAAATAAATAAAATAAAAGTTTTAATAGACTACAAAATTAAATACTTAGCAGAGTATTATACTTATGTTATACCAATAAAGTAAAGAATACCAGTAAAGAATTCATTCGAAGAATTAAAAACATTTACGATCATATTCAGCTTCTCAAGCCTTAATTTATTTGATTACTCGAATGATGAATTAATGTAACATTGTAAAGATTTACATGTGAGACGAGACGCTTCAAGTAGTGAATCATACATTAATGGTATTGATTTGTTTAACCAAATTGTAGCATTAAAGTTGCTTTTTTCAGAAAACCAAACTAATGATCCGGAGATGTTAGACGCCTTCTTCATGACTGAATTGTATTTTTTTTTAGTTATAACCAAAAGGCATGGTTTCAGCAGGACGGAGCAACTTCACACACGCCATACAAGTCTCTATCCAGAGTTCGTGAATTTTTTTCCTGGCAAATTTATCTCAAGGAGAGGTGACATAAGTTGGCCTCTACGCAATCTAGATTTAACACCTACGGACTTTTTTCTGTGGTGTTAAACCGACTTCTCTGGCATAATTAAAAAGAAATATCCGTCACAAAATGGAAGCCACAGAATACCAGCCGAGACGTCGTAAATAATTTCAATGCTCGAATGCCGTGAGGGCGACGCGACGGTTTAAATTTGGACGATACCTTTTTTAAAAAGTACAATCCCAAACAAAGTTTTAAAAAAAAAAAAACATTCAATAACCTAACTTCAAAAAAAAGTTTATTGAAATGCGAAATTTGTTTTCACACATCTAGTACAAAAGTAAGAAAAGTAAAATTTTTGTAGAGAAATATTTAAGTACCAGCTGACACGCTCACGGCTTCACCCGCGGGAGTTCCGATCCCGTGGATTTTTTGTAGATTTTCTTACATAGTAACCTACGTCATGAATCAGTGAAAACAACATGAAAATCCGTTCAGTAGTTTCTGAGGTTATTGCAAACAGACAGACAGACAGCGGGGGACTTATTTTATAATGCCTAAGAGTAATGATTATAAAAGACCACACGTAGCTTCAGTCTATGTCGTCTATATACCTATTATAATTATACCATAGGTAATAATTAAAAATGTTGTACATTTTTAATTGATTAAAAGACCGTACGATTACATTTTTGGGGCTTCATAATTCCCTAGATATTAATTTTTGTTATTATTGGTATTTACCATTTTTGTAAGCAAAAATTTGTACTTTATGTTTCAAACTGTTTTTTTTAATTTTAAATCATATTGTTAATTTTAAGGAGTACCTAAGCTTTTTAAATTTATTATATTGTACTGAGTATATATGGATTTATCTTATCTTATAATCTGCATACGACATAAAATATAAAAGAGAAGTCTATTCAAGTAAAGCCACTTGATTGATAAATCGGTTCTCGGAAGTCAAATAACTCACTTGATCAAGCTTGACAGAGATAAGTCAGTGACAGTTAACACATCTCCGAGTATCGGCTTTGAGAGACGTTCTCTCAGCGGTCAAATAATATGCATCATGTGTTTTTAATCTACTGTTACTTTTTTTATTGCTGAAGATTCATATTTTAAGTATAGTCTTATGGCAATTGACGCCATATTATTATATTATAATTAAATGTTACAATTGTAAATGTAATATGAGGGAAATGTCATGAAACATTCTTTTATCAAAAAAAAAAGAAAACAGAAAAAATATATGGCAATAAATATCTTGACGATAACGATTATAAATGTTTTGCTGAAAGAATCATACACATGAAAAAGTATTCGCAATGATTATGATACATAATTACAAAATAAAATCGGTAACTACAAAACTACGGTACTAAAATATAACTACATTATTGTTTTCTCAGTTGAGTTATATACCCAGTAATAAATAGAAATGTTTGAAATAATCTTTTCTTTATAATAATTGTTCCATTATCTCATTATTTAATAAAAAACGATAGATTAAATATTTAAATTGTTCATGTTAGTTTCTCCGTTTAATACTTATAGATAACGAGGTCAATGAACTAAGAATCTACTTATTGGAATTGCATGAACTTAAAGACTTGCTCTCATAGCGAATACGAAAACTCCTTTGTTGAAAATAAAGTTTATAAATGTATAATATTTTTATTGCATATATTATTATAACGTAATTAAATATTTATAACCTTATGAAACTTATTAAAAGTTTTTTAAGTGCCTCTAAATTATTTCAAATGTCATCTAGTTTACATAATCTATTTATTATAAAAATATAGGCCACATATAGTTAGCAAATTACAAAAAAAATATATAACGAGATACCACAAAACATAGATAGTCCTCTAGTTCCAACACCACACGTTTTAACTTTGTCATGTTGATTAAAAATTCTTACGTTACGTAAATAACTCTAACAGTATGATTTATAATGAATAACTACGATTATTATTTTAAATTACATTATGAAAACGGTATTTTTATTTTTTATTGATAATTATAATGACTACATCATTATAATTATCAAAGATATGCTTTTCGATGATTTACTTTTGTAATAACTCATACGAGAACGTACCTTATATGTTGCTTAAGTAGGACATTTATTTGATTACAATTAATATATATAATATAGTATTATATTAATTAGATTAACTTATTTTTATAATGTATAGAAAAACTAATAGAATCATAATATTATGTCATATATACGTTATGTTATACACTTTCATTGTAAATTTGGCATACATACATAATACTTCCCTTGTTTAAATATTTATGAAGCCACCTTGCAAGTAACAAGTAGCCCCATTGTGTAAGTCATAATGCATTGCATTTTCTTTTATCAATAAAGAGGTAACTGTTATATTTGTTTTTTATTATGAGTGAGTTTTTAATTTATTTTTAATGTGCAAGAGATATTCTTTCCTTAATTATGTCGTCAATATAATTAAAAAAAGATAACTTGCTTGAGGCAACGATTATTTGTATTATTTTGTTTATTGAGATTTTACTTTTTCTGATTTATGCGACATTTCAATTTAATTTTAATTTGTTACAAAAATATAAAATAAAGTTAAATGTATTATGTTTAAATAAATATTAAATTAATTACTTTGTGTTTGTTTGTCTTTACGTGTTTCTTAGAAACTTATCGCTACAAGCTCTTTGTTAGAAACAACATCCATTGAAAACGTTTACTTGTACCTACGTATTTTTTTAACCGTATTTACTTTGTCAATTTTTTTTTAAATCACCAGACCAAACGGAATAATACGTCCACAAGATGCTAGAAAAGAAACCGTTAATTTAAGTTGGATGTCGAATCGTTCTTTGCTTCGTTTACGATAACATTTTGTTCGACCTAACTCCGCCTGATTGATGAATTGTATCTGAATGACAGAAAAATTAGGGTTAGATGGATCTCCCCTCTCTCTCTGGATAATGTCAGCGCTACTAAAATAGTCCTGGGAGACTAAAAATCCTGGCATAATGTTACTCAATATCTCCCATTGCCTCTGCCCTGTTTGCCCTTCTGCTGTTCTGCCCTTTGTTTACGCTTGCTTGCAATATTATAATTTCAAATCACTTTGAAATGTTTACAATTGTGTTCTTTATTCTTGAAAACTTTCTCTATAAACAATTATATATTATAGATTTTTTATAATAGATATTTTAAAAGGTTTGTTCCAATTTACACTACATATTATATGTACGATTTCCTCGACAATTGCGTTGAATCTATTAGAGCCATAGTCGAGAAAATCGACAGTTGTTATTAGTTTGAGTAAAAAACAGGAAATACAAATTCTTATTCACAGAACTGTTGTTAAATGTCACAAATGTTGTTATCTTATTCATTTACTTATGTTTCTAAATGCGAAACGATATTAGATACACATAATTATAACATTAACTACGAAAATTAAAACCACTTTTGTTCGAAGCTGCGTTGATTGTTTATACATAAAATAAATCAGTTTTGATACCATAAATAAATAAAAACGCGCATTATATAGTGGACTAACACACTCAACATTTAGGACACCTGATAACTTCATAATTATATTAACTTTTAATCAAAAATATATGGCGTTAAATATAACCAAGTGACACTCATAAATCCAAATTCCCAGTTGGTTTACATTGCAGTAAATAGTACTTATAAATAAAACGAATCGAGAAATCTTCATTTCAAGAAAAAGAAAAATATACGAAGCGAGGAACGGGAAGTACAATATAATATAAAATCACTGAAGACATGTCAAAAATCTTGGTGTCATAATAAATTTCAACCTTTTGTTGATCTGTCGTGTTTAAGAAATTTCTCGTATGTTTTATTGTTTGTTTACACTCAATAAATCATTATAAACACTTTCTCCCAATCAAAACTAAATTTGCTAGTTATAATCAGTAAACAGTTTAATGCTGGCTGTTATTAATTACAGTGCTATCTGGTGTGTAAACTATAATGAGATTTGTTTAATAAGCTTAAGCGTATTCTCAACTCAGAAGATCCGTTTTCAATTTACGTAAATTTGACCACTTTTTTCGTTTCGATCTCATCTAAACTGGGTACGAATATGTAAACGTAAATCTTGTAAGAATCGATAAAAGAAATAATTTAAAACGAGTAAGTTTAATGAGAATCGGGCATTCAAAATATCTGTTGGTTCATGGAATTAGTACTGTAGCTTCTTTTGATATTTATCCTTATCATTTTAAATGAATGTTCAATCGAGGCTATTTTAGCCTCCCGGAAACCGTCTCGTCGCTCTACATATTGAGATACCGTATCGCTACCTGTCTCAGTAAATGAAGCCTTCTATATTTATTTTATTATTATTTTTCATTCTATATTTATTTAAAATGTTGATTGTTTAAATTAACTGTTTAAATCACTGCATATCTGTATAATTTGATTATAATTCAGATGTAATATTATATTTGAATAAACATTTATTTACCAAATTGATAAAATAATTATAAATCTAAAATTGTCTTTTCTCCTTAATCATCAACCATGTAATACATTATTGGTTATTGAAATCTTATTTGAAAAGTAATTCTACCCAAAACGTAATCATAAAATTGTACAATATATAAGAATTTATTTTATAAATCTAGGAACATTTTTAATGGTAAATCTAGGAAAATAAGTAATTCTTGGACAACAATTAAGTAACCCAGAGTCAAATAATAATAAATAAAAAAAACCATAAGGTATAGTAATTGTATAATTATTAAATTACCTCTTATATTAACTGTTAAGTTTATACTTTCAATGTAATAGGACTTAAATGTTAAAGATTTTCTAAGTATAGACCTAGGATTCTTAAAATTCTTCAACTAAGTAAAGTATTACATCTTCTCATTTGCGTTCATAAACGGCTCCTATTTGTAATATTTAACTCCAGCAGGAGGACTGGACAGCTGGATAACGTACATAGAAACATACCTAAAAATAAAAACAAGTAATTTTTTTATGAGTTTAGGGGTTTTTTCAAAGGAACCAAAACAAACCTGCAAGTTATAACATGTAAAGTAATTACCGCCGCCCACGGTCTCTTGCAATATCAGAGGGTGAACAAGAGTTTTACCGTCCTTTGAGGAAGGAGTAGGCTCTCTTTTTGACGGTATCCATGTCTTACCAATTTGGAAACAGCGCTGAAGAAAGTTCATTCCACATTTGTAAATGTAAATGGAATAAAGAATTTTTGACTTTGACTTTGGTGATTCGCAGTAGTAAGTACCTTGAGAACCACTCTGTTGAGGAACGCCAGGCATGCAGGTGGTAGGGAAGGAATCGTAGCAGTAGCATGCAGTGCGATAGTAGAAATCAGCGGCAGGAATAATATTAAACCACTTCTCGGAACAATCTCCGTCATACAGAAAGCTGAGTCTCCTAAAACTAGAGTGACTCGTCGTTGGAAGAAGTCAAATGGTATCAAGCTGATAATAGGGCGAACCTGTGCAGAGTTGAGAATATTACTCCATGTGTGGGTAAGTTGGCTTTGCTCTCCAGGAGACCGCGACACTGACAATCCTTCGAAATTTCCACACCCAGCACTCCGATACTTGGCAGTTTAAAATTTAGCCAAATCATTGGTTAGTAAGGCAATAAACAATTAATACGTCACATCATTTCATTTACTTCTATTTTAATTTAAATATTTTTTAAACCCGTTCTTAAGTTCATGCACATCGAATAGTAGATTCATTGTTTCAAAAAATATTGGGAGTATATTTATACTCGTATCAATATTTATTCTTAGGTATAATTAAGTTTTATATATTGTATATAATATCGTAACTTTTTGCAAATGCTCAAATGCTGCTAAAAAGACAACATAGTACCTACTATTTTATTATTAATTCAAATTTTAAATATCTTTCTTCAAGTAGGAATTTACACGCACTTTTTAATCATCAATGATTGCATTAAATTGATCAGTATAGTCAGTCAGCGAATAAGCTACCACCAGCTCGGAAGCTGTTCTGCTGAGAAGAGCTGACCAGAAACTAACAATTGCTCTTTTTAAATAAAATTTTATAGTTTATGCTTTTAATATTTACTCCTTTAGTTCTTACTTTCATTCGCTAGTTGTTTTTTTAGGAAAATAAACAACCTATATCGAACCGATACATATTATTTAACACCAATAAACAAAGATGTCTCTTATAAAATTAATTTGAGAACGAAACTGTCAGTGAACTTGGTTTTAACCAACCTTTTTGATTTATCAGTGTAAAGTGTGTAAAATCTTTTATATCTATTCTGACTATCCTGTGATTAATATAATGATTACCAAATCGAAATCATTTCATTTAATGCATTTATAAATTGAAGCGTGTGTTAATTAAAGTATTTTAAAATATAATTAATTATATTGAAAGTATTTAATCACTATTAAATACCATATTTATGTAATGTTTGCATATACTACATATAAACTTGTTCGATATAGCAGAGAGAATGTTTGAATGATATGATCCAAATATTTACAATTGCTCAAACGTAAAAATTATAAAATAGAGTATTCAGTAAATAACAACAATATATATTTAATGTACGGGTTTCAAATCCTTCAATCGTTTAATAAACAATAAAGCTAATAATTCTCAGGCAATTTTGACCGAACGTGAGATAACGGAACGAAAAACATGTCTGACACAAAGATGTATGGCAGAGAGATGTTGCATGATTTGTGTGTTTGTGTTTATTGCCTATCGACCGAGATGATGACTTGGTTCACTTCCGGAGATTTATCTAACGATCATTTTCTTTATGTGCTTTATTATCAGAAAAAGACATATCCAATTAACAAACACAACTAGAAATCGAAATTAGAAGTAAAATAGTTACGATTAAAATATTTTTTTCTACGCATTTCATAAAGAAAATATATTAACTAATGTGCAAGGGACTAGAAGAAAGAAAAATAGATAAAGAATAGATTAGCCTAATATAAATAGAAATAGATTAGTCTAATATAAATAATATGTATACTTACATAGAAAATAATATTTAACATGTTATAAAAAATATTATTATTGTTATGGTTATTAGTTAATTTAGGTTATATATTTATGGGCTGCGAACCTCTTCGTAAACCTCCCTGGACAACAATGGTTAATGAGAACCTTCGGGTTTTGCCGTTGGTTATACCCGGGGCAGCGACGGTCGATCATGGGGGTTCGTGCCCGGTCTATGGCTGACAGAGGCGGGTAACCTTTCGGGGTGGTGGCCTGCCTGGGAGGAGGGGGGAGGGGGAGGAGCTTGGATATCTTTCCGCTAGACAGTTACTGGAAGCTGCTCGACGTTGAGATGGTCCGGGCATCGAGGGTGGGAGGACGCAGGTCCTCTTCGCCGGGGTCGGTTGCGGAATCCCTCCTAGTACTTCTCTGATACTAGATTGGACTGTGGAGTGGTCCCGTGGCTGTGTGGGGAGGTGCGGAGAGGTCGTCTGCGTTGTTTAGGTGTCTGGATCTCTTTCTACTAAGCATTGGCAGAGCATTGCTTGATGGGGAGACGGTCCGGGACGTTGCCTGGGCTGATTGTTGCCGAGTGCTATGCCACGGTTGCGCTTGGCGATGATTAGTCTGGGCGCGGTGGGTTCCCGACTTGTCGGGTGCGATGTTGGGTCCTCTGCCTTGAGCGGGCTTTAGTGCGGCCCGGCGCGTGGTTCGTGGTTTGACCACAGCCGCTGAACCCGCTGGGTCGTATCGAGAGTCTGCTCTTCTAGGAGGCCTGACCGGTGATCTCCTCTCGGGGAGACTGGACAAGGTCGATGATGGTCTAGTCGGATTAAATACCTGATTCCCTGAGATCGAGTCCAGCCAAAAGGGGTCTCGGCCCCTTTCAGACATAGCAAGCTTGGGAGGGGGATGGGGATCCCTCCACAATCTATCAACCCTGCAAAAAAAGGATGGGTGCTTCTCGTTGCGGGGTGCCCTCGCCGTGGATCACGTCGGGGCATCGCGGTGAGTGCGAAAGCGACCCCGTGACGGGACATTATGACGGTGGCTGCAACCGTCAGGCTTAGTGAGAAGGAGTCTCACATAACCACCTCCATCATCCCCTGCTTGGAGGTGTGTATCCATGAGGATACCAGACGTTAAAAAAAAAGGTTATATGTTAATACATGAAAGATTGCGTAGACAGATGTATTATTTTTTAATAAATATGAAATGAAAAATAAACCGATACGAGCAGGGATTCGAACCCGGGACCTCCGGGAAACCGTCCCGTCGTTCTACCAACTGGATTACCGAATCGTACCAATATGTTATTATGTTATACATACAAATACCTATATATACTGTTTACATTACATGTTTATATATATTTTCAAGGATGTTTTATTTTTTTATAAAAATACGGAGGGCAAATATGGCTGCGGGTCACCTAATGGGGATCATCTCTTCCCAGAATCTCTTACAATATTAAAGGATGTAAGAGCGTTTGCGGCCTTTGAGGGTGTAAGCGTTCTTTTTAATATCTAATCAAAACAAATCGAGATCAATGCGAGGTAGAAGAGTCGTAAAAAATGTCATATCCCTCCGCAACGGGATCAAGCCTTTGATAAAGAACTGGGTCTCCGACAACTACATTACTCCGATAACTACGACATTATCTAAAAATTATCTGCTTCTTGAAAACTTTAAATAAGCAACCTTAAAAAATTCTCTGCGTATTTTTACACTCTTAAAATAAATATTCTGCATATTTTTATCCATTCTCTAATTAACACCGGTTGGCGCTTAAAAACGCCACTCATTCATGACAATGGCGTTGAAATTTATACACCATTTGATAAAACCGCTTCGGTGTGACAATGTAAGCTGTTGCGTATGTTAATTTAGGTGAAAATTTTCTGCCTTAATTTGTGTAAAAGAATAATTTTGAAATGAAAAAAAAGGATCCCGGGATAAAAAGTATAACTGCAACTGAAAGATCAACCAAGTGTCTTCATGTCTTATTAACATTTTAAAAACCTCTTTATTAAACCTAAACACATAGATAGCAGCAAAAAATCACATTAAAATAAGACTTTTGCACTTTGCACGGTTTAAGATAACATTTTATACATAGTTTATTCTACGCTTGATTGATGAATTGTATCCGAAATACACAAAAAATTGGGTTTTTCTGGATACTGTTACTGAAATAATCCCACGGGGGCTTACAAGACTGGCATTATATTACTTTATTCAACACCTAGATTTACTTTACTGAGCGTATCTACACAAATACTGTTGATGAAATGGATTTTAATACTTATTTATGTTTTAATCAATCAGTATTATCCAGACCGCATCACTACTTATGCGGTAGACAAAATTGCTTGCATCTGATAGTTCTATCACAAAAGTATCATTAGGGCATCTGTTGTTCTATCCATAAGTTACTAAACAGATACTTGTAATAGATAAAGGTTACTCAAAAGTACATATATAGTTAGTTATACGGCGTACGTAAGTATATTTTTGAAAAACTTTTTTCTACTAAAAGTTAAAACCTGAAACATTTAAAAGACGTGGTTTTATAAAATGGCTTTTATGTATAATATTATTCATAAATATATTCATAATTATTCATAATTACACAGTGAAAATAAACGCAAAAAAAAAATATTATTCGAAACTACGATTTATAATGAAGAACGGATACAATACAAGGAGAACAGATCAGCCAAAAGAGATGTGTGTTAAATGTCTGTAAGGTCGTGAAGTTAAACATAGTTCATATCCTTAACATTCTTTATTTCATTCTATTACCCGCTACCCCTTATTACCTCAAAGAGGGCTAATTTTTTTTTTTTGGGTTCGTCATATGGACGTTCTCTTCGCTCCGAGGATAACCTTACTTTAGAAATTCTTTCCCACTCTTCCTCCTTTTACACAAATTCCTTCACGGTTCAAGCCGTTCGTCTATGGAACTCCTTGCCCCTTTTCGTAAGATGTTCAAAATCTCAGGCAACATTTTAAACGAAAGTAAAGGAATTCTATCTTAATTCGCTTACATCTTCCTAAAACCTTCTTTTCTTTTACCAATGTTTCTTTCCTAGTCGTCAATAACATAAAATTTTGAATATTAATATTATTATGGTGTATTTATTATATTACATATATATTATGTACAAGTATATGTAGGTATAATGTTTATTATATGGTATATTATATATTTTTTAATCAGTTCAGTTCATTTTTTTTAAATAAAAATACATAATATATTTTTTTAATGTAATTAATTTATTGATGAAAAAAAAAATCTAATGAATAATACACATTTAAAACTCTATCTGTAAATATTTAAACTAATATTTTTTTTTTATTTCCTTTCAAAAGTAATACGTAAAATTTCACGGCACCAGCAACATGGTTTAATAAAAAAGTGTATACATCCATCCCAATTGGTGGCCAATGAATGAATGCCGTTATTGAGTCCCAACCGATGTCATTTATAGTATTGAAGGGAGGACATCCGTGTTTGACGCAATTAGTAACATTACTCGAACGAATTCATGCAATTTTTTGTCTCTTGTCGACAGTAATTATGCGTTTTTTAATATATTTTACTATTTTGTGGTTATTTAATCTATGATTTTCTAAATATTAACATATTTCTCTTCTTTAATCACTATTTCATGTTATCTCTTTAAACACACCCCTTTGAATAATAAATTTAAGAAAATCAATGGTCCAAGCACTATAATTAATTGATAGTATTATATAATTATTACTTTTTTTTTTATTGAAAGCTTGGTCAGTCGAAATGGTTCTTAATTATGTTTGGTTGAAAAAAAAAGTAATCGTCGCCAAGATATGGAGCTTTTATTGGCGCTGGTTAAAGGTTCTAATGCAATATTGAGAGTTAATACTTAATCAAGTTAAAATAAGTGTGTTCGTAGGTTCATAGAGTAAACTAGTAATATAATTTTAAAAAGGTCCCTGCACACGGACGGCACGTCCAAGGAGGCTGCAAATCGAGCGATAAAAATAGCCCATCAAATCATTATCATCAAACATGCATATATTTATAAAACAATTTAATTGATAAATTCACAAACTATCGCAAGGATGAATATTTTGAAATTGTGTTAGCAGAAACCTCCAAAGTGGGTCGTGCTTATGATTTCCCTCCTATAAATACAATTCAACCAAGCTGAAGCAAGCAAGCAAGTTTTAATAGACTACAAAATTAAATACTTAGTAGAGTTAGGTTATACCATCATAGATGAAACGATAATTTCTTTTAAGAATAGATTCGAAGTATGAAAAACATTTACGGACATATTCAGCTTCACCAGCCTTAATTTATTTAATTTACATGTGACGAGATGGTTCAAGTAGTGAATCATACATTAATTGTATTGATTTGTTTAACCAAATTGTAGCATTAAAGTTGCTTTTTTCAGAAAACCAAACTAATCATCCGGAGATGTTAGACGCCTTCTTCATGCCTGAATTGTATTTTTTTTCTAGTTATAACCAAAGGACATGGTTTCAGCAGGACGGAGCAACTTCACACACGCCATACAAGTCTCTATCCAAAGTTCGTGATTTTTTTCCTGGCAAATTTATCTCAAGGAGAGGTGACATAAGTTGGCCTCTACGCAATCTCGATTTAACACCTACGGACTTTTTTCTGTGGTGTTAAACCAACTTCTCTGGCATAATTAAAAAGAAATATCCGTCACAAAATGGAAGCCACAGAATACCAGCCGAGACCTCGTAAATAATTTCAATGCTCGATTAAATGAATGCCGTGAGGGCGATGGTTTAAATTTGGACGATACCTTTTTTAAAAAGTACAATCCCAAACAAAGTTTTAAAAAAAAAAAAAAAACATTCAATAACCTAACTTCGAAAAAAAAGTTTTTTGAAATGCGAAATTTGTTTTCACACATCTAGTACAAAGTAAGAAGAGTAAAATTTTTGTAGAGAAATATTTAAGTACCAGCTGACACGCTCACGGCTTCACCCGCGGGAGTTCCGATCCCGTGGATTTTTTGTAGATTTTCTTACATAGTAACCTACGTCATGAATCAGTGAAAACAACATAAAAATCCGTTCAGTAGTTTCTGAGGTTATTGCAGACAGACAAACAGACAGCGGGGGACTTATTTTATAATGTCTATGTCGTCTATATACCTATTATAATTATACAACAGGTAATAATTAAAAATGTTGTACATTTTTAATTGATTAAAAGACCGTCCGATTACATTTTTGGTGCTTCATAATTCCCTAGATATAATTTTTTGGTATTATTGGTATTTACCATTTTTGTAAGCAAAAATTTGTACTTTATGTTTCAAACTCATTTTTTTTAAATTATAATCATATTGTTAGTTTTAATGAGTACCTAAGCTTTTAAAATTTGTTATATTGTACTGAGTATATATGGATTTATCTTATCTTATAATCTGCATACGACATAAAATATAAAAGAGAAGTCTATTCAAGTAAAGCCACTTGATTGATAAATCGGTTCTCGGAAGTCAAATAACTCACTTGATCAAGCTTGACAGAGATAAGTCAGTGACAGTTAACACATCTCCGAGTATCGGCTTTGAGAGACGTTCTCTCAGCGGTCAAATAATATGCATCATGTGTTTTTAATCTACTGTTACTTTTTTATTGCTTTAGATTAATATTTTAAGCATAGTCTTATGGCAATTGACGCCATATTATTATATTATTGTTAAATGTTACAATTGTAAATGAAATATGAGGGAAATGACATGTAACATTCTTTTATCAAAAAAAAAAAGGAAAGCAGAAAAAATATATGGCAATAAATACCTTGACGATAACGATTATAAATGTTTTTCTGAAAGAAGCATACACATAAAAAAAGTATTCACAATTATTATGATACATAATTACAAAATAAAATCGGTAACTACAAAATATAACTACATTATTGTTTTATCAGTTGAATTATATACCCAGTAATAAATATAAATGTTTGAAATAATCTTTTCTTTATAATAATAGTTCCATTATCTCATTATTTCATAAAAAAAAACGATAGATTAAATATTTAAATTGTTCATGTTAGTTTCTCCGTTTAGTACTTATAGATAACGAGGTCAATGAACTAAGAATCTACTTATTGGAATTGCATGAACTTAAAGACTTGCTCTCATAGCGAATATGAAAACTCCTTTGTTGAAAATAAAGTTTATAAATGTATAATATTTTTTATTGCATATATTATTATAGCGTAATTAAATATTTATAACCTTATGAAACTTTTTTAAAAAAAGTTTTTTAAGAAGTGCCTCTAAATTATTTAAAATGTTATCTAGTTTACATAATTATCTAGTTATTATAAATATATAGGCTACATATAGTTAGCAAACAACAAAAAAAAATATATAACGAGATACCACAAAACATAGATAGTCCTCTAGTTCCAACAGCACACGTTTTAACTTTGTCATGTTGATTAAAAATTCTTACGTTACGTAAATAATTCTAACAGTATGATTTATAATGAATAACTATGATTATTATTTTAAATTACATTATGAAAACGGTATTTTTATTTTTTATTGATAATTATAATAACTACATCATTATAATTATCAAAGATATGCTTTTCAATTATTTACTTTTGTAATAACTCATACGAGAACGTACCTAATTTGTTCCTTAACTAGGACATTTATTTGATTACAATTAATATATATAATATAGTATTATATTAATCAGATTAACTTATTTTTATTACAATTTTATAATGTATAGAAAAACTAATAGAATTATAATATTATGTCATATATACGTTATGTTATACACTTTCATTGTAAATTTGGCATACATACATAATACTTCCCTTGTTTAAATATTTATGAAGCCACCTTGCAAGTAACAAGTAGCCCCATTGTGTAAGTCATAATGCATTGCATTTTCTTTTATCAATAAAGAGGTAACTGTTATATTTTTTTTTTATTATGAGTGAGTTTTTAATTTATTTTTAATGTGCAAGAGATATTCTTTCCTTAATTATGTCGTCAATATAATTAAAAAAAGATAACTTGCTTGAGGCAACGATTATTTGTATTATTTTGTTTATTGAGATTTTACTTTTTCTGATTTATGCGACATTTCAATTTAATTTTAATTTGTTACAAAAATATAAAATAAAGTTAAATGTATTATGTTTAAATAAATATTAAATTAATTACTGTGTTTCTTAGAAACTAATCGCTACAAGCTCTTTGTTAGAAACAACTTCCATTGAAAACGTTTACTTGCACCTACGTATCTTTTTAACCGTATTTAATTTGACAATTTTTTTTTAAATCACCAGACCAAACGGAATAATACGTCCACAAGATGCTAGGAAAGAAACCGTTAATTTAAGTTGGATGTCGAATCGTTCTTTGCTTCGATTACGATAACATTTTGTTCGACCTAACTCCGCCTGATTGATGAATTGTATCTGAATGACAGAAAAATTAGGGTTAGATGGATCTCTCTCTCTCTCTCTCTGGATAATGTCAGCGCTACTAAAATAGTCCTGGGAGACTAAAAAGCCTGGCATAATGTAACTCAATATCTCCCATTGCCTCTGCCCTGCAAAATCCGCGACTTGCTTTGTTTACGCTTGCTTGCGATATTATAATTTCAAATCACTTTGAAATGTTTATGTATTCTATATTTTTATAGAAATATAAAAACAATTATATATTATAGATTTTTTATAACAGATATTTTAAAAGGTGTATTCCAATTTCTACTACATATTATATGTTAGATTTCCTCGACAATTGCGTTGAATCTATCAAAGCCATAGTCGAGGAAATCGACAGTTGTTATTAGTTTGAGTAAAAAGCAGGAAATACAAATTGTTATTCACAGAACTGTTGTTAAATGTCACAAATGTTGTTATCTTATTCATTTACTTATGTTTCTGAATGAGAAACGATATTAGTTACATATAATTATAACATTAACTACGAAAATTAAAACCACTTTTGTTCGAAGCTGCGTTGATTGATTATACATAAAATGAATCAGTTTTGATACCATAAAATAAATAAAACGCACATTATATAGTTGACTAACACACTCAACATTTAGGACACCGAGTAACTTCATAATTATATTAACTTTTAATCAAAAATATATGGCGTTAAATATAACCAAGTGACACTCATAAATCCAAATTCCCAGTTGGTTTACATTGCAGTAAATAGTACTTATAAATAAAACGAATCGAGAAATCTTCATTTCAAGAAAAAGAAAAATATACGAAGCGAGGAACGGGAAGTACAATATAATATAAAATCACTGAAGACATGTCAAAAATCTTGGTGTCATAATAAATTTCAACCTTTTGTTGATCTGTCGTGTTTAAGAAATTTCTCGTATGTTTTATTGTTTGTTTACACTCAATAAATCATTATAAACACTTTCTCCCAATCAAAACTAAATTTGCTAGTTATAATCAGTAAACACTTTAATGCTGGCTTTTATTTATTATAGTGATATCTGCTGTGTAAACTAGAATGAGATTTGTTTAATAAGCTTAAGCGTATTCTCAACTCAGAAGATCCGTTTTCAATTTACGTAAATTTGACCACTTTTTTCGTTTCGATCCCATCTAAACTGGGTACGAATATGTAAACGTAAATCTTGTAAGAATCGATAAAAGAAATAATTTAACACGAGTAAGTTTAATGAAAATTAGTACTGTAGATCCTTTTGATATTTATCCTTATCATTTTAAATAAATGTTCAATCGAGGCTATTTAAGGGAAACCGGCTCGTCGCTCTGCATATTGAGATACCGTATCGCTACCTGTCTCAGTAAATGAAGCCTTCTATATTTATTTTATTATTATATATATTTATTTAAAATGTTGGTTGTTTAAATTAACTGTAAAAATCACTGGATGTCTGTATAATTTGATTATAATTCAGATGTAATATTATATTTGAATAAACATTTATTTACCAAATTGATGAAATAATTATAAATATAAAATTGTCTTTTCTCCTTAATCAACAACCGTGTAATACATTATTGGTTATTGAAATTTAATTTGAAAAGTAATTCTACTCAAAACGCAATCATAAAATTGTACAATATATAATAATTTAGTTTATAAATCTAAGAACATTTTTAATGGTAAATCTAGGAAAATAAGTAATTCTTGGACAACAATTAAGTAACCCAGAATCAAAAAATAATAAAAAAAAATAACCATAAGGTATAGTAATGGTATAATTATTAAAGTCACCTCTTATATTAACTGTAGAGTTTATACTTTCAATGTAATAGGAATTAAATGTTAAAGATTTTCTAAGGATTCTTAAAATTCTTTAACTAAGTAAAGTACCTACTTGGGGGGCCGTCGCCGGGAACCTCCTCGTGTGCCCGTTTGTTTCCCTTGTTGCTCGGATTAGTCCGGTGGCATCGGAAGTGGTACGGGTCGGTGCTCCCTGGGCAACAACGGTTAATGTGATCCTTCGGGTTTGCATTAGCCGTTGGCTAATACTCGGCGCGGTCGGCCATGGGGGTTTGTGCCCGGTTCATGGCTGGCTGGCGGGCAGGCTGCCTTTCGGGGTGGTCTGTCTGCGAGGTGGGCTCGGGCCTTTTGGCCTGGGCACTAAGGGTGGGAGGGCGCAGGCCCTCTCTACCGGGGACAGCAGCGGGGTCGCCCCTGGTACTTCTCTGTGCGCAGAGTGGACTGTGGGGCGGTACCGTGGTTGTGTGGGGGGTACGTGGCGGTCTCTTTCTTGCTGAGGGGGAGGCTGTTGCGCTGATAGGGTGATGGCCCGGAATAGTCATCGTCAGGTACAATAGCGCTTGACGATGATTAGTCCGGGCGAGGTGGCGGCGGAGCTCTTCCTAGGGAGGGCTTCGTTGGCTGGACCACGTCCGTTTTCGGACGGGGTCCGGCCCCGGAAGGTTGAGTCGGATCGGGACACCTTCTTCGTTGAGGGAGTCCTGATTTGGCTCGGCCGGCTTGGGTGGAGGGCAGGGGAGCCCTTCGCCATTCAACAAGCCCCGGAGTGGGACGCGCTCAAGTCAACCGGGCGCGTCACTCCATGGAGGTGGTGGCTGCTCACGCGGCCTTCCGTCGGAGCAACGCGGTTGTGTGCGCAAGCGTTCCCGTGGCGCTCCATTACGACGGAGAGGTGTTGACCGTCTGGTTTAGTGAGTAAGAGTCTCACATAACCACTTCCATCTTCCCCAGGATGGAGGTGTGTATCCATGAGGATTCCAGACGTTAAAAAAAAAAAAAAAAAAAAAAAAAAAAGTAAAGTACCTACTATATCTTCTCATTTGCGTTCAAAAACTGTTCCTATTTGTAATATTTAACTCCAGCAGGACGACTGGACAGCTGGATGACGTACATAGAATCATACCTAAAAATAAAAACAAGTAATTTTTTTTTGAGTTTAGGGTTTTTTTAAAAGGAACGAAAACAAACCTGCAAGTTATAACATGTAAAGTAATTACCGCCGCCCACGATCTCTTGCAATATCAAAGGGTGAACAAGAGTTTTACCGTCCTTTGAGGAAGGAGTAGGCTCTCTTTTTGACGGTATCCATGTCTTACCAATTTGGAAACAGCGCTGAAGAAAGTTCATTCCACATTTGTAAATGTAAATGGAATAAAGAATTTTTGACTTTGACTTTGGTGATTCGCAGTAGTAAGTACCTTGAGAACCACTCTGTTGAGGAACGCCAGGCATCCAGGTGGTAGGGAAGGAATCGTAGCAGTAGCATGCAGTGCGATAGTAGAAATCAGCGGCAGGAATAATATTAAACCACTTCTCGGAACAATCTCCGTCATACAGAAAGCTGAGTCTCCTAAAACTAGAGTGACTCGTCGTTGGAAGAAGTCAAATGGTATCAAGCTGATAATAGGGCGAACCTGTGCAGAGTTGAGAATATTACTCCATGTGTGGGTAAGTTGGCTTTGCTCTCCAGGAGACCGCGACACTGACAATCCTTCGAAATTTCCACACCCAGCACTCCGATACTTGGCAGTTTAAAATTTAGCCAAATCATTGGTTAGTAAGGCAATAAACAATTAATACGTCACATCATTTCATTTACTTCTATTTTAATTTAAATATTTTTTAAACCCGTTCTTAAGTTCATGCACATCGAATAGTAGATTCATTGTTTCAAAAAATATTGGGAGTATATTTATACTCGTATCAATATTTATTCTTAGGTATAATTAAGTTTTATATATTGTATATAATATCGTAACTTTTTGCAAATGCTCAAATGCTGCTAAAAAGACAACATAGTACCTACTATTTTATTATTAATTCAAATTTTAAATATCTTTCTTCAAGTAGGAATTTACACGCACTTTTTAATCATCAATGATTGCATTAAATTGATCAGTATAGTCAGTCAGCGAATAAGCTACCACCAGCTCGGAAGCTGTTCTGCTGAGAAGAGCTGACCAGAAACTAACAATTGCTCTTTTTAAATAAAATTTTATAGTTTATGCTTTTAATATTTACTCCTTTAGTTCTTACTTTCATTCGCTAGTTGTTTTTTTAGGAAAATAAACAACCTATATCGAACCGATACATATTATTTAACACCAATAAACAAAGATGTCTCTTATAAAATTAATTTGAGAACGAAACTGTCAGTGAACTTGGTTTTAACCAACCTTTTTGGTTTATCAGTGTAAAGTGTGTAAAATCTTTTATATCTATTCTGACTATCCTGTGATTAATATAATGATTACCAAATCGAAATCATTTCATTTAATGCATTTATAAATTGAAGCGTGTGTTAATTAAAGTATTTTAAAATATAATTAATTATATTGAAAGTATTTAATCACTATTAAATACCATATTTATGTAATGTTTGCATATACTACATATAAACTTGTTCGATATAGCAGAGAGAATGTTTGAATGATATGATCCAAATATTTACAATTGCTCAAACGTAAAAATTATAAAATAGAGTATTCAGTAAATAACAACAATATATATTTAATGTACGGGTTTCAAATCCTTCAATCGTTTAATAAACAATAAAGCTAATAATTCTCAGGCAATTTTGACCGAACGTGAGATAACGGAACGAAAAACATGTCTGACACAAAGATGTATGGCAGAGAGATGTTGCATGATTTGTGTGTTTGTGTTTATTGCCTATCGACCGAGATGGTAACGTGGTTCACTTCCGGAGATTTATCTAACGATCATTTTCTTTATGTGCTTTATTATCAGAAAAAGACATATCCAATTAACAAACACAACTAGAAATCGAAATTAGAAGTAAAATAGTTACGATTAAAATATTTTTTTCTACGCATTTCATAAAGAAAATATATTAACTAATGTGCAAGGGACTAGAAGAAAGAAAAATAGATAAAGAATAGATTAGCCTAATATAAATAGAAATAGATTAGTCTAATATAAATAATATGTATACTTACATAGAAAATAATATTTAACATGTTATAAAAAATATTATTATTGTTATGGTTATTAGTTAATTTAGGTTATATATTTATGGGCTGCGAACCTCCTCGTAAACCTCCCTGGACAACAATGGTTAATGAGAACCTTCGGGTTTTGCCGTTGGTTATACCCGGGGCAGCGACGGTCGATCATGGGGGTTCGTGCCCGGTCTATGGCTGACAGAGGCGGGTAACCTTTCGGGGTGGTGGCCTGCCTGGGAGGAGGGGGGAGGGGGAGGAGCTTGGATATCTTTCCGCTAGACAGTTACTGGAAGCTGCTCGACGTTGAGATGGTCCGGGCATCGAGGGTGGGAGGACGCAGGTCCTCTTCGCCGGGGTCGGTTGCGGAATCCCTCCTAGTACTTCTCTGATACTAGATTGGACTGTGGAGTGGTCCCGTGGCTGTGTGGGGAGGTGCGGAGAGGTCGTCTGCGTTGTTTAGGTGTCTGGATCTCTTTCTACTAAGCATTGGCAGAGCATTGCTTGATGGGGAGACGGTCCGGGACGTTGCCTGGGCTGATTGTTGCCGAGTGCTATGCCACGGTTGCGCTTGGCGATGATTAGTCTGGGCGCGGTGGGTTCCCGACTTGTCGGGTGCGATGTTGGGTCCTCTGCCTTGAGCGGGCTTTAGTGCGGCCCGGCGCGTGGTTCGTGGTTTGACCACAGCCGCTGAACCCGCTGGGTCGTATCGAGAGTCTGCTCTTCTAGGAGGCCTGACCGGTGATCTCCTCTCGGGGAGACTGGACAAGGTCGATGATGGTCTAGTCGGATTAAATACCTGATTCCCTGAGATCGAGTCCAGCCAAAAGGGGTCTCGGCCCCTTTCAGACATAGCAAGCTTGGGAGGGGGATGGGGATCCCTCCACAATCTATCAACCCTGCAAAAAAAGGATGGGTGCTTCTCGTTGCGGGGTGCCCTCGCCGTGGATCACGTCGGGGCATCGCGGTGAGTGCGAAAGCGACCCCGTGACGGGACATTATGACGGTGGCTGCAACCGTCAGGCTTAGTGAGAAGGAGTCTCACATAACCACCTCCATCATCCCCTGCTTGGAGGTGTGTATCCATGAGGATACCAGACGTTAAAAAAAAAGGTTATATGTTAATACATGAAAGATTGCGTAGACAGATGTATTATTTTTTAATAAATATGAAATGAAAAATAAACCGATACGAGCAGGGATTCGAACCCGGGACCTCCGGGAAACCGTCCCGTCGTTCTACCAACTGGATTACCGAATCGTACCAATATGTTATTATGTTATACATACAAATACCTATATATACTGTTTACATTACATGTTTATATATATTTTCAAGGATGTTTTATTTTTTTATAAAAATACGGAGGGCAAATATGGCTGCGGGTCACCTAATG
Source organism: Napeogenes sylphis (assembly GCA_959347405.1). Taxonomy (NCBI): domain Eukaryota; kingdom Metazoa; phylum Arthropoda; class Insecta; order Lepidoptera; family Nymphalidae; genus Napeogenes; species Napeogenes sylphis. The sequence continues at coordinate 19,868,949 of OY365778.1, read as the reverse complement.
GGGATCATCTCTTCCCAGAATCTCTTACAATATTAAAGGATGTAAGAGCGTTTGCGGCCTTTGAGGGTGTAAGCGTTCTTTTTAATATCTAATCAAAACAAATCGAGATCAATGCGAGGTAGAAGAGTCGTAAAAAATGTCATATCCCTCCGCAACGGGATCAAGCCTTTGATAAAGAACTGGGTCTCCGACAACTACATTACTCCGATAACTACGACATTATCTAAAAATGATCTGCTTCTTGAAAACTTTAAATAAGCTATCTTAAAAAATTCTGTGCGTATTTTTACACTCTTAAAATAAATATTCTGCATATTTTTATCCATTGTCTAATTAACACTGGTTGGCGCTTAAAAACGCCACTCATTCATTTGACAATGGCGTTGAAATGTATACACCATTTGATAAAACCGCTTCGGTGTGACAATGTAAGCTGTTGCGTATGTTAATTTAGGTGAAAATTTTCTGCCTTAATTTGTGTAAAAGAATAATTTTGAAATGTAAAAAAAGGATCTCGGGATAAAAAGTATAACTGCAACTGAAAGATCAACCAAGTGTCTTCATGTCTTATTAACATTTTAAAAACCACTTCATTTAACCTAAACACACAGATAGCAGCAAAAAATCACATTAAAATAAGACTTTTGCACTTTGCACAGTTTAAGATAACATTTTATACATAGTTTATTCTACGCTTGATTGATGAATTGTATCCGAAATACACAAAAAATAGGGTTTTTTCAGAATACTGTTACTGAAATAATCCCACGGGGGCTTACAAGACTGGCATTATATTACTTTATTCAACACCTAGATTTACTTATACATAAGAATTCTGAGCGTATCTACACAAATACTGTTGATGAAATTGATTTTAATATTTATGTTTTAATCAATCAGTATTATCCTGACCGTATCAATACTTATACGGTGAGACAAAATTGCTTCTTACATCTGATAACTGTATCACACAAGTATCATTAGGGCATCTGTTCTTCTATCCATAAGTTACTAAATAGATACTTGTAATAGATAAAGGTTACTCAAAAGTATACTATATATAGTTAGTTATACGGGGTAAGTATATTTTTGAAAAACTTTTTTCTATTAAAAGTTAAAACCTGAAGCTTTTAAAAAAGACGTGGTTTTATAAAATGGCTTTTATATATAATATTATTCATAAATAAATATTAAATTACACAGTGAAAATAAACGCAAAAAAAAAAATATTACTCGAAACTACGATTTATAATGAAGAACGGATTTGTACAAGGAGAACAGACCAGCCAAAAGAGATATGTGTGTTAAATGTCTGTAAGATCGTGAAGTTAAACATAGTTCATATCCTTAACATTCTTTATTTCATTCTATTACCCGCTACCCCTTATTACCTCAACGAGGTCTCATTTTTTTTTGGGTTCGTCATATGAACGTTCTCTTCGCTCTGAGGATAACCTTACTTTAGAAATTCTTTCCCACTCTTCCTCCTTTTACACAAATTCCTTCACGGTTCAAGCCGTTCGTCTATGGAACTCCTTGCCCCTTTTCGTAAGATGTTCAAAATCTCAGGCAACATTTTAAACGAAAGTAAAGGAATTCTATCTTAATTCGCTTACATCTTCCTAAAACCTTCTTTTCTTTTACCAATGTTTCTTTCCTAGTCGTCAATAACATACAATTTTGAATATTAAGATTATTTTGGTGTATTTATTATATTACATATATATTATGTACGAATATATGTAGGTATAATATTTATTATATGGTATATTATATATTTTTTTAATCAGTTCAGTTAATTTTTTTTTAATAAAAATACGTAATATATTTTTTAATTTAATTAATTTATTGATGAAAAAAGATTACTAATGAATAATACACATTTAAACTCTATCTCAAAATATTTAAACTAATAAATTTTAATACTTATTTATTTCCTTTCAAAAGTACCTAATACGTAAAATTTCACGGCATCAGCAACATGGTTTAATAAAAAAGTGTATACATCCATCCCAATTGGTGGCCAATGAATGAATGCCGTTATTGAGTCCCAACCGATGTCATTTATAGTATTGAAGGGAGGACATCCGTGTTTGACGCAATTAGTAACATTACTCGAACGAATTCAAGCAATTTTTTGTCTCTTGTCGACAGTAATTATGCGTTTTTTAATATATTTTACTATTATGTGGTTATTTAAACTATGATTATCTAAATATTAATATATTTCTCTTCTTTAATCACTATTTCATATTATCTCTTTAAACACACCCATTTGAATAATAAATTTAGGAAATTCAATAGTCCAAGCACTATAATTAAGTAACAGTAAGTGAATGATAAAATATATCTTTTTTAATAATTTAGACAGTTCGTCACAATGATGTAAATAATAATAAATTATTACAAAATGGAATGACGTTAACTAAAAACAACTTTTTATGTTGCTTTTATCAGTATTTTCTAACCTCGGGGAAATAATATTAAGAGTATTACCAACATTTATTAATTAATAGTATTATATAATTATTACTTACATTTTGTGGAAGCTTTTAACATCCAATATATTATAAAAGTACATTATTTATAACGAAAAAATCAAACAATGTTTAATCCTTTAATTGTGTTTATTTACTTGATTGTCGTTATGGTTTTGAATGTTAAAAAGAAAAGAAATTGTGTACTTAGAAATATATTATGTACTTGTAAATATTTATAGGTAGTATATTTTATTATTTTTGTTTACTATTTTTATAGATAGTCAATAGTCAAATGCATTGAACATTTATTTTTTATAATATAAATAAATAAATAATGCATTATATTTGTCACTTTTATATGTAAGAATACAGTATACATTCTTATTAATATATATGCTTATCAATGTTAATGTTCAGAATTATTCGATCTACCATTTACATTAGCCTAAAAAGTTAGCATATGTGAAAATTCTCGTTCACAGCTTAGCGGTTTACCTAAATACTTGTTTAACTTGCTAAAGTTCAACGCAATTGTCGTTAAATTCATTTGTGGCATTATTATATCCCGACCAATATAATTGATATGATAAAAAGCAAGACATTTTTTGAAGCAATTAGTGTTCTTACACGTACAAGCTCACAGAATTTTTTTTTAGAAGATTTTTTTTTAATAATATTTCATAGCATTTTTTTTTACCAGTGTACTAGTGCACACTATTTCGAAAATATTACAAAATCTTCTTTTGCTCTTGCCAATTCTAAAATAAATGTGTGTATTGTAACTTTTATGGTCTAAGAAGAAGTATTCCATACATATATTTTTTCTTTTATCAAGATGAGAGAACTGCTTTAGTGGTAATCTATTAAAAGAATCATATTGCAAAAGGCTTTGTTTATTGTAAACAGAGTAGCCTAGTTTATTATATTGTGACAATACTAGTAAAGTAGATTTTTTTTTATAAAAAGATGCAACAATAATTTGTTACTCATATTATTAACTTGTATATCTTTTTTTTATAGACTAAGCATATAAATAATACATATTCCTGATTATTTTCAAACATGAACTTCGGTTGTGGTATCTGTTCAATGTTTATCTATATTGCAAAGTTAAAATCATTTGTAATTGGTAGAGCGACAGGACGGGTTTCTAGAGGTCAATTCGAATCCCTGACCGTATCGGATTATTTTTCATTCTTTATTTAATTAATATTTAAGAAGCTTAATCTTATTTATAAACATTATACTCATAAGTATACATGTTTTATTTTATTTGAATTATAGTAAACAAATATTTAAATGATATTGCTCATAGTAGTAGCTGGTTCGTAACAAACTACAGAGGGATTTACTATTCGGACGTTAAAAGTCAATTTATACTTTTATTGGCTACTAACTTAAAATTAAAACGACTAAAATTAAAATAAAATATTCTTAGATATTTATATTTATATATAAGCAGGGTTCAGTCGGTATATGTAGTATATATATATACATATATATATATATATATATATATATATATATATATATATATATATATATATATATATATATATATATATATATATATATATATACTATATGGAATTTGAGTTTATAGATAAAACCGAAATTCTATAAAAGTGACTCCTATATTATATATTATAAATGATAGTAGTTAGTTTTAGATTAAATTACAAAATAATACATAAGACTATTGCCTGATAAAGAAATTATAAGAAAATAGAACATTATATTATAACTTGGAGAAAATTTTTTTTTGTACAAAAAGGAATTCGTGTTCGCTTTCGAATTTATGTATACTATGTGTATTCGTATTCGTATAGTGTTTCGTATTCGTAGATTAGTTTAGTTTAGTTTAGTTTGTTATAACCAGTGGTGTGATTTTGAATCAAAATATTATATGAATGATAATATTATATTATATGATAGGTATATGAAGAATCAATATGCTAAATTACATATTAGATAAATATAAATAATTGTCTTTATACAATTCAGTAAATATTTTTTTAATAGCAGTTTTCTTTCATAATTTTATAAAACTAAAGAAACGAATGAATACTTAATGCATTCGTGTTAGCGTCTCCGTTCAGTAAGAATACATAAGAAGATCAATGAACAGAGAATCTACTTATTCCATTTGCTTGAACTTAAAAATTTCTATCTTCAAAATAAAGTTCATGAATTTAATATTTCTTTTGTGTACATTTTTATTGTACTATAAACTACCTTAAATTCTTTAAAACCAATTAAAGTTATTGTCATAAACAGTCCATAAAATATAATATTAAATCACGATGGAATGAGATGAAAAAATTGTTTCTTATAAAAAGGTACAAATAATTATTGATAGGTACTGTATTATTGTACCATCCGAATATGTTTAGCAAGTAAAAGTAAATGCGAAATACCACAACAAAAATACAGTCCTCTTGTTCCAAAAACACAAATTTTAACATCGCAATGTTAATTAAAAACTGTTGCATTACGTAAATTGAAAAATTCTCAAAGTTTCACTCATTTTGAACAGTTAGAATAATATTATTATAATGATATATAATAATTTATTTCTGACACTAACGAGTATTAACTACTATAAGATATTTACAAATTGGAAATAATTATTACAGTATGAATTACACTTTCCAATGAATGACTTTTGTAACACTTAACTTTTACGCATTTGATGTAATGAAGAAACCGTTCATTTAATTAATATTTCAAATTATTCTTTTTCCTTTTACCAAAACATTTTGATCGTCGTTGACTTAACTCTGCCAGATTGACGAATTGAATCTGAAACATAGAAAAAATTAAGTTTCTCTTGATGCTGTAAGTGCGACTGAAATAATCCCGGAAAGACTAACAAGGTTACTACTATTGTAGTTGTTGTATTAACTACAGCAACTAACTACCTAAAATAACTACAACTACAATTTTAATTAACTACAGTTTAATTATCACAAAAAAATATTTGACTAAAAATTGATTCTTTTTTTAATTAACTTTAAAGAACATAACGACAATCTTAGTAACGTTAGTAATTCACTTTTTTTTGTTCGTGGTATAAGTGAGATTTTAAATATTTTTTTTAATAATATAATAAGTTAATATATGGTTGTATGATTAAGTATACTTCTCATCCTTATTCATAAATCAAGTTAAAAAAAACTTTATACCTAATCATGAATACTGAATCTAGGAGAGTAAGTAGTATTAAGCTCATTTAAAATTTTACTAATGACGCCCTACCACCTAATTAAACCTATTATTACAATTATAGAAAGTACAAACCAGAATCATATCTTTGCAATACTTCACAAAATAATTAAATTACTTCCAGAACTAGTCGGACCACAAACAAATATTTGCATTACTAATCAAAAATCCATTTACTAAGTACTTGTTAATAGAGGGGGAAACTGTTTGCTTATATTCTGAATAAACTAAGATGCATAAACAATTAATTTGCTAAGGGTCACGATTATTGTAGACCAACAAACAATGTTAACTAATGTTTGAAAATATCTTTAAACATGTATAGCCATGTAAAGCTTATTTAAATTTATATAAATATAGATCGAAAAAGTTAGAAACTTTGGTTAGGTTTTTCGAAAAAAGCCTTATAGACAGTCCCAATTAAGACATCATATATAGAATGCTTAAATCACCGAGACGGACAGCGATACGATAGCTCAATTGGTAGACTGACGGGACGGTTTCCCAGAGGTCGCGGGTTCGAATCCCTGCCCGTATCGGTTTATTTTCATATTTATATACATTTAAATAAGCCAGGGATAATTATAATTCTTACTTGTGCCAAATAGCAACGTTAATGTTCTTATAAAAATCTATATAATTTAAACCTTTGCCAACTTTCATAATCTCATATAGTGTAGCACAGACAAATTTAGTCCAACAGTTCACTACTATCACACGTTTTTTCAAACAATTATATAAGATAATACAGGTATAAAAAGTAAATAAGAAACTGACTTTTATATTCTTACATTATGATGCTGCGCCGAAACGTTTGGTTTTATGATGTCTCCCAGACGTAATATTTATTACGAAATAAACATAATAGATACTGCAATAAATAACATTTAAATATAAAATATTTTCAAATAAGATCTTTAAAAAATTTCTACTAAGTGAAACGTTACATATATTTGCTTCATTTATATTTTACTCTAGCTATGCTTATATATGTTTTACTCTAGAAGAATATTATGGATGACTTATTTATTAAGAGTACATGCATCTAAAATACTTGAAGAAAAAAATCGAATCCCATAAATTGTTATAGATCTACAGAATAGTATTCTTATTATTTCTTATTACAATATTTAAACATTGAAAACTGAGATTTCGAATTAACATTCACATTACTTCATAAATAAATACGATATATTCTGCGTTAAATACAAAATGTTTTAAATTGACAATATTATTCATTAGTAGGTACAATTAGTGAATAGTTACAACTATTTATTTATATAATTAATTAAAACACCTGCTCTCGGCTTTATTAGTAAATTAAATTTACTCTCATTATTATATAATATATATTATATAATAATATAATTCAAAAATTATGTAAAAGATATCAAGATGCACTTCTTCACAGGGTTACTCTTTATTAATCTTTCTACTAACAAAATATTATTACAAAATGAAATATGGTGTAATACAATAAAATATTCGCTATTTTCAATTTCTGGGTAATTAATAACAATAATAATATAAGAGGACAAATACCACAAATCATCTAACCCCTAAGTAAGCAAATTATTTGCTTGTGTTAAGTGTGTTAGGCAACGATACAAATACGTATTATAAATACTGTGAAAATATTTAATAAACGACCAAATCCAGAAATACTGGATATTTGATGGTGGTAGATCATAACATCGGGTCGCCGGCAAGATTACCACCCATCGGGCAAAGTCGTGCCGCAAAGCGACCTAGTCGTGTTCCGGCATGTTGCTCGATGAAGCCGTATATGAGAAATGGGTCTGAACAGCTGCGGTACGTTGGCGAACCGGTTTGACGTCGAGTTGGTGTTTGTTCTGTCAGGTGTCTAGTCGAAGAGGGTAGCGGGATCCGAAGCGACGGCTTTCCGCTGGCGGCCCGCAAATAGTTGGGAGCCCTATTAGTAAGTCAGCCGCTGCCCTGCCAGCTGCGTTAAATCCCAGGCTCCATCGTGCTGGTTGGCGAACAAAAGAGGAGGCCCGATGGTGATCCCTGGGGGGGTTCGGGCGTCTCCGCAGTCTCCAGACTAGCCTCCCAGTGGCATGACAACGTCAATTTTGACGTCGGGTTCGATACGTACCGCCTGGTTCAACTTCTACTTCACATCCTATTCACTTTTGTATATTTTTTTATGAAAAAGCACAATTAAATGAACAAGCATGTTCAGCGGTTGCACTCCTCGTCATTCAAAGTGTACCTTTCTAATATCAGGGGGTTGCACTCCAATATCCTACCTGTCCACCACCATCTTGAGACAAACCAGCCGCACTTGCTCTTGATACAATGTCCCTTGAGCGCTGCGCACTTAGATTATACCGGTTACTCGTTAGAGCACAACTTTCGCTCACGGGCCGGAGTCTGTGTGTACGCGCGGAACGACCTCTGTATCCAGCATCTCCGTCACCTTGAAGACCCCACTTTTTCTTCCCTATGGGTTTTACACAGGAAACGAAAAACGAAGCCGCAAAACTCCGGATGTAAGTTTAAAGAAGAGACCCTTTAACCAAGCTGCCAAGTCCTACAAGAAGGCATTGCGGAAGGCTTGTCTCGATCGAATCGCTAAGAATGGCGAAAAGCTCTCTGTCAGACCAACTCGCAGTCCAGCATTCTGGTATCTTGCCAAAGCGATCGAGACGAACTTCTGCCAACCCTCACTGGCTGCTCTGCTGAAGCCGGACGGAACCCTGGCCCATAAAGCAACAGAAAAAGTTAATGTATTTGCTTCTCTGTTGGCTGATAATTCGCATCTAGACACTGGCAATGCTTCTCCAGCACATCTTCCTCACTGCGGTATTTCGATGCCTGAAATCCGCATCACAAACATTGGGGGTATGGAGATCATTGTGTCGTTTAGATGTGAATAAAGCCAGTAGTCCTGATGGTATATCAGCCATTCTGCTCAGGAAATGCGCAGCTGAGTTGTCTCCTGTATTAACACGTCTGTATCGCCTCTCTTTTAAGACTGGAATAGTGCAGAAATCCTGGAAGCTTGCCAACGTGCAACCCGTGCCTAAAAAAGGCAGCCGTGCCGATCCTGCCAATTATAGATCAATTTCAATCATCTCCATACTCTGCAAGATTATGGAGCGTGTATTGAGCTCGCGCCTTCTAGCGCACCTAGAAGGTAAAGATCTCCTCAGTGACCGACAGTACGAGTTTCGCCGAAATAGGTCCACTGGAGACCTTCTAGCGCACGCCATACAGATTTTAGGCGAGGCCATCGAGAGGAACGGAGAAGCAGTGGCCGTCTCTTAGGACGTCTCGAAAGCTTTTGACAGGGCCTGGCATGCGAGCCTTATAAGCAAGCTCTCAACGTACGGTATACCTCCTAGTCTGATCGGCTGGGTAACGGACTTTCTGAGGCAGAGATCTCTCCGAGTAGTTGTCGTCGGGTGTTCCTCGGAAACCTCGACAATAAATTCCGGAGTGCCTCAGGGGTCCGTTCTTTCTGCAACTCGTTTTCTGCTGGACATTAACAATCTGCTGGAGCCCGGTATCTATGGGTATGCAGACGACAGCACAGTTCTAGAAAGATATCTGCCGAGTACTCGGGCTAGTCGAGATCAAATACAGTCTGAAAGAGAAGCCATGGTGCAACGTTTGAATGACAAACTTCAGGCAGTCTCCGCATGGAGCAATGCCAATCTTGTCAAGTTCAACGCCACCAAAACGCAGACGATATGTATTCACCGCTAAAAGGAGCCCTTTTACCCTGGCTCCTACTTTCCAGAATGTATCCTTGGAATACAGTGACCGGCTTCAGTTGTTAGGCTTAGAGATTTCCTCGAACCTCAACTTTGGTCGATACATTGAGTCCAGAGCAAGAGCGGCAGCAGCAAAGCTTGCTGTTGTTGCGAAGCTTCGACAGTACTTTACACCGGGACAGCTACTTGTATTATACAAAGCGCAGATCCGGTCGTGAGTGGAGTACTGTGGTCACATATTTGCTGGGGCCGCAAAGTCTCATCTTGCGGTTTAGGACTGAATTGAGAGGCGAGCAAAGAGGCTTATAGGCGATCCCGAATTGGTCAAAGCCGACCTCCAAAGCCTTGCACACAGGCGTAGAATTGCTAGCCTCTCAATATTCTCTAGGATACTTTTTGGTGAGTGTGCGCAGGAATTACACGATCTAATTCCCCCGGCCCCCTTCTATCACCGGACGTTCTGACGTACGGCAGGTATCCATCCTTACGTTGTAAACACTCCACCTGTCCGAACGAAGCGCTATGCCTCGTCTTTTTTAGTGCGTACAGCAAAGGATTGGATCAGCTTGCCTGCATCGGTATTTCCGGCCGAATACAAAGTGGGTATCTTCAAGAGAAGAGTGAATAGGTTATTAGGTTAATGCGCCTTACCACCTATGACTACATCCCCACTCTCCATCAGGTGGAATGTAGTCAAGCATTAACCTATTTTTGAATTAAAAAAAATATAGATATCTATGCTCATCACATACATGCCTGTCCCTATCGGGAATCGAACCCGAGCCCCTTTGCGCCGCAACACTTTAGGCTAACCACTCGACCAACGGGGCGGTAAATTAAATTTTAATTAAATGCTAAGACATCAGTAAGCTTTTTTTAGCCAAGGAATAGGGATGTCAGTTAAGTTTGTGAAATCTTTATATCTGCAACGATTTTCATTTTCATTAATCTTATCATGATTATTAAATATACTCATTCCATATAATGAATTCTTAAAAGTGTAGTGTGCATATGTTATGTAAATATAAACACAAGCACACTACACTATTATGAATTCATATTAAACTAAAATTATATTTTTTAAAGTAATTAATAACTTTATTTAACATCAAATATCTAAACTGTTTGCACTTATTGGAACGTAGTTCCTTATCGCGCGTTGTGAAAGGGGAGTAGACGATAAAAATTCTTACCAAAAGTTGTCACGACATGTTTTGCTATCTCTCTCCCTGTTATTGAAAGCAAGCAAGATATTTTCATTTCCATCATTATTATTTTTTGTATTATATTAAATTGCTTAGTAGTTCTTATTATTTATTTGATATTGGAGTTTGTTCTTTTAGAATCAATTTACAAATAAGACAGTTTAAATGAAAATAATAATACAAATTTGTGATCAAATATACTCGTAATGTTTTTTAACAACGCCATCTATTTATACCTTAGGGAAACATAACTACATCTGTTATCTAAACATATCTGAACAAAGTGAAACCGCTAGGTGGTGGGACATTAAGTCACGGATTTATTGATTAACACTTTTTAATTTAGTTATTCATTTTATTTACATTTATTATAAATTATAGGCGAAATATAATACAATAATAGTATACAAATATTATTCATTAGTATATTAGCTTATATTAATAATTTAATATTTTTTTATTACAGTAGGTAATATTCATATTTTTTTTTGACGTATATTAATCTTTTACCTCTCTATATCGTAGACAAAAAATAAATAGACTTGAAAAGATACTAGTTTTTTTTCAAAGTGAAAATTAAAAGATTGAGTAAATTTAAGCCGTTCAAACGCCGCCATTTTGCACGCGCTATGCGTGACGTCAAATGAGACGTCCAGTCAATGTTTACTATGAACTTTTTATTTACTTCGTACATATATTAAGTTTTAAGTCCTTTACAAGTCATGGAAGAAGATTAAAACCATCTTACAAGTATTGTAAAATACCGGAGTGCAAAAATAGTATTAGAAATACACCCGACAAAGTGTTTTTTATATTTCAAGAGATGCGAAAATACAAAAACAATGGTCTATGGTAATCAAAAGGGATGATATATATTATCTTAAATGTGTTTATATTGTTGTGAAGATCAATTTAACGTAAGTATATTTTATTTATAATAAGTTTAATTTAATAGTTTAAATTTATAGTAAGTTGTATTAGCTGTTGAACATTAGAAAATTTGAGTTTCACCTAACCTAGCTTACAAAAGTTCAGTATAACTTTCTATAAAAACCGTATTCTTTTTTTGGTTTTACGAAATTTTTATGGTTGTCGATTTATTTCAGGTTAAGGAAGATACAGCTAATAATATTGAATATAATATGTATAACGAAACAACAAGGAGAAAAATTTAATCTAAGTTTGAAGAAAGGAGTTGTTCCTCATATATTTTTGTGGCAAAAACACCAGCTGATAGAATGAGAGTGTGCATAGTCAAAAGGCGAAGATTGACATCGGTTAATGAAGCTTTTTCAGAGTTAGTTATCAAAAGAATTGTTTAAAAAAATTGGTGACCTTTACAAAGAAGTGATATAGTAAGTAAGTCCTAGTACTTCCCATACAAATGTCTGTGATGTTAATCAGCCAAGACAATATTAAATGTGATCACAAGGCAGAGCCTCGCTTTTCGCATAATAAAGATAAATTATCAAGTGACTAAGCTGTGCAAGTTAATATTAAACCGAAGTACAGAAGTAAAGGTGTCAATGTTAATATACCTAACTGCTGAAAAACAAAATATAGCATTGTTACCATTTCCTCATTCAACACACAATACTTTTACTTTACCAGTAAAACTGAGTATTTTACATACTTTTACTTTACCAGTAAAACTATGTTTTAAAAATAAAATTGTTTACTGAAAACACAGCTGACAATACTTCTATAGTATCTTATATCTTCTATATCTGCTGATTATCAACAAAGTTATTTATCTGAGTCAAGTGAAGTGGAAAATGATTACCTAAACAATCGTATCATTTAATAAAACCTTTGAGCACGAAAATATAGGTTTTAATTATTTATTTTTCTCAGTAACACTAATACCACAGTATGAACTTCGACGCCGATAATTTGAATGGCGTGTCAAATGACGTCACATTTCCTTTCGACCAATGGTGGCGCGTTTTGGAAGTTTGAATTTCGCTCCCTTAATTTACACTTTTCACAAATTATCTTATGGCCTTAAATGATTAGTAAATAAAAAAATATTTTTTTTTATTATAATAAGATGATAATAAGTATCCGAAAAAAGTATTTGAGACCATTTTAAATTTTATGCATATTCCCTATTCCTTCAATAATTAATCGAAAGGAACTTCGTTCCATCCGGGTGTCCCTTCACACCTCTTAGTTTTATAGTATAAACTTGTTCCAGAGTCGTACATATATTGATAAAGATGATAGAATGACACGATCCAAATATTTACAATTACCCAATCGTCAAAATTGTAAAATACAGTATCCAGACAATAACATCAATAAATACTTTGTGTTCGGTTTTCAAATCCTTCAATCGTTTAATAAACAATAAAGCTAATAATTCTCAGGCAATTTTGACCGAACGTGAGATAACGGAACGAAAAACATGTCTGACACAAAGATGTATGGCAGAGAGATGTTGCATGATTTGTGTGTTTGTGTTTATTGCCTATCGACCGAGGTAGTGTGGTTAACACAAAATTCACAATGATCTTATAAATTGAGATCCGACTGATTGAATACGTGCGAAAAAGATTTTTGTTAAGTTTGTCCATTATAACTTCCATATAAATTATTACAGTACAAGAAACCACTTCTCTCTTTTAATTATTATTATTTACCGTACGGTTATCAAGGTTGAGCTGTTATGTCGCACCAAAGTTGCCTAAGGCTCAGGGGCCTCGGTCCGGCAAGTCTAACCTGCAACGTCATCCAACATTTTATTATAAAGACTAGTAAGCGAGCAGGACTGTCAGTCATGGGTAGGTTAAATGGTGACCATCTTGCTACCTTTTGTCCAGAAAGGTTTCAAAACTCTAGGTGCGTTCACTTCCTGATAGGCAGTTACGTCTGTAAGCCTACACTAATGTCAGGTGACCAGATAATTACTAGCACATCCATCTAACTGCTTAACAGGCAGCTATCCAAACAAATGATGTTCAAAGCCCAAAAGTGGGAGAAAGTAGTAGCTCTATATTTAACTACTTGCTTTGTGCAACTATCCAATACCACTGCAAATCCGACAAAAACATTATCACTGCAAATTCGATTCTCGCATGCATCGCCGACGGAGGGCTTAGGAACTGATGTCCCATTGTACCCTTATCTTGACAGCTGATTCGTAATTCAGCTATAACGTATCTATCACCCGATGTTTCATGATAAAGAGAGATGCAGGTGTTCTAGTAACCTGTAGTAACAATGCCAGATTGACCTACGTTTCTTTTTCTAAAAACAACCGCCGCAGTAGGATTATATTATCTCTGTCTTGCAGACGTATAAATAACGTATACAAAGTACACAAAGACTGGAAAAAACAAACTGATAGATAGATCTGTAAATCACACAAAGAATTATCCCTTGTGAGAATCAAACCCACAACCTTTGTTTCAGCAGTCAGAGTTACTAACCTCTACATCTATAGAACATCTATGGGGTTTAACTGTATAACTGATCGCCATTAATTTATTAAAAGTAAGGTACATAAACAATCCATACTTAATATAATCAATTCGAAAGTAACTCTGTCTGTCGGTTAAACCACTGAACCGATTTTGATACAATTTTACATAAATATAAATAAAACATTGAAAAAGAACGTAGAATACTTTTTATAGCGGGTAAATATCTTATTCCCACGGGAACCAACGTAAATCGTTGGTGCGATTGCTGGCATCATAATTTGCGTTTGCACATTTGCGTGTTTTTTTTTTATGATCATACCTTTTTGGGTACTTTTTCTTTAGCAAACAGATAATCTTTAGATAGGAAAGCTAAAAACTGTTCTAACATGTAGTTCACATTTCAAACACTAAAAAAAATACTATGACTAATTTACTAGATGTAAAAAATAACACTGCTGTCCAAAGAAACAATTTAATGCACACGAAGTCTAAAAACTAATTAGCTTATTGAGGGTTAGCATAAGTACATATGTGTGTGTACATAATTAAGATATACTCTACAAGTAAATTAAACAAATAAACGAATAAACTTTATATTACATAAAAATAAATCAAGATATAACGTATGCATTATAAACAGGTTTCACTAAAACATGTCAAGTTCTATTGAATTATTACTAATGGCAGTCATTAATGGCTCCGGTATATTTCCCTTGCATCCTTGCATATATTATTTTGTAGTTAAATCCAAAGAGACAAATATTTTTAACCTCTCATCATCCATGTTTTGAAACTATGTATGGTTAAGTCAAATACTTAATTGAATGTAATCACTTAATCAAAGTTTAGATGAAATCTGTATTTTGTTTGCAAATCGCAAACTTTGACTGATACAAACACACATATCTTGAATTCATTAAAGAAACTAATTCAGTAAACTTACATTGCATTCTATGATTGTATAACACTCGTTCTCTTTTATCAAAACTTACCCACAAAAAAATGATATAAATAAGGAAACATCATGTATCGTAATTTAAAAACACGTAATGGTGATTTAATCATTTAATGTTATATAATATTTTTTATTTTTAATGTTCATTAATTTTCGATATGGTTATTTTATACATTAGTATTTTGAATAAAAATTCCAAAACATTATTCGAGTATTGTTTAATTTTACTTATTATTATTATCTATAAATTATTATTTATAGATAATAATAATAGTAGTATTGTAGAATAAATTAATTCTACTATTGTAGAATAAAACATTATGTAACTTGAAAAACTATATATAAAAACTTTATTTCAAACTTAGAAGGTTTTGTAGTCACTGTTGGGCATATCCTTAAGTTCATTCGATTTGAGTAAATAGATTCTCTGTTCATTGACCTCATTATGTATTCTTAATGAACGGAGACATTAACGTGAATGATTTAAGTATTCATTCTATCATTTCGTTTCATTCGAAACATTCATTCATTCGGTTTAAATATTCATTCTATCATTTCGCTAGCTCTTCTCAGGTCTATGGGAATTAGTTTTCCGACCTGGTGGTAGCTTTGTCAATAAAAAAATGTTTTGTATAAAACTGTCTTTTCAAAATAGATTTTGATTAAATATTGAGAGAATAAGACGAAGCTTCTTAGCAATCCATTGATTCACCGTGCGGGTGCCGGGCCCATCGCGTTGCAAGGAGAGGAGTGCAAGCAGTGCCTGGGACTTGCGACCCAGGAGTAGGTTTTAGGGGCCCCTCTATTGTGCGCAAAAACGCTCACCTTCACCCTCCTCACTCCTCTCCCTACCTAACCAAATTTGGAAAGAACCTACTAAAGCCGCCTTTGAAATACGTTCTAGAAATGAACCGATGCTTGTTCTAGAAAGGCCAAGGTCTTTAAGTAGGCTATAGAGAGACTTTGCTGTTATATCTCTCGCTCCCACTTCTACCGCGTACAAACTAACAATATCGAATAACTATAAATTTATTCCTGATCAGTTCGTTGGTTAGTTCGTAATACTTATTGAGCTTGAATGTGTGATCCCTTGGGATGTTTGTTTCCCAAGGAACAGTAAGCTCCACAAGTATCACGCGCCTCAGATGTTTCGAATACAGGAATAAGTCCGGTCTGGATGACGAAACACCAACATCCCCAGGGATTTTGTAATGCTTTTCATACGTGTCCATCATGAGAATCCAATCAGGAGCCGCGCCTAATATTGAATAAGGCTTCGCTTTTGATTTCTTGGAGGAGCCTTCTTTTACGAATTCTATAGATCGTTTGGTGGTTGTTATACCCTTCCGCGCTCTTGCTACTGAAAGACTAACCGCTTCCCGTATAATTTCTAATACCTTGTCATGGCGACGCGAGTATTGACCTTTATCTAGAAGTACCCTACACCCTACTAATAGGTGTTTCGCGGTTCCTATTGCCTCCCCACAGATGTTGCAAGACTTTTCGGTGGCTTTGCCCCATCTTACTAAATTACTTTGATCTGGGAGAGTCATTTGGAATGCATTAAGATAGAATTTTAATAATGCTGGGGACCAATCATAAATTAAGGTGCGCCACTTCAAAGCTAGTGGAATATAAAAATCCTATGGTCACCCATTCGTTTTGAATTTCTAGGCTCATCGCGTGGAGTCGGTAATTATCGTTTTCGTCTTGTCGAATAAAAGATTTTGTTATGTCTATGTCTTGAACTTTCCTACTTGATCCTAGCCCTACTTTATTTGTTTGAGCACCTATCATAATTTTTTTATGGAATTGAAGTCGTGACTTGAGCTCTGAGGCAACTTTGTCTTTTGGGAGAGAAGTTACAGTATCATCTTTAGATTTTCCGATGATATGTCTTTTGGTAACTCTTAGATGTTTGTAGAGCTCCGATGGTTTCTTTAATTTTAATCCAAAATTGTTTCGGTCTCTAAATAAGGTTGAAGAGTCCGCTGAGTGCGCTAACCCGAGCCATAACTTCAATGTCTTTATGACGCTTGCATCTAACTTTGACAAAAGGGTTTTATTAATATCATAAACGAGGAAAGGCCAATTTAGACGTGATGTTAAAAAATTATCGTAAATCCAAGCTTTTTTGACGTTACTTATTGGTTGGTTGTCTACCTTTTTGAAATCATTTAAAAAGCTATCGACTATTACATCCAACGATAGAGTACGGCCTTGGTAATCGATTTTTTTACCTAAAAATGTAAACGGAGCTGCTTCCGTAACCGTACTAACGCACTGACCGCCTATTAATTATAAGACCCGGATCGTAAGAGGTATATTTGGTATTCCGTCTACCCAGACACAGACTAAAACATTTACTTGGTTTTGTTCTCAATCCGCCCGTCCACGTACAGAAATCCTCAACTACATTTAAAAGTACCTGACATTGTTTCGGATTACGTGTCAGTATCGCGAGATCATCTGCAAAAGCTAGTATGGATTCTGTGTATTTGTTGTTGAACTTAAACCGATAACCCCACTTTTTTTTCATTATTTATTTATTATTACTAAATTATTTATGAAAGTATAAGCGGAAATTGATTTCTACTTAACAATTTACCATTTTTTAATTGAGAGCTATGTATCAATATAAATATCATGTGCGTTATTTAAAATGCTTGTTAAAACTTTAATTTGTGGTTTCAAAAGATATTTAGAACTAAGCTATAATAAGGATATATCTTTTTTTTTAAAGGTAGAAAGAAAATACGAAGTCAGTTTTAAAACACTAAGACAGTCAAGTATACGTTTATTATAATTTAATTATTAAGTAAGAGAGTAGGTACATTATGTTTACCTTTGTAATCTGTAACTACCAAACACAACTTTGGTGCAGACCGATATCAATATAGCCCTTAATTGTTTTGTCAGTCGATAGTAAGTGATCATTCAATCACAAATTGAATAGATGTGATAATTTTTGCTCAAGTCCCTTCATTCATATCAAAAATATTAAGTATATTTATGTCTCTTTACGGCAAGAACAGTTACGCTAGTTTGGGTATTTGAGGGCGCCTTAGGGATGTAGCTTTCTACAAAGCTAGCGCGTAAATTTTTCACAGCTGAAATGCAGCTTAAATAAGATAATCGCCATCGAAAAATTATAAGAATTATTATGAAAAAAATATTCAAGGAAGTGAGGCATTACCTGTTTTTTGTTCGTATTCAGCAGCTCTTATTTGTCATATCTAACTTTAACAGATTACTCTGGATGAAGTAATTATGAATCAAGAGTATTCACTACACTAAAACGCTTGAAGAGAAAATCCAATCATATAAGTCGTTATTGATCTATAGAATAATAATATCCTTGTTTCTAGAAACGTTGAAGTAAGGTGAAGTTAGATTGCGTGTTAGACCAGTGAACAATATTTAGGTACTAAAGCAAGTCTTATTTGTGTTTATACTTTATGATTAAATGTAAGTCTCTGATATTGGTGCATTAACAATAACTTTCCAAAAGTAGACACTGTTTATTTTTGCAATTAGTGAACTTGGTGTGCATTTTGAAAGGAATTACAAATTTGTATGTATATAGTAAGTAATGCGATGCTCATTTACTAACTTCCGGAAAAAAATATAACATTGAATGTTAATGTATAATAATGTTTTTAATGTTATGTATACATATATATATATATATATATATACATATATATACATAACACTAAAACATATTTTTTTTACATTGAGATCCTTAAATGTTTATTAAAACAATCTATTTGTATATAATATTGGAAGAACAGAACTAGTATTATAATTTTCTTATCATAATAAAGGATAGTTCTTTATGATTTTAATATTTGCCACTCTTTCAATACTTATTTTTATTCACTGAATGTCTTTTTCGAAAAATAAAATATCTATATCGATGCATAACATTTGGCAACAACAGACAGTGATATAAAATATAGGATAATGACACTCACTTTTTATTATATATATATATATATATATATATATATATATATATATATATATATATATATATTCTAGTAAACCTCAATTAATTTCACTTAAAAAAAATAATCACAAAATAACCTGTAATGGTTATTATTTAAAATTTCACAAAACAGCAAATTAAAATGACTTCAGATTAGAAAACAACTATAATACTTTCAAACTAATAATAAGGAAATGAATTTACAAAATAACAACACAACGTTATCACTAAACACGAGATACTCAAAAACAACAACCGCACGAATCGAGCGTTACGCAATAAGTGAGTCCGAGAATCTACCCGCGCTGTCTTATATACAAATCTTCAATAGTTGATCTGAATTATCTTCTACACGGCCTTTCCTGACAGGAGACCGTCCTCGGACTCCCTTTTCTTTATTCCAAGAGTGGCATAGAAGGCAAAGTCCCAGACTCTGCTGAAGACAAGTCGTAATTTTGAAGTTCTTGGACTCCGAGATCGGTAGTAGCCTGTAGAGGCTGCTGATCTCCAGATGGTCCCGCTTCTGGCTCTAAGTAGTCTGTCCCTGTTTCTGTGTCTGCACCTGCATGATAAAAAAAATATAAAACAAACACTATAGAGAACAAAAAAATGTATACAACGATACACAGCCCGCAAATAAGACGCGTCCGCCCTATAAACAAGCAATGTAACGCTGCTTTAGTGATTAAGCCATAGGCACGACGTTAGCATTCACTTAATCATGGGCACAAGTCAGAGGCACTACGTGAAGCTATAACTTGGCCTGGCACAAGTCAGAGGCACGACGTGAAGCAATAACTTGGCATAGCAATTGTTAGCCAGAAGCACGGCGTGAGGCTAAATCTAACAATTGTTAACCAGAAAGGAAGCACTACGTGAAGCTATTATCTGGCACACTAACTACCAAGTAACGGTCTGCAGCCCGCACTTGCACTAGGACTCACTCTCAAAATAAGCAGCACAAACTTCAGGTGTCCATTCTCCACGCCATGGGATCATATACTCGGCTGCGGCTTGGGTTGACTTTCCGTAGGATCCCGCCAAAAGTTGCAGTTCATAGCGTCCATGGGGGAGAATCTTTAGAACTCGATAAGGACCTCGCATCCCAGAGTCCAGTTTCCCCGTTGACTGCGCCTGCTTTCTAACAAAAACCAAAGAATTTAATTCATAAAGACGAGCAGGTTTCCTGCCTTGATTAACGTAAGAATCTTGGCCCTGTTGATTTTCTCTAAGTAGCTCTGACGCTCGTTGACGGGTCAGCTCTCTCAGAGCCTCGCGATTTGGACTAGAGCCTTCCAGTGCCACATCTCGTACCAGACTTCGAATAAGAGGTGTCGCTGCGTCAATACCCACCAACAGATTGAGTGCTGAACGCTGTGTTGTCCGATGTCGGGTGATATTCAACACCAGCTGAAGCTTCCAAGTGATGCTAGGCCACCTCTGTTGGCGATAGTTAACCTCAATGCGAATCATATTCAAGATTGTCCTGCAATAACGCTCGACCTGTCCGTTAGATTGATGCATCTCGGGAGTAATTAAATGTACATCAGTTCCCATATTTTTAACCCAATCCAGGAAACTAACACTTTGAAACATTCGTCCCCTGTCAGCAATAATTAGATTTGGAGACCCAAATAAAGAAATAGTATTAGTAACATGACGTTTTAATTCATCAGAGTCTTGCCTATACATTGGGTAAAGTAAACAGAATTTAGAAAATGCATCTACTATTACAAGAATGTATCGGTAACCATCTACTTCGGGAAGTGGACCCATCACGTCCATATGAATGGTGTTAAAAGGTACTTCGGGCTTCTCCCATGAATGAATAGGTTGTAATGGATCTCGCTGTACTTTCTTTTGAGATATACACACTAAACAGTGTAATACATATTTTCGAACAAAAACACGTAACTCTGGAAACCAAAAATGCTTTAAGAGCAAATCTATCGTTTTGTCCACACCAGGATGATCGTGTTCGTCGTGAAACACTCTAAGTAAACTTAACCTGTGCCCCTTAGGTATATAACACAAGTATCTGAGAGACTCACCAGTAGGTGTATACTTGTAATAAAGGATGTCATTTTTCACAATATAACGACTGGCGTCCAACTGACCGTCATTCAGTTTCTGAATGAGGGTCCGAGTTTCTTCGTCTGAACCCTGAGCAATCTGTGCCCAATTCAGAGGCTTCCGAACCGAACACACATTGACCGGGTTTCGACTCAAATAATCGGCGTGAGACATTTGAGTACCCTTCCGATAGTCCAGCTCAAAGTCAAAATCCTGCAGGTATATCCACCACCGAGCCACCCTAGGAAGTAAATCTTTCTTTCGTTGGGTTAACTTGAGTGCATTGCAATCGGTGACTACGATGAAGTGTACACCTACAAGATAATGACGAAAGTGCTGTAGCACTTTAACAACCGCCAGAGTTTCCAATTCGTAGGAATGGTACTTACCTTCAGCACCCTGCGTTAACTTACTGAAGTAAGCAACTACTCGCTTATGACCACCTTCGTGTAACTGTAAAAAAATACCACCATAGCCAATAGAACTGGCATCTGTGTGTACTTCGATTGGCAAGGATGGGTCATAAACAGCAAGCACCGGTTCACTGGTTAAACATTGAATAATTACCTCACGAGCAGTCTGCTGTTCTGGTCCCCAACTAAATGGGACACCTTTACGTGTCAATGCAGCAATACAAGCAGTTTTTTGAGCAAAGTTCGGTATGTATCGCCGAAAATAGCTGGCTAAGCCCATGAACTGGCGAACCTGTTTAACATTTTTGGGGTCTTCAGCCCCTGTTAAAGCTCTTACCTTTTCACTGCTCGGCCTTACCTGTCCTTCACTAATACTGCGACCTAAATATTCTATTGAACTGGAAAGAAAAGAACATTTCTTTAAGTTGATGGAGAAACCTGCATTTGTTAGCGTGTCAAGTACCTTATGCAAAAGACTCAATCCGCTGTCTATTGACGCGCTCATAATTAAAATGTCATCAATGTATACCAGGATATCACCAGATTCTATGAATGATCTTAATGTTTTTGAAATTATCCGCTGATAAACCACAGGAGCATTAGCCAAACCATACGGCATTTTCAAATACTCATAATGGCCTTCGGGTGTGACAAAGCCAGTAAAGGGTACTGAAGATTTTTGCAAAGGTATCTGGTGAAACCCTGTCGCCATATCTAAAGAGGTAAAGTATCTATTACGTCCCAGTCGATCAATATGATCATCTATCCGAGGTAAGGGAAAACGATCTTTAATTGTCACATCATTTAACTTCCTAAAATCAACGCACATGCGATCCGAGCCATCCTTTTTCTTCACTAGAAGAATAGGACTGGCATAGTCAGACTCAGACTCTTGTATAATCCCAGTTTTCAACAAGTCTTTAACAATATCACGAACGCGAAGTGTCTCAGCATAAGACAAACGATATGGGCGATAACTAATAGGAATATCACTCTTCAACCGAATGGTCATACTACCAGTATTTACCGTTGACGTAGCAGTGCCAGATATTAAAAACTTTTTAAATTTCTCTACTATTATCAACAACCGTTGAAGCTCATTACCAACAAGAGGCGTGTTTACAGGGATAGATACATGAGACTGAACGGTCATGACCCTATTTACATTTAAATTCCTAGTCAATATTTGCTTGTCACGCGTCCGAATATAACTAACGCCTTCTCTGTTAAGTACGTCCGTACCTACAATGACCGGGGTATTCATATACTCGGTGTCAACTATATAAAAGTCAACATCAAGAGATAAGCCGTCAAATTCGATCAATAAAGTTACATAAGAAGTACTTTCAATCTCCTGGCTACCTAAACCCTTGAGTATACGAAATGTAGGCTTATGCGCGCAACTAAAATGTTTTAATAAGTGAGACGAGATTAATGATAGCGTCGAACCACTATCTATCAAAACATCGACAGGTACGCCTTGAATAACAGCAACGATCACATCACTATTGTAGGTAACTTCCTGTTTTTGGCAAAAATTGACATTATTTTTATTACGTGATTCCGATTTTAACTTAGCAAAACAATTTTCAGTTTTATGACCAGATTTTTTGCAAAACGTACATGTATCGGGTTTTGTAGGAACAAAAACGGGCTTAGAGATTAAATTATCCTGGTTTAGAGGGCGCTCATTTGAATTCGACTTAAACTTTTTACATACAGCCTGAGTATGCCCCGGCTGACCACACGAAAAACACTTTCCCGATTCAAAATGTCTTTTTCTTTGATTAGGATACCGTGATTTACTTTTATTTAGGTACGAACCGCTAGACCTAACTGGAACAGAATTAACCCCAGACGTGGATGGTTTAACATAATTAGAAAAGAAATCTACAAGATTGTTTGGAGATAGTTTAGCATTTGTAGCACACGCCTTAATATGGGGATCGTTAATACCGCGAATCACAATGGCTGTAATTAACTCATCGCTAAGTCCCCTTACAATTCGCAAACGAAGAAGTGACCGGCGAGCATAATCGGCGTACGAAACGTAATTATCCGAATTAGTGCTCATTACATCAAACAAAATACTGGCGACATCAGGAACTTTTGGACATAAAGGTTTAAACTCCTTCTTAAAATTGGACCAACTACGTTCGGCGGTCACCCACTCACTTAACCACGACTTGGCATCCCCTTTAAGACAGTTACCGATTCGTAAAAGACATTCATAATCGTTCCAGTTATTCAGCGATTTGGCACGTTCCACCTCCTCGCACCAATCATCGATATTCTGTAAATTTGGATCAAAATTAGAAATGTAACAGTTTGTATTTAAAGAACTAGTGGTATTTATAGCGCGGATAGCATCTACAATACGGTCAGTAAATGTCGACGGAACACTTATTTGAGTGGTATTACGCTCCGAGTCTAAGTCCGGTACAGACGGTGCTTCCGGGGCACCCCGCGAAGGCAGAGGGATCGACGGAGTCATAGACCGTTGATCCCTATGCGTGGACATCGCAAATCCTTCAACTAAGGAGGTCGCGCCGCGTTCAATCGGTTCATGACGTGGTACTGGTGAGAGCACGGGCCTCACATCACACTGCACCGGTGGCGGTGTGTTTCGCGTAGCTACCTGATTCTCAATAGATCGGAGACGTTCTAACATTGTTTCCATATCGCGCCTCAATTGACCGTTTGAAGAACGATCGCGATGTCTACTACGTCGGTAATCACGACTTCTCCTGCGACTTTCCCGTTTATGATAATTACGATCAGACATTACACACAATGTGGGTATATCGAACACTGAATAAAAATAAAAATCACCAATTGATAGTTAACAAAAAGAAACCGTAAGATTTTAACGTAAACACAATCAGAACGGACGAGCAGAATAAGATCACGATAATCCTATCCCACTTCTGATCTAGTAAACCTCAATTAATTTCACTTAAAAAAAATAATCACAAAATAACCTGTAATGGTTATTATTTAAAATTTCACAAAACAGCAAATTAAAATGACTTCAGATTAGAAAACAACTATAATACTTTCAAACTAATAATAAGGAAATGAATTTACAAAATAACAACACAACGTTATCACTAAACACGAGATACTCAAAAACAACAACCGCACGAATCGAGCGTTACGCAATAAGTGAGTCCGAGAATCTACCCGCGCTGTCTTATATACAAATCTTCAATAGTTGATCTGAATTATCTTCTACAATATATATACATATATATATATATATATATATATATATATATATTCTACGTGTTCAATTCATGACTGAGTACATAAAACAGTAGTTATAAATGTGGTCTGTTTGTTTGTACTCGAATCACGGAAACAATATGGACTGATTTGGTCATATTTAGTATTTTAATAATAAATTTCAATTCCGCAAACGAGTAGTCTAGAACAAGTGGTAATGTAATCTGTTCATAATTTTCAAATTTGACATGTAATAATAATAATATATTTGATTGTTTAACAAACTACGATAACTTCGTTCTAATATATGTAGTTTATAGTCATTCATACATCATATACATATGGATCGCTAATATTATACATTACATATTTTTTTTTATTTTCAACGTGTACATTGAGTTTATGTAACTAAATGATTTATGATTTAGGTTAATATATACATTTCGATATGGTTAGTTTACATCCTAATATTTAAATATCAGTGTTGTTTAATTTTATTTACTACTATTATCTATAAATAATAGAAAATAAAATATTATATAACTAGAAAAAAAAACCATTTTTTGAGTTCATTCGATTCGAATAAAAAGATTCTCTGTTCCTCTCTTCTGACCTTGTTATGTATTCTTATTGTACGGAGACGCTTATGCGAATAATTTGAGTATTCATTATATGGTTTCGTTTCATTAAATAAAGAGAGAATAGAACTATTACTATTAAGTTATTTATAAACTAATTTCAAACAATTAAATCTTTTTTAATGTATATGTTAATATAAATATCATAGTTCGTGACTTATAATGCTTGTCAAAACTTTAAATTGTGATAGGACGAGGTAGTTAGAACTAAGATATAATAAGAATGTATAATTTCTCCATCAGAGAGGAAAAAAAAGAAGCCAGTTAAAAAACTAACACACAAGAGAGTCAAGTTAAAGTTTATTATCATTTTAAGAGAGAGAATACATTACGTTATGTTATGTTTATCTTTGTCATTTGTATTTATCGGTACACAATTTCAGTGGAGACAGATATCAATATAGCCCCTAATTGTTTTGTTACGCGCGGGTAAATGATCAATTAATCACAAGTTGAAGAGATGAGACAACTTTTGCTCAAGTCCCTTCATTAATATCAAAAATATTAAGTATATTTATGTTTCTTTACGGAAAGAACAGTCACGCTAGTTCGGGCATTTGGCCTTACAAATGCTTATGCAAAAAAAGAATTACGAATGAAATATATCAAGTAAGGATGTTTGACAAATGTAGGAGAGGCCAACCAAACAATATAGGCATCTGCAAAACTATTGCGTAACTTTTTTCACAGCTCAAATGATAATTACTAACGAAAAAAATATTATAAAGAATTAAAAAAACGGGCGTTTTTATAACTTTTAATTATTTTTTTTCTGTTTTTTTTTTTTTTACCTTGTACTAAATCCACCTACAAACACAGTAATTTCACTTGTTTATGTTAGTTACGAACATAGCTACGAACCATCTCGGCGAACCAAGATTTCGAATAAAAAAAACGCTTTTAAATTAATAAATTCGTAACAAGCTACCTTGATTTTGAACACTTCATTGTCTCTGTCTATCTCAATGGGAAATGTTTGTAAGATACATAATCTTCATTTATTTGATTTAACGAATTATAATTTTAATATAATCAATGTTTATTCCAGACACATTTTTAGGATACTCGTAAAACATTTATTTTGTCTTAATAGCTCTAGGTAATTGATCTAATTAAGTTCATCTCTTTTAGAGACATTAATGTTCTTATTATATGTCATTGCTAATGTCACCCATTGCTTAGAGTACTGCTCAAGAGTTCTTCTTAATCCCATCTTTTGAGTCTTTTGACAAACTGAACTTTCTTTTAAAAAACCGAGCATGTCAGATTTGCGTTTAATTTACGTAAAACTTCGAGATACCATTTCACAAAACCGTCATACGTCAAATGCATCATCTTAGTGCTTCCCGTGTAAAACGTACGTAAACCGGGATGAATAAACAATTTAATCACCAAGGTGCAATTGTGCATTGTGTAGATGACCTCTTTAATTTTTTGCTATTTTACTCTATTTAGAGACTCTTATATAAAGAAAAAGTATCTGTTATAATCATATGAATATTGTTGATCGCAAATCTAACCTATACATACTTTATAGTAAATTAAAAAATAGTATTAGTATTTTAATTAGGATCTACCATCTATAAATGGGATGTATCAAAAATGTACAAAAAAATTGTTACAGAAACAATTTAATATTTTTCGTACTGTACCAAAACAAACAGAAGCGGATAAATGATAAAAAAATAAATTTTGACCTCTAATTGATTAAAAGTGAACTTCAGACCAAATATAATAGAATAACACTTTCATGCAATTCTAACATGTGGTATGACTACATTTTATCCCCTTATAAAACTTTCTAGACACTTCATTAATGTTAATTAATACTACATATACAATTCAGTTTTCCATTATCTCTATGAATGTATATAACGACAAAATCTGAAATAGTTTTAATTCACATTAGTTCAATTACTACCAAAACCAGCTGGACCAGACATTGCATGTTTGCATTACTAATCAAATATCACTTGACTTTGTTATACATGTGTATAACAGAGTCTAAACAGTCAGTATCAGTAAAACTATTTATAAATAAAGACTAACTTTGACTTATTTAGTAATAATCTATTTCTAATTACGAACTGATGCTGATGGCAAATGAGATTGTCATCTTAATTGGTCAAAGCAATTGCAAAATACAAAAATAGGTGTTCGACAACAATTTTTATCATTTTCCGATAGTGATTATCATATGAGCTGTAAAAAAAATTACGCCTAGATTAAGTTAGCGTCACAAAAACCTATATCGTTTTAGTGGCCTCTCCTACTTTTACCACTCATCCTCCCTTCATACATTTCTTTTGTAATTCATCTTTTGCATAAGCACATGAAAAGCCAAATGCCTAAATTAGCGTAACATTCCTTTTCGTAAAGAAACATAAATATACTTAATATTTTTTATATGAATGAAGGGACTTTAGCAAAGTTATCTCATCTATTCAACTTGTGATTGATTTATCATTTACTCTCGACTGACAAAACCATTAAGGGCTTTATTGATATCTGTTTGCAATGAAATTGTGTACAGCAATTACAGATGACAAAGTTAAACATGAGATATTCTCTCACTTAATAGTTAAATTATAACAAACTTAAACTTGACTATTGTCTTAGTTTTCAAAATGACTTCGTAATATTTTTTTTCTACCTGTTGCAGAAATTTTATATTCTTATTATATCTTAGTTCTAACTCCCTTTCCCTAAAGTTTTAGCAAGCATTTTATACATCTATTTTACACGAAACATGATATCTATATTGACAAATAACTACATTCAAAAATCTTAAATTGTTAAATAGAAAAGATTATTCGTTTATAATTTCCATAGTAATTTAATAATATTAGTTCTATTCTCTCAATATTTAATGAAACGAAACGATAGAATGAATACTTAAATTATTCGTGTGAGCGTCTCCGTTCAGTAAGAATACATAACGAGGTCAATGAACAGAGAATCTATTTATTCAAATAGAATGAACTTAAAGACATGTATAATAGTGAATACATAAATTACTATATTTTTTTAAAACTACTATATTATTATTGCAAAATATTATTCATCGATAATTTTTTTTTTTTTTCGAAAAAGACATTCAGTGAATTAAAATATGTACTGAAAAAGTGGTAAATAATAAAAATAAAGTGAAGACCTAAGAAAATTATAAATAATACTAGTTTCGTTCTCTCAAAATTTATTGAAACTGAACGATAGAATACTCAAATTGTTTACATTAGCTTCTCCACTTTGCAAGAATACATAACGAAGTGAATTAACAAACAATATATACATATATTCGATTTGAATGTGTTTAAAAACTAAAATAATTAATTAGCAAGTAAGACACTTGTACAAAGACGATTTATATCTCAGTTGTGTTTATTAATAAATTAATAAAATAAGTTCAGTTCATGTTCAAGTTTGTGTTCAGTTCACAGAGAAAATAAGATAATACATAGTTTAAAATCTGATTCTACTCGCATCACAGAAATACTATAGGACAGATTTTGATCATATTTAGTATACTTATAAAAAATTCTAAGCGGGAAAGTTAGTAGTCTATAATAAGGGGTAATTAAATCTGTTAATATTTTTAAATATATGTAGTATCGATAAGTATATTTGTTTATCTAATAAACTAATACTTAGTACATTTTGTCTAACTATTTCGTTCTAGTATTTGTAATTTCAAGTAATTTATGTAAACCGTAGTGAATCGCTGGTATTATATCATTACATTTTAATTTAATATAGAATGAAAAATAAACCGATACGGTCGGGGATTCAAACCCGCGACCACTGGGAAACCATCCCGTCACTCTAGCAATTGAGCTATCTGATCTTCTTTATGGGATTATTTAAACTGCAAAGTTAGAAACATTGGTTAGGATTTTGTAAAAAGCCTAATAGATGTCACCTCTGTTCCATACATATAAATAAATACAGTAAGTCAAGTACACACCATGCGTCAAGTGCGTTTTCATAGAGTTTTCCGTGTAAAAGTAACCAAGGTGAGAAATGAACGACGTAAGCCGAGGTGAATAAACAATTTGACTACAAAGGTGCGAATGTGTATTGTGTTGACGATCTCTTCCGTTCTTTGCTTGCTTGCTTTTATTCTACTCCACGTTACAGAAAAAAAAATATAATAAAGAGTTATAACTTCAGGAACACTAAAGGAACAGAAAACTAAATCTAGTCAACACAATGTAAAATATTGCTAGAATGTGTTAGCTGTGGTCTGAACCATTCTCATCGAGATAAATACTTTTTTATATTAATGACTCTTCTCATTTCTACCTCTTGAAATTTGTTTTTTTTTGACAACTTAATATTAATTTTAATAAGACTCATATAACAAATAGGTATTTATAATATTTATTTTTAATTTATATATACTTGTTGGTAAAGTAAATATTAATATTGTATACATAAAAAAACTATACCAGTATTTATTTGTATTTTATGAAGTGGTTGAATCTATAATTGGAAAATATCAGAAATGTCATTAAAATTGTATTTACTTACATGCAATTTCGTCAAAGAAACTCTTAGTAAAATTCGTTAAAATAAATTATTTTCACAACATTATCGCTATGAATGTTAAATAAAAAACAAGGGAAGAATTATCTGCACATTTTTTTAAAATAAAATGCAAGGTAGAACGAAATACGTGTCTGGCACGAAGATGCATGGCAACACCAGATCGCATGATATGTGTGTTTGTGTGTATTGAACATTAACCGAGGATATATTTTCACGGAACCTTTTTTAATATAAGCATTTTAAGGAGTTTTTTTTTAATAAAAATCTATCCATTCATTCTATTTTTAAAAAGATCTTACTTGGATCAAATTCGGATTCAATAAATATTCATTATAAACTTGAATTTTCTTAATTCAATATTCTTTTGTAAATAAAATCCCTAGACGTTATTAAAAGTGTAAAAAAATACTGATTGAAGATTTCTTCCAGACGTCCACCATTAGATTGATGAAACATCTCAAGGGTTCAAAGTTTGTACTGCCATTGGCTCAGCGGGAGTAATAAAGTTTCGTAAAGGTAAAAAATAAACACAGGTATAGTTAAAACTAAATACCGTCGCTTTGATACATATTTTACATTATCGCAAGATTAAATTTTATCTGTCTTTTTATCTATAACATTTTAATCCTCAAATTCATGATACTTTTTACTGTTTCTTTCTTTCGTCATTTGTTATGTTTTCTTTCGTCATTTGTATTTATCGGTACACAATTTTAGTGGAGACAGATATCAATATAGCCCTTAATTGTTTTGTTACGCGCGGGTAAATGATTAATTAATCACAAGTTGAAGAGATGAGACAACTTTTGCTCAAGTCCCTTCATTAATATCAAAAATATTAAGTATATTTATGTTTCTTTACGGAAAGAACAGTTACGCTAGTTCGGGCATTTGGCCTTACAAATGCTTATGCAAAAGAAGAATTACGAATGAAATGTATCGAGTAAGGATGTTTGGCAAATGTAGGAGAGGCCAACCAAACAATATAGGTATCTGCAAAACTATTGCGTAACTTTTTTTACAGCTCAAATGATAATTACTTTCGAAAAAAATATAATTAAGAATTAAAAAAGAGGGATTTTTTTAACTTAAATTTTTTTTTCTGGTTTTTATTTTTTTTTCTACGTTGTACTAAATTAACCTACAAACACACTAATTTCACTTGTTTATGTTATTACAATCAATTTTGCATTAGAACTCTTCACTAGCACTAGTAAAAGCTCCATATCTTGGAGACGACTGATTTCGACCAAACATAGCTACTAACCATCTCGCGAACCCAGCATTCGATTAAAAAAAAACCGCATTTAAATTAATAAATTCGGAGCAAACTACCTTGATTTTGACCACTCTAATGTCTCTGTCTATCTCAATGGGAAATGTTTGTAAGATACATAATCTTCATTTATTTGATTTAACGAATCATATTTTAATTAAATAAATAATTAATCCAGACACATTTTTAGGATACCCGTTAAACATTTATTTTGTCTTAATAGCTCTAGGTAATTGATCTAATTAGGTTCATCTCTTTTAGAGAAATTAATGTTCTTATTTTATGTCATTGGTCCTCCATTGCTTAGAGTACTGCTCAAGAGTTCTTCTTAATCTTTTGAGTCTTTTGACAAACTGAACATTCTTTTACAAAACCGAGCATGTCAGATTTGCGTTTAATTTACGTAAAACTTCGTGATACCATTTCACAAAACCGTCATACGTCAAATGCATTATCTTAGCGCTTCCCGTGTAAAAGTTACCAAGTTGAGAATTGAAGGACGTAAACCGGGGTGAATAAACAATTTAATTGCCAAGGTGCAATTGTGCATTGTGTAGATGACTTCTTCCATACTTTACTATTTTACTCTATTTAGAGACTCTTGTATAAAGAAAAAGTACTTATCTGTTATAATCATATGAATTTTGTTGATCGCAAATCTAACCTATACATACTTTATGGTAAATTGAGAAATAGTATTAGTATTTTAATGTTATTTAACGATTTTTCAAAAATGTATATAAAAAATTGTAACAAAAACAATTTAATATTTTTCGTAGGATAGCAAAACAAGCAGAAGCGGATAAATGATAAAAAAATTAAAATTTGACCTCTAACTGATTAAAAGTGAACTTCAGACCAAATATAATAGAATAACACTTTCATGCAATTCTAACATGTGGTATGACTACATTTTATCCCCTTATAAAACTTTCTAGACACTTCATTAATTTTAATTAATACTACATACACAATTCAGGTTTACCATTATCTCTATGAATATATATAACGACAAAATCTGAAATAGTTTTAATTCATATTAGTTCAATTACTTCTAAAACCAGTTGGACCAGACATTGCATGTTTGCATTACTAATCAAATATCTCTTGACTTTGTTATACATGTGTTTCAGTAAGTACTTATTAATACAGGTGGAAATTTTGGTTATATTCTTAATAAACTAGGATGCATAACTATTAGCATGCTAATGGTCACGATTATTATACACCGACAAGCAATGTAAATTAATGTTTGAAAATATCTATAAACGTGTATAGCCATGTTAAGCTTATTTAAATTTTAATATATATATATATAGATTGAAAAATCTACCTATACGAGCAGGGATTCCAACCCGCGACCTCTTGGGAACCGTCCCGTCGCTCTACCAATTGAGCTACGGGATCGCAACCCGTCTTGGTGTATTAAATATTCTATGTCTGATCATCTTTATCGCGACGGTGGTAACGAATCCTAACTAATGTTTTTAACTTTGCAGACGGGACAGTTTCCCAGAGGTTGCGGGTTCGTATCATTAAATCTTTGAAGTGAGGCGACGGTCATTAAAACAATAAACGTATATGTAAAAAATGGCAATTATGAATATATATGTGTAATAAAATAAATTTCTTATTTGCTGATTAATTATTTTAGTTTTTAAAGACATTCAAGTCGAAAGAATATATTGTTTGTTAATTTACTTCGTTATGTACTTTACGTATTCTTGCAAAGGGAAGAAGCTAATACAAACAATTTAAGTATTCTATCGTTCAGTTTCAATAAATATTGAGAGAACGAAACTAGTATTATAATTTTCTTATGTATAAAAAATTTACCTCTTCATTATTACATCGTTATATTATGTCCAGACATTTTGCTTATACACAAATGTTGATAGTAATGCTGTTTTTTTTTATTTTAATATTTAGCACTCTTTCAGTTCTTATTTTATGGATGCTTACGATGGGTAGGGTTGGTTCAGACTATGACATAAAATATAGTATAATAAAACTCACCGTTAGAAAAAGAAAATTCTACGTGTTCAGTTAATGACACAGATAATAAAATAAAAGTTCGACTTACATCACAGAAATAATATTGAACTGATTTTGATCATATTTAGCATATAAAAAATCTAAGTTAGTGTTCTAGAATATGTGGTAATGTAATCTATGGATAATTTTTAACGACCTAACGACCTTAAAATGTACATAATAATATATATTTTTTCCCTTTTTAGACTTCGTGATTTTTTTTAAAAATCGCTTTTGTGCATATATTTAAGTTCATTCTATTCGAATAAATAGATTCTCTGTTCATTGACCTCGTTATGTATTCTTACTGAACGGAGACGCTCACACGAATAATTTAAGTATTCATTCTATCGTTTCGTTTCATTAAATATTGAGAGAAAAGAACTAATATTATTAAATTACTATGGAAATTATAAACGGATAATCTTTTCTATTTAACAATTTAAGATTTTTGAATGTAGTTACTTGTCAATATAGATATCATGTTTTGTATAAAATAGATGTATAAAATGCTTGCTAAAACTTTAGGGAAAGGGAGTTAGAACTAAGATATAATAAGAATGTAAAATTTCTGCAACAGGTAGAAAAAAAATATCACGAAGCCATTTTGAAAACTAAGACAATAGTCAAGTTTAAGTTTGTTATAATTTAACTATTAAGTGAGAGAATATCTCATGTTTAACTTTGTCATCTGTAATTGCTGTACACAATTTCATTGCAAACAGATATCAATAAAGCCTTTAATGGTTTTGTCAGTCGAGAGTAAATGATAAATCAATCACAAGTTGAATAGATGAGATAACTTTGCTAAAGTCTCTTCATTCATATAAGAAATATTAAGTATATTTATGTTTCTTTACGGAACGGAATGTTATGCTAGTTTGGGCATTTGGCTTTCCATATGCTTATGCAAAAGATGAATTACAAAAGAAATGAATAAAGGTAATTAGTGGTAAAAGTAGGAGAGGCCACTAAAACGATATAGGTTTTTGTGACGCTAACTTAATCTAGGCGTAATCTTTTTTACAGCTCATATGATAATCACTATCGGAAAATGATAAAAATTGTGGTCAAACACCTATTTTTGTATTTTGTAATTGCTCAGACCAATTGAGATGACAATCTCATTTGCCATCAGCATCAATTCGTAATTAGAGATGGATTATTACTAAATAAGTCAAAGTTAGTCTTTATTTATAAATAATAATAATAATAAATTTTAACTAAATAAGTCAAAGTTAGTCTAGTGCACCAAGTTCCCCGCTATTTTTTTTTTTCGCGTACTGAACAAGAGCCAAATCAATGGTTTTTAGTAACTTACGTGTATGTATGTAAAAATGAATGTATGTGGTACAATTGACCTTAATATTGGACGTTTAATTGTCTCTGTCTATCTCCAGGGGAAATGTTTGTAGGATATATAATCTTCTTTTATTTTACTTCAACAAGTCAGTATTTTTTTGTAACGAACTTCTTAAGGCAAAAGATTTATTTTATATTAATAACTCTAATTTTTCTCTTTTAGTACATTTCTTTTAGAGACATGCCTTAAGTGTTCTTATTATATTACAGTGCTAATATCCTTCATTGCTTCGAGTTCTGTTCAAAAGCTCTTTATTTGTGCAAACGATTTACTTAAACAATAAAAAAAATATTAATATAGGAATACAAAAAAATTGTAATATAAGATTTATTAAAAACTAATATTAAGTTTTGTGGGAAACAAACTTTACGAGGAAGGAATAAGGGATATCATTAATTGTTCAACAACATTTATATTATCCTAACATGTACTTTTTTACATAAGAGTCTGAAAATAGAGTAGAAACCAAAGAACCTACAGAAAAGGTCGTCTACAAAATACACAATAAGAAAATAATAAATTGTTTGTATAAACAAATTTTACATACATCAAAAGACATTAGATGATAATACTAATATGTACTTGCATAGTATTTTAATATTTAATGTTATTTTTAGGTCACCTTATAATATATTTATATAT
The DNA here is from genome assembly GCA_959347405.1 of Napeogenes sylphis. Classification (NCBI taxonomy): domain Eukaryota; kingdom Metazoa; phylum Arthropoda; class Insecta; order Lepidoptera; family Nymphalidae; genus Napeogenes; species Napeogenes sylphis. The sequence continues at coordinate 19,833,716 of OY365778.1, read as the reverse complement.
AACTAAATTGAAACTATTAACAGTTAATCTAAACAAAAAAAGGAAGTAGAAAATAACATATATTTGTAATGTAAGAATTATTGAAATTAATATTAGCTCGTAAAGAACATAATTTTTATGCGGTAGGAATGAGAGAAGTGATTAATTTAAAAATGTATATATGTGGCGACTAGTAAGGTTATTACCAGACCGCTATTAGCGACTTATACAATCTAGCAATATTTCACATTGTAGTGACAACATTTAGTTTTCTGCAAAATTTGATCAGTCTAAAATCTAGATCTTATTTTATAGTTCAAGGACAATATTCTTATTATTATAAGAAATACTTCTTCTTTATATAACAGTCCGTAAATTGAGTAAGATAAGGAAGTACGGAAGAAGTCGTCTACACAATACACATTCGCACCATTGTGATTAAATTGTTTATTCACCCCGGCTTATGTCGTTCACGTCTCACCATGGATACTTTTACATGAAAAGCTCTGCGAATATGAATTTGTCTCATTATATAATCTATTATTTTTAACGCCGGCGTATGTAAATTTGTTTGTTTTTGTAAAAGAACATTTTAAAATTGCAGATAAATTGCGGTTATCTAAGTTCAGTTTGTCAAAGACCTCAAAAGGTGGGATTGAGAGCTCTTGAGCAGAACTTGAACTAAAGAAGGACATAAGCAATAACATATAATAACAATAATGTCATAAAGGTTATTAAGAATAAAATCATGTTGTTTTACCTTTAAAAAATGTATAATAAAAATCAAAGTGATTTAAAATTCTAACTATTTTATTATGTACCTACTGATGATACTTAATATAACCCTTACGTAAAGGCTCTTTTTGAAATTAGGGTAACAAAATACACATCAAAAGGTTGCTATGCAGTAGTATTTATAGTGCTGGACCTAATATATAATATTATATTTATGCAACAGGAATCCCTATAAAAGCAAAGCTCCACTCATATTAAACTCTACTATTAAAATGTACAGGTTCTGTATAAATTGTATGAGATTATAAGCTAAAGTTTCTTTCTTTTTTTTTATGAACGTTCGTTTATTAATTTTAAAGTAACGTAATTTATGTGAAAAAGAATATAATGTGACCACATGTGTGCGAGGAAACTTCTGGGAGCTACGCCTCGGAGACCGTGACCGATAACAATTTTTGTGACCGCTAACACCTTTCTGGAACCCTGCACACAAATAAAACACTTAAGTAAAATACGTAATTTTTATCAATATTGAGTTTTTTTCTTGTAAGATTAAACTTTTAAATAACTATGCCGAAGTATAGTAAAAGGATTATCTTACAAATATTGCCCACTGGGAAAGGCAGAAACAGTGGAACGTCTGAAATCACGGTTCAGACTGTGTAACTGATTGATCATTTACTCTCGACTGACAAAACAATTAAGGGATTTATTGATATCTGTCTGCACTGTAGTTGTGTTCGGTAATTATAGATTACAAAGGTAAACATAATGCATTATCTCACTAATTAATTACATTATAATAAACTACCTGTGTTAGTGTTTTTAAACCGGATATGCTTAATTTTTTTCTTCAACCTGTTGAATGAATTATATATCCTTATAATGAAGTTTTAACAAGCCTTATAAGTTACGAACTACAATATTTTTAGTGACATATAACTCAACAATTATTTAATAACATTTAAAAATATTAAATTGTTAAGTAGAAATTAATTTCCGTTAACAATTTCAATAATAATTGAATAATAATAATTTTATTCTCTTAATATTTAATGAAACGAAACGATAGAATGAATACTTAAATTATTCGTGTGAGCGTCTCCGTTCAGTAAGAATACATAACGAGGTCAATGAACAGAGAATCTATTTATTCAAATAGAATGAACTTAAAGACATGTATAATAGTGAATACATAAATTACTATATTTTTTTAAAACTACTATATTATTATTGCAAAATATTATTCATCGATAAAATTATATTTTTTTTCGAAAAAGACATTCAGTGAATTAAAATATGTACTGAAAAAGTGGTAAATAATAAAAATAAAGTGAAGACCTAAGAAAATTATAAATAATACTAGTTTCGTTCTCTCAATATTTATTGAAACTGAACGATAGAATACTCAAATTGTTTACATTAGCTTCTCCACTTTGCAAGAATACATAACGAAGTGAATTAACAAACAATATATACATATATTCGATTTGAATGTGTTTAAAAACTAAAATAATTAATTAGCAAGTAAGACACTTGTACAAAGACGATTTATATCTCAGTTGTGTTTATTAATACATTAATAAAATAAGTTCAGTTCATGTTCAAGTTTGTGTTCAGTTCACAGAGAAAATAAGATAATACATAGTTTAAACTCTAAGGAATACTATAGGACAGATTTTGATCATATTTAGTATTGGACGTTTAAATAAATTCTAAGCGGGAAAGTTAGTAGTCTATAATAAGGGGTAATTAAATAATATTTTTAAATATGATATGTAGTATCGATAAGTATATTTGTTTATCTAATAAACTAATACTTAGTACATTTTGTCTAACTATTTCGTTCTAATATTTGTAATTTCAAGTAATTTATATAAACCGTAGTGAATCGCTGAAATTATATCATTACATTTTAATAAATATAGAATGAAAATAAACCGAATACGGAAAGGGTTTCAAACCCGCGACCACTGGGAAACCATCCCGTCAATATAGCAATTGAGCTATCTGATCTTCTTTATTATTTAAACTGCAAAGTTAGAAACATTGGTTAGGATTTTGTAAAGAGCCTAATAGATGTCACCACCGTTCCATACATATAAATAAATATAGTAAGTCAAGTACATACCATGCGTCAAGTGCGTCTTCATAGAGTTTTCTGTGTAAAAGTAACCAAGGTGAGAAATGAACGACGTAAGCCGAGATGAATAAACAATTTGACTACAAAGGTGCGAATGTGTATTGTGTTGACGATCTCTTCCGTTCTTTGCTTGCTTGCTTTTATTCTACTCCACGTTACAGAAAAAAAATATATAATAAAGAGTTATAACTTCAGGATCACTAAAGGAACAGAAAACTAAATCTAGTCAACACAATGTGAAATATTGCTAGAATGTGTTATCTGTGGTCGGAACCATTCTCATCGAGACATATACTTTTTTATATTAATGACTCTTCTCATTTCTACCGCTAGAAATTTGTTTTTTTTGACAACTTAATATTAATTTTAATAAGACTCATATAACAAATAGGTATTTATAATATTTAGTTTTAATTTATATATATTTGTTGGTAAAGAAAATATTAATATTGTATACATAAAAAAAACTATACCAGTATTTATTTGTATTTTATGAAGTTGTAGGATCTATAATTGGAAAATATAAAAAATGTCATTAAAATTGTATTTACCTACATGCAATTTTGTCAAAGAAACTCTTAGTAAAATTCGTTAAAATAAATTATTTTCACAACATTATCGCTATGAATGTTAAATAAAAATCAAGGGAAGAATTATCTGCACATTTTTTTAAAAATAAAATGCAAGGTAGAACGAAATACGTGTCTGGCACGAAGATGCATGGCAACACCAGATCGCATGATATGTGTGTTTGTGTGTATTGAACATTAACCGAGGATATATTTTCACGAAACCTTTTTTAATATAAGCATTCTAAGGAGGTTTTTTTAATCAAAATCTATCCATTCATTCTATTTTTAAAAAGATCTTACTTGGATCAAATTCGGATTCAATAAATATTCATTATAAACTTGAATCTTCTTAATTCAATATTCTTTTGTAAATAAAATCCCTAGACGTTATTAAAAGTGTAAAAAATACTGATTGAAGATTTCTTCCAGACGTTCACCATTAGATTGATGAAACATCTCAAGGGTTCAAAGTTTGTACTGCCATTGGCTCAGCGGGAGTAATAAAGTTTCGTAAAGGTAAAAAATAAACACAGGTATAGTTAAAACTAAATACCTTCGCTTTGATACATATTTTTCATTATCGCAAGATTTAATTTTATCTGTCTTTTTATCTATAACATTTTAATCCTCAAATTCATGATACTTTTTAATGTTTCACACAGAGAAAACCAATTATTGATTATTTTTTTTTAAATATGAAACAATAATTATAATTTATCAATGCTACCAACCGCTATAAATTTATTTACCAATGCTACCAACCCAAGCATGTAAAAAGAAAATAGGGTCATTTCTTATGTGTATCAAAATGTCGGTCACTAGTTTACGATGTGTACAGATGGAAACTCCTTAACACACCTGAGCTTAGAGCTAGTGTACGGCGAAAGCGGATTGAAACTTTGGATATGTGTTAGTTTGCAATACTTATATCCTATTTACATGTGTATATATATATACGTATATATATATATATATATATATATATACCAACAAGTAATGGTAAAATAAAAAAAAAAGACTATAAAAAGAAATAGCGTACATTTTGAAATTTTCAGTTTCTATCCTTATGATTTTTAAAATTGTTACGATAAATTGAATTTTATAACGAATACTTTATATATAATTTTTAGCCTTTTACGCTCTCGCTACGACCATGGCTTAGGCTGGAGTTATAAACTTCAGGTTAAGCATCTGTAGTCTAGTTTAATGTGTAGTTACATTTTATGTAACAAATAAAATTCTTGTATAAGAAGAGATAATTGTAATTTATCATTAAATAAACAACATATAACATGTACATGGTTATTCTATTTGATGTACAAAATATAATAACAGTCATCAGAAAGAGCATATTTCTGTTACTAATGGAAACATATAACGAAGTCTTGCTCATGTTGATAATTCTTAGTGATATTAATTTATATATATTTTTACGCAAACAATTTAGTTTAATATTTTATTAAATTTTAATATAAAAAGTTATTCAAAATTATATTATTTTATTGAGAGAATTCAAGCAAAGCAGTAATCTTAGTTAATCCAAATAAAGTTAGGAAACTATTCACGGGTGAGATGGAGCCAAATTCCTCAAGGAACTCTAGACGACATGTAGGCCAGGAGTTGATGCTGATATTCATTGAAGCATTTGTATGAAAAAACAAATGCTTCAATGAATATCAGCGAATGAAAAATGAGGATTATTGTTTTTATATCTGCCGCTTTGTTTGTGTGGTTGGCGCAGAAGCCTACGTAGCAGCGCCAATGGGCTCGAGTTCGATTCCCGATAGGGACAGGCATGTATGTGATGAGCATGTTTGTATTTCTGGGTTTGGTCGTTTATTAAATATGTTGCCAATATTTATTATGTGTATTTCTATGTATTTGTATAAATGTCTATTTGATTTTTTTTTTTTGATTGTTTGATGTCTATTTGATTTTTTTGATTTGATTTGATATTATAATTATTATTGTACTAATTGTTCATAGACGGTAAGAGGATAGATGGTATTCGAAAAAATATCTATATCGGGTGAGTTGGAGCTATAACGACGAGGATGCCATAGACAAAATAAAATTGTAATACAGAAATACATTTTAATGATAACTCTATAATAAATATCATGATAGGCAAATTTAATATCACCTCTTACTTGGACTTTAATAATCCTTACGATATTATTATTTTGCAAGCTCCTAGTCTATACAAGCAGGTAGCGGGATCTCTTAAAAGCCGACAGTTTTAATTACGCGGCACTATCGACATTCCTCTCCGGACAGGATCACTGTCGCACGGAATCTGTTCGATTAGCAGCCAGCCGCCAACTTGCTGAATTCTTTGACTCAACCTGCATACCAATGCTCTGTAGCTGCTTTCACTATATGACAGGAAAATATTATTATATTAATTTAAAATTTTATATATTCTTTTATATACAGAGTTTTCAGTAAACACTTGGTAAAAATAGGGTGAAGAAATAATTTTGAACAATTTAGTGTTGGTTTACCACTATGATATCAGATCGCTGATTTCTAGATAACGTAACAGATGCTGCAAGTGTTCTAACATCTAAGCCTAAGGTCTTGTTCCAACATCTGCTGCTAAAATCTCTACCAGTTACGTTTTGAGGAAGGAAATGCTGAAAATAGTGAGTTTTATACTTCAAATATTGCAGTTTTAGAGGAAATTATTCAAGTTTTAAAAGTAAGTAGTTTTCTTTTTATATTATTACGTTTTCTTTGATACTGTTTCTAGTTGAAATCACTTAAATAATGAGTAACAAGTGAGTTCTTAAAGACTAACTGTGAGAGAATCTTCAAATCGAGTCCAGGGAATAATGAGCGCCAAGTTACCGACAACAGCGCTAAGTCAATTATTGAAGTTAGCACTTTGTTCAGCTTAAACTCTTAAGTTAGCCCTACGTGCGGAGTGGATTTGAGATAATTTTATTCTTTGGTAATGTTAGTTTACCTTTCGAGTAAGCGGCGGATTAAACGCAATCTCATTTCCCACAAATATTGAAGTAACTGCTAATTGCATTGCCGGATATAAAGTTTTGAGGAAATGTGTGCGGTCAAAGTATTTAATAAGAGCATGTTTTCTGTAAGTGGAAATATATGTATGTTAAAATTCACGTCGGTACTTCATTAAGGTAGAAAATGTTTTAATGCACGGCTTTTGAAATATTATTTTATTGATGTGTAATTCTTTTTATTTGCTATCATTGTGCTGTAAGCACTAAGGTTGGTTTTAAAACGAGCAGTCGTTTTAATATTATAGTCCAATAAATGTACCGTATATTAAAAGCGCAAATATGACAAAAGTAAATATAAAAATGCATTTTCTTATAGTTGCGCTCCGAAAATTTTCTGGGAGTCTGTTGTAACATTTTAGAACAACGGTTAATTTTTTTACAAACACAATGGAGAGTTCAACAAAAGGCCTTTTTTTCTTTTGTACTGAAACCCTAAATCTCAAGAAGTCTGAATGGGAAACCAAGTAATCTTAATGAGGAGGTGTTTTGTTAGTTTGTTATCCTTTTTAACGCCAGCCAGCAAGTCCAGCAAAGTTTTTAATGAAGTCTGCTCACAGCTAATCATCAACTTCTCAGCAAAAACTGCTTCACAAAGATAAATACCTTTTGCCCGGGACAGCCAATTTAAATTAGGAAACAACATATTTATATAAAATTTAATGGAATATTATTTTCTACTGAAGTTGTAATTTATTTTAAATTAATTTATTTTAATGTTATCCTCAGCGTTTTTATTTAAGTAACGTACTTTGTACAGTATTTATTTTTATAAATACACAAATCCTCATTAGCAATGTTATGTAGCTAAATTATATGGAAAAGTCGTATATATACCTTATTTAATACATCAAAGCTATCAAAGCTGACACAATCCAATCAAGGCGCACAATGCCACTGGGGATGGACAGGACTGCTCGCTGCTACAGCTTCATTATATCGTAGAAGGATTATTGAAATACCTAATTGTTTTAGGTTAATTGAATCGTTATAAATCAATTACATTACAGACTTTAAGGATACAAAAACAAATCTAGGCAGAAAATGTATTCTTATTCTTCAGCAACTAGTAGCTGGTCTCAAGCAATAAAGGTTAACCCAGTTTCCATTAAGGTTCATTTACACGGGCTAAAGCAATCTAACACCGCATTTATCCCCCCTCCCCTCCCCTCCACTGCCCATTATTTGTTCTTAAAGACACGCCTTGCATTAAAATCTTGTCGTATCCGAAGCACGTCGCAATCCATTTTAATCACTTAATTTACTATTTGAAATAGATTCACTAGCATGAGACTAATTGAAATAGCAAATGTTTCATATTATATTATATTTAGGAAAAGATAATACTATGTTTATTTGATTTAAAATATCTTAAACATTTACGTATCTATACAAATATAGGTAAATACGTGGCATAAATAAGAAGTGACAATCCTAAACCCAAAGGAAAATATCCCTTTTTATTCTTAAAAAGGCTTTCGATAATACTCTTGAAGGGTTCCTTTTTTATACTATTCACGAAAGAAAACCTTTGAAACCTACAATACGTACTTCTAGAAAATAATACCTCATATAAGTGTTTATTAATCAATATTTCATGAATAAATTTGGTGAAAAAAAAAGATTATAATAAAAATATATTTTTTTACAGAAAATGTATTAATTTCATGATATTTGTTATTATTCTATCAAAACCACAGATACAATAGTTTATAGTAAGTAATCAGCCTCAAATATTGCTTTATGAAATTCACGAAGCAATCATTAAGACCAATAAATGGAAAATTATTTTCTACATACGATAAATAAAATTTCGAATAAATTTCCAGTGAATGGCTATAAATCTCCAAAAATAAGTAAAACATTAAAATATGTGTATTAACCATAAACTTTTATTACAAGATCTTATCAAATAAATACGAAACTTGAAGTTTATCAAGACGCCATTTTGGTTTTAAAAACTGTCAAATCGATATTCTGTCAAAAAACATATATCTTACAATATTATATTAGTTGAACTGACTGACCCTAATAATAAAGTTAACACATTAGTAGAACAATGGCCATTGAAAGTCGTTGCGGCGGTAATTATTATTATAGTACCTAATACAAATAGTTCAAACATTAAGTACGGACGTGATTAGTTCTAAAAGAGTTTAACCTAATTACTTTTATTATCTCTGTTATCCCGTAATCATAATATTATAGAATATAACTATAATTAATATTAGATATCCAATAATAATTCCATATTATATTACAATACCTAGATTATTATTATTATTTAGTAACTTTAATTTTGCCACAAATAATTGTTTTAGTAATACACTACATAAGACTGTCATATTATGATGCACATGAAAAATAGTTTTAGCCTAGAATGTTTATACTAAGAATGAAGATAATAATGTTTATATAATATGAATGGTTCTAAAAATCTTTATCCCATCGTATATTGTAAATGGCATAAGCAAGCCTGCCTAAATCAATTACCGGGTCTGTCCGTGTTGGGAGGTCCGACGCGAGACAACCTATTTCAGCGACAACAGCCGCGGGCCGACGCAATCGTCTGCTTCATTCAAATATTACTTGTGGAATTGGGGACTCTGTACGGTTATGAGATCCGCGATTTTTACCTTTTTTACAGATTTATCGTATATATATTTTTAGCATGCTGGAAAAACGTAAGACTTTTTAATCTTATGCTGTTTTTTAAATACTTTTTATAAAGTTCTTGTTACTTATAACAACAAACAATTAATACCCAATTGTTCCTAAAAAGTATAAACAATCAAATTACATTCCTACAATAACGATTCTTTTTTTTTATCGTTTATTTTTGAAATACTATTGATTTTAAAAATTGTATTCCTAAACAGTATATTTTTTAAGAACATATAATAAACATTAATTAATTAAATGCTTGGAATCATAATAATTTCTTATTAATATTATATGTATAGTCTTAAAGGAAAGACGTAATTCATGTTTAAATCCCAGACGTCAAATCCTGAGGGATGTAACAGTATTATGAAATAAAAGGTTTAATCGTTAATTAATTTTGTATAAAAATATCATAAATCTTAAATTTCAAATTACTTTTAAGGATAAATTGAAATTAATAAAAAAATATATTACTTTTAACAATCTAATCTCGTATCTAATGGCCATACCCATTCCGAGTTCATTATATATTAACATAAAACCAATTACTGCGGGTCAGGCCCGCGTTACGACGCCAACAGTCAATGTTAAAAATCAAAGTAGCAAATAAATTGAGTTCAAATAACAATTATTTTTAAGTAGTGGGAGTCAAGCGGTATAGAATACGAATGAGAGTAATACAATATTGATAAAATTAACTCTTAAAAAGTGTATAGGTGATACTGGTCTATTATATATTAAGTGTATAACCTAAGTTAAAGGAAAAAATAAAGTGTACAAAATTTTGAGATCGTAAAATTGATTTAAAGTGTTTATTTCTAGTAGTAGTAGGCACTTGTTGAAAGGTTTATTAGGAGGTTGGTTTATGTTAGAGAAGAACCCTAAGCCAGCAAGAAACTCCGTAGAAAAGAAAATTGAAGTTTAAAGTTTCAATGTAGTTTCTTCTCCTTATACCAAGTAGCAGTTTAAAACCGTGCAACTAGAGTCTGACGGTTCATAAATACTTACAAAGTATTTCTATTTCAAATACTATAAAACTTTGATTTCGACTAAGCAATAAAATATCCCAAATCTTTAAATTATAACGCTCGTCATTTTCTGAATTATAAAACTTGACGTATCGCATAAATATATTTTCATGAGTCTTTTATATCTTAATTCATAAATTTAGAACGAGTCCTTTCATGGGTAACGTTAAAATCTTTCAAAGCTCTTAATTTCTTCGCTCGACGCCTAAATTACGCAGTGTCATAATATCCAAGACATGAAAGGCAACAAAAACCGCCTGCGCCGTAGTTCTGTTAATGAACCAAAGACAATCATCTTCACTTCCGAGCACAGAGCAGCCGTTAACAGAGAATAATTAAAATAATTTAAACACAAAAATAAATACTCTTACTAGTCTTAGATAATTTAATCAATGTCTAAGGAAAAATTTACCTAAATTTTTCATAAAATAAATAAACATATGTCATCGATATTATTAGCCTGTATGAGTTTCAATTGTTTGTCATGAGAACCAATTGAGGAATATATATAGGTACATTTGGAGCAAGTAACGTTCTAAAATTACATGCTCACTTCCACTCGTAAGACATAATATGTACTTAATATACATTCAATTCAATATTCATTCGAGAAACAAATAGAAAGTAGAAGGATTATAAATTCAGAAACCCTCTAACGCCTTCTACAAGAACTTCTGTGGTGATTTGATCGAGTGGAGGCCGTACAAATTCGACCATCAATCCGTCCCTTTGATTATCGCAAAAAGGCTACGTCACAATTAATGAATTGGGGATAAAATGGGGATTACGTTGACGAGGCAGTTTTTGAGCGATGACAGGACTAAAAGATGAAAATGTGTTGCGTATTCACAGAAATAAGCTCAGAAAGTTGATCATGTTTCAAAAGTAGTTATTATAAGATTCGTTGCAAATGTTTTTTTTTCAACGAAAAATCATTTTTCAAAAAAAATATCATTCCAAACTTAAATTCGAAAGTATGTACCTAAAAAATGTTTATATTCAATCATTCGTCAACTTTAAAACGTAAAATTAGATAGATTTAAAACTAGGACTCTTCTCTCGACCGTGTTTGTCAATATTGCATGCTGCAGCATGACTTCGTGAGTGACATCTTCACGCCAACAACCAATCAAGCGTGAGTTATCGACAAGTCTAGTGTGTTTTGAACTTTTAGAGCCAACGCCTACTGCGATTCGATTGTTTAGGATACGATTTTAAAATCGCATTGTAAAAAATCGCATCGCTGACCTCAATTGTCGAGATTATTCGATTAATCGATTATTAGACACTTGTATAGAAAATTAGAAAGAAAAGATGTACTAATTTATAATTCTTTGAATCACAAATAAAAAAAAAATAAAGATTCAAATAAATAAATAATTAATTAATAAATATTGTTTTTAAAAATGGTTTGGTCTTTGTTTTTGTCGTTGAATCTATCATGTTAATAACTTAATTTGTATAATTTTTAAAAATACATATTTTAACAAATACTTTTAACTCGTTTACCTTCAATTCAATCGTAGCACTAAGCAAATAACTATTAGTAGAACTCATGAGAAGATCTAGGCAAAGAAACTCACTGCCACTCTTTTCGACTGCCAAGTTTTATGAGCTAGGTTGACAATAGTTTAGTCCCAGGCCTTATTATCATTTATAATCCTTAATCGTATAGTAGGCCTTATCTTGCAGTTTTCGCTTTTCATTCAACCTGAAATGTGAATGTGAAAGTTTTTAAATTTCTGCAGGGACTTTATTATAAAAATGGAAACATTGTACATAAAATGACTTGTGAATCTTTGCCAGCCTGGTGCGAAATTTATTATTATTGTGTAATTTATTAAGACAAATATATCGCATCACAGGTATTACATATAAGTATTAAACATAATTACAGATTCATTGTATTACAATTCTTTTCAGCTTATAGAAAAAATATATACAATAATATAAAAATTAAAATCCCCCACCGTCTCAGGCCACAAGTCCAAATGCTATACCCGTAGAACTCCTTTTCAGAATTTCAGTCTTTATTTAAAAATACGTATTTCCGAATATTTAGTATCTTAAACCATCGCCCAAAAGGCTCAGATAGTATCTACGATATAATATATGTGAACCAAGCAGTTCTTAAAACTTAAATAGAACTGCCTCGTCACCGCCCGCATGTTACAAATTCTCCAAGATCTACTAAAATAAGAAAAAGTTGGTAACTTTATACACATAGAGGTATGAGCAGCGTTTGAAGTAAAACGTCAGTTTAGTAGCAGTTGACATATTTAATACACTACATTCTAGTTTAAACTGGAAATATGCTGCTGATTCGCCTAGTGTCGTCTGTTGAAAAGAAAGAATTTTACTTAACATCAGACACATCATCTTTGTTCGACGATTCGACTAATACACACATCCATAATTTATTTATTTTAAAGGATATCTAAAAAATTTAAAAACACATCCTTATTATATGCAACAAATACATGTAATAATCCTTATTTTTTTCTTAATGATCGTTGTTTATATATTGAATACTTCATTTGAAAGTACGTAAAGTAAAAGTATATAATACCACATTTTCTTGAACTGTCAGTATTTCATAAAAAGATCTTTATTTATGTCACAGAGTTAGAATTTCTTCGACATTGTGGCCTCATGAGACATTAGTTTAATTCAAACAAGGTCTAAGGAAAAAAGTCTAAAAGCAAAAACAGTCACTTGAGAAACAAGAGTGACTTTATAAGTTATACAAAAGTCAATACAAAAAGTTCGCTTCACGATACAACACTGCCATCTACATCAATTTAAAATTATATTCATAATTACTTTCAACCTTGTCCTATTTAATAAAAACAAATAAAATAAAGTTCACCAGACTTCACAATATAATATGACAATAATGAAACTTCCATACAAATCAATTATACATTTTTGTTAAACAGCTATTAAGCAGAAATACAGCAAAATTATCACGATTTTGCAATTACTTTAAAATTAACGGGGACATTATCGTGACGCTACAAACAATTGACATATACTCATAAACGTAATTCACGTACGGCCATAATTTTCTGTTAAAACGCAATTTACAGTTGTAAATTCTTGTTTTCGTGTCCACATTAATAATTTTTCGATGCCACAGCTCGTAATTTCCGCTTTATTACAATGAGAGCCTGTCAACTTATCCTGTTCCTAGAATGGAAATTTATTTAAAACATACCCTTAATCGAATAATGTTACATATTATTTGGTTTTCCCCGAAAGGGCAGGCCTAAGTATTTCGCCTTACGTATAGATTTTATTGACATGTTCATTTTATATCAATAATTATTTAGCATAAATAATATTTAACTTAAAATAGGAACAACGTTACTGAGCATAATATTTGTTTTGCATAATTAACCACATTGTACACGCTAGTTATTAAATTTACTTGCGTGTAAATATGTTAAATATTTTAAAGAACATCAACAATAATCTCTCAATAGCAAGATATTGTTGCAAATTTATTATTTAATAAGCGTATAGAATATTCAATCCATAATGTTGAATAGGGATAAAAATATATTTTCTATGAGTAAAGCAGAGAGGCACTCAACAATAGTGTTTTGAGCTTAAACCATACAGTCGCAATCGTGACGAGTTGCAATATTGTTCGTGTAAATTCCTCTGAGACCTATCTGCAGGCTTCCATACAGTATTTCCTTTCAATGAAACTATTCAGTTATAAATAACTTTCTTTGTTATCACAATGTGATTTTATATTTATTTTACTTTGTACAGTAATATTTAAAATCCTAAGCCAACCCACAATATAAAAAATCTTTTACCTCTGTCTATCTGTAACATTAACGAAACAATATTAAACAAATTTTACATTAATGCAACAAAGTATCGCTGATTCTTTGACCTATTTATTGACTATTAATCGAATTATTTAATGGTCTATCTTTAAAGATGGATACCAAAGTTACTATGATTAAAAAGCTAGTATCATACTTAAAATTAATATTTATTTTATAATACATGTTATTCCATAACATAATACGAAAATTCTAAATAAGAATAAGCTAAGCGAACCTATTCTTGGCTCTCGTGAGTCCAGACTAGTCTTGCGTGAATTTTCGATGCTAGAAATCATATCCACTTTACTTTTGATTCTTTAAGATTCCTGTCACCGACAGGTTTTCTAAAACAGAAATCACTTAACGATACCTATTGTAGTTGGAAATGTTATAAGCAACTATAACATAATTACAAATTAATTAGGAAACTTTCCTCAGGCAAGATCTAAAGCGGCGTTTCTGATAACTTCAGTTACACAACAGCACATAATGCCTATATAATAAAATTTAAGATAGGTATAGCTTATGTATATAAAATTGTAAATTTTATAGAGTTAAATTATGTATGTTATAGTCTTATGCCTACTATAAGTAATAAATGTAGCGGCATACAACAATTTTTGAAGAATGATTTCTTTCCGTCTTAACTAAATCTATAGTTTTTTTCGGCTTCTAAGCATTTTTATCACACAAACACACGCTAAATGTCTACAGTTTATCACCTATACCATCTAATTACCAATTTTCCAGTTAACTGAACGGTGAGACCGAATGATTGACCGATTTAATCAGAGCAGAGTGAATGAGCGGATTTCCCCGTTCGGGAAAAAATTGATTGCGTTGAATCAATTCATTTGCGGTGTCGGCACCGTTTTTGTTGACACCTTGAACCCATTTTTATTACCCCGTGGACTTGATCAAAATGCGGTACTTCAATATTAATTGGCGGGAAAATCTGGACATTTTTCTTTTAAAAAGAAAAGGTTTTTACAATTAGAATCTATGAAAGACTGTTAAAGTTTATAACTAAAGGTGTCTAGCTTCGCTCGCTTCTATCTGGCAAACTGCCGAAAATATGAGAAATGTTTTCTCCGCAAATGTGGGATGCAACGAATAGACCTATCAATCACGGATGTAGGAGCGCACAATGTAGACAGCTGGGTGATTAAGCAGCTGTATTACACATATCTCATTATATTGCAATATTGAGATAATAAAACATACACATACATATTAAATTTTTTGGCTATTTTCTTGACAAGTGTAAGGCAATTGTTTTTTAGTGCAGTTTCATTATAAAACAAAAGTAAAAAGCAGACAATTTAGCTAGTGTATACGGTTTACTTCAGACTTAATTTTATGACGCATCAATCGTAATAGTAACAAGCAGTCATTCATTTCCGGATTTGATAATAAATATTTATATGTTGATCTATTACTAGTGATTTGCCGAGTCTTATTAGAAAAGCTTCATTTACATCTAATATGTAACAGAGTCTTAGCGAAAATGTTATAATACGAAACCTTGCGCTGAATAGCAGCGTGTTTGTGTAGAATTTAGTCTCTTTGCCCTTCCTTCCTTTACCTACTTAGTTATTAAAAGAATCCGCCAATGCATTCATATCTACTTAAAGAAATTCGAAACCAATATACAATTGCTGCATGTAAAGCATAGCATAAATAGCATAAGCATTAAACGATAATTTAGCTTAATTACAAACTCCCGGGTTTACTTTGCTAAGTCGACTATTTCACGAAGTTCAATAATTCAGTTGGAATCTGGAGATTAACTCACTTTTGAAACTGTTTTGGTCAGACGATCTGATTTCCTAAGGTAGGTAAATACTAAATACTAACTAGCCAAACTACATAGGTAGGTTAATAAATAACTTTAAATGAAACGTAGTATGAAAATATTTAGGAAGAAACTAATCTGATTTCTATGATAATAATAATAATACAGAACTAGTTACGCACATTGATATAACCCCATTGATAGACAACGATACAAATACATAGAAATAAACATTATAAATACTGAGAATGTATTCTATAAACGACCAATCCCAGAAATACAGATCTACGTTCATCACATACATGCCTGTCCCTGTCGGGGATCGAACCCGAGCCCCATTGCGTCGCTATACGTTAGGCGTCTGCGCTAATCGCTCGACCAGCGGGGCGATAAATTTCTATGAACCTAATTACTAATTAATTCCAAATTTTATAAACATTTCAAACAAAATTATTTCAATTCTACTTATGTAAGCTGATTACGCTGATGTCTTTGAATCCTTAGTCAAATAAGTATAGATATGGGTAGGTAATTAACTTATAAAAGTTATTTAACTTTAGTAATTAATTGAAATAGTACCTAATATGCTTACAACATATTTTTTTATAATTTTTATATTGAAATAACTTTTATTTTATGTTGTCTTAATTACCTTGTGTTATTTTAATACTAATTTAATTATTTTTTTTCTATAATATATTTTACTGTCTTACAAATGCTTAATACAAATAATTAATACAAATAATGCTTTATACAAAGCCTTAATTGTCTTGACTGACTGACTGATCAATCAATGCACAGCCTAAGCCACCGTTTTAAGAAATCTATTCTAATCTACTAAACAGTCTATTTTAAGACCTCCTTAACCAAGACACTAAGACAGGATTTTAAGTTAATTTAAATTTCTCAAAGGAGGTTAAAGACAGGGTTAAAATATTAATCAGACTCCATTACCCTTAAATACAACCTTAATAAAATACAAAGACAAGAGGAAAATTTAAATTAAACACGACTAGGCCAGTCAGTATCTAAGAAAATATATATTTATCTATTTGTACAGAAATAAGGTAGAAGCTTTGACTATGATTTTTTTTAATATAAAATATGCGCTATCAATCAATATTTTTGATTTGCATTGGTTTGAAAGAAATCAAATGTCTGAAATTTTGTTTTGGCAAAAAACCGTACGACGTAGGTACTTTACTTCCCCTGGACGTTCACTAAGTCGAGTGGGCTGAATGTAGGTAATTTCTCCAATCGTGCTTCGATTATGTGCTCTTGAATTGATTCCTCTTCTAATGCGTCTATCAACCGCCCCGTTGGTCGAGTGGTTAGCGCAGACGCCTAAAGTGTCACGGCGCAATGGGGCTCGGGTTCGATTCCCGGCGGAGACAGGCATTTATGTGATGAGCATAGATGTCTGTGTTTCTGGGTTTGGTCGTTTATTAAATATATTTTCAGTATTTATATGTGTATTTCTATGTATTTGTCTAACACCCTTAACAGAAGCAAATAATTTGCTTACTTAGGGGTTAGATCAATGTGTGTAATTTGTCCTGATATTATTATTATTATTATTATTATTATGTCGGCACTACCTTTCAAAAGACGTAATGCCGAACAACTGTAAGAGCGCCCTTGTCCGTCGCCTTGTTGATTCCTAAAAACGCGACAGACCTGACCCAGCCTGGCCTTTACCTATCACCATTACCTGCCAGGTCTCAAAAATAATAAAGCGTTGTAAAACGCCACCGAGTTCTATCAAAAGGAGTGTTCCGTAGAGATATTAAATCGGATTTTTGCAGCCGATTGCCAGTACCGCCAATATTATTGGTATTGCACCAAAAGTCAAAACCACCTACTAGATGCATGGGGTTTCTTAGAAGTCGGTTCTCTAACATTCTACCCCCTTCCACCAAGTGGAAATAATTTCCTTCGATGGCGTTTTCAAATCTATCAGTGCGTTCAAGAAAAGCTTGTACTCCCTTCTCAAAGGCCCACAATGATATTGTGCATAAATGATATTGCAAGAGACGTTGTGATCACTTATCATTAAGTGACCCCTCGGCACGTTTAAAAACGCTTTAATACACTTTAAAATATATAATTAATAAGTATTTACTTTAAAGCTAAAGGATTGACAAGCGATACTTCCTAACATATTTAACTATTAATATTATATTTTGTACGTTTATAGATTTGACTAGCTTTCAACAATTTATTAAATAAAAAAACATTAAACTACACTCGGCGTCACAAAAATCGCACCTTTTAAAAAAGCAACTTCAAAATAATTTTACTCAAACTTTGTGAATTGTAAGGATATCATTGTAGGATATCATTGGAAAGGTAATTCAATTGCCTATTAGAAAATAAAAAACATGTGTATGCATTTTAATTCTTTAATAACAAAAAACTTAAAACATGACAAAGTGACAAAAAATTAAATTAATAACATCATAAAAAATTACAAATAAGGCCTTAAAATCTAGTGTTTCCACCCCTTGCTGTGATGGTAGCTTCCAGCCGATCCTTCATGGAGCTCACGATGGTCACCACTCTTGCTTGGGGTATGTTGTCCAATTCGTCTTTCACGGCATCCTGGAGCTCTTGTAGAGTGGTGGGAGCAGGATCTCGTGCTCGTACGTGCCTCTTTACATCGTCCCAGAGATGCTCGATCGGGTTCAGGTCTGGACTTTGTGCTGGCCACTGCATAACAGGGATCTCAACCTCTTCCAAATAGTCCCGCACAGCAAACGCAGTGTGGCAACGGGCGTTATCATGCATTAACATGAACCCATCGCCAACAAAACCAGCATACGGAACCACATGGTCTTGTAAGATCTCCGTTATGTACCGCCGAGCATTCAGCGACCCTTGCCCGCGACCACCACCAGTCCGAGAGACGCACACAAGCTCCGTTTTCCCTTCGACGGATATGCCACCCCAGAACATACAGGAACCACCTCGGTATTCGACGGATTCCTCTATGCAAGTCTGGGCAAATCGCTCTCCTCGTCTTCGATATACTCTTCTACGTCTGTCGTTGCAGAAAAGACATACTCGTGTCTCATCGGTGAAGAGAACGGCTTTCCACTGTTCACTCGTCCAGTTGACATGCTCCTGGGCAAATCGTAACCGCTCTCTTCGATGCTGCACGGTCAATTTTGGGCCCCTAGCAGGTCTGTGAGCTCTCAATTCCTTTTCTTTCAGTCTTCTTCTAATCGTAGAAACACTCACAAACGTTCTGCAAGCTGATCGGAGCTCTTGTTGCAACTCAACAGCATTGCTGAAGCGGTGCCGCAAGGATGTGGAAACAACGAAGCGGTCGTCTCTTTCTGACGTGCAGCGTTTTCTTCCGGATCCACGTCTTCGAGTATAGCCACCAGTCTCAAGGAACCGTTGGTATATTCGTCGAACTGAGAATCGGCTAAGGTTCAACTGTCGAGCAACGTCAACCTGTCACAGTCCTGATTGCAATAGCGCAATGATTTGAGCGGCTTTATCAGGGGTTGTATCCATCTTCAGGTACTGTTCTCTTGCGTATGTTGTTCCGGTGTGTTCACTCTGAAGTCTGAGTAGCGACTGACCCATTTTTTACCTTTACATGAGCTTTTATACCCTTATAAGGTAGCACAAGTAGTGCTCCTTAAGTGAGCATTTTTTTAAACATTTTTTTGATTGGTCCCTGGTTAGAAATGGTAATTGTTTTTTTAATGATACAGGTAATTAATATAAAGGTATTGAAGTGCACTTTAGAATGATATATTTTTTTCATACGTAGTACTTATGTGCTAGATTCTAGGAGCGATTTACTGAAAAAAACATAGAGGTGCGATTTTTGTGACGCCGAGTTTATATACCAATTGACTAAAAGATAAATATTATAGGTATTTCGTTTGCTAAGTGGTCGCTTTTGAAATAACAGCTTAATGAGAAATTTGTGGGAAGAAGGGATTAAACAGAAAGGATTTTAGAGAATTAAAAGTCGCAAGAAAAGAAAAAGAAATCCTTTATAAATAAAACACTTTATTTGTATCAGCATTTAATCACCAAGGCACACAATAGAAGTCCATTATAATAGCTAACTAATAAATTCTAAGCTTATAAAAACACACAATACCGATATAAAACACACAACCGAGAGACAAAGAATTACTATATCATTTCTATGTCAATATATTTATTACATGAAATTCTTATTTTATGTTATAATATTTTAATCAAAACTATAAATATATATATATACAAGATGTTAATAAAATTATATAAGTTACTAACAATATTCAATAAATCTATACAAAATTTATTCAAGTTAAAATGATGGTTATTAAAGCCTTTATAAGATTAATTCTAAGTTATATATATTTGTCATGTTTAATAATTAGAGATAAATGTATGAAAAGGTATAATCAAGAACTTGACTTATGTAAATCTCTTAGTATATTATAAATACTATTTTCAATTTACAGCAATTCTTTTTATTAGTAAGTGTTGCAATAATCTAGATAATTTAAATTAAAATGCTAATTGTTAGTCTCCATAGTCTTTGTAGCATAATTGTTCCAACTATTCTAATCAATAGTGGTTCTTATCAAGTATTTAGAGTTTCAAGCAAAAACTTCAAAGGAAATGTAGTAAAAAAATGTAAGAAATTATTTCAATTCATATTTTTTTTAATTAATACGTTACGTTCAGTACAACCCCGAGGTCAAAATACTGTTATGAAAATTGGAAAAACTAAAAATATTTTCAAATTAAATTACATAAAAAACTTCTGAAATAAAAATATGGTGTTTGGAGTAGTTTAGCTTTAAAATCCATTGAAAGCTTTTTTTTGCCGTACAAACATTTCTCTCTCTCTCTCTCTCTCTCTCTATATATATATATATATATATATATATATATATATATATATATATATATATGTATATATATATATATAAAGTAGCAGTTTGTCCGGGCGTCGTCGTGTTCAGTATCAGATGCACCCGCATTAAACTTACGAACCACATTGTTTAATTTACTATCAAGTGCAAACTGAAACATATTCCTGTTTTCATTTTATATCCCATTTATAAAATAATTTACAAGTAAATTACTTTTTAAAATGTATGTTTTTCGTATGAAGTCAATTATGTTTCTGAATAAATATTGAATAATTATTAATTATAACCATTGTTTGCGGCTGTAGTAATTGCCGAACAAAATGCCGAGTAAAAAAATTAAAATCTCAAGATATATTAATATAAAACTGAATTTTTTTCATTTATATTTATTAATAATAAAATAACATTGTAGTTACTATAATAATAACAAAATATTATTCCTATATAATCACAATTAATTAATTGAATAACCCAATTTACACTAGTTTCATATTAAAGCACATTCCAAACACTAATTATTATTAATAATAATCTCACATTAATTAAGTCTTAATTACCTAATTCCCACCTTCTATGTAAAAATCTAAGGTCCCCTCTGAAAGTGCATAATCGCATGTCCAGATGATCCCTTGGAAACTGCATGATCGCAAGACCAGGTGATCCCTTGGGAACCACATGATCCCAGATTAACCTGATCCCCGTCACTTCCTCAAGTTATTCCCGGGCCGTGAGTAGGGATGTGCCTGCACGCGGTCCCTCGCTCGAACAGCTTTAAAACCAACTGACTTTTCAGTGACGATCCCCTTCCTCGAGCCGTCTATTAGTTTGTTAATGAGACAACACACATATTATTAGTTCATTCGTTTTTAGTTTTTTCAAATATTTGTACTTTATTACTAGTACTGTTATTACACTACAGTTGTTATATTTGTTAAACATAAAATGGAGTTTAGGGTTAATGAGTTTTATCTAAGCCATTTGTACCTACCTACCTATATACGGAGTTATTTTTTATTAATTTTGCCTCTCTACATCAGGCCAAACAACATGTGTTCTACAACTTTTTACAAATCTTGATAAACGACACAAAAAAAAAGAAACAAACAAATTTTTGCTCCTGCTTTCACTTATTACTCTGTATTTTGTAAGAAATACTTAAAAGGTGAACGCCCGGGAGTCATACCTACGGTCAGAGTTAATGCCAGTTTAGAGGTAACAAATGTTGTTGGGATTGATGTAGAGCTACCTGCAAGAGGTGGCCAATTAATTACAAATAACACTGTATAAGGAAAACATTCAAAATGTATAAAATTTGTGTGTGCTGCTGGAACTATGTTTTATAAACACACAATAGTATAATTTAGAAAAATATTAGTTAAATAAAATTAATAAAAATAATTAACAAATCAATATACATTTTTAGATCGTGTTTAAGTTAATATAAATAACAAACACATATAAAATACCTACATACAATGCAATACATACAAAAATACTTTAAATGTTAGAAATAAAAAGTTCCACATCCATCCATCATTGATACAAATGGTACATGCACGCTGTTTGATATTACCAATCTGTACAATTAATTACGAGGTACAGTTTGCAGGACAAATCAAATACGACACGTTATTTATTTATAATTAAACCAAACAATTTGTATGTTCATTGAACGTTACGCTTAATGATTAATTATTATAGTTTTATTAACGCAAACTTCCATTAATTAATATAAAATCCTATATTTAACTTTTGTTTTAATTTAACTGTTGCCATATGTTAATATCGTTTATTATAAATTCGTATAAAATGTTTGTAAAAGCAATTAGTACCTCAATGAAATATAACTAATTAACATATATAATAAAATATTGTTATTATTCCAAGATAACATCATAGAACAAAGGTTTCCGTAAAGTCACTTTAGTTATAATTAAAACAAACAACACTCCTTTGTTTAGGATAAGTTTGTGATTAATATTACACTAATATTGTTTTATGTTTTTATAGGAATTAGGTCCATAAATTCAATTAATAAACGACTACTTAATGTTGTGAAACGCAATATAAACATAAAGAAATTCCTTGATTCAACAAGCTTTTCAAAATAAGTATTCTAAAAATCGAACATAAAAGAATTAGCGATATTTTCAAAATCAGCGTTCCAAATTCAAACAGTAAACACTAACACACACAAAAGCAGTTACATGCACACAGATATATAACCCACATACCTTGTACGTTAACATGTCTGTCGAGCGGCTTGCCGTCGCGCGCTACGCTGGATCCGAAGCCCGATCGAGCCACGCGCAGGGCCTTACCCACTATCGGCTTGGTCTTTCCTGTGGACATAAATACATATTTTTACTATTGCTGTTTCGTGATTTTGTCTGCGTAATCGCTGAAAAAAATATGAAACATTTAACCGAAAATGTAAATGGAAATGTATTTTTTATAAAACAATAAAATTGTCTCAAACCAATATAATTAGTCATTACCTCATATATATTGATATTGTTTTCTTTTAACAAGTTTACAAAATTCAAATATTAAATAAAAAAAACAAAGATACCTCTATTATCATTGAAGGTGATGGTCCGTTGGATGGTGTTAGTCCTATCAAACAGACCCTTCTTCACAGGCTGGACTTCCTTCTCATTCTTCACGGGAATTTGCTTCCAAGCTTCAATTTTACCGGCGAGTACAAAAGTCGAATTCAAATCTTTAGGATCCAAGGGAGCATAATTCTCCAAATCCATTACAGGATTTACTTCACACTTCACTTTTTTTGCCGAACTAAGGTTCCTGGTAGTGTCCAAACTTTCGAACGAATCGTTGATGATAATAGTCTCATTATTGGCCAGTTTTAATGGCGTCCCCTTCCACTTCTTGGGTAAGGGATCTCGATTTTCAATGTCAGTCATATCTTCACTGTCTGTAGCATCTATGGTAGAGTCTATATCGTCTTTATTGTCGTCCAAATAGTCAAGTATGGTAGTCGGTTTTACTAAATCCAAATTTGATATGAATTTGAAATGTAAGTCAGTCTCTGTGTCTGTGTCTGACCAAGTGATGCCTTTAGCCGATTTAGCTTTCTTCATAACTTCAAGATATTCATCCGTCAGCGCAGGTGGTGCTTTGTCATATCCTTTTAGTGTCAGGTATAATTTTTTCAGCATGCCCGGCATGTCACTCATGTACTCAGTGAATGTCTTAATTTCTTCATTCTTAATTGCTAACAATTTGTATCGCAGATCATTTTTGGCATTAAGATGCTCAAGTTTTATCTCCATTTGAAGTTTTTCAACAAAATCTATAAGTTCTGGGTGGTCTGAAACTGCTTCATTGAACATAAAATTAATTTTCTTTTGACTTTCATTCCATTTAGTCCATGCAAGCATGATTTTTGAGTCCAATTGTACAGATTGTTTCATAAAACTCTCAACTGCACGCTCTTCTCTTGGAATATCCTCAGTACATATCTATAAATAAGAAATTTTGTAGGTCAATTAACATTACCTCAAATAAACCATTGCAGGCCAAAAACACACTTATACATACAAAAAATTACGATGCGCGATACATAAATAAGATGCGCGACCCAGAGGAGGCAGTGCACACAAGTAGTAAGAAACGTACTGTACATAAACACACACAATCACACATACACGCACCTGTGTCACTGCCTCGTTGGAGGAGCGGTGTGCGAGCCCGGCGAGGCGGTGCGCGGCGCGTGACCGCAGGCGGCGACGCAGAGCTAACACACGAGTACGTGACATCAGAGACAACATACTGGACTGCAGCGAAATGTGAGCGCTCACTGCAGAACTGAGGCGGGAGCGCCATTCCTGTTTAGCTGGAAATCAGTCAACATGATCATATGTTGTAATTTAAAAAAATAAAAAAAAATAAGTCTTCAGAATATAATTTGTTATTGTTATACCTTTCTCCTTTGAAACATCGGCCTCCTTTTTCACGGGTTTAAAAGTAGAGAGTGAAAGTTTTGCTTCCAACTCCTTGACTTTTTTCTTCAACTCCTCATTAATCTTAACATATTGAGATAACCTCATATCTCCATCAACAATATTCTTCTTGATGCTCAGTTGTATTTTATTAGCTCTTGCTGCATATTTCAGAGTATTGTAAGTGTCTTCATAACTTAAGCTTGAAGGTGATACATTTGCTATCATCACAGTTTTGCAATTGCCACCTAAACTATCTTTAAGAAGGCGAGTTAATTTAGAGTCTCTGAAACAAACAAAAAGTATATTAAACATTGTTTTAGTACTAATAATAAAATACATAATAATACCTTAAACTCATGATAGTCTATTAATTTTCTTAAATAACAAAATTAACAAATTTACAAACTTACAAGCTCAAATAAATAAAAATATCTACAAACCTATATGGTATGTAACTACTGCCATCAGCCAGCCTATTGATACAGTTGCCGAGAGAGAGTAAACTTTTATTAATATTAGCCCCTTCTTTAAATCTCTCCCCCACACAACCAGTAGCAGAAGCTCGCTCACTGCCAGCCAGGTCAATCATTGAGAGCTTGACAAGTCTAAGTTGACTGCTTGTCTTATACCTCATTTTCACATAAACCTGAGATCAAAGATCATTATAATTTTTAGATCCAAATTATAAGTAATTTTAGTCATGCTTGTAAAGATAAATGATCTGCTATTCTACAAAAAATAATACCTGAAAAACAGCATGACTCCTCGAGCTTTCAGCATTGGCATCTGTGGGATGTTGAGTTCGGTTCTTATTTCCATTCTCAAGCATATTCAACAATTCCCTAGCTGTCTTAATATTGTTCAATGTGAGCCCAGCTACCATCACACCATACTTAGAGTCTTCTCGGAGTTGCAGAGGAGTAGATGATGGTTTGAGTAGATCATAAACATTTTCATTATAAACCTAAAATGTAAATCATATTGTGTGTGTTCAATAGAAATATCAAAATTTTGTAATGTTTACGGTATAAGGTGTATTAAATATTTATATGTAAAATATACTTACTTAGTAATATTTATATGTAAAATATACTTAGTAATATTTATATGTAAAATATACTTACTTAGTAATATTTATATGTAAAATTATAAGCATTGTATAAGCTGTATTAAATATGTATGAATAAAATTAACTTACTTCTATATAAGAAACTCCAATATCAAACTCCCTTTCCTTTTCAAAAGAATTTATTGTGTAAAATAGGTGTTCCATGGTCAAATATGTAATGCCAGGGTGTTCATTATTGCCAATCATAGTGAAAGTCTTTCCCGCACCAGTGGCTCCATACACAAATACAGAACAATTATAACCCTCCATCAAAGCACTTAGCATATCTTTAGTAGCTATTTCAAACACATTATGATTAGTAGAACTTTGACCACAAACATGGTCGAAAACAAACTTCAACTCCTTATTGGCACGTTTCAAAAAGTTTTTATTTGGTTGTTGTACTCCTTGATAAAAAAAGGGTCGCATTTCTTCTTTAGGGTCAAACACCAACATTTTGTCATCGACTACATCAACAACTACACGATTGTTTTGGTCCTTCTCTTTCTCATTCAATGGCCTCACCCGGACGAGTACCCTAATATTTGCAGCCATGTTTTGGGTTGAACCACTTCTCGACGGTGCGAGAGTCAACGGGGAGTTCTTCGGAGCGCCCAACCCGGGACCTTTTTCCATTCTTACCATTTTATCACAATTCGTTTGCTCATTGAGTGTTTAAGCCTAATAAACGAGATAAAACACCAACGAAAATATTTTTTCATACAATAAAGAATATTATTTAAAAGCAACACTAAAATAACACAGTAAATACAGTTCTACAGAAAATCGTTTATATAGTTTAAAAATTTGAATAGCAATCGTAACCGTCAAAATTTTCAAACTGACAACGGCATAAGAACGCGCTAACGCACATCACGCGTCGTTCGTCCGGAAACGATAATAAACGAAAAATCATTACTAATAATGATAGGCCTTGGATTGTAATTTTACAATATTATATTAAAAATATGTAAAAGCATCTTTTTTAATATAGTATTGTTTTTTAAGATAAAATTTTAGATGAAAATTAAATTATTAAAATAATGGTTTTCACTACGTTAATTCTTTATTCGTAGTTACTCGACTTTAAAAAATACATAAAAAAGTATCATTTTCTGGCTCGTTTGGTGGTTCGTTTGAAATTAATAACTCAAAATTACAGGACGCCATTTCCGGTAAAAAAATATATATCTGCATCGACTTTGACTATATACATAATACAGTTCTGTAACATTTAAAATCTATCATTGTTTTACATAGGTATTCATATTTTACAAATATAATAAAATGTAGTTATAATATTATATAGTTTTATAAAATGTGTATTTTATCTCTTTCTCCAGTTCGGATGATAGGCAGTTAATTCGATTTTAATTTCCGCTTAAAATAAACTGAAAATCTATAACATCTGTTTTTCAATTGTAACTTGTAGTTATGTTATGTAACAATAACGTGGTGCTAATTTCAATTATCTCATTTTTAATAATTATAATATTTATAGATAATTTTCATAGATAATTTTCATAGATACTAAATATTGTTAAATGTGGAAAAAATGGTATAAAAAAAGTAGGTATGTACTTTTATTCAAGTCATTTAAAATATTTTTTTATTTACATAAAACTATATAAAAGACGACTAAAAACCATGGTGGCAAGCGGAGAAAATAAGTTGAGAGCGCATTCTAATGAGTTATAAAGGGAATATATCTATAATAGTAGAATTATTGTCTTAAAGATTTGCGCAAAATGGAGTAATGTTATATTTGACAAATGTTTTTGAATAATTTGGCTTTCGTCAACAATTTATTTATTATTTTGTATATAAGTAAACATTATTTTTGTTGTTCAGTCCATTGTCCTTAAAGGGTTTCCCGCGTTCGTGGGATTAGAGGTAAGAAGAACCATCTTTTTTGAGCAAGAAGTTAAAGAAGCACCTAGCCGTTTATATATAAATACAATTTGTAGCAGATGGTAGGTGCATGGTAGGTAACAGCAATGTAGTACGAAAAATTTAAATATGAAGTATACTGTGCTACACTTTTTTCCGTTGGAAAAGAAGATGACTTGGCAAAGAAGTTGATGACTGGGGGTTTATTTGGTACTACCGGGAAGCACAGAAGACATTGTAATTTTAAAGCTATTAACTAAAAACCTAACGGCTGCCCTCATCGGGACCCTACGGTATCGGTTTCAAGCTCTCCGGGAAATAAAAAATACAGATTCATCATATCATTTAGGTAAGTTTTTTTATTATACATTTTTTTTAATTATACAAAATCCATAAGCGCTTTTTTAATTTTATAGTGTTTAGAACGACATTTTTTGTTATATGAATATTATAATTTATTAGACCAGCAAAGAAAAAGTAACCAAGATAAAATATTAAATACTGTATAATGAAGTAAGTACAGTTATTTTTTTACAGTTATAGGCAGCTAAAAATTTTTTTTTATTTTTTTTCCCTTTTAATACAAATGCGGCGGTTAATCGTATAGTTAAACTTAGAGACATTCCTCTAAAAAATTAAAGTATCGTTCGTTTGTTCGTTTATTGAACGGAATATAAAAACAAGCTTTGTTTCCACTAACTACTCGAATAGTTTTAACTTTTCGTGGTGGTAGACCATAACATCGGGTCGCCGGCAAAGTTACCACCCATCGGGCAAAGTCGTGCCGCAAAGCGACATAGTCGTGTTCCGGCACGTTGCTCGATGAAGCCGTTTATGGGAAATGGGTCTGAACAGCTGCGGTACGTTGGCGAACCGGTTGACGTCGAGTTGGTGTTTGTTTCGTCGGGTGTCTAGTCGAGGAGGGTAGCGGGATCCGAAGCGACGGCTTTCCGCTGGCCGCCCGCAGATAGTTGGGGGCCCAATTAGTGGGTTAGCCACCCACGAAAGGCTGCCCCGCCAGCTGCGAAAAATCCCAGGGTGGCTCCATCGTGCTGGTTGGCGACCAGGCGAGGAGGCCCGATGGCGATCCCTGGGGGGGTTCGGGTGTCCCCGCAGTCTCCAGGCTAGCCTCCCAGCGACAAGACATCACCAATTTCGAAGTCGGGTTTGATACGTACCGCCTCGTTCAACTGCCATTTCCCATCCCTATTCACTTTTATTTATTTTTTATTATGAAAAAGGTTAAAAAAAGAAACAAGTTGACACAGCGGTTGCACTCCTCCTCATACAAAGTGCACCTCACTAATATAAGGGGTTTGCACTCAAATCTTTTAGCTGTCCACCACCACCTGGAGACAGAGCAGCCGCACTTGCTCTTTTTGACGGAGACGCAGATACAATGTCCTTTGAGCGCTGCATATTTGGATTATCCCGGTTACTCGTTAGAGCACAACTTTCGCTCACGGGCCGGAGTCAGTATGTACGCGCGGAACGACCTCTGTATTCAGCGTATCCGTCACCTTGAAGACCCCACTTTTTCTTCCCTATGGGTTTTAGTGGACACAGGAAACGAAAAAATCCTGTATTCCTGTGTCTATCGTTCGCACAGCGGTGACCAGGAGACAACTCGTTTATTTGAGTATCTCAGTGAGGCTGCAGATATGGCTCTGTATCAGTACCCTTCGGCGCAGCTCGTCTTTCTGGGGGACTTTAATGCCTGTCATCAGGACTGGCTGTTCCCGTACCAGAAGACCGACCATGCTGGAAGAGAAGCGCGGAAATCTGCGTTGTCCTTGGACCTCTTTCAGCTGGTGAAGCAAGCGACAAGGGTACCAGATGTGGTAGGCCATACAGCCAATTGCCTGGACCTTCTGCTGACAACTGATCCGGACAGGTATCGTGTAGAAGTCACCCCCTTGGGAACCTCCGATCACTGTCTGGTGAAATCTGTGTTTGCAAATTCCCCACCAGCTTTCGAACCTCATGGTGTTAGGCGAGTATGGAAATACAAGTCAGCAGATTGGGATGAGATGCGACACTTTTTTGCGTGTTATCCTTGGCGGCAGGTCTGCTTCTCTTCTTTGGATCCGTCGAGTTGCGCGGATGCTATAACCGATGTGGTGCATCAGGCAATGGAGTATTTTATTCCTTTTGCTGACGTACCCATCGGTGGCAAAGCTCGCCCATGGTTTAATGCCGAATGTGGTCATGCTCAAGACCGAAAACATTCGGCATACCTCATTTGGGCTGATGTCGAAGCCGCAAAACTCCGGATGTAAGTACAAAGAAGAGAGCCTTTAACTTTGCTGCCAAGTCCTACAAAAAGGCATTGCGGAACGCTCGTCTCGATCGAATCGCTAAGAATGGCGAAAAGCTCTCTGTCAAACCAACTGGCAGTCGAGCTTTCTGGTCTCTTGCGAAAGCGATCGAGTCGAATTTCTGCCAACCCTCACTGTCTGCTCTGCTGAAGCCGGATGAATCCCTGGCCCACACAGCAACAGAGAAAGCGAATGTACTTGCTTCTCTGTTTGCTGATAATTCGCATCTAGACACTGGCAATGCTTCTCCAGCACATCTTCCTCACTGCGGTATTTCGATGCCTGAAATCCGCATCACTAACGAAGAGGTATGGAAAACATTGTGTCGTTTAGATGTGAATAAAGCCAGTGGTCCTGATGGTATACCAGCCATTCTGCTCAAGACATGCGCAGCTGAGTTGTCTCCTGTACTGACACGTCTGTATCGCCTCTCTTTCATGACTGGAATAGTGCCGAAATCCTGGAAGCTTGCTGATGTGCAACCCGTGCCCAAAAAAGGCAGCCGTGCCGACCCTGTCAATTACAGACCGATTTCAATCACCTCCATACTCTGCAAGATTATGGAGCGTGTATTGAACTCGCGCCTACTAGCATACCTAGAAGGTAACGATCTCCTCAGTGACCGACAGTACGGGTTTCGCCGTAATAGGTCTACTGGGGACCTCCTAGTGTATGCTACTCACATTTTAGGCGAGGCCATCGAGAAGAACGGAGAAGCGGTCGCCGTCTCTCTGGACGTCTCGAGGGCATTTGACAGGGTCTGGCGTGCGAGCCTTATATGCAAGCTTTCAGCGTACGGTATATCTCCTGGTCTGATCGGCTGGGTAACGGACTTTCTGAGCCACAGATCTCTCCGAGTAGTTGTCGACGGGTGTTCCTCGGAACCCTTGACAATAAATGCCGGAGTGCCTCAGGGGTCCGTTCTTTCTGCAACTCTGTTTCTGCTGCACATTAATGATCTGTTGAAGC
Organism: Napeogenes sylphis; assembly: GCA_959347405.1. NCBI lineage: Eukaryota > Metazoa > Arthropoda > Insecta > Lepidoptera > Nymphalidae > Napeogenes > Napeogenes sylphis. Next base: position 19,802,790 of record OY365778.1, on the reverse strand, counting down.
CCGGTATCTATGGGTATGCAGACGACAGCACAGTTGTAGAAAGATATCTGCCGAGTACTCGGGCTAGTCGAGATCAAGTACAGTCTGAAAGAGAAGCCATGGTGCAACGTTTGAATGACAAACTTCAGGCAGTCTTCGCATGGAGCAATGCCAATCTTGTCAAGTTCAACGCCACCAAAACGCAGACGTGTCTATTCACCGCCAAAAGGAGCCCTTTCACCTTGGCTCCTACTTTCCAGAATGTATCCTTGGAATACAGTGACCGGCTTCAGTTGTTAGGCTTAGAGATTTCCTCGAACCTCAACTTTGGTCGGTTCATTGAGTCCAGAGCAAGAGCAGCAGCAGCAAAGCTTGCCGTTCTTGCGAAGGTTCGCCAGTACTTTACACCGGGACAGCTTCTTGTTTTATACAAAGCACAGATCCGGTCGTGTGTAGAGTACTGTGGACACATATTTGCTGGTGCCGCAAAGTCTCATCTTGCGGTTCTGGACTCAATTGAGAGGCGAGCAAAGAGGCTTATAGGCGATCCCGAATTTGGTGAGTGTGCGCAGGAATTACACGAGTTAATTCCCCCGTCCCCCTTCCATCACCGGACGTCCCGACGCACGGCAGGTATCCATCCTTTTGTTGTGGACATTCCACCTGTCCGAACGAAGCGCTTTGCTTCCTCATTTTTAGTGCGTACAGCGAAGGACTGGAACAATTTGCCGGCGTCAGTATTTCCGGCCAAATATAATATGGGTGTCTTCAAGAGAAGAGTGAATAGATTGCTAGGGCAATGCGACTTACCATCTAAGACTACATTCCACTTACCATCAGGTGGAATGTAGTCAAGCATTGCCCTAGATCATATAAAAAAAAAAAAGAAAAAAATAGTTCTGGTGGTTTTTTTTATCGCTTTGTTGTTGCCAGCATTGAAAAATAATATCATGTTTTAAAGCTAAACCTCAACAAAAACCTTGACAAGATTGATAACTTCAGGCGAATAAATCAGCTGTTACTGCAAAAACTTTGTCTTGTCCTTTGTTTTTTTGGAAATTTTGATTTGATGGATAGAACAGAGTTCGTCCTTACTCCTTGTACTTTATTTGCAAGACTAAATAGTATTCTAATGCTAAAAGAAACATTCAATCAGTGCATAAAAAAGGTTCTAGCGCCTTTTGACAATTCGAAGTCCACATTGACAGCTACATTCTATATTTGAATTACTTAAATTAAAATATAAATACTCAATGGTGGTGGCGGTGGTAACGTTAAACATGAAATAATACAATTTCAATAAAGTATTTTATTAAAGACAACAGAAAACGAACAAATCACAAACCAACACTCCAAGTAATCAATAACCGATCTGGAACAGAATCTGCCGCAAATAGTTATTAACATAAACAATTCTCATAACCAAAGGCAAGATTTAGTAATTCGGCTTATCCTCATACAAAATTAAGGTTTATTTATACACAGCGTGGCTACGGCGTCTTTATTGTTATATAAGAAACAAATACAATTTCCTCTTAATTTCCGCCGTTGATCTTATCTGGACATAACGAGAGCCTTCGCATTCAGCGGGACTCTTACTAAAACTTTAGCGAATGAATTCCATTGAGGATGTATTGGGTACGGTCTTCCCGAAAAATATCGTGAGCTTTGATAGCCGTCCTTTGTATTTATTTAAGTGTAAAGTGGTGATTATTTTGCAAACATTACTAAGGATTTAAATGACTAGTAGTTATTGTTATGTGTTTGTTGTTATATTGCTGAATTGAAACAAATTAAAAATAGTTACTCAGGTGTCGTAATTAAAATAAACCTGAATAATTAATTTAATTTGTTTTTCCAGGTTTGATATTATAACAAATGATTACGTAATTTGGCACAATCTGTATATTCAATATTTTCTATAATTAGGTAGGGTAGGTACACTTAGAATTTGATATAGAATACAAAAATATTTCTTTTCAATTTTATGTTTCTTTGTCTGGGTTTATGAACGGTTAACCTGTAACGACCTGTCTCCGTGATCAAAGTCGCTGGTAACACGTAGTATTCGATACTAATGAGAATTATGAAATAAAAACTTATCATAAGTGACAATCACTATGAACATATTCAAATCGATTTTATCAGAACGATTTCGAACGTTATTCAATATTATTGTAATTAGAATAATCTTGAACAGACAGAAGATTGAATACGATATAATCAAAGCAGTATTTAACTCTCGCGAAGTTTGAGATGGCTCTCAGTTGCCAAGAATTCGCACTCAAAATCGATTTGAGCTTGAAATTTCTCGTTAATCGATTCTGATTCAGCAAGTTCTCGAATGAAATAGAGTTGCAGATTCCAACGCGATTAAACGTTTGTAACGAAAGTAGTGTTTGCTTGGCCACTTCCCTGTATTAGTTTTTGTTACAACTCGTAGTACTGCGCGGATGTTGGAATTGACTGAATTTAGAAATACTGGTATTTACTTTTTTTGTTAGAACTTGAAACTAAATAATGTTACTACTGCTATTTTTAATATAATATTTAGTATTTTCTAAGATTTTCACGAGTAGGTACAACACATTGAAATAAAACTATTTTACGTATTTAACTCGCGTATAATTAATAATTTTAAAATGTAAATTTAAAATTTAATCATGCGCAAGGTAAATCCGTAATAAAAGTTTCATTTTAATAATTTAGTTCTTGATACTATAAATACATTAAAAATAACTTTTAAACGATGCTCCATAACAATGAATTTTAAATAAATATTAATTTATTATTGACTTGGAATTACATTATCAGAAAGTACCTAAAGAATATTTTATAGGTGTAAATGAAGTTGAACAAAATAATAGATATTTGTTGCTAAAAATTACAATAATTAAATTATATTTTATCTTCTGAAATCAAGCCAAATAAGATTTTTTTACATAATAAATGTAGATTGCTGATATAAGTTAAATAATATGCTCGATATATACATTTACGGGAATTATAAACATCGTCTCTCTGAAATCTTATATAATATCTATTATCCATAATAATTGGTGTATCCATAATAATTGTGATCTCAGGTATTCTTGTTGATTATTCATAACTTTGATTATATACGTATCTGAAGGAGTGGAGTTATTCGTGTACGACCCAGTCCATACTAGCTGAATTAACATATAAATTGTTTTGAATCCGGCGTCTACATCCCGTTAAATTATTTCGCGAACTTTGCGAATTTACATGGTAATTGCTAAAACTCAAGATTTGTTGTTGAGCCCGCAATTGTGCGGTTAGAGAAATCTGAGTAGAATTAACGAGTTAAGAACGACATTGCTGATAACGATATCTTGGACCTTGAAAATACCTTTTCCGTTACTCATTATTTCATGACAGCAATGTCCTATAGGTATGTTACATGTTACCAAAATTTTCACTTTCACATCAGGGAAGGATTTTTTAAATACAACAACTTGACAAATTCACTGATACCTAGGTACCTTAAAAAAATATTATTATTTCTGTTTCTGAGGTCCATTAGATTGACAGGTACTCAAATATGAAGTTTAAAAAATTTCCTTGCCCATTTCACTATACAATCTACATCGGACTATTTGACTCCAAAAATATAGAGTAATAGTTTCCACCAATCAGATAAGATCACTAGCTCCCTAACTGCCTTTTCATAATGATAAATTAATACGCTATATAACCAACTGGCTTATTAAGACATCAACAACATCATTGTTTCGCAATAAATATAATTTATAAGTTATCTTATAAATCAATAAGAACTGACATTTAGATAGACAGATACTAAAATAGTTAGTTCGAAACATTAAGATATCCTGTGCAAGCTATCCTACAACTGTCACTAATCTAAATTGTATCTATTCGGTATCTACTCTGCACTAGCTTAATCGATTTTACTTCATGTAAATCTACATCTTGAAATTTACATTGCCACTAGATTTGAACTGTCTAAGTTATAAGCGGATTTATAAACAAATATACAGGGTTATTTGTAATTAATTGGCCACCTCTTAAAGGCAGCCTCTCCACATCAATCCCAACAACATTTGTTCTACGACTTTTTAAATTTAAGTTTTCCCATACAAAATTATATAGGTATATATCATAATATATTTCCTCGCGCAGAGATCACATTTCTCCACTAATTTTGAATAAGATCGCATTTCTCATCCAAGATTGACTTTTGATTCATTATTTGTTGAGTACTGTTGATTCGTGTTCTATAATTACTCGTGCTGCAATGGAGATAACATCCCCATGAGGAATCCCCAAAACTCAAGATAAAATTTGAAAACATTCGTGACTTGAAATCGTTAATTTCTGATCTGAAATAATAAAAATCAAATGTGGTCTTGTAACTTACGACTTGTCTTGTGATAGATTTCAAAATAATAAAAGTTAATCTTTCAAGTTTTCATTTATCAAGGATGAGCCACACAACCGCGTGTTTTGTAATCTATTATCGTCTGGTCTAAATGTCTAGTAACTAAATCCATTTATAATACTATTACCATATAATTATATTCTGATCAGCCTATTTACTTTAATCAATATTGAATACCACAAGTCTTAAAGTCAAATTTAGTAATATTTAATGGGAACTGATAATTGAGGATATAATATTAATTCACCTAGATGTAAAACATTCACAATAATTATAATATTATGATCACTTTTACACCAATGTTTCAAAAACTTTGTTATTAAATAAGGTTATAAATTATAAGAAAATTCTGATTTTCCTGAATTTATGGACATTTAGGAAAATTTTTTTTCTTTTTTTAATGGAGTAATAATAAATTTTCTTATTATGTTATCTTTGCGAAAACAGGTGACTCCTTTGAAAATAAATAAAATAACAATGGGTTTTAAGTGTCCAGCCGTCACTGGTAATTTAGTAGCTGACAATACAAATTAAGAAGTCCCAAGCGAAAATGTACGTTCTTTTGCTGTATAATTAAAAATAATGAGGTCGTTCGGAGATTGGAATAAAATCCTTAAATATATAAGTAGTTATTTACCTTTTATAATGTTCGCTAAATTTGCTTTTAAATCAGCTGAGCATGAGTTCAAGCATACCAACATTAGAAATGTGGAAGATAATTTTTACTCAATAACAATATATGTTTTTTTATTATGTCAATTACGCTAATATCAGAATTAAAGAGTCTTTATCATTATAAACCATTTTATAGTAGGTAAGTAACCAAGACTGCATTAAATATATATTTTTAAGTATTTGTTATTGTTCATGACACAAACTGTAAACTTTAGTATCTGTTTTTTTTTCTTTCCAAGTATGAAAAATGAAGAGACAATTTCTGAGATTTCAGACTTGTAGATTTTAAGATCTTTTCAAATGTATTTTTTACTTGTATAAATTTTATACAATTGTGTTATTTATTTCATTTGCGTAACTTTCTTTTTCTTGGAATAGTGTCGGAGCAATTTATTTAATCTAATGCTTCCTAAGTATTTCATTGATTTCTAATCGTACAACTTTATCCACAGACTCACAAATTAAATTTCTGTCAAGGTAGGCTGAATGAGTTGACAGGTGACGACGGTACTCACTGCTCCGGACTCCTTTCAGGGGTCACAATCGAAAATCACCACCTTAATAGATGCGTCCTTCACATTTTTTATAATCTATCTATCTATCTATCTATCTATCTATCGGCATTGTAATGTTTATTTTACACTTGACATACCAATTGTATATTGAGAGTAATGTGCTTTCCGTTAAATTGTAGGTATATTGTTAAAGTGATTGTACGAAAGCAGAAAACACTTCCGTATGATAATGGTTTCCAAAACTTAAAACGGAACAAAGATCTTGTTGCTCCTATGTGCATTTCAAGTACATCTTTTGCCAAAAATCACTATCTAGCCATGTCTATAATTTTGTTAATAGAAAATTGCAGATCTATTCTTTGAACACAAGTCTTTGTAATAGGACTTTGAAAGAATGACCTCCCCTTAAATATGAGGAAGTAGAGTTGCTTTTGCGCTTTATGAAATGATTTTATATATATGCATAAAGGTGTTGGTTTAAAACATAATATCTACATATTAAAACTTAAAATGACAGTCAGATTTCTTTGATTGATTGATCTTTATAATAGTTTATACGTGTACCTACCTATTTGTTTTAAAAAGATTATTACTTTAGAGAAATGTCATGTGACATGTCCAATCAAAATGGCTGGCTTAAAGCCAGATAACACTCCATGAGATAAATTGTAGTTTTAAAAGGTTATTTTACATAATACAGTCACGGCGAGGAATAAGTTAGAATGGGTCTGGGTGAACTTTCAAAGACAATGCATTGTAATGTAACTTACAAATGTGAAATACGAGTTCTCACAACTAATTGTTTCTAGAGTCGAGTCGACTCGTGTACAAAGGAATTTGAAGAGTCCGCGAGTCGGTACATTCACAAGTGCGTCGTAAGTTACCACTTCAAACTTGTGTAATGTGTTTATATATTTTGAGAATAATGTGCAGCTGAGCTTTGGCTTATATAAAATATATTACAATATGGAATACTTCAAGAAGCTAATAAATACATTAATCTTAATGGCGTCTTTATTGAAACAAACAAAGCTAACTTTATTATCGTTCATGAATCATTTTAAGTAGAATATTGCTTTGAATATGATTTCAATACATCAAAAGTTTTTTGAGGCATTAAAAATAATGTGTGGTATTTAGGACCTAAGTAGATACTCATATTTTCTATGAGATAAATAAGCTTACAATTTGAGAAGAGATTGGAAAAGCAGACGAAGTCACCTGACTCTTATCTCTCGATATTGCAGGTGCAACAGCTAGTAAAATATAAAACGTAATATTATAACACGTAATAATGATTATTATTTCATATGGCAACATGGAACTTTTTACAATAACCCAGGTCCCAGGCTAAATATAGACGAGTGCAGTATGTACACACACACACAATCAACTCGTTCAACTTTAATTGTGAAACTTACACTGATTAGATTGTTTAACCAACACTGAACTTTGAGTTTGAGTTTGATTGAATGTCATATGTGACCTGATTAAACAAGAAGGCTTCATTTCCTTTGAAGTTAATTAATTTTACGAGAACCTTAATTTATGTTTTAAAACAATTTCATTTTTGTTTTTGTTTATTACTTAAAAGATGTCATGTAATTTACTTATTATTTATTTATGTTTTATATAATAACCAGGAAACTTCCGAGGGCATAGCCCCCGCAATTTTTAATTGATTAATTAAAAGGTCAAGAAAGGGTCTAGAGTCACAAAATATGTCTTAAGTTTGTGTCCGTGATCTACATATTCGAATGGTAACACACTTATATACTTCGAACGTTATGTTCAGGCATTTCTTTGAGTCAAAGGTACAGATTTTAAGTCAATATACTATAGTAAGGATAGTTGTAAGCCCGTTAAAAAAAAACAAATAAAAAATATTTTATTTCATTATAATAGTTTAGAACATATGAATAGAGAACACTTAATCTTCGAAGTAACGTGACAAGTGTCATATCTGTTTGTGACGTCAATATTAAATAGTAATGTAATAATACAGGTATAAACCTAAAATATATTACAGATATATACTTCTCTAATTCCAAGTGTAGCGGCCAGTTTAATTACGACAACTTAGTTAATACTTAAAGTTAGTGAGTAGTTTGCATTATGTTCTGTCTGTGAATATGAATTTCGAAATCTTGTTGATTGTCGTTGAATTAAACGTACCAACATGTTGTATTTTGACAATACGATAAGACAGGCATTTTATTGGTACATACGTTACGATACGATATTCTTTATTGTACAAATATTTAAAAGAAACAAAAGTGTAAACACAAACAAAAAATATATATATAAAAAATATATACAATTATCTCTCAAGTGAATAATCGACAAATTATCAAAACGATTTGGATTCGAGCATGATATTTCGAGATCATATCACGTAATTTTTTGCCAAAACCTCACAAGGGATCTTGGAACGTAATCAAATAGTTAAGACGACCAATTTTCCGTGCGAGCGCCCAGCGTTCTTGCTACGATATCGGCCAAATTAACCCGTTGATCGCATCTACAGTGGTCGCAAACTGCAATAAATATATATTTTTCTGAATTTAAGTTTCTTATTAATTTTTATTTTGTAACGGTAGTCCATGAATATCTTTTAACATGAGAAGGTACATATGCGCGCCTACCCCTGTGTGCACCCTTAAGAAACAGAACCTTAACTATTATATTTACTGCACGCCAATGTTGTATGAGATTTGAGGGTGGTTCTAGCCAGGTTGATTTATTCTAGTCAGCGCATGTACGGTTAGCAGTCAATTGACTGTAACTGGACTCAATCCCCAAGTAAAGTTTTTAAATGACCTTAGGCATTTAGCAAATATCTTCTATTGTTTTTTTTTATAATATAAGCTGACGTATATAAGGTAGGTAAAACTTTTTCTTTTTTAAATGTATCTTTTGTTCTATTGATAAGTATATTTAATTCAAATTTGAAAACAATGAAAAAAATACGAACAATAATGGCAACACGAGTACTAAGTTGTGTTAAGTATTTTGTAGATATACCTATGCAATTTCCAAAAATAATATTTTTTAAAACTCATAAATAATAAGTTGTCACCACTGTAGACACGTTTTCAATAGTCGCATCGCATGCGGTGAACGGATTGCGTCTATTTAGAACGAATCAAATCTAGATGTAGGCAATCCAAGCGGACCTAACTCGAATTCGCTCTATAATTGAGCTGTTAGCTTCCAATCTGAAACCTTAATTTGAGTGCACTTTCCATTTTTCACCTTACTTCGAAACCTTTAACGTATTTTGAATTCGTTTTCGGATCTTCAGGAGACATCAATTTGCACTCCGTATTTTGTATAAATAGATTGAAAACTTATTAGACAAGTATAAAAGTATTCGGCATATTTTTTGTGTCTAAATTTTTTTTATGCAAAATATGTGGGGAATATATTTAGATTATATATCAACTTAAGACCTACTATGTTTTGTTTTTATCTCATACTGAAGATAACAAGAGCGTGAACAAGAAAAGACGAATTATGAAAACAAGTTTTGTTGTTTCAAAAGCTTCCACTGTACCGCTTGACAAAATTAAGTTGCATAACATATTATAAAACTAACATCACATTATACATAATTACAAAATATGTCTAAAAAGACTTTATACTTAAAGATATAATCGAAATGGATGGTATTCATGTATGTACATTAGGGATATTTTAAAAAGGTTTCGAATGGTCTAGATTAAAGCAGTAGAACATGAATTATCAATTTTAAAAATAATTAAAATGCTAATGCTGATTAGAGGTTGTATAACAAATAACAATACACCAAAAATGCTGAGATAATTTTGATGAAATTTTCATTACGTTCCATTTGAATAAACTATCAGGTTTTTCAAACTCATCCTCAATTTAGGCGAATCAACTACCAACTAACTCACTACTTTTTAAACTACTGAAAAATATATTGGATTTTCTCTAAATGATTTAATAACAATCTATACATATAATAAATTTGTCACTGATCCATTTATGTTCATGGAAAATATTAAAAAAAAACATCATAGGGGGGCCTTTATAAGAGCAAGAGAACCCAAAACAATGGTTTTTCAGTTTGTCTGTAATCTGTATGTCTGTATGTTTGTGCACGCTAATCTCATAAACGGCTAAAACAATTCGAATGGGGTTTTCAGGAATATATTATCACAGTCTTCACTTAAGATTTAGTGTTTATTTCATCTAAATTGGTTAAGAAATAAAAAAGTTATGTCAATTTATATCAATCACGTACCATGCAAATCTTATTCTATACATGAAATAAATCTGTGGAGGAGTAGTCTTTGTACATTAAAAATATTAAAAAAAAAATATACCAAGATGTGAAGTTATAACTAACAGAATCCATTTTCAGCATTTTTAAAATCTTTGTCTTTTAATCTACAACATGAAAAAAATAACAACATGAAAAAAACAAGCAAGATAACCCAAAAGAATGTTTTTTCATTTTGTCTGTATGTCTGTATGTTTGTGCACGCTAATCTCAGAAAGGGATTAATCGATTTGGATGCAGTTTTCGGGAATATATTGTCATGGGATTTACTTTATATTTTGTTTTTTTTTAACAATCTGTTAAAAAGAAGTTAATAATCTCTTATTGTCGTACCATTGCTGTTTACCAGTTTCAAAGTTTATGGTTTTTACATACATCGGTAAGTGGTACAAAGGATACGTTTTATCAAAATCGAAGTCTACGCGTATGAAGTTGCAGGCACAGCTAGTTGTAAATAAAATTCATATAGCTGTAGCTGCTGTATATCATTATCTTAGTAATTTTCATATTATTATGACAACAAGAAAGATTCAGTAGAGAGAGCTGTAGAAAGGTAAGTTTAAATAATGGTAATTTTAGCATAAATTATGAGAATCTTATTGGAATTCAGCTGCGGGATCCACTATTTCATAATACACGATGCTATGCCTGGTACGGTCTGACAAATATTAAAAAGTTTGCAGATATGTTATTCCTATTTTTATTAAATGTTATGTATGATTTGCAATAGCGACTATTTGACTATTTTAGCAATACGTCTTAAAAAACACCACAGACAAAAAATGCCATTTAATATAATTTTATAATTAATTGTTTTTGAACATCGTACTCTGTGCCACAGAGAAAGGTACTTAACATAAGAAAATTACGAAAACAAATGCAAATATCAAAACAATAACCTCAACAATTAAAATATTATCTTTATCTTCTACAAAATTTTAAATTAAAATGATTACTTTAATAATAAAACATTTTCATTTAATTCAATCTGTAATGCAAAGATAATGCAAAATTCTAGCACGCTTTTACTAAATACACACTATTATTCAGTGGAATTCTATTTCCTGTCTATTAGTGCGCTGTACCTAGTACTGGCAGGTAGTTCTTCGTAAATTCGTAAATTGTAGTACATTTGTGGTAGGCAAGGCAGGTATAAGTAGAGATAATCTTTTAATTAAAATAATTATCTCAAAAAGCTTAGGTATGCTCTTGCGCTTCAGAATATAATATAGCAAATTTAAGAAAATTTTAATATATTACATTAGTATTAAAAAATATTTTTTTTTGTATGTCTATACTGTTAGCCCTGTTGGCTATAAGCGTCACCGGGGGGTTATTAGAAAATAATCATTTTAATTTAACACCGAAACCAAACAAGTTGTAAGTCCCTACCCAGTGTTGGCGTATAATTAACTACGTTTAATGATTTACATTTTTGTTTTCTACAAAATAGGAAAATAATTAACAAATATAATATATAATATATAAAAAACATATTACTTAACTTAAGTTATAACCACTTACATAACTATAAGTCGTCATCAACCTGAGAATATCCCGTTTCTTTTAAATCTACCACGCATTATGTCGTCTCAGTGGACTTATTTCTTTGCCATATCATTTTTCACGAGCCTTATCCATTGTCTTCTTCGGTCACCCTCTTCTCTTAAAAACTTCCACATTCATACTTAAGATTCTTCTCGTTACATGGTTTTCATACATCCGAAATACGTGATCATATCAAGTCAAACTATTAAATGTCTAACTCTAAACATAATAATAAATATAATTGTATATTAAGGACGCATTTAAAGTTACGCCAAAAAACAAGTTTCCGGGTCAATGCTACAAAATCAAGTTTAATATAATGACACCATTAGCTATGGATATTTAGAACGTTTCTTTATTTTTCCCTTGACTTTATTTTTCTAATACTATAGTTCTTATAATAAAAAACGGCATATACTACGGTATATTTTTCTCGTGTTTATTGCCGTGTACCTACATATTTTAAAATGATGTGTGGGAAAAAAATCTTAATAGGTTTGACATCATCACCAAAAACAAAATTAAATTGTTTCTATTGCAGTTCCCGAATTTATAGAATATACGTTACACTTGAGGTATTTCAATGAAAATTGTTTTGTTAAATTTTCGTAACAAATATTTTTAAAATACAAATATGTACCACATCAGAAATCAGTCAGTGTGAACTGTGTCCTGTTAGGCCGTTGTCATGAGCTGACGCTGTCACTGTATTGCTTGTAGGCAAATGTTTTTTTTAATAAAAATCGCTGTACGAATGCAAGAAAATAAAAAATACAAACTGGATACTTTTAAAATTTATATTATTACGTACAATATTCTGTACGGGTAAAAAGAAAACTTTTTTTTTCCTAATTTATTTGTTTACAAGACTTTACGGTGTTATACACCTTACCTCACTATCATGTGAATACAAACTATGAATAATCAGTAGTTGTTATTCATAGTTTGTATTCACATGATAAAGTAACATGAAGGTACACTGATGGATCCTATTAGATCTCATAGCCAAATGAAACTAGGTGCGCTGGGCTTAGGAACCTTTTATTAGATTTGATGGATCAGACTTGATGGAATGACCTAAAGGTATCTAAGATTGTTATAAGCTTATAAGATTACGGCCAACCCCGGTAAATGTAGACAGGGACGGCTTAAACTATAGTGCAGGGCGCCGCGGCGCTCCGTGAGACGGCTAAGAGAATCATCTTGGACCATCATGGTACAACAATGATATGACAGAAGCTACAGGGATAAAAACAATGAGTGTTATTCTGCCGTCATAAGAAAGGCCGTAACAAATACCAAACTGTAAGCTATACAAATACCAAAATACCAAATACCTACTTATAAAAGATTTTGTTGGAATATAAAAAAAAAACTTTTTCTTGTTACGACGGCAAAGTTAATAGTATATTTATAGCTGACGGGGGAAGGGGTTAGGGCCAGGCCTAGGGCGCCAGGGATTCATTGCACACAGACGCTATACAAGCTAGAGCCGTCACTGAATGTAGATGTTTTAAAGTGTGTATAAACTATAAGGTAGTAAGTAGATATTGTACTATAAGGTAGTAAGAAGAGTGTAATTACATTGAGACAACCGGCGGTCAATAGTTTATAGGTGAACTACGGATCATCAGGAATTCGTGATTTCCTAAATCACATCCATGCGTATGCATTTTATTGTTTTTCGTTTTCGTGTTGGATTCACTGTGGTAATGTGGTTAGCTTCTGGTTCTCTCTGGTTATCTAATTCACAACACGTTGGTCTGTTTTCCCACATTTATCCAAGGCCAAGGGCTGCTGCGGTTTTCGACTGTCGGGAATATCCCTTGAGTAGAGGTTCTTTCTAGAGCCACTGTGGTTTGAGTAGCTGCCTGCTTAGCGGTTAGATGGATGTGCTAGAAAGTGTAAGGAAGTGTGCTTGCCATACAACTGGGGCACCAGCTGGTCACTGGTAGTTAGCCTCTTTGACGTTCCTAGCGAGTGAAAGTGCACGAAGGTGTATGTTAAATGAGCGTTTCTACTACAGCCGTGTAACTGTTCTGGAGAAAAGCACCTACGTTTTATCCAAAAAGGTGGTTGTTAGATGTATGTACATAGTACATAATACATATAACATAATGGGTAGTACATAATACGTAATTCATAATTTATACTAATAATATAAAGCTGCAGAGTTTGTTTGTTTGTTTGTTTTAACGGTCTTATCTCAGGAACTACTGGCCCGATTATTATTTTTTTTGTGTTGAATAGTCTATTTATTGAGGAAGGTTATAGGCTACATATCAACTCGCTGAGACTAATAGGAGTCAAGCAACATTGAAAAATGCTGCAAAAACGGGAAAATATCTCTTTTTTGAGAGCTTTCCTTGCGTGCGCTGAGTAAACGGTAAAAGTTACCCAAAAATAATGTGTTATAAAATTGTTCCCCTTTAAAAGTTCTAAAAAGGAGTCCGCGACAGCATATATCTAGCTTTTAAGGTTAACTCACTTTAACCTTTTTTATGGTAATCAAATTAGTTCTAAAATAATATCATGTTTTTGGAGTTGTCACAATTACCATAATATTAATCCTTATCCAAATAAATAAGTTTAATATCACAGGCACTTAATTGTGAACAAAATTGCCCTTGACAACATTTGATTTCAACCAATATTTAAGGAGTTATTACAGTTTTAAAATAATACGCTTTGGTCAAATACCACACGCGCATACATGTGTGAGGTGTGTGGCGCAGTGACAGGGGAAGGTGTTGCCAACGCCTGAGATTATTTCCCCTAAATGTAATCTAAACCCCTAAAAACCCCCAAACTACAAATTTAACAAATAAAATATATGGATTCTTTACTATCATTTTAATTTTACATATTAACCTTAACTTATAAGATTCTTCTTGAAATAAACATGATGTTTTTGAAAATTTAATTTTAATTTAATGTTACTAGTCAAATATCAATAAAAAAAATACGGGTCAGCAGTTACAACCTTGTTTGAAAATTATACCGATAATACGGTTTTTTTCAAATATTTATCGAAATTTAAAAACCTCTAAACATTTTGTCCCCCTACAAAAACCCCGGAACTCTTAATTTCCCCCTAAATTTAGGGGGAAAACCCCTAAGTTGGCTACACTGCCGGAGGGCTGACAGTACCGATAGCTGCGAGATAGCATTGGCATTACAGAACGGTTGTGGCCAGCGAACTAATTTTTGAATGCGTTTTTTTCGATATTTATTGTAAATTATTAACGCATTAAATAAAAATTATTAAATAAAACGTATAAACGTATAGCTAATTTTTGAATGCGTTTTTCGATATTTATTGTAAATTATTAACGTATTAAATAAAACTTATTAAACAAAACGTATAAACGTATAACAAATTTTTGAATGCGTTTTTTTCGATATTTATTGTAAATTATTAACGTATTAAATAAAACTTATTAAATAAAACGTATAAACGTATAACAAATTTTTGAATACGTTGTTTTCGATATTTATTGTAAATTATTGACGTATTAAATAAAACTTTTTATTTTCGTCAATTTCTATGTTGTATCATCACCGCCTAAACCGCAGATCATAGAAACAGTAATACTGAAAAGTACATGTGTATCTGTACGTAGTGGTGTACTTAGAAAGGATTTTAAAATTCCATCCTTAAGGGTTAAAAATAAAGTTAGCAATTTTGTTTGAAACTCGGCGGTAAAAGCTAAAGTCCATGCGGACGAAGTCGCGGGCGACCGCTATTATTATATAACTAATGAAAAAAATAAAAATGGCATAAAATCTCTTTGTCGTATTACATTGAATTAGTCTTTCCAAGTTCAAGTTATAGAATTAATCAACCCCATATATCGTATTAAATTTAATAGGAACGTCAAATCCATCCAGCGTACAGAAAATTGAAGCTCGCATCAGAGCTTAAAAGCTACCAAATTGAAATCTCATACGTGAGCCTTTATTAGGCAATGCCGAGCCTGCTCCAGACATCCCTCAGGGCTAGCGATCCGACCGAGCTTTCAATCAACACATTTATGGCAATATTGTAACCTAATTCGACCTGCTACTTTTAATGCATGACATACTTATGTATTTGACAGATATCAATATTTTATGTATTTGACAGTTCTCAATTACCGGTATTTAGTTTAATATTTTTTATCTATTTGTTGTATGTTTTGCATAAATTATAGAAATGTACGATATAGATAATGTTATTTATTTACTATTGTATTTCAAAAGAATATACCTTTTTTTTCGATAAAAAATTCTAGATATTAGAAAATGTACAAGTTACGTTTTTTTTATTACTTACATTACCAACATTAAGATCATAGTCAACCCTGCATCACCAAACGCGTCAAGTAGAACCACTAACGAGTCCGTCTTGACGCCTGTCCAATTTGCGTCAAAACATCCCGAAGATGCCGTCTAATTTGCGTTGAGGATCTCAGAAGGGTTAAAAATAATTTTCAATAAGACCGTTTATCAAATCTTATGATAAATAAAAATTAAATCGAAAACACTTTTACACAATTCCTATTTTCTCACAAAAAAAGAAAGTCATCACGGACACGATACTATATGTTTAGGCATAATTATTGTTTGTATGTATTTATATTAAGTATTTTGGTTTTTAACATATAAATTAATATCCAAAGGTATTATTAATTCAAGTAATCTGGAACAAGAAATCCCTCCATTTGTATAAAATTAATTAATATTCATACTAAAGGTAGAATACTAATCATAGTAAACACAAGAAATACACCAATATAAGACATTTTCTAAATTCTATTCATTCTCTTTCGGCTACTTTTAAATAACTCGTAGGTAAGATGTGCTTTATAAAAATAATAAGCTAAAAGGTTTACATGATTTTATGACCTAGTATAACATTTTATTTTTATGTTGGTTTCGTCCAAGCTGTACGAATATAAAGTTGGTAATACACATAAATAACTGATCTTGAGCTTAAAATTACTTTCAGGCAATTTGTCAGGAAAAAGTGTCCCGACGAAACAAATGGGCCAACCTTTTTCAGCCTAACGGAATTTTCTAATCTATTATTTTGAACATATTTTCTGACGCTTTGAGCTAATATTTCATTTTGTTTATAAAATATTCATTCATACATCGTACGGGACACTCTTGTTTGTAAATAAACAGTCCTTGCGTATAAGAATGATGATAAAATACGCTTGCATTAAAAAATATTCTAAGTTTTATTACTATAACAATAATAAAACTTAAAATATTTTTCACGTTTAATTACGTTTTATTTAGACGATTTTAACAATTTTAAATAATCTTTTTCTAATCATCTTATATAAATAATTTACAAGAATATCTAAAGTTGGATACACGTGTTTAAAATTAGTATTCATATTTATATAACCGCATCTTTTTGGAAGTTTTTCCTTTTTTTAGTTATTAAACCATAAAATCGTTAATAAAATTTTTTACATACAAACATTAATCTCAAGTGTATCTTTTTACATCTAACAATATATATTTTTAATTGTGATCATATATGATAATGGTATGAACTATAGAGTATAACTACCCCTGTAGTTTCCGATGCCACAGCAGTCGGTAGTACCTAAAACTAATTGACCTGCAGTCTGTTAGCAATAGCCAGACTCTACCACTAACACATGTCCTATCTAACAAATGTATCACGAATCAAAGCCTAGGCCAAACCAAGTTTAATTTTAATTAATTATTAAAAATCCAAAACTTACAAACTTGCTTTGTTCAATATTAAAAATCAATAAACAGTTCGAAAAGCAGGTACCCAATTTTGTCTCTTCAAAATGAATGATATCTATGTATAATTTATTTACGAGCGAGACTGCGTACTTTTATAGTTATATGAAATAAATAAGTTCTTAAAAGCAATATCATATTTCATAAAGTCCAAATGACTCCTCAAGCAGAGTTAAGGTGCACGTAAACGTATCCCGAGATAACTGATCGGATACTTTACGATGGACCCTACTTCTTGTCTTAGTTTGTTTTAGTTTAAACTTCATTTAATCTTGTTGATTTAACTCATTTATTATCTGTTAGTTTTGATAATTAAATACAAACTAATTCTAATGAACTTTTCCCGCGTCTTTACTTGTTTCCGAACGAAGCAGCTTTCATCCCTTAATACATTTAAACGTCTGTTTCTTTATTTCCAAACTAAAGTTAAATTAGTTCAATTTTAACTACACAACAACTCAAGGAACAGAATACAAAAAAGGCATTAGCTATGTTTTAATTTTTAAACCCTTTACTTATTACCTAATTATTATATTCTGTAATAATATTCCCACGCTTGTCAACAACGCCTTTTATTAATTAGGTACTTATATAAACTATAATGAAATTTCTTGGATTTCGGTTTGAACATTGTGAGTCAAGACAAAACTTACTTATAACTAAAATTATTGAATCTGAAGGCTATCGGAAATTCTTAGTACGGACGGACAATATTTTTATGGGATGAAAGTATGCGAGGCGTCGATATTTCAATTGTTCACTGGACCGACAGAGTTTATAGGCGAGTGTCGAGTGACGTACCTAATAGGGACACAACATTACCCTTTTAAATTGAATTTTGCGCAATTTATTAGGCGTGCCCTGATAAAATACCTCCCCTCCTAACAATTTAATCTGAAGAGTGTCCTTGTTTTTTTAAATGACATTTCCGGGCTGAGGCTTATCAAAAGGTGATTTAGAGCCGTTTCAGAACGAACTCAGGATTTTAAAGAGGTTATAAGGTACTTTGCCAACTTATTTTGTAATACAATAAAAAATATAAGCATCAAGGAAATATATGGGAGTAATAATTTTAATCATTTTAAAACTTATACAAGGAAGTAAAAAGCTATATTGAAAAGCAATATGTCGTAAGTTTTATCCCGAGGAAAGTTTCAAGACGTATCTCGTAATACGATTAAACTTTGACTTACATTTTGGGTCGATACATTATTTGTAATTAACGCCAACTTCCAAAGCTCTTTTTTATCCAGTAGCTAGAAGTTAGATAGATAATGGACACCAACAATATAATGTGGAAGTACTGCTTTTACCTTTCTATTTTTATATTACTTAATTTTTAATGAAATATGCTGTTACTATAATATATTGTAATATCCACTAGGCACTAACTGTAACAAGAAGACCTAAACGATAAAGAAAGATATGATTTAGAAAACAACTTATATCTTTTGTATAAAGCCCATCATACATATAAAATATTATACATATATAAAAGATATGAACTTTAACAAGATACCTACCCTAAATTGTTACACAAAAATCCAGACATGGCAGCTTTAAATCTCTATTGACTTCAAAATTGGATGAAAATACAACTTAAAGGGGAACGTTGCCTGTTTCCGGAAAGAATTTACAATTTTTCTATGCGAAAAACGTTCAGAAACTAACATATAAGTTTGATGAGTTCGACACGGGCCGGTGTAAGCGCAGACTTGCACAATAGTTGCTACTTTCAAACTACAAACTCTTTACTTTGATGCTATTATATTTTGCTGATCTTAAACTTATCTTTAATGGTATCTTATCTCTAATAAAATTGAAAGGTTTATCTTTATGTTTATAATATGTCCATAAATTTACCATGAAATAAGAATGAAATAGCTACACCAAGAAAGTTATAAAAATTGACAAAAGGTTATTTTAATAACCTGAAGCTGTCAATAGATTTTTTAAATTGTTTGTTTATTACATACCGCGATATTCCGTGGTATTCCGTTTCCGCCGCCATATCCCCGGATCTGACGCCATGTTGACGTGTCCGAGACATGCTATTGGCAACACTCCGATGAATTGAATCGGAAAATGAAAATAGTTTTAACAGAGTATTAAATGTACCTCGAGATTTTGTTAGTTTTAGAGCAATACACTTTGGGATATTGTTTTTATTTTAGAAACTACTATGATGCTACTCTTTACTATATGAAACGATCTGAGGATTAATGATTTGGGGTGGTGTAGGTACACCTACTATTTACCTACATGCAGTGTTATTGATATTTGTGCCATCAATTTTACTTTACTTTATTAATGTGCCTACTATCATTTATAAACATTACAAAAGTAACGCAGCTAAAGTAGCCTTTTAAAAAGTTATTGCGATGTTTTGTTTGTGTGATACATAAAAATCAAATAACAGAATTAAGTCATATTTTTTCATTCAAGGCTTATTCAGTTGCGCCTCACATGATGCTTCAGGAATTTGGATGAAATTTGATGTGTTGTGCATATATTTTAAGTCAATATACGTATAGGATATATCTTACAGAAAACATTTTCCATTCCTAAAGGCACTTAAACATATCAACAATAAAACTAAAACTGAAACGGATGTTGTCAGCATTTTATATCATGTTGGCTTTAACGGGTCAGCGCGCAGATGAAGATAATAAAATAATAAATAAACAATTTATGACCACATATCGAATATTAACAATGTAATTATTCAATTCAAAATTTATTTTGATAATATATCGATAACTATAAATTAATAAACAACAATAAATTAAGGCAACATTTTGTTATTTACGAGAAATTGGTGAGTGATTGCATTTACTCAGGCTTTATCCGGTATTAATATACACTTCGTCCCGTAATCCATGGACAAAAAGTGTCTATAGAACATTCAACATCTGAAGTGTTAACCTCCTCTTTCCTTATAAATGATTAATGTTCTAATGATAGTTTGTATGATTGTTGATTGTGTGTATGATGAGAGTGAAATTTGTGTGTAGATGATTGAATTGGAATTGTTTCGATCTAGAACTTTAATAACAAAATCTCGTAGAATTTTACCGTGTGTATTTTTTTTTTGAGATTTGTTTTTAACCCCCGACTAAAAAGAGGGGTGTTATAAATTTGACCTGTCGATCTGTGTATCTGTATGTCTATCTGTGACAATGCAGCGGCCAAACGCTTAGACGGATTTGAAATTTGAATGCGGTTTTTTTTATCGAAAGCTATGTTTGTCGAAATGGTTCTTATCTATGATTGGTCGAAATAGAAACAGTCGTCAAGATATTGACGTTTTATTGGTGAAAGGTTCTTATGCAATAATTAGCTGTTCCCAGCGGCTTCCCTCGCGCTTTATAGGAAAAAAAGCCTTGTTATGTAGGCCAAAAGTTTTTACACTTACTTACTCAGGTAAAGTACTTTATTAGGGATAGCTGTTGCACGTGACTGCGTCCACGTAGACTGTAAAAAATATATTGATATGGCTTATGATCGTAGTCATATAGGATTGCTAGTGATAATATAAATCCCTTCATCATAGTGTTATTAGTGATTGTAAATCATTTTTTTAACTCTAAATGTTTATATTTATTAATATTCGTACATATGAAACCTACCTATCTACCTACCCATATGAATCATGTTTCATAATACATTTATAATTTAATACATTGTCGAAATTTTCACGCGGACCCTTATTTTTTCTCGTATTAAACATAACCGTGTTCATCAGAGGGATAATGTAGGATTCTAAAGGTATCGCCACGGTGAGTGCGAAAGCGATCCCGTGGCGTCCCAGTCGAGCGTCGTGGGCAGCCGTTGGTTTTTTAGTGGGGTGCCTTAGGCAGTCGCCGGGTGCCGCACATACCGCCCTGCCATCGCCTTCCTGGCTTGGGTGACGATGCGGAAACGAATTTTTCCAACGATAAAAAAAAAAAAAAAGGATTCTAAAGGTAAAATATTTTAATATTTGGGTCCAGTAGTTTCGGAACCTATTCAATTCAAACAAACAAACAAACAAATCTTTCCTCTTTATAATATTAGGATAGATTAATTGAAATACTTAAACAACTGAAAATTTGTGTCAGTAGGATTATTAAGTTACTACATATTAAGTACTACATATTAAGACACCAGTAACATAACTTTAAAAAGCAGAAAAAAAATTAAAAACCCCCGATACAAAAAGACCTCTAAAAAGAATCAAAATAATATTATTGTGTACTTATTGAAGTCATTGTGACGGGGGACCGTTTAATAAAGGAAGAAATTAAAATATAAGTAAGTTACAAAGGCAAATAAAGAAATTACGATATCGAATCGTATAGTCTAAGTCCTCAATGATTAACTTCGTAAAATAGACACCATTGTCAACATAGATACAACGGTCCCCCGACGCCACGACTTCAACAAGTACATAATAATATTATTTTTTACTCTTTTTAGAGGACTTTTTGTATAGAGGGTTTTAAATTTTATTTTTTTTGTAGTATTGTATTGTAGATGGTGAAATTTGGTTTGTCGATATAGCCTGTGAAACTTGTGGATACTACCAAGTACAGCCATGGACGCCGCCAGAACTATTTTCGTAGAGGAGCATCTGCAGCTACATATGACATGTTTTTTTGCATGTTCCATAGTCACCTAAGTTCATTCTTAAAAAGGTGATAACTTAATTTATATACTTCTGATTCCAATATCGCTGTCTAAAAGAGCGTGACGTCTAGGAAGACTTATCTAATTATTCATCATGTTGGTTCTTTTGATCTACATTTTAAGACAGGTCTATTGTGTGTTACCGTATTTTTCTATTCGATTCTCTATCGTCTGTATTAAAGTCTAACTCCAAAGACGATTAACGTCTTTTTTTTTAAGTTGATAGATTTTTGAATCCTATTTTATTCTTGTTGTAGTGTCCATTTTAATATAATCGTTTTATTTAAATTATTTTTGCTGAAAGAATATAATAAAACAGGAATGACGTTTTTGTTCCTTTTATTGTGTCAAATAAGTTAGAATGTGAGGTTAGTAGGTGACCGGTAGTTTTATATATTATGAATTCTGATTATACTCAGGCATATATTTTAAATATCAGTTTAATTTGACACAATTTTAGTGAATTATTGAAAAAAATTACAGTTACCCGGCAGTGATTAATAATTTATATGAATAGAGTTGGGAGGATTTTATATACTCTTAAATTCATCAAGGTAAGCAAGGACACGATAGCTCTGTTGCCAGATTAAGGAGACAGTTTCTGTCGGGTTGCAGGTTTGAACTTTTGGTCGCATTCGATATTGTCACATAAGAAACCATTCAAGTGTTCAAGTTACAAAGGACATCATTTTACTTTCTTTTTGATATCTACAAACGGTATAAACTATTTTTAAGTGATTATTTGGTTAGGACTAAAAGATTTCAATGCCTAATCCAGTCTACTAAAAATATATATTACCTAATGCATAACCATTGCTATAGGGAGAAAATTGTGCAGATTGTTAGTAGGTGCCTCCCGCCAAACACATTAAAATTCGACGCGGTGAAAGCCGCGAGCATACAGCTTTTGATAAATCATGTATTCTCAACTTGTATATCAAATCTGTTTGCGTTATCAGCCTAAGCGTTAACAGTTGATCCTTAACTATTTATATGAATCTTAATCTTAATCTTAAATCTTCAAAATATAGTTTATGGGACTTGTTACCGTGTTTAGGATTAGCTGCAGGTAACTTTATTTATTTAACTGAATTAAAAAACGAGCAGGTACTATGAATAAATTACCATAGCGACAGACTGGATATGAGCCGTTTTTCAGTTTTCGGCGCCGCCACGGTTGCCTGTTGGCTGTTACAAAGCCGTTACTTACGACTTACCTTGTGTGATTCAGGCTTTAGAACGAAATGACGAGGATGTGACACCTAGTAACATAGAGATATATTAATTCTATCGGAGTGTCTAAACAGCCGACAATTTGAGGTCGAATAGATCGCAATTCTATTTGGCCGAAAAATCGTGAACCAATCAGAAGGTAGTTTTTGGTCACGTGTAATGTTGAGTTGTTCACCTATATTTTAGGTTAGGTGGTTAGGTTTTTTTTTTTTTTTTAAAAGCACCCGCCATTTCGGGGTGTTGTGTGTATATATATATATATTATATATTATTATATATTACATAGTTATATATTATATATTACATAGTATTTTGTTCTACTTAGCCGATGTCGGCCGACAAATCTTGTTATTTACCCGATATTACCTATATTTTAGGTTAGGTTATATATTATTATTTATATTATTATATTATTATTACAATATATTATTATTATATATATATTATTATTATATTATATTTATATTATTATTATATTATTATTTATATTATTATATTTATATTATTTTATATTATTTACCCGATATTAATGTCGGCTAATTAGACAGGTCTTACTGTTTACCCGATATCGGCTATATAGTATTTTATTCTACTTAACCGACGTCGGCTGAATAGACACAGCCTAATTCTATGCCTAGTAATCTGTCGCAGGTTTAAGTAGTTTTTATATTTACATATTGAACATCTCCTTGCATGTTGAGCCAAAGCTTGTCTAAAAAGAAATAACAAGCTCAATAATTCAAATTTTGAAAGTAATAACGCCATCTAGATGTTAAAGTAAAATTTGTAATAATATATCAATGAACAACCTCAAAATTAAGATCTTAATTAGAACAAATATATAATTATCAAATAGTTGATGTATATTTAAATATATATATTTTTTTCTTATGGAGGGATTTATCGGTTTCAAAACTGAAATATTTAATTCAAGTGACATGTCATTTGCCAAGTTGTCAGAAAATGTCAGCCAACAAGGAAAATAACCTTGTTCAGGCTTATGTAGAATTAAATAAATTTTGCCAAAACGGAGACTATGAGAGAGCATTAAAAGCTTCTGGAAAAGGTATTTAAAATAAATTATCAATGTTTGATTCAGGTTGAGTAGAGTGTAGGTACAAATATATATCTACTTTAGAAAGTCCTATGTCATTAGTCAATTTAGCATATAAGTCTTAGTGGATTTCCCAAAATAATGTTTGTGCTTATGATATTTTTTATTTCAGTCTTGCAAATAGCCCCAAACGAACAAAAGGCATTTCACTGCAAGGTTGTGTGCTTTATACAGCTACACAACTTTAAAGAGGCCCTTTCTGTCCTCTGTAACCCCAAGAATGCTTCGCTGGCAGCTGATTTGGTGTTCGAAAAGGCCTATACTCAGTACAGGCTGAACTGCCCCAAAGATGCATTGGAGACAGTGGATAATGTTGCAGAGCTGACACCAGCTTTGAAGGAACTAAGGTATACCTAATTGTTTTGTTCCCACCCATTTTGTTTAATGTAGGAATGATTTTATATTCAATACTGTAATTAAATTGATATATTGACAGGGCTCAAATTTTATACCGTTTAGAGCAGTACCAGGACTGCTTTAACCTCTACCGGGATATAGTCAAAAATACAACTGATGAGTATGAGGATGAAAGAAAGACCAATCTGTCAGCTGTAGTTGCCAATTTAGCTGCAGTTAATCCAGTAAGTATTCTTTTAAATATATAGTTGCTCTACATATTTATAATCAGCTTTTTTTATGCTTTATATTATGAAACACATTGTAAAATACCATTCATTATGTGTAAATGAAAAATAAAACAATTCATTTTCATCATTCCAACATGAAAAGATCGATAATTATAAATAATGAATACAAAATCTATATTTAAAGATAAAATATACAAAAGAACACATAGCTCAAAATAAAATGACATTGTTCCTCAGTCAGCTGATCTACCATCATTTGAAGAAAACACTTACGAACTCTCCTACAATGCTGGCACCACACTGGCTATGCGCAACAAGTACAATGAAGCCTTGTCAATGTTGAAGAAAGCTGAACAAGCCTGCGCAGAGAGTATCATTGATGATGGAGGCACTGAGGAGGAGGCTAAGGAAGAAGCGGCTATTATTCGGTAAGAAATTAATTCTTTTTAAACTTCATCACCATAATTTACAATATAAAACTACCCAATATAAAATACCCTCAATGTTTCAGTGTCCAACAAGCCTATTGTCAACAACAAATGGGCAAGGAAAAAGAAGCGGCTGCATTGTATCAGAATGTGCTGAAGGATAAGCCCAGTGACCAAGCCCTAATTGCTATAGCTAGCAACAACCTTGTGGTTATTAATCGGTAAACAATTTAATTACGATTAACACAATTTTTACTTTCTTGTACAAAGTTCCACTTTATTAGTAAACAATTTAATTAATTTTTATGACAAAATAATCTTCTCAATACTAACGATTATTTTTATATTTTACAGTGACACAAATGTGTTTGACTCCCGCAAGCGTATGAAGGCAGCCACACAGGACGGTCTCGAGCATAAACTGACATCGCGGCAACGTGCCTCCATAGCCTACAACCAAGCATTGCTTGCCATTTATTCAAATCAGGTAAATAAGTTCCAAGGTCTGGATACTTGTAGCTTATTGTACAAATAATTGTAGGTTTTTATGTAAATAGTTCATAATTATAATAATATATATATATATAATTTAACAGAAGAAGTCTCATTCCAAATAAAGTGAAATTCTTTATGAATAAATAAATATTTGTACATTTTTTTTATTTATAAAGCGGCTCAGAACTTCATTCGGCACTGCTGTGAAAAGAGCTAAAAATAGTTATTAAAAAAATTTATGTAAATATATATATTGAAGAACATTTAAAGTTCAACTAGAATAATTTCGGCAGCCGGATTTCTGCAAGCAGTGCTGTGTGCGCCTGAGCCGTGAGTTCGGTTGCGAGCGTCGCGCGGCGCTGGTAGAGGCGGCGGGTCTTGTGCGGGACGGACGCCGCGCGCCCGCCGCCGCGCTGCTGCTCAAGCAAGGGGGCGTGCTGCTGCTGGCCGCTGTGCAAGTCATGCTGGCCCAGGTGAGTGTGTCTGAATCTTTAGTGTACTTTTCGTTAATAGTTGGGGTTTTACGTTTTTTTGCTTAAATCTTGTTATTTATCAATGGTAAATTAACTTCCAATAGTAAATTAATGATAGAGATAATGAATAATGAGATGTTTAACAATAAAATATTGAGTTGTAGTTACATAAATCTTCGGTATTTTTTTTACCTTACATTATTATGATTTGTCACTCACACCAGGAAGAAAATCAACTGATACAATTAATGATTGATTTATTTTTTGTCCACCCCAAGTTAAAGGATGTATTATTTATTGCCAGGGGGACCGTAAGGCAGTAGTGAAGTTGTTGGAAGAAAGCGAGTTCAAGTATAAACCGGCCATCATAGGACTGCTGTACACTCTACTGGCAGCGGACAATGAGTATGAGAAGGCCTCGCAGATGTTCACTGAAGTTTTTGAACATTATAAGAATGACAATGAGGTAATAGCAATTGTATGATCTGGTTTTTTTTTTACCCAATTGAATACACATTATGTATTTATACATATTATGTATTTCGCAAACTTTAATTTCACACACTTTCCTGAATCAATAAACACGATTTAAAAACATCTTTCATCATTCTTTTTATCAGAACAAGTCTAACTCTTAATGACTTTCTTGACCTGCAGGCGGTGTGCGCTCTCCGCGGCGTGTGGCGCGCAGCGGCTGACGCGCACGTGCGCGCCGGTCGCACAGAGCGCGCGGCGCACGCACACGAGGCCCTCGCCCGCGCGGCGCCGGCCGACCGACGCAGCCTCGCGCGGCTCGTGAAGGCGCTGCGAGGAGACCCGGTGCGAGCACGCGCTCTAGCGGAGTCCCTGCCCCCCATTTCGGAACTGGAGGTCAGTGATCTTGAGTGATTTATATAAATATGTGATTCCCCTTTTCCTCGAGGTCTAGCCCTGGGATTATAGTATGTTAACCGACTGACCAGACCATAACTTTTAATCCGTGACTTCTACAATTTTTATGTGCTTTTTTGATAACAATCCGATGATATGCGTCCTGGCCAATAGAGACGGTGCCGGACGGTTGATTGATAAATTTTTCTCTACTGAAATACCAATTGAGACCTGTTCAAAATAAATAAAAACTTTCATCTATTTTTTTTTCTCAGTGCAAGATTGATGTAGATGCTCTGGAGTCTTCTAAGTGGATGATGGGAGCCAAGGTTGTCAAAAAAACTGTGCAGAGCAAGCAAGAGCAATCACCAGGGTGGGGAAATATTTTTTTCTACACCTTGATAAATGATGTTAAACAAAGACGTACTAGAATAACACCTTAAAATAATAATAATGTTTCAGCACCCCAGGCTCAGAGCTAGGCCAGAAGACTAAGGCCAAACGTAAGCGTAAGACCAAGCTACCTCCTAACGCTGACCTCTCCAGACCTCCAGACCCAGAAAGGTACTGTTGACAATGCTTTTTCTACTTTTCTCTTGTTACTATATTGCAATTAATTAGTGAAAAAAAAAACCTTAATTCCTTTCTTACATAAATCCATTACATATAATTGCAGATGGCTCCCCAAGTACGAGCGCACGGCGTACCGCAAGCGGCGCGGTGTGCGGCGTGACGTCATCAAGGGCAGTCAGGGACTCACCACCGCCGCCGTCGACCAGTAGTATGTACACCCAGTATCAACTTTACAAACCAGAATTAACTTTAAACAGTTTTATTTTCTATTGCTCGTGTCTTTTTTGAAAAAAAGACATTCTTTTTTTCACATTATGAAACTAGTTAGCTAGTAGTAGACATTTTCTTTTTAAATTTTAAAGATATTACTGCACATACAGATTAACATTATTAACATTACAGCGACATGAGCAAACAAGTTCCCAGTACTGCAACGAAGTCTCCCCGAGTGGAGGTGAAGCAGACGGACGCCTGGACCCGCAAGCAGCAGAAGAAGAAGGGCAAAGGTCGCAAGTGGTGATCAATAAATAATTGTATCTATTTTTGGCTTTTATTTATCATGGGTATTAATGATTTATTTACCTTTAATAAATTGAGCTAAGACAAAACTCGTTTGATTTCTAGTCCAACCCGGCATATATATAGAAGGATATAACAACCACCAAACGATCTGTAGAATTCGTAAAAATAGACTCGTTCAAAAAATCTAAACTGAAGCCTTATTCAATTTTAGGCACGGCTCCTGATTGGATTCTCAAGGTCACGTATGAAAAGCATTACAAAATCCCTGGGGATGTTAGAGTTTCGTCATCCAGACCGGACTTATTCCTGTATTTTAAACATCTAAGGCCGCGTGATACTGTGATATTGTGATACGCGTGATATGTTGAGCTTAATGTTCCCTGTGAAACGAACATCCCCAGGGATTACACATTTAAGCTTAATAAATATTACGAACTGACCAATGAACTGTCCAGGAATAATTTTATGGTTAGCTTGTATTTTTTTTTTTTTTATATGATCTAGGGCAATGCTAGACTACATTCCACCTGATGGTAAGTGGAACGTAGTCTTAGGTGGTAAGGCGCATTACCTTAGCAACCTATTCACTCTTCGCTTGAAGACACCCACATTGTATTCGGTCGGAAATACCGACGCAGGCAAGCTGTTCCAATCCTTTGCTGTACGCAGTAAAAATGAGGAAGCAAAGCGCTTCGTTCGGACAGGTGGAATGTCCACAACAAAAGGATGAAAACCTGCCGTGCGTCGGGACGTCCGGTGATGGAAGGGGGACGGGGGAATTAAATTGTGTAATTCCAGAGCATTAGTAGGTTCTTTTCAAATTTGGTTAGGTACGAAAAAGAATGTGGATAGTGGAGGCGAGCATGTTTTCGTATCATAAAGGGGCCCTTTAAAACTACACCTGGGTAGCAAGTCCCAGGCACTATTTGTACTCGTCTTCCTGTAACGCGATTGGCCCGGCACCCGCAAGGAAGGAAGGAATCCATGGAATGCTTAGAAACTTCGTCTAATTTGTTATAAAAACTAAAACACAAATATTAATTCTCATATTAACATGTTTAGAGTTATCAAAATGACATTTCAAAACTTTAAGAAAAAAATGTCTTTGGATTTTTAATATTAATATTCAATAAAAGTGTCAACCTATACATTAATTATATCTATACTTCTATACTTCTATACTAATATTATAAAGAGGAAAGGTTTGATTATTTTTTTGTATGTTTGAAATGAATAGGCTCCGAAGCTACTGGACCCATTTCAAAAATTCTTTCACCGTTGGCAAGCTACACTATTCCCGAGTGATATAGGCTATAGCTAGGCTCATTATAAATTATTTTCTATGCCGTATGGTACTTTTCTGTTGTTTTTTTTTGTTTATTCTTCTAAAGTTTATTTATTAAATGCCAATGCAATTATGCATAATCAATATAGTAGTTAATCATATGTATTGTTTTAACTATTAATCGCAAATATATAATAAGACAATAAAAATCGAGTGTCTGTACATCAATTCAAAATGAGTAACAGAAACTAAAAAATAAATCTTGGAATTTTTGTCTCTTTCTGACTGTCTAGTACGTTATAAAGTCGAAACTACTTAACGGATATGAACGCGGTTTTTATAATGCTTAAATACGTATATCTGAATAATGTCCTGGTCGTGTGTGTGTAATGTGGATGTATGTTATTATTTTCAGTTTGATATCGTAGCGATGTAATGCCTATATATATAAAATTTCCACGGGCATAGGATACTATAGAATTAACTATAAGTCTATTATAGGTCTGGATAATTGTAGTTTCCACAGATTACGCGAAAAGCGACCTACACGCGGGCAACAGCTAGTATATAATAAAGAGGATTAAAAAAATATTCAATATATTGAATTATTTTTATTTATCTGAAGTCTTCATTTCCTTGCATTCTTCCTCCTAGATTTACCAGGTCTTTGATTTTTCTTATTATTAGGCTTAAAGTTCTTGGTCTTAAAATTAAATGGTTTCTTTTTAGCTGAGCTATTAAATCCCTCCATTTGATTAGTTGAATCTCTAGTATTTAATTTTGATCCCTTTTTTTTGCCTCCAAAACCAAATTTCTGGTCTTTCATTGACCGTCTCTTGTTTACCTTTACTTTAGTATTATTTCCCTTGTTACCACTCTTACCCTTATTGTCTTCTAAAAAGTCTAAATCTGTGGATTTACCTTTTCTTACACGTTTCAGTTGTTCCAACATTTGTCTTTTATCAGCTGCTTGTTTTAGTTTAGCATCAATCTGAAAAAAATATTTTGAAAAGGCTTTTTTATAACAGATAAAACAATTTTAAAACCAGTCACTAACTAGTATTATGAACTTTACAATATGATACAGGAATAATGTGTCAAACATGTAATGCCATATAATTTCTTGAAAACCCTCCTAAAACGACATCTGAAAGGAAGCATTATCACATGTGCTGACTCTTTTTATGAAAGAATTTGCATCCATTAAAGAGAAAATAAGATAATTATTAACTAAACTACATTTATATTACTTAAACTATGATGACACTGAAAAAACGATTATAAAACCCACCTGTACTCTCTTAGAAATCTTCTTTTGGTCCCTCAACTGGCGTACTTTCTCTGTACGAGCTTGTGCTGCCTGCTTTGCCATCAAATTCTTACGCACCTTCTGCATGTGCTCATCAGTCTTTGACATTTCAGCAAAATAATCATCTGGCCTGGAGAACAGCAATTTATGTTAGAGAAGTTTCTAGCATGATACATTATACATTTTGTAAAATAAATACTATTATAATTTAAGAGTTAAGTTGAGCAAAGAGCATACACAATTTAAAATATTACACTTTATATATTATACTCATTGAACATAAAAATCCTAACATACATAATTATATTTTATTTAACAGAAGACTGATTATAATCATTCATTCATTTTTCTTTAAAGATTTTTGATTGCAGTAAGTAGCCAGATTGAGTTTTGATTGCAGTAGTTGCAAAAATACATGACATACTTACATGACATATTTATATGTGAAAGAACATTAACAAATTAAAAAGAATAATAATAAATAAAAGATTTACAACAATTATTCTACACCTTTTTGTAGGTATATTAAGGTCTTTAAGACGCTTGATTCCATCAATCACAGCAGCTTGAGCCTGTCGGTGAAGCAGATTCTCTCTCTTAAACTCATTTAACACGGGATCTTGAGATGGGTCATATAACAGATTGCCCTTTGTGTTTTCTTTAATATTTCTAGAAAACAATAAAAATATTTGTTAATTGTATGATTGGTTAAATAAAACAAATATTAGGAAACCTTATACATACTTTCTTCTTAGGGCTGTTTGTTGCATTTGTAGTGCCACATCTGGAGCCATAGGAGCAACTGATGTGACCAGATCCAGGGTCTCTACCCATGGCAATTTCAATTCAAACTCTTTTAGCTTTGCTTTTAAATCTGCGACATTATTTACATATTTTTTTTGTACCTTTTCTATTTCTTCATTTAAACCCGGTTTTAAAAGACCTTTAGCAAATGCCTCTTGTAACTGAAATAAGTTGTATCCTAATTACACGATCTGCCGGTTTTCATACTGGTTGCTCAGATACTATCCCAGTATATTAATTTGGAACATGCAATCATTATAAATATACATTATTTTATTTACCTCCTCGTCTGAATCTACTTCTGTGTCGCTGTCGTTAAGAACAAAATCACTCATTTTAACAATTAATCAAATAAAAATAAACAGTACACCTATTTAAAATGATCAATAATAAAATTAACTGTTTTTTAAAAGTACACAAATCCTAACCTCAAAGACGAAAATAAATGTGCATTTGACAAATGACAATACAAGACAATACGGATTACGGATAACGGAATGATATTGTTGAATGTTGATATTTGTGATATTCGATTCATCGACTATGTTAGTAATGAACAGAATCAATGTCAGAAAATTATTATCGATTATAAGAATAATAATAATAGAATATATTTTTGCCTTACGTTTATGTTTAGGGCTACGATTATTGAAACTGTAGTTTGAGTAAAATATTTTATTTGCACATTTGTATTTCATATTTTAATAACTTCAAAAGTGTGCCCAATAAAATATATAAAGAAATGAAATATTATTATTGATTGCAATACCAGCCGTTTTTACACATTGTACAAACAGGATTTTTTTTATAACAATACATAGTTTTTTACTTTGTTCAAGGTTCAAATTATTGTCTCTAAATTTGTTGAAACTATGTACTTTAAAATTTTCATATTTAGCCGAAACGCGATAGTCTAATTTTATTCATTTACCTCCTTGTACCTTGTAATTTCGAATGTGGTTATTAGAAAATCGGGTAAAAATCGATGTTTAATAGATATTTGTAATCGATAATACAAGACAATTGATTATCCACATCTCAACAACTTAATTCCTAGCTTTTTTTTAAACTAAGGGTTCAGAGCCATAGTTCTTACAACATATTTAATTATAGAGTTATCATACAACAAATTCTATACACTTTATACAAGGTAGACTATGCAACTATGAAACCATGTAACTATGAAAATGTAAATGCATATAGGTATATATATATATATATATATATATATATATATATATATATATATATATATATATATATATATATGTTTTAATTAAAGGCATAAACCTTTTAATTTAGTTAAAATAAATATGAGAGATTTTTATCAAGACACAATACGAAAAAAAATTAGTTATACAAAAGCAAAGCAATTTTTTTTAAATATATTTTTGTAATTTTGGAACTGTAATTTTAATTTTCTGCGCATGGTTTAACAATGAAAGAGCAAACGCTGGTGATTTGTCTTTACCGAATCTCGCTTCTAATAAAGATATTAGACTTTAAAGTGTTTACTAAAAATTTTACTAGAGAATAACATAGATTTATAATAAAAACCACATCTCTCGTTCCCGATTAACCTTCCTGAGAAAGCATTTACAAAACCTTAAATTTTTAAAACTTAATTGGTTTCATTTTTTAATGTAAATCCCCCCCCCTCGGTACGGTCATGGGTATAGATACTTAAAAGCTTAAAAATTCAAATAATTCAAATTAACATAAGCTAACTCACTTAAATATAATAAATATATATTATATATCTATACATATATATACTAAGTTATAACAAATATATATATTTACACATATACATATATGTATATATACATACATACTCATAAATACATACATACATGCATGCAAAGATATACCGATAATCACAATATATTTTTCAAGAAAATCTTAAAGTGAGAGTAAATAATTCTTCAACCTAAACTTAAAGGAAGCGATAGAAGGCCAGTCTTTATAAATGTGATTAGAGATGGAGTTCCAGAGTTGCGCAGCACGAACAGTGAAGGATTTGCGATAGAATATATTATTGTACCGTGGTACATCAAGAAATTTTAAGGAAAGACAGGAACGTTCTGGTAAATTTCTGGGTGGACTTAATTGAAAAGGATCACGCAAGTAAGAGGGAGAAGATTTTTGAAGCACTCTATAGAGAAGCGTTAACACATGCATATTCCGGCGGATTCGGATCGGAAACCATTTCAACTTTTGGCGTTAATTTTTGACTCTGAAATGTGTTCAAATTTGCGCAATCCATAGATGAAACGGATGCACACATTCTGAAGTCGCTCTAACTTGCCAAGCATTCATCAGTTGTATCTAGATAACAAACGTCCGCGTAATCGAGGAGAGGAATCAAAAGATATTGCTCTAGCATAATTTTAGTTTTAACGGGAAGGAAATTTTGAAGGCGTTGGAGGGAGTGCAAGGAATGATAGAGGCGCCTGCTTACATCGTTTACCTGAGCTATCCAGGTGAAATGGCAATCTATAGTCAATCCCAGATTTTTCACCGTGTCCAAATACTGCAACGTAGTTTTATCATAAACTATATGAGGCAAGTTCGTCATATTTAAATTATTGCGTAGTTGTTTGCTACTAATTATTATAGCGTGCAATTTATTAGGATTAACTAAAAGGCCATATTCGTGTGCCCACAAGCGTATGTTATCAAGATCTTTAATAATAGATTTGATACACTGGTCTAGCTATGAGAAGGTGGAATGTCTGTAAAGCTCGTCTGCATAGAGATGGTAGTGAGAAGATATTATTTTGGATACTTCGTTTATGAATATAGAGAAGAGTAAGGGACATAATACGCCGCCTTGTGGTACCCCAGCAGTTAGATCAGTCCTATCAAAGGAACCCTCAGCGGACTTCACAACCTGCCGACGCCCGTAAAGATATGATCGAAACCAGTTTACAACGGATGAAGATATTGAGAAGCTGGAGAGGATGCCAACAAAATATCAAAGTCTACTGAATTAAAAGCATTACTAAAGTCAAGAAGAACTACTGTAGTAAGCTGTTTCCTATCCATTGCGTAACGGATATCATCAGTGACCTTGAGTAATGCTGTTCCAGTGCAATGGTGAGGACGGAAACCGGATTTAAAATTACTTAAGAGATTATTTCTAAGAATTAATTCTGAGAGTTGCTTGTAGACAGCATCTTCTAAAAGTTTTGAAATGGTAGGGAGTATGGATATAGGCCGATAATGAGAAGGTAAAGTAGGATTTTTAATTTTCGGTAAGGGATTAACGTGAGCACCCTTCCAAGCTGAGGGAAATGAATAGGTTCTTAAGGAAAAATTTAAAATGTATGTGATTATTGGTAATAGAACTTCGATTAAGGGAATAAGCATGTCTCTACTAATGTCATCATTCCCTACGGCTGTAGAGGAGATTGATAACAAAGACTTCTTGACATCTCCCTCCGTTAATTCCTGGAAGACAAAGGAAAAATCACAGTTAGGTGGGGTGCAATTTTTCAGATGTTGCAGAGTTTTGGACTTTTGTTCCTTGGAAAGAGCTATGGGCGGAGTAGTGAAAAGTGTATTAAGTAAATGTAAATCAATAGTATGATTGGAAGTACCGCGATTTTTACCCACACCCAGTGATTTTAAGAAGTTCCACATTTGTGTACCTTGGAGATTGTGTATAGAAGAAAAAATATGAAGAAAAAATAAAAACAGTAACCACCAGTTACCGAACGAATACATTTCGTCTAAGAACATGATTTGTTTGTGATAAAATAAAACATGGTCATTGGTTGTTAATTCTTGAACTTTTTTTTCTATAAATTTGTCATACTATCTTAGTATGACGAATTTATAGAAAAAAAAGTTGGTCTAGAGCAAAGAGTTTATCATATTATGCGGAGACAAAAATTTAAAAAATATTATCACTCTTCTTCTCTTTTACTCATTATTATTCCCATCGGGTATACTCTTGTTAGTCGTTTATGTTTAATTTTCATTCTATATCTTTATATATTTAAATGAGCTTAACATGGCTATACATGTTTATAGATATTTTCAAACATTAATTTCGATACTGGCATCTTTTCAATGTTTATCTATACTGCAAAACATTTTCTAACATTGGTTAGGAATTTCGAAAGAAACCTAATAGATGTCACCACCGTCCCGATAAAGACGATCACATATACAATGCTTAATTCACCGAGACGGACAGCGATACGGTAGCTCAGTTGGTAGAGCGACGGGACGGTTTCCCAGTAGTCGCGGGTTTGAATCCCTGCCCGTATCGGTTTATTTTTCATTCTATATTTATATAAATTTAAATAAGCTCAACATGGCTATACTTATTTATAGATATTTTCAAACATTTCAAACATGTTTGTAGACAATTAAAAACATTAATGTTGGTACTGGAGTCTTTCCAAGTTATTTTATACAGAAAAGTCAGAATCATTAGTAACTATTTCTAAATAAATAAGCTTATTACGTCAGCTATGTCATGTTAAGATTCCATAAAGTTACGATCACATTTTCTGAATTAGAGTTTTCTTTTCGAATAACAGTTTATCATGGACGTTATTGCTACTTAGAAAAAGAAGACTTACTGACTTCTAAGATACATCAGAAAATAAACTTTTTCGGTTTACTTAAGAAACCATAGAGAACATAATGTTTTTCAAATTACTTTAATTTTATTATTATTGTTCTTGATTAATTTATTCCTTCTCTATATCATATGAAGAAATTACGGTCTAATACATATTTTTTTATATAGTATTACGAGTACCACTAAAATAGCATATTCTGTTTAAAATCTTGAAACAATTCAATACCCCGTAGTGAATATTGGCAAAGTTCAAGATTTAAATATTCAAGAAAGTGTAGCTCGTTCAATTTAACAAATACTAGAAATTATCTAAATTATTATTTACAACAGCAGTAAAATAATTTCTTTGTTTTAATATCAGAAACAGTTATATGATAAAAAATGTAAAAAAAGCAATATGCAGTCTTGTTGATAAAAATATTGGAAAAAGGAAAAAAATAGAGAAAAAAAATGATTTTATTACTTTTAAAAGATCAAATGAAATCCTAAATCTATAATATTAACACTTTATTACTTAGGCTTATTGTCACTATTTCTAATTTAAGCTTTACTTTTTGGCATTACAGATATATATAAAATCATAACACTATTTAAAAAAAAATCTTATTTAATCTTTGGAAAATCATAAGCATTAAAGTTTACTTCCGTCTAATCTCTATGACATTTCGAGTCAGTGATTTATCTTGTAAGCCGTAGTTTCATAATTATCGATATTATTAGTCATTATTTAGGCATAAAATAGTTTTTTTAATTATTTAGATGCTTTTTATTATTTTTATACATATTTTTAGAGAAAATAATAAAATCAGTTGTATCTTTTGCAATTGACCGGAAGTGCTAAGTACTTCGACATGTTCCGTGAAACCCCCCGTTGTTTTGTATCAAGAAAATGCAATGGCCGCCATCTTCGAGTCTTGTGAATGTTTTGGTCGTAGTTTCGGACTTTGAGGCCTTTTTCATTTATGCTATGAAATTATCGAGCAGAATTAGTTTCGCTACGTCATAGGAACTCTGAATTCATTTGTGTGTTGGTTAGTATTGCTTTTCTTCAGTATTTAATTTAAAAGTGTTTACATCTGGATTTCGTAGCATAACTCTTGTAATTTTACCTTTTTCAGTGTTTTACCT
This sequence comes from Napeogenes sylphis, assembly GCA_959347405.1. Taxonomy (NCBI): domain Eukaryota; kingdom Metazoa; phylum Arthropoda; class Insecta; order Lepidoptera; family Nymphalidae; genus Napeogenes; species Napeogenes sylphis. The sequence continues at coordinate 19,765,489 of OY365778.1, read as the reverse complement.
GTGATTTAACTTCAGTTTTTCGTGAAAATATACTAGTAGTATGTCTGTGAAGTTATTTTAATTATAGAAAAATGATATAAATATACAAACCTCATTTTATTATGTATTTATATATTTGGTCCCTTTGTTACTTATCGGAATATATATTAACGTTTTTCTAAATTATTAGTCTAATTTTCTTACTTTTTAAATTTATTTTCCAAGTTACTTAGAGTTTTAGGTTAGTGTTTACTTTTTTGATGTTTAGAGACATTACAGTTTTCGTGCTACAATAATGGCGGCAGTGGATTTTAACCTATTCAAAGATTTTTCTCATTTATGCTCAAGTAACTTATGCTATTATGCATTGTTTTTATTTTTATTTATTATATTTTCTCGTAGGAAAGAATAAAATGTGACTTTTGACTAATTTATGGAACAATGACCTCGACTCATCGACTGTCATATCGTATTTGTGGACTAAAATATTTCCACAAGAGTTATGCCGTGCTCAGAAATTATTAGTGAAGATTGTGAAGGCAGACGGATAAAAAGTCAATTTTCGCTTGCAGTCACGTAAAATAACTTTGGAGGCCGGGAGCTCTTCAAAGCATCATCTCGGGCTTGACCCAAGATGCTATTCTCAGCATGTCGGCGACATCAGAATATGAACCACCGGTCCGGCAAGTAAGTAAACACCATATGTTTTTCTTGAGTACCATCATCACATTTCGTGACTTTTTAATGCATTGCTTACTTAAAGAGACATACATGGACTTGATCAAACTAAACAAATAACAGTCCTACCTTAGAGATATTCTCTCTGTTCGCTTTTACTTTTTGTTATTCATTTACAAATATATTTTTTGTTCAACAAAGCTTTATTATCTTTATACATTTTTAATTAATAATTGCTTGTATCAATTTAGTAATAATAATAAAAAATTGAAATCCAAAGTTGTATTATTGTTACCTTGTGTTTAAGAACTTTACAGTTTGTAAGGTAAGTATAGATCATGTAATTTTTTTTGATAAAAATAAAGTATATTAGTGTATCAAAAAATTGCTGCGGACCAATAAAATGAGGGCATTTGATATTTTGTGTTGCATTACTATTCAAGTACTTTGTATGTTGATTGTATGATAATAAATTCACTGGCAAAACTAGTGTATACCTTTCATCGAACTTGGAAAGTCTTATATTATAAACCTACATGTTATAATATAATTGATTCTATAAAAATATATTTTCATATGTTTGTTAATAATTATCTGCTATTGCGACTATATTTTTGATCAATATCTTGTTATGACCTAGTATTAATTTCAAACACTTATTCTAGGATTACGGGCCGACCACCTCCAGTGAAAACATATATGAGCATGTGTTGGAACACAAATTAATTGATACAATGGATATATCAAGTGTAAGAACCCCAGTATTAAGGGCTGTTACTATTTCTCCCACCCAAGACACTGAACCTGATTCTACTAACCCTGAAAGCATTATTCAATCCATTCATAAAGATAAAAAAGATATTGACTATCACTTAAATGATAAGAGGTGCGACACTGAGATGTCAATAGATTCCCTCCCTAGAATTGTTAGCATTGAAGAAACTACGTATGATAATGTAGGACGCATAGCATACCATAGCATACAAGAAACAGATGATGTAGGCAATGGTAACTATGTAGAGAATGCAACACTTATTCCAACTCCTCTGAATGCGGCAATAGTCCAGAATGTGACTAAGCTGCCATCAAACTTTACTATTAATGTAGATGCAACTGTAGGCAATATAACCGCTATACAAAATGTATCTCAAGAAGTGACCGGTAACCAGACTTTATGGCTACCTACAATCCTTGCTACTAGTGCTGCAGATAATAAAAGTGAAGAGGATAGACCTCCAGGTGTATCACAAATAATAATTACAAGTGAAAGCTATGTTAATGATATTAGTCATGCTGGTCGGAGAACAAATATAATCGAAACAAACTACATAAATAGACCCAAGACGTCTAAAGTTCAGATCTTAAGTAACATATCACTACCTAAAAACTCTAATTACTCTCAACAATACATTGGTCAAGGTAAAGAGATCTCCACTCCTGTATATGGAACTCAGAATCATGTTTACAAATTGAACACAAGTGTGGTGTCCCAGAAACATTTAAACAGCACGATGCTAAGCACAAAACCTCCAAAAACCCAATCTCTTATAGGTGCCTCCCTTTCTCCCAGTGTTATAAATAATAGTCCAATTAAAAATGTGCCATATGGTCACACATACTCGAAAAGCACAAACTTAAATAAGGTAAACAATGGTGCTAATCTAAATGCTATGGTTGCTGCTTCATCAGGCAACACACAATGCCACATTTTATCCAGAGTTGTATCTGGACCTAACAAAATATCAGTACATTCAGGAAGGAAGTCTGTAAATACATTTAAAGGATCTAAAAATTCCGTGTCTAGCCAGAAAAATCAATCAAGATCTATCAAAATCATTCAGCAGACTGGTACTGCTCATAAATCTGAAAATAAGCCTTGGCCTGTGGGTAGTGTTACTTATAAAAGCCAAGGCACCAGTTATGGAGTTATAGAGTCCAACACTTCAAAGGTTATACAGAAAGTTGGGAGTCCGACTCATAAGAATCAACAGACAATGACTTTACAAAAGGTTCCCAAAGGTGAGCGTCTAGTATTGCAGTCACCCTGTGGGCCGGTTTTATTATCTACTGCACCTTTAAGTACTAGTTTACCTAAAGGCCCACATTATGTTCAGTCGGGTTCTACTCCAAATCTCAGATATGTTCAAACCTATGGCCCTGAAAACCAGCTCTCTACTGTTTCTCAAGTATCTGCAAATCAACAGTTAACTGCACAAATTCTACAGTCCCTATCCCAGCCTAAACTCATATTACAACAGAGTCCCACCCACATACATCCAGTGAAAAATCATTTGATTCAAACGCCTATCATTGAGGAACCAGTTGAGATAAAACCAGTAAATCAAAAGAGGATTGTTTTGTAAGTATAAAGGCTTGTTTAATAATCATATTTATGTACCATTGATTATAAGTTTAGAATAGAAACCTAATATTTTTTCTTATTTGCAGTGGTGACAAGTCAACACTTCTTACTGCTGATGATATAATTGGAATGGAGGAAAGGCCTAATCTTTCTGAGGAGTTACGTCGTTACTCTTACCAACCTCTGGCTTTTGTGATGCTGGATCACACATATGCTTTGCCAGCCCAGAAGCAACCCATCGTAAGCACTCCTAGTACTGCAGTTGCATCAATATCACCAGTTATTTCAACGCCACCAACAACGACCGCTCCAATCAGTCCTTTGAAGACATCACCTGTCGCTGCAATATCTCACGAATCTCCACCAGCGCCTACACCCACCAGCACAATAGTAGCCCCGATAGCAGCCACGACAACACAAATGTCTATTACATACAAGCCGCAACCTTCATCACAAGATGATGACACAGCTTCTGTCATATCCTCAATAGAAGGAGAGAGGAGACCCCCAGTTCCCGGCGGGAGCGACACGGAAACTGCTCCCGAAGGCGAAGAAGAAGGCAAAACGAGATGCATCTGCGATTTTGTTCACGACGACGGATACATGATATGTTGCGATCGATGTGGCGAATGGCAGCACGTTGATTGCATGGGCATCGATCGAAATAACATACCGGATGCTTATATGTGTGAACTGTGCCAACCGCGGGCTGTAGATCGGCGCCATGCAAGAGCTATACAGTTGAGAAAAAGAGAAGAGTTGAGCGCTTTGGCTGCTTCAGATTCAGATTCTTCTGAATGTAGTCGCCCTCCCGGCACAAGAAGAAAGCGCTTAGTTACTGTGACTACGTATACAAACACCAGTGGATCTTGTGTTACAACATATAACTCTAATTTGCCTGCTTTGCCACCTTTGCCTCAACCAACTGTAACAGTACCTTTACCAAAGCGAGGTCCTAAACGACCTAAAAAAGCTGAGGTGGTAAGGAAATGTACGAAGCGAAAACTTACCGAGAAGAGAGTTAAGCGAAAGAAGGAAATGTTGTTAAACAGGAGCAAATACAATTCTACCGTCCAATCAAGTCAATCCCATTGGCGTGACTTATACGAACTAGCCATGACCAACCATTATAGTCCTGAATTACGTGCGAAGATTGTGAAATACAGCAGCAAACTTGGTAGTACGCCGACAATGGCATCCGCTATTACTGCGCATTTATGCACGACGGTACCACATGCAGGTGGTAAAATACTTATCGCGACTAAAGATCTTAAAGAAAACACGCCTGTTATAGAATTACGAGGCAAATATATGCTTTCAAATCAACATCGACCACAATTACAAAACACTGCTCGAGCCGGAAGTCAAAAACCAGGGCCATTTGTGTTTTTCTACAGATTGCCAAAAGATAATACGCAAATATGTATTGACACTAGGACATACGGAAATGAGGCCAGATTTGTTCGACGATCTTGTAAACCAAATGCTGAGTTGCAACATTGCATAGTAAAAGGAGCATTGCATGTTTACTTAGTGTCTATTACTGATATACCATCAAACACTGAAATAACTGTTGGACATGACACTAATGGCAGCAAACAGCCTTGTGCTTGTGGCAATCCTAAGCACTGCAAGGTTAATGGTCTAAATGTTATGGTCTCTCGCAAAAATTTAGACTATCCACAAAGAGAAAAGAGAAACAGGAACAGGTGCTTTAGCTCTTCATCACCTGTTTCTCCACCATTAGCTCCTATTTTAACAACGCCTGTAAAAGATATACCTGCTCCATTTTCTCCCAAATGCGAGAAGAAGTCTCCAATTAAATATGAGTTTTCACCAATGTCTCCCGTTAAGGAGCCTGTACTGTCATTAGACTATAACCCAGCTCCCTTGAAGTTCGATTCATTCCAAGATTTCAAGAATGATAATCAAGAATTTGATCTTACAGCTAAAGAGGAAATGAAGTCCGATTTGGATGAGCCAGATTTTATTAAAATTGAACCTAAATTGGAGGAACCACTTTCGAAAGCTGAAGTAAAAGAAGAACCTGAGCCAGAAATAATACCAGATGAGATCCATCCCCCTGAATCAGAACCGATTAAGGAGGTAAATTTAGAAATCAAAGAAGAAGCCTTTGTACCAACACCTTTCCGTCCGGTGACACCTGAAGAGCCTGAACCTGAGCCGGAGCCAGAGTCGGAACCCGAGCCCGAACCTGAACTTGAACCTGAACTGGAACCGGAACCAGAAAATATACCTGAACCTGATCTTGAACCTGAGTTAAAAGAAGGAGAAGAAGAAAAACCAATAGAACCCAAGATGGAACCAGAAAGACCAGTCACCAGAGAGCTCACCGCTAAGTCCGCGTGTCACGACCGGTCATCGAGGTCAAGTCGAACCACATGCGTCAACCAAGATTCATTGGACGACAAAACTGATGATTCGCAAGACAAAATACCCATTACCACTAAGGAGAAAGATAAGCGTAAAATGGTATGTTGTACTAAAAGAAAGTGTTTTCAGCCACACATAAAAGATAATTACAAATTCTTAAATATTATATATTTCAGACTCGCGAGGAACGGAAAATGGAGGCAATAATGAAAGCATTTGAAAGAATGGAAAAGGCACAGCAGAGAAAACAGGAGGTCAAAGAGAGGCAGAAGAGACGGGAGTCTGACCCCCATCCTAATACGGAAAAGGACGACGATGATGATATGCATTGTCTCTCTAAAAAGCGGAAGAAGTAAGTATTTATATTAAATGATACAAATAATAAAACTGCAGTAAAATCTGTGAAGCATGTTAAATTACACCTGTTACAGTCAAGGTCAATAGCACAAGGTCTTTTTTTGTCATCATATAAAATATTAGCTGATTCATTTGTAACATGTAATAAATAACATTATTTTTATTTATTATTTTCAGACGTAAAGGGCGCGCTCGTACAGCATCCCAGTCAAATAGACGAAGATTAAATTCGGCGGACAGCGATCTTGTGACGTCGGGTGATGAAGCTCAACCGATGTCACCGCGAGCTCCATCACGACAGGAACAGCCTCTAACTCTTGAGACTGAAAGGCTACATGAACCTGTCAATGAGGTAACTGAATAATTAATAGACTGACATATATTAATTATGTGATACATTATTACAACACATTATATTGACACTGACAATTTAATTATATTTTCAACAGGATCTCGGATTAAGTTCAGCATGCTTATTAGTAGAAGCCGCAGTGGGTTCCGTAGAATCGGCTTTCAAACTTCCCAAAACCAAGAAATCAATGGCCACAGAATGGGTCGGTCGATCTCCGGAGCGTACACCGTCGCCCTACACGTCTCCATACAGACCGGCTCTGGTGTCGGCACCGTCATTGGAGAGCCTGGTCCGAGTGGCGTCCACTATGATAGGGGACCTCAGTGGAACACCCGAATACCACGATGATGAGCAACATTCACCGCCGCGGACGCCAGGTAGAGATCGGAACAGACCCCCGAAAAAGGCGAGGAGAGTCACTAGAAGCACTCCCGCGGAGGCGGCGGAGGCCCTTCCCGTACAGCACAGCGCTAAGAAGCGTTGGTTGAGACAGGCCATCAGTGAGGAAATTGACCTGCCTATTGTCGGTAAGAAGAGGCCTCTCCTCTTAATCTCTCATTAAGAGATCAATTTTACAACAACTTTCCATAGATTTGCCGTCATTTCATACAATTATTTAATTGTACGAAATTGTATTAGGATTAGCCTAAGATAAGTACCAATGTAAAATGTTTCAGCTTGATTGTGATGGAAATAAAATCTATTTTTATTATTATTATTATTAATTGTCTAACAATATTCTAGTTGTAAAAATGATCTCCATTACATACATCTTCTGTTAAAGGTCATTGTTACTATTTTAAGGGTAGAGTCATTTGTTCCAGAATCGCCGCCGAATGAAATTGTCACGCCATTGAAAAAGAGACGAATGGCGAGGGAATCACTGTCTTGCGAACAGAATACCATCGTGCCTGTAAGTAAAAACCTAAACCCAATAATAATTGTTTTAACAGTGCAGTATTTTATTTTATATTTATTTTATTCTCATATTATTCAGTTCAACGACGAAACATCACCAATATTGACATCAGAGGACTCTCCTGTTAAAGAAGATGCATTGTCTCTAGCGCGGCAATACAAAAGGAATATCATGGACATGTACAGTCGGGATCGAACCCGCTCTGACAGCGGACAGGGTTCCGACGACCAGTGCAACATCGATCACGATGTTCTCAATGTCAATATTAAGGGACCTCACGATAGCGAACATATTAGACGAATTATAGGAGTACCTACACCTGAAGAAGAAATACCGCCTGAAATAGCTAAATCAGAAGGTATTTCAATGAATAACAATAACCTTGAATTGGAAGAAAGCATTTATAATAAAGTAGTGCCAATGGAAATTGACACGACAGTCATAACGCAATCTAAACTAGAGTCCAATGAAATGATCGCCGATATGATGAAGGGCACTGAGAGCCCTACCGACAAAGTGAACAGTTCGCAGTCGGCAGACACCAGTGGAAACTCGTCTCCGCAACGAGACGAAATGGACGACATTCAAAAGAAAATACATTCGTTTCATACAGAAAACATTATGATATTGAAGAGTAGGAATAAAAAGCCTCCAAAGGAAAAACGGAAGAAAGTGAATTTAAATTTCGATCTCAACATGGTGGACGATCAGATCAGTATTCAATTACGGACGGAAGACGACTCTAGCTCCAAGTCGCCCGAGATTAACGGCGACGGTCACGACGACGCCATCGACGACGACAAATTGCTCGTGTCGCCCGAAAATATACCGCTTCCACCGGTGGAGTCGATACCGCTGCCGGCGCCGGAGAATATACCTCTACCGGAGGATCCGATCCCAATACCGATCATACACTCTCCCGAAACCATACCGCTACCAGAGGAGCCGATGAGACCCTCGACACCCGTCGAGATCGTACTCGAACCGGAAAAGGCGGAAAGGGAGGACAACGAACCGGTAGAGCGACCGTCCGTGCTCGAGAACACGCTACCGTTTTCGACGCGATTCAGTTCGACCGGCCTCTTCTCCGGGATATTCAGCAACATATCCCAGACGTTCAAAGTGGACAGTTCGATAAACGAGAACATACCAAATATGTCTCTAATAAAAAGTGCAATAGATAGGACTACAAGTTTAGATAGTAGTTTGTTCGAAAAGGACAGTGCCAGCCCGGTGGACGAGTTAAAAAGTGTGCAGGAGATTCTGACCCGCGTGAACAATATGGACTCCAACAACAGCGTGCTGCTGTCGGGTGTGCTGCGCGGGGCGGCGGGTGGCGGTGGCGGCGGGGCGGCTGCGGGGGGAGGGGGGCCGGTCACGCGCTACGGCGCACGCGCCAACGACCCGCGCCTGCACCCGCCTCCGCAGGACAAGCCCAAGCCTGTCCGGAGAAAGGTGAGCGTTTTCTCAAACTTTTATATTCTGTACAGCTTTAATTATACTATGTTTTTATATATTGAATTACTCTGTAAGTCAGTTATTTTAATGTTAATTTCGTGACTTTATTCGCAAAAAATACATACAATTATGCACTATCATTTGAAGGTCTACGATAAGATAGAGATGTAAACATTTAACACGTTAAATAATTGAATATAATCTTGATGAGAGATGACATTCAATCAACTCATCCTAATCTCGTCGAGAGTCCCAATTAGATAATAATACATACACACACATAAACAACACTAAGTAAATTCGTATCGCGATTCGACCGTGATGGCATCGCGATGCACACCGGTTAATTCGAGTGATACAAACGATCACATTGTGGAAGTTCCGCTATCCATATCCAGTCACACGGGAGTCCTCAACCCCCCTCATAACGCTGTCCCGCAGCTCTCTATATCGGAGTACCGCAAGCGTCACCGGTGCGCGGAGGAGTGGGCGGGGGCGGAGGGCGCGGAGGAGGGCGAGGGGTCGCGCTCGTCGGCGTCGCTCTCCCCGCAGCGACTGGACGCAGCGGCGGCGGCGGCGGCCGACGACCTCGAGCAGAGACTGCACAGGGACCTCGCCACCAGCGCGCCTAAAGGTAACACGGGACGGACGATGTAGAACTATCTCGGACTTCCACCGAAGAGATGAATGGTCTGAATGTGATGGGTGGTATTTATCGGTCCGTCTAGATGAGGCACTAGGGTGCATCTTCGTATTAGACTCGTGCTTGTAAGATAACCGAGAATGTTATCTTCACGGTTTTTAACCCCCCGGCCCAAAAACGAGGGGTGGTATAAGTTTCACCTTATGTGTCTGTTTTATGAAGTATTCGTTGAGATGTAATGTGGTTTTAAAATAATTTTGGAATGAATATTATATCGATACGGTCAGGGATTCGTACCTTTAGGAAACCGTCCCAGGCTCGTCTACCAATTGAGCTACTTACTATACGATTGAGTATTTTGGTATCCGGGTTTCCTTTTTCATTTTTCATTTAATTTTCTTAGTTAGAAATAAGAAAGACACGTACGTAAAATGACACAATTTAACTTTTCACAATAGAAATTTAAGAAAGTACTTAGTAACGCTTAGTAGCCATGTTTTTCATCAAATATTTGCAATGTATCCAGTCTAGTATTACGTAAATGACCAGCTTCCGGTAGCACACTCCCTAATACCGGAAATCCTAGTTACATTTCAACCTGTTAATAGAACTTGTCAGCTAAATTTGCGAAGTGTAGACCTGATTGAATTCTATTCAAATTGAAAACATGATAATAAAAGTCATAAATAATTTAGTTTGTAATTTATTCTGTGTAACAGATGTGTATTCGGTTGAGCAAAAAAGCTTTTCAACAGAAAAAATTGAGAATAACATTAATTGTATATTATTTTTAATAAATACACAATAATAATTATATGGATATGATAAATAAACCAGAAAAAAACACAATAACATTGGCATTGCAGCCATTGTTATATTGTAAGTACACGTGAATAATGAAGGCGTTCTATGCGTTTTAACACTTATACAATATCTTATTCCCATCTGTTAAGGTTGAAATTAAGTATTTAAATGCTTTTAAGATTATTGTACTAGTGCCAAGACTGGATGCCATAGCAGTGAGATAATCACATGTACGACAATAACAAACTTTATACTGGAAAGTATTTTTTCTATAAAGGACCTTATTTTAACCGTAAGCCTACTCAAGAGGTACTTCAATTGAGGATGAAATAATTTTATGTCGTCATAAAATACTCAGTCAATTAATAAATAACATCATAAAATAACCTTCAGTCAAAAGTTTATAATATGTTGATATGTTCAAGAAAGTCTTATATATAACATGGATTGTGCCAATTATTACATAACACTGATTAAATTACAATTGACTTCGCACCGGAACTGTCATTAAACTTTGATAACCCTATTCATTTCCGTTATTCGCGCTGACACTATGACCTATTTACTATACTAATGAACAAAATTGATAGTAAACTAAACATCACATAATATTTAGCATCCGCTGTATGATAATCGAGTTATCGTAGTAGTACGGCACTCAACTCGCGCTCCGTGGCCTCTATTCATTTATTTGTACACGGCCTTGACGTTCATAACGTCACGTAAAGGTCGCTTGTTTCGAGTTAACGCTATTATTTAAGTAATTTTAAACCGCAGTGTTTTAAAGAAAACGTTGACAAGTTATGTGTTATTATTTAATCAAATTTGGACAATTAAAGTATTAATATAGAAACTAGATGGCGCTGTCCTTAATATAGTTGTGTTATAATTTCCATATACTACTTAAACATATTATTTTTCGCTAATTTTGCTTGTTTCGATCGTTTTAGTAATCGTATTTTTTCTCAGGCATGTTCGACGCACAGCCGACCGCCTCGGAGCGACAGCGGGAGAACATCGGCTCACGACTGCGGAGGGAGTTCGGACTCGCGCTGCCCGATGATGACGACGCACACGCAGACACAGGTACGATTATTGACAGACACACACACAGAGAGACACAGATACACTAGTCACATAAACAGAAATACACAGAAAGAGAGAGAGAGAAAAACACACGGGATTCCCTCTTTCTCTCTCTCTCACTCTCTAGAAACACATACAGAGAGATAGAGAGAGAGAGAGAGACACACACGCATTAACATGCAAAGTCGTTTACGAAATCAAACGATTTTGATTATTTGAAATATTGAATATGCAATGAGTAATGACGTGTGTGTATGTTTCAGAGGTGTCCAAGCGGTGCGACAGGTAGAGGCGAGCTCGTAAATCTCACCACGACGTCGTTGTAATATAATATACTTATAGTATCGTCCTTATTCTTGTATATTTCACTTTCTCTTGTTTTTCATTTTCAAAACGTTTTCTGCGAGTACAAATGTTTTTTTATTCCTCTCTGTACATATTGTATATAGGAGATTTAAGGAATTTTACGTGGTACGTATGTATAATGGTATAAAAAGATTTTTTATATATATGTACATGTTTATGTATCTTGAATATGTTTATTTATTAGACATGGCGTCTAGGTTGGTTAAGATTTTTGTACGCATAATGTGTAAGTAAATTATAGTTGTTTTTATTATTTGTTTTTCTATTGTGACGGGTCCGGCGCTCGTTAGGCATCTAGGTCTCGTTAGTGTTAGAAGTTTGGTGTAATTTAGTGTTGATATGGATTTTTAAGCCATTTTAGACTAAACGTGTCATAATTTAGGAGAACGAATGTTATCGAACGTCGTCACAACACTGGGTGAAAAAGTAGATTAACATGGTTTTAGATTTTTATTGTAAAAATTGGTAAAAAGGTAATCAATTAATGTGATTAAAGCTTTCAGAAAAGAGGGCATATATTTCAAAATTTTGCTGTGCAAAGTGATAGTGTGTATGTATATGTATTGTAATAAAATCTAAAACCAAGTATGGAGAGCCCGCAAAGTGCTTTATTATATAAATATACAAGACGCAAATACGATATTGATATCTTTATAACTTTATAAATGGTTGTAACTTGAATGCTATTGCGTTTTGTGTATCACTATAGAATTGACGATTTATTGTGGACGTCATTTTTAAATAAATAAATAAATGTATAAATAAATAAACTTATTATTTATAAAAAAAATAAACACATACTTTCACATAACATTTTTGTGATTGATAAATAAGTAAAGTTTTCGATTAAAATAAAGTACTCTACTTAATAAATTCAATGACTAATAACCTTAGCCAATGTCGTCCACAATGAACCCGCCCGTACCTGACTCGTCAACAACGAATAGCGGGCACAGACAACCCAGTGACACAAATTTGCAAAATATTCACTTTGTTATTATATCTACACTTATTTTCCATAAATGGCCTAATTTGTATTTTTTTTTACACCCAAGGCGTAACAAAAGGGGGGATTTTTTGAGATATTTTACAAGTGCAAATGTATACGTAGTGTGACTACGCCCTTACATCAATCCAAAATCCATCCTCTTATTTGCTCAAAATTATTTACCTTAGCAATCGTAAACAGTACCCATGTCTCGAAATTGAAAGACTTCGAAGATTTTGCTATTATTTACATTGTGTAATTATTTAAATTCACATCCTATATTTTATATAATTTAAAACATTTTTGCTTTTGGACAGAAGGATTTTTTTATAACACACATTAACTATTTTTTTTTCTCTAATTAAAACATTTTTTTAATAAATTTTGTAAATTACTATTATCACCTGTTACTTTTTAAGCAACATGTAATTTTTATTTTAAGAAACGCCGTAAATAACCGCCTAAAATTATTTGATAAGAAGGCAGAGCCATACAAAATTTGTGTTCATCGATACTTAATTAATATTTATGTTTGCTTCCACTAATATTACGGATTGGATTTTTACCATTTTAGTAACAAATATATAAAGAAATTGTAAGATGAACATGTATAGAGAAAATTGTCACGTTTCTTATAACATATTAATATATTTGAGATATCAGCATATACTTTGATTTTTATTTATTTATTATGAGGGTTATATCCTGAAAAACATTTATGTGAAATTTCATGTACATAGATCGGGATTCGTGACAATATATATTTGCTTTTAATAAATCTACTTACAAACCTCTACATTTTGCATAATGACTGTATTTAGATGTTAGAAACCGTTGCAATACGCCTAAAGGCAAACTTGTAGTGAATAGAAAATAACTTTAAACAATAATCCAATTTTTATTTGTGATTTTATATATTTGTATAGAAAGAATTAAAGTTGTAGTTTATATTTTCGAACCGATTTTATTATTCGAATTGTAACCGTGATTGAAAGTCATGAACTTTGTAAATATTTCTGATTGTTAAATATTAACGTCGCTTGTATTAATATTGGAGTGCGTTTTGTTGTAAATACATCGACGGTTAAGACTCAATGCTGAAATTTGAATGTTTCAAATAAATTTATTGTAAATATGTGGAATAGATGACAAGAAAATGTACTCCAATAGTATTGTAGGATACTAGAGAAAAAATCTTTGTGATAAATTTTAAATATCATTCAGTAGAAACAGTGTCTTGTAAATAGTATTAATTGTAAGCAAAAAGCTACATATATTTTGTTAAAGGTGTTGAACGTATGGTTTGCGATCAGTTGGGATCAGTTCACACCGGGCCTGCCCCATCACTTGTAAGGTATTCGTAACAATGGAATATTTTGCAATATAATATATAATTTCTTTTAACTATTAAGTGGATCGTAAAATAGAGCTGTATATTATCCAGATGTTAAATATTATTATTTCTTTCTTAATGTTTGAAGTAAGCATGTAAAATTTAAAATAATAATATAGAATAAAAGATGTTATGATAATTAATTACATAAAATCTTCGTTTGAATGTTCTGCCTTTCCTTTATCCTTGAGGATGCTATGGGGACTCTGAAGTGCTTTTTATTAGTAAAGCTAAAGCAAGTTGTTTTTGAACTTGTTTTTCTTATTTAATTATATTTTAAAATCCTACTACAACAATGCCGTACGACATCTAAGGTTTTGCTTCTTAATGTGGTGGGCAAAATATGTCAAATAAAAAAAATGCATAATTTATTAATGTATTTATTTTTAACTAATATTTTTCTCGCATAGTTCCTACGAACACTGGCTGCTATAATATTGGGTTCTACTTCAGTACACAATACAACATATATATACAAAAAACCTGTGAACCGACTCCATACAATAATAAGAACGACTTTAATTCCGATACTATACTTGGAGAGAAAAAAAATAAATATAATGAACTAGAATATATAAAATATTAAGATAAAATGTATTATAGGTATATCTCTGAATACTGAGTCTTCCAATTCCTTCCACTGCTTTGTCATCTGTGACTGCAATGCCATCTCTCGGGTACCAAACTGTCACTTGTTTACTCCATTTTTCTTTTTGTAGCGGAGCATGTGCCCAGTCCACTCCATATAATATATGACAGGATATCAGGATATCTGTCTACTACAGATCAAGACGTTTGATAAAATTTAAACAATTGTTTTTAATATCCTTAAAGTGGCCCTTTTTAGGAACATAGGTATTAAACACAACCCGATATTAATAAATCTTTTATAAAAGACATCAAAACAAAACATATATATAAACATATCGACACCTCGGGGTAGAAAGGTCGTAAAGACCACTTTTGGCGAAAATGAGTTAATGATACAGTTTTGTTTAGAATTTCAAGCTCTATCGATCTGTGTTCACAAAATTTTATTATTTAAGAAAAAATGTGTTATACGACCTATATTTTTTCATACCTTAAACCAGTTTTTTAAATAAATAATGGTGTATATACCAATTGCATGGGATCATAAAGTTGTTTTGGTTGTATCACTGTTATTAATGTAAAATATTTGGGCGTAAAAGCCAATGTAATAAGTATTTGCTTTTACGCCTTTCTGACCTTTGAAATTTTACAACAATGATTTTATAAATTGGGAAGAAATTGCCTTAAAAACTTTCACTAAAGAAACTCTAAAAAAAGGACAGTTCAAAACTATTCGAATTGCTACCTTCAAAAAGAAAACACCTAATTAAATTTGTATTAAATACTCCACCAATGAAGAAGCCATTGCAGGAAAAGTTAGTTTATTTGAGGAAGCTAGAAAAGAGCGGGATACTTATACAAAAATAAAGGGAAAAGAGAAGGGAAAGAGTAACAAAAATACTGAAAAAGAGGATGTCAAAGATGAAGGAATCCAGAATACAGATTTTGTATTACGTAATTTATATAATGCCCGATTACCTATTTCAATTTTATAATTTGAAACGTCTTTGTGATAGCGAAGTGATACCTAAAGCATACCACCAGGAATATCTGCAATTGCCTCATAATAAGATAATTGAAAATATACTTATTGGTACTGACACCGAAGATGAAACTGATTATAATAATGATTTAAGTAAGCTTTCAGCGTACGGTATATCTCCTGGTATGATCGGCTGGATAAAGGACTTTCTGAGCTTTCTGATCTCTTCGAGTAGTTATCGACGGGTGTTCCTCGGAACCCTTGACAATAAATGCCGGAGTATCTCAGGGGTCCGTTCTTTCTGCAACTATTTTTCTGCTACAAATTGTAGAAAGATATCTGCTGAGTACTCGGGCTAGTAGAGATCAAGTACAGTCTGCAAGAGAAGCCATGGTGCAATGTTTGAGTGACAAACTTCAGGCAGGCTCCGCATGGAGCAATGCCAATCTTGTAAAATTCAACGCCACCAAAACGCAGACGTGTCTGTTCACCGCCAAAAGGAGCCCTTTCACCTTGGCGCCTACTTTTCAGAATGTATCCTCGGAATAAAGTGACCGGCTTCAGTTCTTAGGCTTAGAGATTTCCTCGAACCTCAACTTTGGTCGGTTCATTGAGTCCAGAGCAAGAGCAGCAGCAGCAGAGCTTGCCGTTCTTGCGAAGTTCCGGCAGTACTTTACACCGGGACAGCTTCTTGTTTTATACAAAGCACAGATCCGGTGGTGTATTGAGCACTGTGGTCACATATTTGCTGGTGCCGCAAAGTCTCATCTTGCGGTTCTGGACTCAATTGAGAGGCGAGCAAAGAGGCTTATAGGCGATCCCGAAATGGTCGAAGCCGACCTCCACAGCCTTGAACACAGGCGTAGAATTGCTAGCCTCTCAGTATTCTATTGGATACATTTTGGTGAGTGTGCGCAGGAATTACAAGACCTAATTCCCCCGGCCCCCTACTATCACCGGACGTCCCGACGCACGGCAGGTATCCATCCTTTTGATGTGGACATTCCACCTGTCCGAACGAAGTGCTTTGCTTGGTCTTTTTTACTTCGTACAGCGAAGGATTAGAACAGATTGCCTGCGTCGGTATTTCCGGCCGAATACAATGTGGGTGTCTTCAAGAGAAGACGAAAAAAAAGAAGAAGAAGAAGAAGACCTATTTAAGGTTGCTAGGGTAATGGCCATACCATCTTAGACTACATTCCACTTACCATCAGATGGAATGCAGTTAAACATTGCCCTAGATTATCTATATATATAAAGAAGGATGTTTGTATATATGAAATCGATGAACTCAGAAACTATTGGACCGATGATTATTAAAATTGGTATGTATATGTATTTTTCCACGGAGAAGGTTTATATGGTATGCCCATTGATGTAACTTGCCACCAGGCGGCGCTGTCAAATATAGACTTCCGCACCGTTCAACCGATTGTCATAAAAGTTGGTATGACCATGTATGTTTCCTCGAAGAAAACGAATATGCTAAGTCCATTGATGTAACTCGCCACCAGGCGGCGCTGTCAAATATCGACTTCCGCCCCGTTCAACTGATTGTCATTAAAATTGGTATGACCATGTATTTTTCCTCGAAGAAAACGAATATGCTATGCCCATTGATGTAACTCGCCACCAGGTAAAGTAAGGGTTAGCCCAGCGAAGCGGGCTGGGTTCGCTAGTATTATATAAAAAATGTATATACTATAAATTAATATTATTATCCTTGCAACGCGATGGGCCCGCACCCGCACCCGCACGGTGAATCCATGGATAGCTAAGAAGCTTCGTCTCTGTCGTTTTATAAAAAAAATAATTTTTTTCTTTATTGAAGTAGGTACGGCAATTAACAGTTAATATTTATTTCATGAATAAGTAGGTAAAATTTATTTAAAACAAAAGATTTAACAGTTTTTCATTCAATAATACGTATAAAAACAAAAAAGTTATGAGCAATAACTTTTTTTTTGTTACGTTTTTTGCGTCTCCTGTAAAGTTACGATTTTGGTGTTTACGACCTTTCTACTCCGAGGTATCGATATATTGATAAGATTACATTGGCTTTTAAGCCCAATCTGCTAGAAGTGTCAAGATAAATGTAGTTACGCCATATTGTGTGTTTTCTGAACAGACGTATCTAACATTTTATTCAAATTTTTACGTCGTAACTCCATGCTAAGTTAAAACCTATGAGGTTTTTTCAAATGCAGACTATGTGGCGTTAAAATTTATTTAAAACAAAAGATTTAACAGTTTTTCATTCAATAATACGTTTAAAAACAAAAAAGTTATGAGCAATAACTTTTTTTTTGTTAGGTTTTTTGCGTCTCCTGTAAAGTTACGATTTTGTTGTTTACGACCTTTCTACCCCGAGGTGTCGATATATATATATATTTATATATTTATATATATATATATATATATATATATATATATATATATATATATATATATATATATATATATATATATATATATATATATAAGACGTTAAACTGTCGTGCATTCACGGAGTGGATGTAGACAGCCATCTGAGGGCTTATTACTGTTTGTTCTAAAAGACCTCGATGGGACAGTGGGCATCAGCACAGAATGTCCACTCAGGGTGGCGGCGGAGGAATGTCTTGCACATCAACGGCGGCACCCATGGACCCGGTCAGGCGGTCTACTGTGCACCCACCAACCCGCACCGGACAAGCGTGGTGGGTTTCAACGTCCAAACCTCTACTCTCATGACACACGGCACAAAGAATGCGCCCCAAGTACCCGGCTTTAGTTCCGGCTGAGCCGAGGCCTTTCCTGGCAGAGGGCGGACTCTCCCTGGTGCCAAGGGGCCTCAAAATCCCCGGGTGGGTTATCTATGCCAGACGACCAATGCAACCACAAAGGATTCCGATTTGCTTCGCATCTTTAACTTTAATTGCAGATCTTTAAGAACGGAGGAAAGACTTTTGGAATTAGAAAATGCATTAGAAAGTGTTAACTGGGATATTATAGGGTTATCAGAGATTAGGAGAGACGGGGAAGATACATTAGAGAGACAGTCAAATACTTTATATTATAGTGGAGGGTCCAATAGCCGTAACGGAGTTGGATTTCTCATTGCAAATAAATGGAAAAATAATATTTTAGAACTCAAAGCTTACTCAGATAGGATTGCCATATTAAAATTTAAAATACATGACAGTAAAATTTTAACAATAATTCAAGTATACGCACCAACATCCAGCCACTCTGACGACGAAATAGAAGAGTTTTACTATATCCTCAACACAGCGTGCGAAGAGAACAGAGGTACATGGACTCTCGTACAAGGAGACTTTAACGCTAAATTAGGGCCCCGACAACCACAGGACAAGTACCATATTCTTGGACCTCATGGACTTGGTCAGCGAAACGAGCGCGGTACGCGACTCCTACAATTCGCTTTTGGGCAAAACATGAGTGTGAGCAATAGCTTCTTTTATAAGAAATCCCAACGACGTTGGACTTGGTGTTCTCCGGACAGCGTCACCAAAAATTAAATACACTTCTGCCTCTCATCACACAAACGAATTGTTACCAACGTTGAAGTCATAAACAATCTCAAATTTAACTCTGACCACAGACCTCTCCGAATATCAATAAAACTGGCATTAAAAATCCAACGTTACTAGATGATTAAGAATTCTATTAAAAGACTAGATAGGCAGCATATTTTGGCAAATAAAGATCAATTTCTCTTGGATTTCAAAAACACATTTTGTGCACTGGAGCTAGACATAGACATTAACGAGGACGTAAATTCACAATATCACAATATACAAAAGTCAATTAAAACCGCCAACAACAAGATTAAGTCCAGTAAAAGCAAATCCAGCAAATTAGGCAGTAAAACCAAAGCCCTAATTGTGGAAAGGCAGAATATACCCGTTCATAGTTCCCTTTATAGACTTAAGGACAGGACAGTTAAACGCAATATACGCAAGGATCTCCGTAACTACAACACCTCTCTGAAAACAGCAAAACGGGGAATTAGCGTCCTTAAAAGATAGTCAGGGAGCGAAACAGAGCAATAGAGACCAAATAATTCAAATTTGCACAAACTTTTTTTCTAAATTGTATAGTAATGATGACCACAGCCAGCCTCAGGATCCTGTTGTATATTCATGCTCGAACGACATAGTGCCGATTACTGACTCCGAAATACATCGTGCACTTATTAGCATGAAGAACAACAGAAGTCCTGGAGCTGATGGCATTACGACAGACCAATTAAAAATAGGTGAACCAGCAGTCCTACCCCATATCAACAACCTTTTCAATAATATTTTAAATACTGGAAGCTTACCTAACAATTTTTGTCACTCAGAAATAATATTTCTACATAAAAAAGGAGAAAAATCTGATATTAATAATTATCGTCCCATCAGTCTTGTTTCACATCTATATAAAACCTTTATAAAGGTTATTGAAAACAGAATTGCCCGAACTCTAGATAAACATCAGCCGCCTGAACAAGCCGGCTTCCGTCCCGGCGTCTCTACCACCGACCAAATAATTGAAAAACACTCAGAATACCAACTACCTCTCTACTTAGCCTTCATTGATTACTCTAAAGCTTTTGACAGTATCTCACATAACTCAATATTTTCTGCATTACATAGTCAAGGGATAAACAGCACATACATACAACTCATTCAGAATATTTACAACCAAAGTACAGCCGCAATCAGAATCCATTCATCCACAGGACAAGCCTTCCGCATACAAAAAGGAGTGAAGCAAGGAAATCCGTTATCACCGAAGCTTTTCACAGCCGTATTGGAGGAAGTCTTTAGAAAAGTAGCAGCCAGCTGGGCAGAAAGGGGTATAATCCTCGGCACCAAAAGATTAACTAATCTCCGTTTTGCCGATGATATTGTCCTTTTCTCGTCTTCAGCGTCCGAATTGACTCTAATGCTAGAAGACCTTAGCACAGCGGGCCGCGGGGTGGGCCTATGTATGAACATGTCGAAGACCAAGTTGATGACCAACACCTTTCATCAACCAATTACCGTTCGTAGCGAGAGGCTGGAATACGTCGATGAGTACCTCTACCTTGGCCAAATAGTCTCCTTCCAGGCAAGACAAGATAAAGAAGTTGTTCGACGCACCGAAAACGCCTGGAGAAGCTATTGGGCCATGAAAGACCTTATGAAGGGTGATTTACCATTATCCCTTAAGAGGAAACTCATGGACGTGTGCATCCTCCCCATATTGACATATGGCTCCCAAACATGGTCTTTGACACTTCAACAGAGATCCACCCTAGCGGTCTGCCAGAGATCCATGGAGCGAAGTATTCTTGGTATCAAATTGATAAACCGGCTTAAGAATACCGAAATACGCTCCAAAACTGGAATAAGAGATGTCACACGGAAGGCTGCTATTTTAAAATGGAACTGGGCTGGTCACGTCTGCCGCATGTCAGATGATCTCTGGGCTAAGATCACATATCAGTGGGTGCCCAAGAATGCACGAAGACCACGTGGCAGACCGCGACGGCGATGGCGAGATGAGCTGGACTCCTTCCGGAAGGATTGGCCCTGTCTAGCACAAAACAGAGAGACGTGGAAAGAGAGTAGAGAGGCCTTTGCCCAGCAGTGGGACACACCGGGCTGAAATATATATATATATATATATATATATATATATATATATATATATATATATATATATATATATATATATATATGTAATATTTTACCTAATTTTGAGATTCTTAGGTAACCAGTCAGAAATATTACGTGACACTGCAAATCTGCTGCAATAGTTTTTTTGGTCATTAATTTTTGAATGAGTAATGTTAGGCATACAAAAAGTCCATCTATCTACTAAAAAGTATTTTTCTAAAAAAAAACCATTTAAAAACATTTTTGTGATATTGTTCCAACAATCATCTTTAGGATAAACAAAAAAAAAACAATAAATATTAGTCAAACATAATAAATAAATATGGCACAATTTTAGTAGGCCTTATTACTATTAAAAAAGTGAAGTTAAAGTTATACTTATTTCATATTTATTTAGCTTAACCGAACTCGGTATCTTCGTGGACTTTAACTAATCGATATCATGTCAAGATACAAGATCCTGATCTCAGGTATATATGCAGTATGCACATCAGAAGGAAGTCTTATTTTTTTTATTTTTAACTATAATTAGTGATCGGTAAATGATAAATATTTTTAATCCATGAAGAACTAAAAAATAATTATTTTTCTATCAAAATCAAGTTTTATTTCTTAATGTTTTCAAAATTGGTAAAGAAACCACTGACAAACACTTTGTCTTAATTAGACACTATATCTATATGATCTAAATTCACTAGCCAATACAGCTATATTAGAGGCTTCTTGAAACTAAGAAGTGCTTTGGCACTGCAGAGAGTTCATTCGATTCTAAAGTTTTTCAACGAAATATTTAATATTTAACACTCGACAAATACATCAGTTGAGAGGGAAGGCCATCACATCCCATCCCAGGGTTTACATCTCCTAACATATCCGGATACAGTTTTTATTTAAGTATTAAAGTGTCTGTATCTCCATGTCTTTATTTTTATTTAAGGAAATATAATGTATATATCCTGTATATTACCAATGCATATTACTTATTGAGTGGTAATAAAAGAAGTTTTAAATTCTATAAGAGAAGTTATCTTTAATTTAATTGTTTTGTCAATGTATCTTTTGTATATTGTCATTTGTTAGATAAATAACGATATATTAAAATAAAACAGCGATGACAGTAAATTATGTATTTAAACTTTTATAATCCATATTTTCTATTATATATATTCAAACACTGTACTAACTTTCATTTAATCGAAATATGACCGAATTTGCGTGAAATGACACCATGTTCACGATGCGGATCCGACACGATTCGTTTATATTCACATTTAATTAATATGAGTACAGCTGGCTAAATATATAAAATAGTAAATTATGTTTTAATATTAACTATAATAATATAATTCTATCTTAACCTAAAATATAAATGAAATAAACAAGTCTTATATAACGTTATAAATGTTCCAAAAACATCCGTCAAGTTTCACGAGCACTTGACTAGGTACATTTTTATTATCACAGCCGGAACTAAGAACTCTTAACCTGACAGTCTTCACCACACTAGTTAATATATTTACCTTAAATAAAAAAAACAATTCAACAATATGTGTGACTATTTTTATTTGAAGCCACAGTAAACAAAACAGCTATACAATACAATGAATTGACCCTGATGTAAATAATTCTAAAATATTTGGTTTTGTATTACATTTAGATTTTTATAATAGTGTTGTATAAAAGATGATGGTAACTTATAAAATGGTATTTAAGTATTTCGACCTTGAATAAGGTGGAATGTTTTGATATGGATAATTAGAAAAGAAAATGATGTTCTTGAAAATAAAACAATTTTATATAGTTAGTTAAATATCAAAAATAAAATATGTTATTAATATCTATCAAGTATTTTAATAGGCATGTCTGAATTCTTTCAACTCTCGTTACCTAACAATAAATTCGTGCCAGCACCTCAACTTTGATAGCCTGCTATCGAATATGATGCAAATAAAGCAAAAATAGTTTTTAATCATATTCATCTTAGCTTAAAAAAATACTTTTTCACTGTCCAAAATAAAATATGGCAACATAGTAACTATAATATTGATACGACACTTCGAATATTCTTTAAACTTTATATTCAAGTTAATTATTTTATTTTTTATGGCAACTGTCATTACATACAATATCTTAATAATACAGTGCCTTGTAGTTAAAAAAAATATTATCGGTATTACACTCAATTACACCGACATTAATAAAACAAAGCAAGCTCAATAAACGAACCCCGTTTTTGAACTTAAAACCTATTCTCTCCAGTAATGTATCAATACATTTCATCGGTGTCCTTTGCCTACAAAACTGTTAATAAGTGAACTATGATCGTGGTTCATAGCGGGCGCCAGTGCGCGTCGGGCTCTCTCTTGAGGTAGTCGATGCAGGGCTGGAAGTTAACGTGTATGGTGACGGGATGCAGCGCGCGCGCGTCGCTCGCCTCCAGCGCCGCCACGCCCGCACCCAGCTGACGAGACACGCAGCCGTACTCCACGCTCAGCGGCACGTAGTACTTACCTGGGAGGAATTACTCGTATATATACGTACTTGGGAGTGCTTCCCGCGTCACGATTATATATTTGTGTATGTATGGGAATCGAACCCACATGGTTCGGTTACAGGTCGAGAATGAGAGTCATTGACCTCTAAGCTCGCAGACACTGGATATCGATATACGTGAATAAAACTAGAGTGGATCTCCGATCTAAATATGAACAATGTAAATTATAATGTTCGTTATAAATAGACAAGAAAAATATTTTTTTGCAAACTTAAAGAAAGAGCTAAACTTCAAAAGTCTTAACATACCGAGTGCGTTGAGCGCGAACACGGGTACGTACTGCGCGGGCGGCGGCGGCTTGTCGTACGCGTGCCGGTGGGGGGAGTCACTCGATGTGTCCTGGATGTTACGATATGTTAGCATTTATTACATTCAGATGTATTATCATTATTGAAAGTCTATTTTACTTGTTACTTGAGCGAACGTCAAGATGGTGAATAACGTAAGAAGTTTGACGACTATAATAAGCATTCCCTCGATGTGCATGTTTTGTGTGTGAGTAGGCGTCATGTGTATGTGTGTGTGTGTGTGTGAGTAGGCATCGTGTGTGCTTGTAAGTAGGCGTGCGTGCGTGTGTGTGTGTGTGTGTTTGTGTATGAGAAGGCGTGCTCGTGTGTATGAGTAGGTGTGTGTGTGACCAGGTGTGCATGTGTGTGTATGAGTAGGTGTGCATGTGTGTGTATGAGTAGGTGTGCATGTGTGTGTATGAGTAGGTGTGCATGTGTGTGTATGAGTAGGTGTGCATGTGGGTGTATGAGTAGGTGTGCATGTGTATGTGTGTGTATGTACCTGCGGCGAGGTGTCCCGTGCGTCCTCAGTGGAGCCCGACCCGGAGGTGGTGGTGGAAGGAGGCGCGTTCTTGGCGAGGCGTCGTCTCTTGTGTGCGTACGACTTTACTGGACCAGCGCTCCACGCATCACCCTAAAGTACAACAAGCTCTCGTATATTAATCAGATTAAATATTTATTTAATATCAAAAAAGGAATTAACAGTATTTAAATCAATTTAGGACGACAGCTATGTGTATATATCAAGTGTGCATTTAACCCGTCATCGCTTAATCACGGTACATAATCGATCTAGAATCGCCACATGTGTCTGTAGAAAGTTTTCTAAATTCATTGAAGTTGTTTATTTTTCAAAGACAATATACACACTTTTCTCGTGTTCACCTCTGAATCTTGTGATCTGGAAAATCGCCTCTCTATAGAGTTCTTGAACTTGTAGGAGTGCAGATATTCCTCCGCGTGATCCGGCTTCCGTACCTTCCTGAGTGTGGGCTCGCGCTTGACGCGCCCGTCTAGTGGGAGGGACTCGCCCTCGTCTGGAACCTCTGTGTGGGCAGTGAGGGACACTGACACTGGAAAAATATGCTTCTAATTAGTTATGACAGTAAACAGAGTCTAGTTAACTTTCGTTTGTTCCCTTATTTTGTAGGGAGCTGATGAATAAAGGTTGTAATATTTGGAGTTTAAAGAGTTTTGCCTCTCAGTTCAGTTAAGTTCATTTAAGCACAAGGTATGCACCTCTTGCTTAAATTTATTCCGAGTACGGAAATCGATCTATAGGTCTCTGCAGATCTAAAAATGTTCACCTCTGTCACACTCCGCGAACTGTTCTTGCCTCTCAGTTTCGTAGGGCTCCGGAAAGGCGGGTGGAGGCTCCGGGCGCTGAATGACCTTCACCGCGTACCCCTGGGAACTACTGGAGGAACTGGCGGTCTCTGATGATGAGGTAGGATACAGTCGCTTATCGTGGAGAGCTTCTATAGAAATATATGTATAATTTAGATATTTGTTACAGGCAAAGTTGTAATTCTAGAAAATATTATGGGATAGAAAACAAAACGTATGTCGCACGTTACATTTTGGTGCCTTAAAATTTACTTTGTGTGTCATTCTAAAATGTCTAATGTGTTTATATTTTACATTTTACATATTTTACGTTTTAGGGCTGTAAGTTTATTGTATAACACGGATCATATTCCATCTTCCAGAGAAAGTAAATTTGTAAAGTTTGTAAAGTAAATTGTCAAATTACCTTTAGCAACGACGTCGCAATGTCTCTGAAGGTGTGTGGCCAACTGCACACTGAGTCCCTCGCGTCCGAAGCCCTGCACGTCGGCCAGAAACCGCACTGCCTCCGCCACGGCCTGTTGGTAGCCTGCGCGGAACTCCGCCCCCCTGCGTTCCAGCGCTACGAACAAGCGAGAATGCAACTTCGCTCCTTGGCCTCCTTCAGACTCCTTAAGTCTCTTTGTATTTAGTCGGAATTCGATTGTAGTTTTCGGAGTGAATTTCGAATAAATACGGGATAGTGATTAACTTTTTCAAAATCGAAAAAGCCAACAGTTTGAATAATACCATGAAACGAAGTAAAATTGTTTGGATTTTACTAACCTTCACGAATATACACAAAATGTTACTTTACCATTTTGTAAACGATCTCGGCAACTGAAGAAAACAATGTCATGTCACCGACAGACGAACCTAGATACGGGATGGACACCTAGATAAAGTTACAATTTGGAGTATAAATAAAGCCAACAAAACAAATAATCACATACACACAATATGGTTCACTTTGTATAAAAATTTATATCTTTTGTAAAGTTTTAACATGAAAGTAACCTACGCTCAAAAAAAAGCTGTTGAATCTTGTTTTTCTCAATGCAATAAAAAAAAATTGGCTATTGGTTTTAAAATATAGAACACCCTTTGGATTTACTGATGGTGTGAGACATTAGACAGCCAATAACAGCTCTTGACAGCGCTGACGTCATGTCTCTCAAACTCCAGTCTTTATTGTGTGTTAGGTCCAAATGTTAGAGCTGATTTTATTTTAGTTTATATATTGTATTAGTTAATAAAAAAGAATGAAGGGTTATCAGAGGAAGACTCAAAGTAGACAGGCCGAATAGAAAAAGAAATAAAATCAATTATCTCTGCAATATGTATTTTAATGCTTGAATAAAGAAGATATAACGAAAATAGATTTTTGAAAACATATCTTAAGAAAAGTAGAAAATTGTTTTGGGTTAATTCTATAAAAATACTTAAAGATTTGAAAGCAAATTTGAAAATTGTTTTCTATCACAACTTATCCATATATTCCATGATATTAATCACTACTCAATTTTTTGGGTAAAACACGCAATATTAGTATTGGATAAATGAAAAAATCCAAAATGGTAATAAAATAAAATCCTCGTGTCATTTTTTCTATTAAAGCGACTCCAAGCAAAACTTCTTCAATAAAAGTTTGGAATAATCCTAATTAGTTTAGTATCTAATATTTAACACACTACAAAAAATATTCAAAGTTATCTAAAATGACTTTAAATTGATAGTCTTACAATTTTGGTTTCAGTTTTTTCTTCGGCAAATTTCTTTCCTCCTTCTATCATTTCTTCTATACCAAAAAACCAAAGACAAAAATAAATCAAATATATAACCTAACCCTCTATTTCTTACGTACCATTTACTCGGTCTTGGAGGAATTTGAGATGACGTATGGCCATTTCAATGATTTCCGTTTTTTCAACTCTACCGCGACCCTTCTTGAGGTACTCGGGAGGTATGAGGCGGGAAAGGTCCGCCAGGCAGTTGTTCATGCGGTCGCGACGTCGCTTCTCAATGATCCGATGAGACATTGGATCTTGCTATAAGAAAAAGATAAAGTTAGACAACCAGATCTAATTTCAATAAAAAACATGTACATATTAAAAATATATTAATATCTAAATCAAATATGTCGTTATAAAATATGCATTGCTTTATGAAAAGTTCAACTAGATTCTAGTTGGACGGTTATAAATCGGTAATATTATCTTTTGAACAAAGTTAATAGCGCAAAGGAGTAATAATAATAAATCGGGCATATTCAGTGTGACTTGCCCTCGAGACCTTCCCCTTCTTGAGGTAGGCGGCAGGGTACTCCTCGTCCTCGGAGGGCGGCGCGAAGCTGAGGGGCTCACCGCCTCGACCGAAGTCTTCGTTGGAGTTGTAACTGAAAACAGGAAAAAAATATGAAACTGAAAACTCATTTTTTTAAAGTCACTTATATATATATTTGTGTGTATATATACATATATATGTATACAGGGTTATTTTTAAATACTTGACCACCTCTTGTAGGCTCTCTGCATCAATCCCAACAACATTTTTTCTACGACTTTTTAATAGTCTTGATAAACAACACACAAAACAAAAAAAAAATTACTACCTCTTTTACTTATTACTCTGTATTTTGTAAGAAGTACTTAAAAGGTCAACGCCTGGCTGCAATACCTACGCTCAGAGTTAATGACAATTCAGAAGCAACAAACAAATTTTGTATGGGAAAACTCAAATTTTTAAAAGTCGTAGAACAAATGTTGTTAGGATTGAAGTAGAGAAGAGAGAAGCTGCCTGCAAGAGGTGGTCAACTAATTAAAAATAACCCTGTATATATACACATTTATGTATATGTATATTTAGAAATACATATACATAGATGTTGCGTCTATAACCGAGCTCTACCAAGAAACGATACTAAAAGTTACCAGCATATGAAATAAGTTACGGGTCTTGAACTTTGATCTTAATAACATTAGTAATTTATGATACAACTAGAAGTGACTGTCAGGACAAGTAAACAACCTTTTGAGACCAACCAAAGTGATAATTAACCGTTATTATATTAATAACAAGATCGTTATCATTATATTAATTGTAACGTATTAATAGTAACTCTAAAGTCAAACTTTTTAGATGTGGACTGACTCAACTGAGTCTAGAATATGACCCGGTTGACATTTCTTTAGGGTCAATTTTATTATCGTCAGAATCAAACGATCCTGTTTATGAATGTTGGATTGTAATCGTACATTGCCGTTCGCGATAGTAATATTTTTATTATGTTATTGTCTTAAATGAAACTCTTGACATAAAAAAACGACCACTTGTAAAACATACTAAATGAATTTAAATTAGATTTTAATGTTTCTGGTAGCATTTATCGATTTTTCAAAGATGGAAGTTATTGATAATAAGTAAATATTTGTTAAAAAAACACAAGTAATAAATACCTATATCATAGGATCCAGCGAAAAAAAGAAAACAAAACACGTTTATCATGTTTTTTCAACAGTTTTGCTAACACGTGATAATAAATATATTAGGTACTCGAAGCTCGCATTTTCACATAAGTGACTTTAAAACCACCACGTGACTTCATGAGTGACCTTTATGAATTTTAATATGTATAAATGTATAACAAGTGACTTTATTCCGATAACGATTTTGAAACGTTCCTACTTGTTTTCAATATTATGGTAGTTGTTGAATGCATGTCAAGTATTTTAGTGTTTAAGCGGATATAGAATGAAATAATCATCAACCTCGAACCTGCTACCTGAATACTGAATCGTGTTCCTACGGACTAAGCTATAGTGTTTATATTCATTTTCTGATATAGTGACGTCGTAGCGATAAAAATGTTAGCTTTGGAATTGTCGAGTTACATGTTCGGTCCCGGTTGATGTATTTTATAATTTATGTTTATGTTTTTTCAGGACATTAGGCGTAGGTAGCTTTCCTTTTATATATTTTTTCCGCCCCATTGGTCGTGTGGTTAGCGCAGACGCCTAACGTATCACGGCGCAACGGGGCTCGGGTTCGATTTCCGGCAGAGACAGGCATTTATGTATGAGCATAGATGTCTGTTTCTGGGTTTGGTCGTTTATTAAATATATTCTCAGTATTTATATGTGTATTTCTATGTATTTGTATCGTTGTCTAACACCGTTAACACAAGCAAATAACTTGCTTACTTAGGGGTTAGATCAATATGTGTAATTTGTCCTGATATTATTATTATTATTATAGTTTAGATGATAGCAACAAAACTAATAAACTTATTATAAAAATAACCAACTGTATTATTCAGCACATTGACAAGTATGATTGATTCACAAGATACTAACACTGTTTACACTGGATCTTGGACACCGACTGACTGCTCTTGTATAGTGATATGGTGGTGTGCATGAAAGTTTCAAATGACTTATTTGTGGAGTCACGTGGACCACACTACCTCAAATCGTTCCTTTCGTTTTCCAGGAAAAAGAACTTGTACTCGTAAGCCGTAGCGTACATAAATGTACTATAAACTTATATTTTAAATGTTATTAAAATATATTTAAAATCAAAAGAAAATTTTTATTATAAATCAAATCTATGCAAATGTCAGATTAATTTAAGAATCGTAAAATTACTTAAAGGATGATTAATGAGTAGGAAAGACAGGTTTAAGTATTTATGAAGTAAAGATAAAGATTTATTACGATTCTTTAATCCAAAATAAACGATAATTTATTCTCAGTAGCAAAATTTTATAATACAATTATTGTTATTAAATAAAAACAACTACAAATATTTCTTTCAAATACAAGATAAGTAACAAATGGATCATAAAATATTATTTGAGTAGATTCGAGTTAATTGTTTATATTCATGTAACTGAACCAGCAACAGGACTTTTGTTAACAAGTTAGTTATGAAAACAGATATATAAAAAAATCTAATAATAAAAAATCTTATAGAATTGTAAAAAATAATTGAATATTCTTCAAAAAAGAAATAAATATGTATATTTTAAATTTGTAACGAAAGCTTGTCTGTTAGTTTTTTTTCAAGGTTTCGAAGAAGTACTCGAGTATTTAGAGGATGGAAAACTTTTTTTAAAATAACAGATGTTGTGCAATACAATAAATATAAACTTTGTTAATAAATAAATAATTATTTTCATTAGTTTAGATAAATAAATATTATTTTATATGTATAATTTCTGACATTAAAACCAAATTATTCATTTAGAGCTGTTAAGAGTTCAAAAATCTTTACACAGTAAATTGTTTTTTTTTAATATATCAGATTGTAATCTGCAACCACTTTAAGTAGATAAGTTTTATCATAATTAGATAATTCATACTCCTACGCATGTTGCTATTTTCTTTAAAAGTCATTGAACATCTTCCAACACTGCGGCAACATCTACATATAAAACTACTTTTCCTAATAACAATTTCAACCAAACAAATTATATTTTGAAACATCGTGGTTTTACATCAAAACAATCATATATGTATTATATAAAACAATAATTGATTTGAAAACCTGCTAAATTATGTTGTAATAAGGAAAAAATAAAATTCTAACAGTCGTTATCGTTAATATATAGAGTTAATTTTATGTCCATAGTGATGCCGCGAACAGGACGATTGTAATGTGGTACTATTAACTATAGTGTACACAGTACCTTATAGCCAGTTGTCAGTTGTCTTGTGACGCAACCTGTCACGTGCGACCAATAACGTGACAATACTACCAAGTTGAATAATTTATGATATGATTCATAAAAAAATGTGTAACTTACTTTTTAAATCAAGAACAGTAGCTAGTTGTTGTGTATTTACATAAATACTATTATATTATGATGATTGAGCGAAGCTTATGTAGTTTAATGCGATCTCCCTGATGCTTCTTCTCCTGAACTAGTTAATAAAACGATTTTTTTATTTGATGGTATCATGGTTGTTGGTTTAGCAACAAAAAAACAGTGATCGGTCATGTTACAACTACGGATAGGTAGGTACTTGAACCGAAAAGAAATGTTCGCAAAATTTAGGAATAAAATCATCGAATCTGAGCGCAACTTACAGACATAATGGCTGTCAACTTAGTACTTTATCACTTTTCAAAATGAATTTTCTATATTATTATTAGATCAAAGTGTATCAACATAATGGTTTGAAAGTCCATAAAAACAATTTTATACATGAATTGTTAAACATTTTTAATTTTAAATATTATTCTTAAAAACTTGTAATATTTAAGGTAGATATATTCTATAATTTCATTACTAATAATCGTATGTATTTGCAAATATAATTTATAGCATATACTTATGTATATTTTTAGGAGATTCAATTTCTATTTGCAGTCATCTGATTATAATTATTTATAATAATCAATATAGATTCCATTTTTCTTTTTATTTCTTGTTAGTTTGACATCTAAGGAATTAATTAAAACTTATAATTAATAATAGGTACAATAAGTTATTGATATTACGTATATTGTAGATTGAATAAAAAGCCTTCGTTAAGATTTGAAAAAAAATATACAAGAAGTTACAATAATCATACAAAATAGATATTTTCTTTTAAAAAACTTTGTATAACGTCACTAACTCGCTTTCAAACTAAATGCGGAGACCTTGACTCTAAAAATACATATCAGATAATGGTGTAAAGTGAATAATAAAATAAACTAAATATATATCGATCTTGATAGCTTAATTCATATTAATGTCACATGCTGAAGTCACGTTGAATGAAGCGTGAAAATACTGAAGGAATTTACTTTGTTTTTTGTCACTTTTTATTCACGTGTTAGGTAATTTAGTTTATAACATTATCAAGATAACTTTATCTATTTATTTTAGTGTGTTATGCGGTTTTATGCAAGTTCTATCTAGTTTTTATGAAGTTGTATTAGTAGTACTGTATTTATATTTTATACTATTAGTAAAATAGTAATATACTTAATATTTGAAGGGTTTTTTTACGCAAAATAGATTGGTGTTTAACTACAATCTATCTAATGTTACACATCACTGTAGTCTACAATGTGATTCTTACAAAGAAGGTACCTATATACCCTGGATTTAAAGACCTCTGGATTGTAAGTTTCAGGAATCGGCGACCTCGGGAGAGGTCCAAACTTTTGCTGACCTACCAATGAATGTTAAAGCAAGACGATAATACTTCCACCGTGAATGTGTGTTGCTGCTGAAGGTCTGGTTCGATGATGGATAAGAAATGGAGAATCAAGTTGTGCAACTCCACAGCACACCCTACGTATCTAATGTATCAGATACAAGACGGATAAACTGGCAACATTACGACAATTCGACATTCAAAATTCGAACTTGTTTTTATTTTAGTAAAACTAAGTCTAAATTAATTCGATTCTTAAAGCGATAACTTTTATTGGTCCCTTAGGCACTTTTGGCATGAGGGTAAAACCGAAATCTCGCATCACGCTAATTTGCGTAGACGGAAGTTGACATTTGGTAGTATGTAGGTAGTGTGTTCGTGAATCGAACGTTGCTTCGTAGCAGAGCGGAATAACCGCATTGAAACGTGATTTATATAGAAAGTTATTTATAGTGCTCGATTTATTTTTATTTTTTATTTAATGCTGTATGCGCCGATTCTTTGCAAATCTAAAAATCAATGTAACGATGAAACAAATTTACTGGTTATGGAATCATTGATATCTACAATGATTATTATTTGAGTATGTTTTAAATAATACAAAGTAAATATAGTGTAGATTAGTGTTAGAAGTGTGGGAACTGGGTCAATATGAAAGATATCTGTATAGTAAAAAGTTAATAAAACTTTTGTATGTTTGTTGTATTTAATACTGTATTCCTTTACATAGAAAGGTGAATGTATTTACTTTTATATTATTTTATTCCGGTTTTAGGAAAAAATATCCGATCTAATGCAGCGCAGATAGGCTTTTTATTTTAGAATATGGCAACCCTATGTACGGCCGCGGCTTAGAATAGGATCAGTCCATATGTTCCCAAGGGTGTCGCAAGTATTAAATAAGGGACACAAATACAAGTGGATATCCTACCTAAAGGTCATGGAAATAGTGCGAAAACCCATTTGGATTAATTAATTTATTGGTTTAATGGCGTTCGTTGTGAAAAACGCATTTTCTAAACGGCCCTAAAAATAGCCAACTCGATTGTCAGAGTTGACATATTGAGCCGAACCTAAATAATTTATGAAGCAGGTATATCATGAGTTTTAAATAAATATATTATTTTTTAATATTTAATCCATCAAGTAAATCTTTATAGATCCCATAGACAAACAAAATAGGTTTAAGTTCTTTACGTAAAATACTTTTTAATTAAATAGATATAGATAACACAATATATGGAGAATATTTGAATAACAAATAGCAGAATAAATAAGGCCTTGTTGTCATAAAAACCTTGTTTTTGTTTATTTATGATGAAAGGAAATTAAACTAAAATCAGCTTATGAGGTCAGTGATAACATAATAATAATTGTTAATCACCAAAAAATCCTTATAAACAAACATATATAAAAACTTAATTATTATATAGATTATAGAACATATGTGTATATATTAACAATCTATTTTTTAAATAAATATACCATACAATCTGGACTTAAATCTTTGATATCTGGGGATAACGTATTTGTATCAATTAGGAAATCAATATTCAAACATATACATAGCTCTAATGATTCCTCAGTCGGTATCTGATTACTAACATTCAGTCCCGATTTTCAACACAATTAAATTGTTCTTATATGTTTACTAACTGGTTAATTAAACTTTAATGACTAAAAATAAATTAACACAATAAAAAATATTTCAAAACCAAAAGAAATAAAAAATCCTAAAGACTGTAATCTGTAAAGACTCATGACGAAGTTTTATGGGATATTAGAGATTAAAAAAAACTACCTTTACTGTCATAATAAGGCATCTATTATCTAAGATAATTGCAAAAAAAATAAACTGTAGTATGGTTAACGTCACTTCTGACGTATCACGGATCTTTAAGAACCACGACATTTATTTACACGACTCGCACATAGAGAAAACCAAATATTTATTGTAAGTTTATCTCACTTCCTCCATAAAAACATACACACCTCCCGGTACCATAATATAATATCGAAACCAATGAAAAGAAAGCACAGATTACCAAATCAAACAAGCTGAGCGACACATGCGAACGAGTCACGTTGATCGACACGAGGTCGCATGCCGCTGCTGTGACGTAATCGACACGAAAACGCGTCGGCCGTCGGACGAGGTGCACATAATATTATAAACCTTTCTACTGTCCTTTTAAATTGGGTGCGATATAAGTATAAAAATAAACTAAATGCAATTTATCATCATTATGTTCTTTAAAAGATTACTTAAATAATCTCGAAGATTAATTATTATAAAATTAAGTCCCGAAATTTTCGATACTGTTAAGAGAATAAAACAAATAATGCTTTTCAGCGCCATTAACTTTACAATATAGAAAACAGGGTGAGCTAAATAAAATCATTTAATAAATAAATCGTAACTAGAACCACAGTCCACAGATGACTGTGAAAGACAACGAATAAAATACTCAAAGTACTTTCATTTTTAAATACAGGTTTTACTAATGTCGCTGTAGTTTGGGGACGAGGAAGGTCACTATTTACAATGAATGTGTTATGCTTATTTGATGCATGACGATTTGTATTTTATGATCATGTCGCTTCGCGAGTCGCGAGCATGTGTCGTGTGGTGTAAATCTAGTCACATGTTATGTTTCATGTTGATAGCAAGGTTTAGACATGTGATTTTTATTACACATGAATAATTTATCAAAATGTAGAATAAAAATTGTTGAGAAATATGTTCACCAAAATATTTTAAGACCTAATACCTACATATAGCTGGTTTTTCCACATCAGTATCACCAAGGAAAAACAAGTATTAGGAGTGGAGTCTTGAAAGAGAATAACGAAGTGGTTTTGAATAAAATAGTTTTTTTTTTAATGTCGAAATCTAAGATTTACACACTTCCAATTAATCAAATTCAATATAAATCTACTTATGTATATTTCTATTAGATTATGCAGTCTGATATGTTAAACGACATTTAATATCTCAAACATATTAAATGTCGTTTAATATGTTTCCAAATCCATAAGCTTATCGGTCAAGAACAACGAAAGTTTAACAAATTTTCGGCGCGACCTTGACTTTATAGTTATCTTTACGTGGATATTTTTTTTATTAACATTATAATTGAAGGATATTCATTTTAACGTATACAGTATGCGATGAATAAATAATAATACTTGAAAAGTGTAAATTTATTTTTAGAAATGGTCAGCGACGAATGTCCACATAAATGTGTGACCCGATCTCTCAGCACATTTATATTTTCAGATGTTTTTTGATTAAGATAAGATATAGATAAAATAGAAAATAAAATGCGATCATTAAAATATAACAAAACTTTATCACTTGCGATCTTAAAACATAATGGTAATATGCATATATTCCCTGAATATTTATATTAAATATATCAATCGATGGTTGTAATTATTTTTCAGAAATAATATTAAATTGTACTAAACGTGTCAATTGATTAAATTTATTAGACGTAGTATTTCTATTATTGTAAATTATTACTGTTGCACTGAATTTTAGTATAATAATAATATTGTACTTTGAGAGCTAAGTATTATTCTTTAAGATAAAATATTTATGTATCCTCGAGAATGTATGAACTTATACACCTTTTTCATCGCAATAAATAATACGGAGTGGAAAAATTTTACATTGCGTAGTCACGGCACAATACACGCGTATTTGTACCTCGCAAAATGTATCTAACATTTACCATATACTTTAATAACTAATAAACGTTTTTATATACATTTTTCCTCAATATGTATTTAGTTTGAACTTGAGGTCATTCTGCATTCTAAAAACCAATTACATAAGTATAGATTTTAATGTCAAAGAAATAAACATCGTTATTATTGTAGCTGCAAATCACGTTCACCTCCATGAGTCCCATCTCTGTTTACACTAGTAGAAGACGCTATATTTGTTTCACTCTAACAGGAATGTAAACCCAAAACGGTCACAGGTTTCTAGAAAACAACTAAGCTTGTAATATCACGATTGTTTTGATGTAATATGAAACGCATTTTTAAAACACGTGTCAAACATTCCTGGCAGTTAAGAACTCTCGTGTTACTTAAAATATATCAAGAAAACTACCAAGAATTACAACCCAATATATGAAAGAAAGATCCCACGAAAAAAACAAACATTTTTAATATGCCACAAATATCGTAAGGAATAAAAAGTAGGCGGCGAGTCAGGCGATAGAAACGTGAGCGTGCATGTGTGCGTGGCGTCGGACGTCGGTCACGTTTCGTTCGGCGTGTCGAGGCCGATGGCGCGTGCACGCTCCGACCGTCACGTGTTCGGTTATAATTTAGCGCGCTTTCGCCATTATCTATCTGTATCGTGTATTCGAATTACGGATAATTATTATGTCAAATGTTGACAGTTTGTTCCCGGTTATTTTAGTGATAAGTTATAACTATTTTTTTATTTATAATAAAGATGAATAAAAGTAGTTTTTGACCGACAATGGGCATTTATACTCTTAGATAAATATAATTATAGATCTTTGGTGAATGTGTATATTTCAACGTGTACTCAAAAGACGTTGTTTTCTGAGATGATAAGGTATTTTTTTTAGTTGCCCTGCGAAGTATCTCCATTCTCGTGACTTGTGAGACCTGACTGAGACATGTGTGGTATTAAGAAATCACAAGTTTTAGATTTGTTAAAACCAGTTTTATTTAAATAGTTTGCTTATTTATATTTAAATTATGCAATTAATGATATAAATAATGCGATAAAAAAAATAGGTAAGTATTATTTTATCATCGCAAGATTAAGTACGAACTTCAAATGT
This sequence comes from Napeogenes sylphis, assembly GCA_959347405.1. Lineage (NCBI taxonomy): Eukaryota > Metazoa > Arthropoda > Insecta > Lepidoptera > Nymphalidae > Napeogenes > Napeogenes sylphis. The sequence continues at coordinate 19,728,339 of OY365778.1, read as the reverse complement.
TCTTCAAGGAACCTGATTACTCCATTTGTTTTTATTTGTTTCTTACTATATGTTCTTTGTGGGTACTGTACATATATTTTATTTTCAATGTAAAATTTTGTCTTTGCGTATTTTTAAGTTTAACCTTGCTGATTTGCTTAGAGATATTTTTTATTATTTAATATTTCTATGGATTATATGTTAAACGGATTCTATTAATAAACTTTATGTATAAAAAAGTATTTAAATGTTACTGACAATTTAGTATTTATATCAAGTGGTCATAAGTAATAAAAAGTAAATTCCTGGCAAAACCAATGCTTTTGCTAATTTAGTAGCTAAATAATGCCTATTACTTAAAACACATGATAAGTGATAAATATGTACACAAAATATGTAAACCTACACATTTATTCTAGTTATACCATAACCGGAATCGAACCTAAGACATTTTAATATATTGCTGCAATTTTTTTAACCTCATTTAAATGTTTCAATGTAGGTACATCCGTTTATAATTTTCCTCATGCGTAAGACCTTCTATGTACCTCGTACCTGACTCTGGTTCGTAATTTCTTCCGGAATGTTATTTAATATGATATTATCATTATTAATATATGATATTTGATTTTTTTTTATCGTAATCTCGATAGTAGGTAATGGATACAGTTAGGATCTAGCACTCTCAAAAAAAGTGAACAATATATGCTTTCAATTGTTTCTATAATCGTGGCTAAGAATCCAGTTAATTTGTCGTTCGGATATAATTTAGGGAAATACTTTTTGTTTCAATGGAATTATTTAATATTGTAAGGATTTTAAAACCGTCACCGAGTATCATATGAAAATAGTGTTGTAATAATGAATACGCTAATTAAAATTTTAAGTTTATTTTTATTGGTTGGTCAAGGGTGCTGCTTTGGGTAGGCTAAGTATCGATACAGACTGCTAATTCTAAGTGAATACCTGCATAAGTATAATTTGACACCATAAAATAGCTTCTATATGTTTTGTGAGATTAATTGATTGATTTTAATCCAGCATAAAATAATATGAATCTAATGTGAAGTATTTTTCTATCACAGACATCAATATCGGGGTTTTTTTTTAATTTAGTTTCATTATTTTTGATACACTTTTGTTTAAACTAGATACGACAATTTGGATTCTTAAGATTTTATTAAAATTCATTTAGAATTTAATACGACCTTCATGATAAGTCATTACATTTAAATAAGAAGGCTAATTCATAAGTAGAAAAACAATCTCTTGAGATAGGTACAATAAAAATATACCGGCCGAATTGAGAACCTCCACCTTTTTGAAGTCGGTTAATAAAACGTATCACGCTTATTTTATTTTGTTAATATAATGTATGTTGTCTCATTGTCATAAACATTTACGTCAAATTCAACTACCTATAGGTAGTAGGTAGTAAAAAAGTAGATAATTACCTAGTACCTACCTATAAGAACTGTAGTCAGTTCTTCTATGTAGTCAGTCGATTTAGTGATCGGAACTATATTATGTACATTTTGGCCACATTTTTTCTATCCAGTTACAATATCAAATGCGATTTGTACAAAAATTACAAACCCTATTTTTAAAAAAATATAGGTATTGTTCACAAATCAATGAACACAACCCTCATATTCATTCGACTTGTCAATTTATTAAACAACTACCTATACATATTATACCTAGTTCTGTACTACCTATTTAATAAGCAAGTCACACAATAACTAAAAAACTTGTGTTGAGTCTTCTTTGTAGAATGGAAATTCCTGATTACAAGATGATGATTGACGGTTCAGTGTTTGTACGTCATTGAACGTGTATAGGTTTGATAAATAATTTAATTATTGGAGCTGCTAAACTACATTTAATATGGTATAGTAACTGAAACGTTATTTCAAAAAGTTAAAATATTTCGTACGTAAATCTTTAAATTGTATTTCTAATTCACAAATGCTTTCTACAGATTTAACAAAAAAAATATCACATTTCAAACGTGTACTTGCAAAAAGTTTCATAATAAATGTCAAGAAGAACATACTTACCTAGTATATTTAAGGATATTAACAATAGGTATATCTAAGAGATCAAATGTAAATATAAAACAAGTTAACATCTATATCTATATTGAATGTTACATTTATACAATCACAATCTCAGGGAACTTGAAGGTCCCATACGTAATTAACTGCGAAACAAAATTATATTAAAATAAATAAATAAAAGTATAATTGACCTATATTTAATAAAATAAATGTTTTGCTTAGCAATGTGACCAAATCCCAATATATTCAAATAAAGAAAATAATTATAAAAACTGAATATTACATAAATGCAATAAAATATAGACCTTATTTACTTTCGAGAAAAAACACGTAATGAAAGCATCCATTGTAATAATATAACACAGTTATTAGATATTGTAGAAATCGTATTGATATGTATTTTAGAAATGGAAAAGATTTGTCTAAATATACCTAAACCTTCGATAGGTGTGAACAAACACTACTCATTGATCAGATGTATTACAATAATCAGTGTCTATTTTCAATTATAAGGACGACCTCGATTTAAAATTACAAATAATCATATCCAAATTAGTAAATAATTCAAATAACAGGACTCACTTGTCATATTTGACGGCATGTCCGTTCTCTTCCCAATAATGACGTGTTTCCATATTCAATTTGTATCACAAAATAGTTATTTCACTTTATCACTTATCACACTTGTAGAATCTATCACATTTTATCACAACACTATTCAGATGCAATTAAGTTGGCTCTTTGCAATCCATTTTTTAACAAGGACGTTTATAAATCGTTTATGCGACGTCTACGTAGTAAGAGGTTTTCGTTGATTCTGATCGCGACTCGCGAACGCCGGCCGGCTCGTCATATGACTGCGCCCTCCTGACACTACAGAGACAGAGTACAAAGTACCGACTAGTCACCTAGTGACTACCGAATTCCGACTCCCAAGTCAACACGATATGCAGTATTATAATTTATCCATCTTACCTACAGTTTTTGATGCATTTTTAAATGTTAAACTTTTATATTCTTTGGTTCTTCAGCTGTCTTTGTTTATAAGTGTATTTATAGAATCTGGCATTGGCTCTTTCTACAACTTTCTATTTCATTTGTCGGACAGTCAAATTTCATGTTGGTATGTATGTATGTATGTATGAATAAGTAACATTCCTACTTATATCTATTAATTTCAAGATTGTTATTTTTTAAAAAAGCCGCCATATCTTGGAAATATTATAATGTTCCTTTTAGGAATACCATGATGGCGGCATGGATCCATTAAAAATTAAATAAAATTAATAGATAAATACCCACATGAGATTTATATGATAATTAGAAAAGTATAAGTAAGTATATAAAGTATCTAAATAATTCGGTATAAGTCATGCTTTACGAATTTTAAAGAAATTAGCCTATTGTCTTAGCTAATAAGAAAACAGTTAGTTTGTAAATAATTATAAGATAACGCACAGCTTCAGAGCTTAGTAGACTTAGTCGAACCAGTTAAAATAATATTATTTAAATTAAGTAAAGGATAAATTGAAAAAAAATATGGAAGTCATTAAGGTCATGTATAATGGTAATTGAAAATTAATAGCAATTATAACCTAATTTCTTGTAAAAAAAAAAATAAAAAATCGTAACATATATCTATACACAACCAATGTAAATAGTAACACTACAATAATGATCCATCAATATCATTGCTCATACTGAGTAACAGTAAAATATTGAGCACTTAATATAAATATTCTAAATGCCATTGTTACTATAATATCTTAAGGTTTTTATTTATACAGTAGGAATAAAAAAATCCAGTGGAATTCTTTACAAAAGCGAAAACTATTTACGATAATTTAAAGAATTTATTAATATATACTTGAAGTTATATATAATATTATGTATTTATTATTTTTACGCACGTGTCTAATTCTAATACGGCATCAACTTTCACGCCTGCCGTGTGGGGTAATTTATTTTAATTTTGATAGAAAATTGTGTAGTAAACAAATACTTTCAGTTTTAATGAAAAAGAGTCTTTTTGCGGTAGAAATCATTCGTATCTCAATTAATAGAGCGACGGGAGGATTTCCGGAGATCGAGGGTTCGAATCTTTGCCCGTATCGGTTTATTTTTCATTCTATATTTATTTTTAATTTTTAATAAGCTTAACATGCATGTACATGTTTATAGATATTTATAAATAGTCTACATCAATAACCTTTGTCACCTCGACTATATTCAGTACTCAGTCCTAATAAATCACATGGCACACGTGTCATGCAGCTTATAGAAGCAATCAATTGATTGTTATCAATCCACCTGCCAGTGATATCACTAACAATTTTATTCGACAGTGATAATAAAACTAAAAATAGATTCTTACATATATATATTTTTTTATCCAAAACTTCGCTTTTACCTACGGTGGCATAACTAAGTTATTTTGATCAAAACATGAGTATCGGTGCGACTAACAGCGCGCAACGTGTTGATACACGCGTCTATATTTTAATGTACTCAAGTCCACGCCCCCCCCTATATAGACTAAAAAATTGCAGATATGACACGTTTATTTTAGCTCTAAGCTGTTTAGGGGTGGTATATGGTGAAATCATACCCAAATTCGCAAGAGACCAGCGTTAGAACTACTTTTGGGGTTTAGTCGGTTTGAACCAAATAACTCACGATGGTGGACCATCGTGAGTTATTTGGTTACAAGGACCACCAAGGACAACCAGATTACAAGGACATAATAACTAAGCCACACCGCTTTTTAAATTAACTCGGTGGTAAAGGGATATACAGTGGAGGACCTAGTAATTCGAATATTTTATTCCAAATTCTAATTCTAATAAATATTTATGTTTAAATATAACATATCTGATTTCCAATTAGTCTCGGAGCGATCCACGCTTGCCTACACGTGACTACGATCCCTCGCTCTTTACGTAACTTAAAACGTTTAAAATTCACTAGGATTATTATAAATTGCGGATATATAATATCTAGTTATTATCTAGGCCTAAAAAGTGCATTCTTTGGAGGTTTATTTACAGTTATTAGCGTCTAACTATAATGAGCTGTGAAACTTTAATAGCTTAGAGCCGAAAATGTTGATACATATTATCTACCATTTAAGTATCACTCAGTTAACAAGCACAGTTTTCATATTGTTTTATTTAACAACATATATATATCAAGGATACAAAATCGAAACTGACAACGACGTACGTAAACTCGTAAATACTGTTGGTAGGTTAGATTCACACTTTTTCAGAGGGGTCTGGAGGCTGGACTATTGCCCACTGATTCAAGACGCATCTTTTTTTGTTGTTTTTGTATAATAAAATAGCTTTTTTGCTTTGTAGACATTAGGTAACTGAAAATAATTAGGTTAATAATATTAGTTTAGTATAGATTTAATTGAGTTTATGAAACGAATTTTTGGTAAATAATTAAAATTACATCAAAAGTACTCGTATGCTCGACCAAATCCTGTACCTACCCCTGCTAATGATAGAAAAGTTTGTAGACTCCTATGACTTAATTTTAAGTGTCTTTAGCAGATGACATACAAGGGTAAAGACTTATTTCTAAATACGCCAACTTTTATGTAAAATTAAATGGACATGTAGGACAGATGAGAATAATAAAAAACGAAAAATAAAAAAAAACCGTCCAAGAGCGAACCACTAAATGTATATAAAAAAACGGCACAAATCACGTTTATTGCATGGGAGCCCACCTTAAATAATTATTTTATTGTAATTGAATTACCGTGGAAGCCGTTTATAATGACATCGAATTGAATTGACAAACACGTTATAATAAGCGGACGTTATACAAAAAAAATGTAAAATATATTGTTTTTTTTTTTTATTTTAAATAATACCTACTTATGTATTTTAAAAGAAAAACAAAGCAAATTTAATCAAAATAATAAATGCACGTAATAAATACGGTACATGTTGGAATGTATTTACAAATATTATATATTTGAAAATATCTACAAACATGTATAGCCATGTTAAGCTTATTTAAATTTATATAAATATATTATATAATTAATACGTATATATATATATATAAATATGATGTATTATACATATATACATGATCAACATTTTCTTTTCGCGATTTTCGAAGCCTCTTCGAATTGAATTAAAAAAGAACATGAAAAAATAATAGAAAGAAGAAAGAAGAAAATAAAAGAACATCTTTTAGCTTTATTTAGCTCTAAAGCAAATATTCAAATATAATATGGTTAAGTATACTTATTACTTATTAGTAAGGATTGAAGGATTGTTCATTTTATTTTTATATTTTTTTTAAACAGGTAATCACGATCGAACGATCTATAAAAGTAGTAAGACAAATCGAAATCTTAAAAAAACGATTTAAACTTTATTACCTCAGTATATATTTCTTGCTTTACAACATTATGATATCTAATAAAAATAACTTTAATAGCTATTGCCTATCGTCAGTAGTTGGAGATTGAGAAATTATCAGTTAAAGATAAAAACAATTTGTTACATTGTAGAAGTTACCATTAAGTAGATATGCATAAAGACAGAAACGAAATAATAATAATAATAAACATTAAATTGACATTAAAACTCTGTCTGAAGTATTTTCTCTATACATTAAATTGACAGTTATTTTAAAACGAAACCATATTTTTTTACTTTTTATATATTCAGAGTACAAAAAAGGTATGTTAACTCCATGTATAAAAATGACAGTCAAAAAGCTCTAAATTGGTGGCGTTTCTGTGCCATCAGGGTAAAATTTAAGTTAAATGCACTATGTATATTTTCCTTTTTTTTATAATTCAACTATTGAAATTTAATTCATTCTGACTTTACTAGCATAAAATGACTTAACAACTAATATTAAATAAGAAAAAAAATATATAAATTGCACTGTATATTATTTCGTTAATTTACTAGATCTCATCTTAAGTTTGTTTGAGTCTGAAGTTTTGGATTAAAAAAAAAAAATTAACGTAATTTTACATTGTAATTATTATAATAAACAGTAATTATTTTAATTAAAACTTATATCAATTACATTTTTTAATATTTTTTTATAATATCAACTGGTACTTTATTTGTCTATAAAATTACCGAACGTAACCACTTTCTGTCAAACGTTTAGGACAAGTAATTTTTCGCGAAAGGCGTATTTAATTTTACTTTTTTGGGAAATATAATTGTAGAGTGTTTATTAAAATGTTAGCTTTGATCAATCGCATACTTGATTGGATTAAAAGCTTATTTTGGAAGGAGGAGATGGAATTGACGTTGGTCGGCTTACAGTATTCCGGGAAAACAACTTTTGTTAACGTCATTGCCGTATGTATTATCTAAAAATCATCTAAGTATTCTAAAACACTTCTTGACTTAAATCCTTATCAAAAGAATAAGAAATATAATAAAAAATATAATAAAAAATATTTATAGTCGAATAATATTTTGTGTAGTTTCTTATGATTTTTAAGTGACATTACTTCTTACTACATAAATTTACTTTGTTTGTGATTTTAGAACTAGGTATGTTCTTTGCTATTGTTTTTTAATATGATATAGAAGCCATAAATGTATTGAATATTGTATTAAACTTTATCATAATATTCTATTAAAATCATTTTGGTTGAAGACTATTGAATCTCCTTAAATAGTTAAATTTATACAACAACAAACCTCCATTTTAAAAACATGAAAGATACAAAAAAATAGTAGATATGACTCACAGCAAACTTCCTTTGTATGATGGTGCTACTAATCCATACATGGTTTATGTAGTATTATATATATTTAATATTATTGATTATATATTCATTAATTGTATACCTAAATTATAAATTATTAAACTTTTACCAGTTGATTTCTTGAGACTTGGTTATTAACAAAATCAAGAAGGGTTTATTATATTTATACTACACACAGCTATTGAAGTTTTGTATATTTACCTATTTTCAGTTGCAACAAATATTAAATCAATGTTTCTAAGTTACTTAACTGTTTTTAAATGCTTAACAAACAATATAACGGTCAGTTTTATAAATTAAAAATGATAGTCATATTGGAATCCTATGAAATGCCAATCATATTACTTTTAAGAATTTATTATAAATAACATAATAAACATTTTCAAATTTACCAATTATGTTGTTTTTGAGAAACCATATTAACACGAAATGAGCTAATAAGATTATACATTCTGTCTAGTGTAGCTTAAGATATTAATAATGATTTCAGTCTGGACAGTTCAGTGAAGACATGATACCAACGGTTGGTTTCAACATGCGAAAAATAACAAAAGGCAATGTCACCATCAAAGTAAGTTTGAAACAAGATATTATTTATTATATATTAACCATACAAGCTTATCTCTTATTAATTGCCATCTGTCCGTCTATTGATACTTTAGATACTGAATTGGTATTATATTGTTATAAAATATGTTGATAATTTATATGTATAGGTATGATATAAAAATAAAACTACTTTAAATTAATAAGTATTATATTATCAGCAAAGGCTATTATTCTAATTATATTAATCTTTTACAAGCATTACATTTTTTTTTCAATATGTTAAAGCTAGATTAATGAAAAATTTAATAATTTATTGTCAAATAAATGTTGCAAAAAACGATTGAATTGTTTGATTGAAATAGAAGATTGATTGACAATACCACTTAAACAAGAGAAGAAGAATTTCAGAAATATGATGTTTGTTAATATTGTCCCTTATTAAAAATGGTTATTTGAAGTTTTGTATATAAAAATATCGTGCTCAAAAATATTTGATTGGTGAATATTTGATTCTCCAGGTCTGATTGGTGAAGGATAATTATTAAACTAATTTCTTATAACTGATCATAATATATATAAAACTACAATGTAGTGAAACAAATGTTCAGAAACTATCTGCATCCCTTTCATAATTGGAGAGAAGGCACATACATATCAATGGGACAAATATAGACTATTTGTATGCTTATCATTTTCATATATGAGTACAATAATAGAAACACATGACATGACAGACACACAGTTTTTTTTATCATTTGCAAAACAATACATACTTCAACATATCTTATAATAACATTACACTTGAAGATGTACTTTTAATATGTGTCATACAAAACTAAGTAATTTCGTAGATGAAACCTAATTTCGTAATTTCAAACTGACTCCTAAAACTCTTTACTTACGAGCTCAGGTTTCAAGTAGGTACTTGTACAACCTCTCACCCAGTTAAATTCGAATGAAATATACAATTCTATGTAGGGTTGTTATTTACTTTTCTATCCTTATTTGACTGAAGGAAGATTGTAAAGGACAATATAGGTCTATACATATAGTAAAACTGTAACTGATTGCGGTCTGTACGTTGCAAATACGTTTAATAATTCATAATATAAAAAAATCATAAAAAAGGCCCCCCGCATGTTTTTTTTAATTTATTCTGTATGTTTATACACCCTAATCTTAAAAACGCTTTACTTAATATTTAGTGGGTTTTCATTTAAATCGATTAACAAATATAGAAGTCGTGTCAATTTACGCCAGTCACGTATTATGTACCAAGGAAAAAAGAGCTAACTAAAAATGTCGTCGAAATCGTGGGCAACAGCTAGTTATAATAAACTTCATAGACTGTTTAGAGAGTTTACAAATGATTTTACTATATTTTAAAAATGTAATATTATAAGACGACATTTGTTTGTTTGTTTTCATAATCTTAATCTGAACCGATTTTTACAATACTCAACATTATTAAGCTCTATTGATATTTTTATTTTGAAAAAACATTTCTTTCTTAAAACTTAATATTAGTCATTCATATAGGTAGTTGAAAATAGTGTTTTTACTGCTTGATATTCATTTCTAGACTTATTGTAAATATATTTATCTATCTATTAAACTTATTTTGAAATATCTATATTTTTCTATATAATTACTTTTAAATTGATTGTAAAAAAAATCACAAAATATACCTGAAAGGTTAGTTAATATTTATTATTATTACGATTTGGCAGCAGATGAAGGTGGAAGTGAATGCTAATAACATTTAGAAGTTACTGTTATCAATATATTGGCAGGTTACATTTCATACTAACTGCTTAATAGAAGTACACAAAATGTATAGTAAAATGTACATTTTTATATGTACATAAAAATTAATTTAAAATTTATGTTAATGGTTACATTCCAGGTCTGGGACATTGGTGGCCAGCCTCGATTCCGGTCCATGTGGGAGAGGTATTGTAGAGGTGTGAATGCTATTGTGTAAGTATATTAATTAATAAAATTAATTCAATTAATTAATTAGTTATTGTTGACAATCAATTTTAATTTATGTTTCACTTTTTTGATTCTCATTGAAGATCATCTTTGACTGGTCATTGCGTAATGTTTGAACAATTTTGTTAATAAAAAACTATATATTTGAAATAGGTTATAGAACTTCCATTAAAGTTGTTAATTTATTTGAGAAGAACCAAGTGATATTTGAACAAAATGTCCAATAAAATGGATTACTTACACTTGTAAATTTGTTGTTTCTTTCTGAAATCAATAGCAGAAAATATATTTAAATGTCATATAATGCCATTTATAAGTGAACGCAGAACATAAAATTTTCTTGTAAATACATTTATGTTTTATATTTGAGTAGTTTTTGATTTAAACATTTTATTTTATTCAACTAGCATTATATTATTGGGTACAAATTAAAAAAAAATCAAAAATCTGCGACACAATGTGATGTCTGGCTCGCAACAAAAAATACTATATAATATATTATCAGCTTTTTGTTCAATTATAAAATAGTGTTAGTTATTGTTCAGCCAATTAACAAATTTGATAAGTAATATTATAAAGGGGAAATAGTGCTAATTGCTATTTTTAATTAGTTTAAAAATAATAGTTTTGTGCTCATATATGTAGGAGATAAAATTGACAAATAATTATAATATCGTGTTAGCTACATGGTGGACGCGGCCGACCCGGACAAGATCGAGGCCTCCCGCAACGAACTACACAACCTGCTGGAGAAGCAGCAGCTCACCGGCATACCAGTGCTGGTGCTCGGCAACAAGAGAGACCTCTCACACGCACTCGACGAACACGGCCTCATCGAGCGCATGTACGACACACACACACTTATACACAGAGAGAAAGAGAAAGCGATACACACCCACATCGAGTTATACATTTACGCTCACAAACTATTAATATCTTGAATATTTTGTATTACAGGAATCTTTCAGCTATTCAGGACCGTGAAATCTGTTGTTACTCTATATCTTGCAAAGAGAAAGCCAATATCGACATCACCTTACAATGGCTCATCTCGCACAGTAAGTCCGGGAGCGCGCACTAATAGACCGAACCCAGCACCAAGTCGCCCTACACGTAAGGCGCAGATACGCCTGCACTTTCTACTGCAATTTTGTTAAAACGTATGAGACACACACACCACTTACGTCGGATGTTAGGTGTGTGCGTGTGAGTCAAACACTGTGCCTAAAGCGGCGGTTAATAATGTAAATTATTTTTTATTCTAGACTATACACTAAATTTAAATTAATCTTTCAATAGAATAGTTTTTGCATTGTGTCGAAACTTCTCTATTATATTAGCTAGTGAAAATAGGCTGTTGGATGAGGCTAGTAGCTGAAGCCGCTAAATAATAGATTTTCGTCGATCAAAAACAGCATTTAATCTTCGCCTTAATATCAACTATGAGAAATAATTATTTCTCAATGCGATTGTTATTAGAATACGTTAATACACAATCTAAAAGGAGTCGCACGTTTATAACGATAACGATAATTTCTTTGAAATAGTAAAAGAATAGATTTTTTTTTGTTTTTTCATCACCGCTTTAAATCCTTGACTGTGTATTGGCGGTTTCCCATTGAATTACATTTAGGCGGTAACATGTATGTACTGGGTGATTCTTTTACCGTCTAGCATTGTTTAAGTTCTTAATAAGAAAATAACAAAATGCAAGCAAAGGGTTTTTTAAGGAAAGTTTAAAATTAGTGTTACCTATCTAAGCCGTATTATAGAGTGATGGCTCGAAAGGATCAAATATTTTTTCGATTTGTTTTTTTAAATATGATTATATGAATGTATATTAGTAGTTAGTTTACTACTCTATTTACTTCATTTCCTGACGGTAAAAAAATCACGGTCTATAATATGTATTTCTGCTCAAATCCACAACCATGCGCAAATTTGTCATTAAGTACATAATTTGACAGATTTGCCTCCATTTCAATAAAACTTAAGATGGCGTCTTTAAAATATCGTGTGAACTGTTAAGTCTGATTTGTAATTCGATGAGAAAGTATGGTAAATTGTTTTAGTAATATAAAACTAGCTTGAGTCGGCGCACTCTCTATTTGTGGCAATATTTTATTTTCACGAATGTCTGATTGGTGCCAAGTGTTTGTGCGCGTTACGAATTTTATTTGAATTTGAAGTTAAAATACTGCCACAGCAAATATCTGGCTCTTATAGCGACTGATAGACTATATAAAATATTCACATAAAACTATCACATGACTATCCATACTGAATAAATTACAGTAATATCTAATAAGTATTACAAAATCAATTGGCTTAATAATATTTTCAAGACTGAAAAATAAGCTCATCCTTGACAAATTTATGATTTAAAAAATAAAAAACGAACGCCAAAATATAAATCATGATTTGAACGAATATATTATCATTAAATGCATCTACCAGTTGCAATATTAAGGATATTTAAATACTAAAGAGTGTCTAGATTCTCTAATATAACATATTTATATAATATACTTATCTCATATTGTTAGTTAAAATATAAGTTATAATATGTAGTGTGAGACTAATTTTTTTTTGATAGTAGTTGTACATAAACAAAAAAAAATTGAAAAGTTTTATTTAATGGAGACATTATTTATTTGTTCTGGTCTTGTCAAAAATTATGTGTAACTTTAACCAAATGTTATTAAATTTCATTACACTAAACTTGTGTATTAATCATCAGTGATTTGATTGCTTAAGTTATTATAAATTTCCTTAAAAAATTGTTTCCAAAGTTGTAACATAATAAATCTCAACGCTTTCTTATTAGTATCTACATAGAAAACAAAAACATCTTTGATTATTATATTTTCTGTAATTTTGTAATTCTACAGCGGTAAAGTTTTTCACATATAATATTTTTAAAAATCAGTTTACATTTCTTCGTTTTACATCTCTCAATATCTCAAGTCTAATTCACTTTTAATATTTTTAAAACATTCCAGAACTTCGGAACAATATATATGTATATTGTTATATACGACATAAACAAATTATAATGTACATATAAAATATTAAAGACTCGATATTCCGTTAAGAAATTTGCGTTGGGATTTGCACATTTAGTTTTAATTCATATTAGAAAAAATGTGAGTATTGGAACACACTTGCCGCCTGTGGCGTTTGCTTAAATGTTTTTTTTATAAGTTTAATCTAGATATAGTTACTGGTATTCCTACTGAATCATATAGTTATCTCAAAGTGAAATGAAAAAACACAAAAAATAAATAAAAAAATATTTATACAGCTTTTTCTGGCTATTTAGTTATAAACGATTAACTCTAGTTTTTTCTTCATCAGAGTCAAAAAATTAAACCATGATTTACCTGAGCTGGTAAATTATGATTTATACATTTTATCTTTGGGATATCAATATAATAACAATTTCTTTTAAAATGGCGCGTTGGTCATAGATGTATATCATTTTTCTATGATGACACAAATCAATATAGTGTTGAGAAAATATTAAATTATGTTCGAGTGTTGTGTTTTATTGTTGTAATCACAAATCCTGTTCTACTTCGATGTTTTGTATTTTCGCTGCAACAGAAGTTTTCTGTCTATGTAGGTAAACTTTCACAGTAATTGGTAAAACGGTATGGCATATGGAACACACCCCTGTTAAAAAAGTTCAACACTTATATTCCATTATGTATACCATAACGGACGACGGTACAAGAATTCTGCATTGTCGTCATATTTTTCAAACAAATTTATCTTTAGAATCTCATACAAGTTTTACTGATAAGTAGTTGTCTCTTATAAATATGAGATGATATTTTACTCCTTTATTGCTGATAACTATAGATAACATAGGTGTACGCTCTAAAGACCCTACTTACTTACGATTTTTGTGTAAATTCTTTCAGGCAAAGTGACCATTTAGCTCTATGTTTATAGCAGCGCAAGTGTTCTGAGTTAGAACGTCTTTCCCACATTGCGTAATAGGTATTTTGTGCGGAAATAAAGTCTACGCAAGTGCGGCATTACGAGCGTAGATGTTTAAGATTTACTGACTTACCTTTAATTCTGTTTTAAAATAAAATAAGTTTTATAAATCAATACAGTTTTTAAAGGATGTCAATACAATATACACACGATGTTTAGTTTTATACAACTAAATGAACAGTAAAATAATGTAATTAACGGTCTTCACCTATAATCTTTTTAAATTTTGTTTTTTTCTAATGTTCCCTTTTTTCACCTAGTGACCCCTTTATTTAAAGTACAATTTTTTTATGTATTTTTAGTATTTTTTAAAGTTGTTTTTACTAGCATATATGTAATAATAGTTATAGCGGCAACAGCAATACATCTGTGAAATTTTCAGTCGTCTAGCTATCACAGTTCATTAAATAAGAACAGACAGGAAACAGACAGACGGACATTGAAGTCTTACGATAACTTATGCTAACTTTACATAGTAATGTTTGAAAGTCTATCAAATTAAAAATTTTTAGATAAACCGTAAACACCTTTGCATTCTGTGATATCTTCCTTACGTCGTAAATGTGCTTAAGAAGCGTGGCACCTGCATCAGTTGTGGATTTACCTTTAGTAAAACCATATATAGTCCGGGAGCCAGTGACAGTTTTTCAAGACCTATTTCTTCCCGAGTAAAAATTCGTAAAATGCAATAGGAAGTTTTTTTATTAAGCTTCGCGATCGTCAGCTGTGACTCTGGTAGTGGAGTAGGCAGAGGCAGATTCCCACGCACAAAGAAAAAAAAAGTTTTTTTTAATCATTTTCTCCCATTCTAAAATTTCTTGAATAATAGTTTGTCTAATATCTTGAAGGGAAAATAAATTCAGCTGACCGTAACATCTCGGATTATAAGTCAGCTGGCCGCTCGAATAGGAAAAAAAAAATTTCAATGATTTCCTCTGAACTAAAAAATTATCTGGTGATAGTTTATATGTTACTGTGAATGAAAATTAACATCAGCTTGCTGTATCTCAGTGGAAAGTTCGTCAGCTGGTTACTTTAAATGTGTAATCCAGCAGCATTTATCACCTATTGAATCTTATCAGCTGACGACTTTACCCTTGACTTACAGCTAGCTGATTTTTTAATTATTTACTAGAATTAACTATTCTGTTATAAATTTTCATCCAGGAGGAAATCACGTTCTTGTATTCCGATATTTTGGTGGCAAAGCAGTATAACATCGATAACACTCACTGTGATTGAACTGAAAATTTTTAGGCTGTGTAGGAAGCACAGTATTTTGGTCGGCTAGATTATTAGCTTTTCGTTGTTAATACAGATCTACACTTATTTTAGTTATCTTCACTAAATCATTTTAAATGCACATTAGTTTTTTTTTACAAACGACGCAATAAGGTACCACGTTAGACATTTTTATTTTTATTATCCGTTACTATACTACGGAGTTCAAAAAGCTCTCGGAATGAGAGTGAAGGAGGTTGAAATTAAACACCAAACTAAGGTCGCTAAGCTTCATAACACAACTTCCTAATGCATTTTAAAAATTTTCACTAGAGAAGAAATTCGTGATGAAAATTGGTTGCTCCCGGGCTAATAGTTCAGTATACATATTTTTTTTGCTAGAAACCAATTCTGTCATTTGGTTAAGAATATTTTTTTCGAAGATTTTACTTAAGCTCAGTAAAACTGTACTAGGTCTATTAGTTCCGCTTTCTAGTCGATCGTTATCTTTAAACCAAGGAATTACCTTACTATTTTTTATTGAATCTGGGAATGTACCGGTTTCGATAAGATCTTTCATAATAGTGATGTCATTTAACTGACATACCCCAAAGATTACCGGTTTCTTTTAGGCTTAAGTTTCTAAATGTTTTAATAATTTCATCTGACGAAACAAGTTCAAAAACAAAACATCTGTTACTGACTCTAATATAACGTTATTAGTCAATTTGACGATTGCATCTGATATTGAATCTCAACTTCTCAAGTTGAATTTATTTTTATCACAAATCATTGTTGCACTTGGGGTATGTACTTTCGTACGTATATCTTAACTTTTATAGCTGTAACAGTTACATAATATGTTTGGGCACATGTTAATACATAACATACTTTATATATATGTATAATACAAGATAAAACTGTTACTCTTCCAAGCAGTGACAATATATTAAAATATTCATAAAACAAGAAATACTACCTAACCAACTTACTAAAATTTTTAGTACGCAGAATACACTATTGACTATACATATTATGATTTATGACATAGAAAATACAGTCTTGTTTTTCGTGGCCTGGGCAACAGAACCAAAATGTAGTGTATGTTACGTTTCATTTCACAAAATGTGTGTATGAAATTAATAATCTATGTTTACTTGACAATATTAATTTATTTTAAAACCCTATTTTATATTTAGATTATAGTGTATGTTTATCAAATATATAAATAATAATTCTATAATAAATATAATTTTTGTTGTTGTAAATTTTAAAAACATTTTGTATATTGACAACAATATAACACCACTACAAATTTTATAATATCCACCTAATACTTCTGTTGTTTTTTAATTATAGCAAAAAACCAGTTTTCATGTTTTCGGACAAAACGCCGTACCCAAATATCACAATAATTAGTTCTGTGTTTTTGCTTGATCCGCAAACAAACTATCAAGTAATACAACATTTAAAATACCCATTGTTCTTTTTAAGTTTAGTATCACTTACTTAAAATGTAAATGTGTGTATTAAGAAATATGGACAAACAGCTTTGTTAAAATTTTTCTATATGTACAGATTAAGTACTTAGAAGTTATATCAATGTCAGTTATCAATAATTACTGGTTAGAGTGTTGCATTCATATATTTCCGGGACTTAACGCTTCTCAAATTGAAATGCTGCAAGTATGAAAAAAAAGCGAGACTTCATTGGGTGTAATATCATTATTTAACACATTTTTTTGATTAAATCCACAGTGAAAGTGAACGGATGATAGATCAATTAATTTATGGACATATCTTGGATGTATATAATTACATATTTATATTAAGTATAATATATGATAACCATTTATTTTTAGACTGGTATCCCTGACTGATTGCAATAAGTAAGACTGATAAGTTTGTCGTCTGCTGTTCCAAAATAACTTGTAGTTGTTCGCAATTACTTAAGTTCACTATAAGTGTGAAGTGGTTTTTAGTAACCGAGTAATTTACTTACTTAGTGGTTTTTAGTGTTTTACATCAAATATTTTACATCGGTGAGTTAAGAAATGTTTCCTTGTTGTTGCGGCTTATCTTAATTTATAATGTTATGAACATTATGGATAATTCCGATGGCCATAATATTATGTTTCTTATACTGTATACACAAAATAATTGTGAAATACGAATGCGTTTGAAATATAAATATGTTTCCTTCTTTATATAGTAATTATTTGTTTAATTTGTTTCTTTATATCATATGGTAAGTGTCTAAAGTATTTTTTTTTCTGCAAATGAACAAGTTAACAGTACATAACTTTACTTACTACGTTAGACATTGTTAGAGTAAAAATTGATGTAAGCAGCCACTACATTATACTATTACCTGAGCGCTTGGTCAAATAGCGTAGTAAATAATAATAACGAGTGTAATAATAAATATGTATTGTGTAATTAAATTAAAAGGTTAGTGAGCTACCATATGATTGGTGAACCATCTTAAGACCTATTGGATGAAATAGTCTATAGTCTGTACATTGTACAATGAAATGGTCCTAATGTCCTATTTAAGTACCTAAATGTTATAGAATAGTAGATTTATGAAAAAAAGTAAATCATGTAGGTATATAGACGACAAATCACAGTTGTATTAAATTTACCAATCAGCAGAAATCACTTATTTTTAACTTATTTTGAATAGTGTTAATGTTACAATCAATGTTATTTCGAAAATAATATTAATTCTTTGATGGTGTTATTAAGTTATATACTCTCTATACTAATACATAAATGCTTTAGATTTTTCCATCAAGTCCATTATAATCAATAGATAACGGATTACTCACCGTGAGTTAAAAGTTGCATCAACCTTTGTTATTTATATTTCTTATATTAAATTTTAATAATGTAAATTCAGATCAAACGATTATAATAGCATCTTATTAAACTGTTCCCATTATTTTTCGAACTGTTGTTAGCTGATAAAATTAATTTTAAGTGTGTATTTTTGATAACTATATATTTTTTTTTCGAAATAGATATCTAGGTATATTGATTACTACTAAAGATGAATCGAAATAACAATGACAGAAGGGAGGGAAACGGAAATCCAAATAATGCTGACAGAGAGGAGGGGGTCCATTGGGGTACGTGGCTTGGACTCGGGGCGGCAGCAGGCGCCGCGATACTTGGAGGCATATATTTAGCGAGTAATTCGAACAGCTCTCAGTCACAATCACAAGAAGCTGAAGAACCACAGTCTGCGGAAAGCGACGAACGTAACAGAACTGCTCAAAGGAGTACAATGGATATTATACAAGGGATATTCAACATGAACTTAAATCAGTAAGGAAATAATTGCTTAAGTTTTTTTTATTCTTTCGAAATTTCTCGCTTACAAGGGAAAATAACATCATTGATTATAACTATATTTCCCATACAAACAAACTAGTGGATGGATTTTTTTAAAAATGATGTCATGTTAACTTTTTGTTTGAGTCGACAAATGTTTTTTGCCCCGGAAAACTTTTTTTACAGAAAAAGGCAAGAGTGTGTTTTGGCCTATAAATATAATAATTTTAGAATTTGAGTGAGGTAAGGGATGGGCGCGCTAGAACGAAGTTGCTGTCAACAGCTAGTTATATAATATGTTATTTGTAATGAATTATTATTTAAATAATATAATATAATAGAGAATGTTATTTTTATGATAAAATTTATTTGCATACTCTAGATCAAAGTTTTGGCTCGTTAGATAGTATACAATAATACAATTGAAAAAATATATATTGAGGAAGCAGAATGTTTATAATCATAAAGGATTAGTAGTCATCTATGAATCTAATGGAATTTATACCTTATTTCATCAAAATCTGACTGCTTACTGAATGAAATACAAACGAAACAATGACTCAAAACTTTAAGTTTTTTAAATTTTTGTTGTAGTTTATAATTAAAATTCTTATTAGTAGTGACAAGGTCGTGGCTCAGGGTTCAATCCCGGAGCTTCCAGTCATCACAAACCTCAACTCTCTGCTGGCAGACATCTACGTAAGATTCATCGCCATAAGAAAAGAGGATTTCGAGTTGCACTTCAAGGTGTTCTCCGAAGTAGTTGCCAAGTTGCACCAGAATATGAAAGCCGTCGACAAGTACTATGAAAGATACGCCAACGATGTAAGTACTTATATTCGGATAGGTTACCTTCATCCTGGATATATAAATACTATGAGTAACCTTCCTATGCTATAATAACGGACTGAACTGGTGCTTATGAATGTTTAATAATATTACAGGCTCAGTTTACTCCTTTATCATGGTGCTTGCAACATCCGAAAACGATTATGGAAATACATGTTAATAATATTTTTTTTAATAATTACAGTTTCAATAAGAGTAATAGCTTAAAATCTTAGGTTGTAGGGTTTTTTAAATATTTTAACAAAAAAATTACAGATTCGCTTTGCTGGAAGCCATTATGACAAGCTTCGAATAAAAAAACCGGATGAATTTGATATGGATATAGTTATCGGTCTTCCGGTAAACATTAAAAAAAACATCATCAATCCCCAAGAAAGCGATATCGTC
The DNA here is from genome assembly GCA_959347405.1 of Napeogenes sylphis. NCBI lineage: Eukaryota > Metazoa > Arthropoda > Insecta > Lepidoptera > Nymphalidae > Napeogenes > Napeogenes sylphis. Next base: position 19,708,194 of record OY365778.1, on the reverse strand, counting down.
ATCGAACAAAGGTTTCCCGCGTACGTTCAACTCAGGGCTGGGACCCAATATCAGAACATATTGATTAGAGATGGAACGGATTGCACCATCAACAAGATCATCTACAAATGGCTGGACGATAGAAAATACATCCTCCGTTCTAGATTCACGGATTGGTTCAAGAGCGTCGGCAATAAGGCGCTGAACATGTTCCCTAAAGAAGGTTCCGTGGCGTGTGTGTACGTGGATGGCGTGCGGTACTCCGTGCGCACGTCGGCCTCCGGGCCCGCCTGGACCGTTATCATCGAGTCGCAGGGCTTCCGCCTGGACGTGGATTTGGTGCCGGCGCTGAAGTTCCCGGAGAGTCGCTGGCCAGTGGGGCGCAGCTACCGTCAAGTGCCGATTGGTTGCAGTCGAGGCTACTGGCTTGTGGTGCCGAAACCCAACAAGGGTGGCGAAGGACCTCACGACGAGGAGCGCTCGTGGCGCCTCGCACTACACGACCAGGAGAAGCAATTATTGCATGGCACGTATAATTTGCGACAGACTATAAGATTGATTAAAAAATTCAGAGATGAGCAAGGCATGAAAAAAATCGCTAGTTATTACATTAAAACTCTTTTCTTCTGGGAGATCCTGGAGGTAGATAACTCTTTTTGGAAACAAAACAACTTGACTACGCTTTTCAAGCATATGCTTCAGAAATTTAAAATTGCTTTAGACAAGGGAGAGATAAAGTATTTCTGGAATGGAAACTATAATTTAATAGGTGCAATTAATTCTAATCTTCTGAGAGAGTATTCGGCCAAGGTTTCAAAATTGTTGTTAGTCATGGATTATGACTATAAGAGTGTAGCCAAGTACCTCCTTTCTGATTCTGAATATAATTATTATAAACAATTTTTATAAAGCACATTGTTAAGAAATATGAGTTCTATGTTGTCCATATTTTCATAAAAATTATGACAATAAATTATTATACCTACACATAAATATATATTATTTCTACCTTTATATATTTTAGAACAGATAAACTACTGTTTTAATAGATAATTAATAGATAGATTATACTTTAAGTTTTACATTGTACATAGAATTGAACAGCATTTATAAAGGTAATTCAATTTTGTCAAATTTGTCGTTTGGACATATGACAGTTGTCAAATTATTAGTTTCAGTTTGTGCAAATAATAATGAAAAATTATGAAGTTCTAGTTAGGATTATATCATTATTAGTTAAGTAACTTAACTTAACGTAACTTTAAATTTTACGTCCTCAAAAGTCATGGTACATTAGGTCTAACAAATCAGTTATAAGCAAAGAATACTTGTGTTAGAACAATTACGTTGGCGTTGGGTGTGTGGTCTGTGTTGGTGTGTGTAGCGTCACTATGAGCGATCGCTCGAATTGGGTCCCGATAGCAGCGGGCGTTGCTGTGGGCGCAGGGCTTCTGGTGGTGCTCTATAAGATGTTTTTCAGCGGCACGGACAGCTACTCCAAGACTGTCAACCAAAACATCAGTGCTCCAAAATATTGTTGCACCTGCCGCAAGGTCGGCGTCGATTTGGTAATGAATGTTTGGAATTAATTTAATACAGTCTATATTTACTCTTTATTGATTATAGAGAATAGCTGTTGTATTCGAATCTTTCCGTTAAAATGCAAGTACAGAACTTCTGAATGATTAGAGAAAAAATAGCATTATAATAATACTAATAGGAACTGGGTTATAAAATTAAAAAGTCTAGCAAATGCGAAATTATTTTTTAAAATCTGACTGATAGAGCCATTAAAAGTAATGTATTAACAAAGTACTTAGTAAGCTTTTTATCTATTATATACATTATCTTTTATTAGCGTTTATATTACTATATGCAGAGCTTAACACGCGCCCGGGGCACAATACCGTTTCAGCGCCCCCAAGTTAAATATACTCACAACTTAATAAATAAATAAAGTCATAAGCTCAAGCAATGCGTTTTTGTCTTTTTCTAAACGCTATATTTGTTGTGTGTAAGATCTTTTACTTGTTATTTTCTGATACCTGCTTTTTCTATCTGATACATGCTTTTTCTGTGGCTGTTTATATATTGTACAAGAATGAGATTGACTTCATCATAACAGATAAGAAGCACATATTTAGATGCACATAGGATGTCTTAGGGATGAACAACAGGTATACCGTATAATACTGGAAGCAATCACCGACGAGGACTTAAACGTCATAATTTTGTACGCGAAGTGGGAATGGGGCACTTTCGGAAAATTCAACTAAAACAAAAGACAGTCAGCTCAGGGGGTATTTCTTTTCATAGTAAAAACAGGTCAAAATGTGGAATTCAGAGTATCAAAAAACATTTACTGCTTATTAGTACACTAAGTATTGTTTAGAAAAGGATTGGGAAAAACGACCTCGTAATAGAATCCTCCTTCACCACGAAAACGCCTCGTCGCACACCGCCGCCGCGCCCGGGCGAATAATCGACTATTTGAAGAAGTCAGACGCAGAAATAATAGGTCATCCGCCGTATAGCCCTGACCTCGCACCTTGCTATTTTTATTGATTAAATAAAAGAAAAACTTTGAGTATAACGTTTTATGGACGCTGAAGAAGAAGATGCTGCGTTTCAAAATGCCGTTGAATAGATCCCTATGGACGGGTTAGCAAAGTGTTTTTCTTTATCTTTTACGAACTTATTGTGACCCTCGTTATATCAAATATTCTAGTACTAAAAACAACAACATACAACTAACTTTTTTTTTTTTTGCTCGATATTAATAAGGGCAATAGGTAGACGCTTGAAATATTCACAGAATTTTAATTTATATATTCACTTAAAAAAAACATAAAAAGAAATAATTACTGTTGGGGGCTTCCATACAACAAACGTGATTTTTGAGCCCTTTTAATAACGGCTACAGGGAGGCGCTTGAAATGTTCCCAGAATATTTAGTTATATATTTTCTTTTAAATAAAAAATAATATTGAAGGGGGGCTTCCATACAACAAATATGTTGTCTTTTTGATGTTTTGGTTTATAAAATAGTACAGAACCCTTCGTTTGCAAGTCCAACTTCAAGCTGTTCTGTTATTTTCCCTTTTTAATTACGAATTAACAAGTATTGACACATACATTTACACTGACATCAAATTTAAAATATATTTTCATGAAATTAATTACAATAAAAATAAATAAATATCCATTTTTTTTTGATTTGCGAACCTTTTAGCGCCCCTTTGTGAGTAGCGCCCGGGGCATGATGACATGCCGTACTGAAGGGCCCTTCACTACGCCTCTAACTATATGTATTTTTGTGGTGTAAATCCTATTTGTTAAGGCCAGGTATCCCTACAAAACACATTGTTAGAATTCGTTTTTGAAATAGTAAACATTGAAATTTAAATCTTAAAAAAAAATATTGTTAATTTTGAGGATATATTGCAGGGAATGTACCCGATGAAAACATGATTTAATAAAATTGGCTCGATAGAAAAAAATCACTAAGTTACCTCTTTTCCGTCTTTTTATCTCCAATTTTTCGGTTTTATTTCTAAAATAAAATAAAATAAGCGATTAAACATTATGGGTCTTTTACCAAAATAATGTTCATTGATTTCTCGAGGCATTTTACCCGATAGTTTTTTTTTATTCAATCTCTTATTTTTTTAATTAATTATTTAAGCGAAATTCGGTCCACAGAGAACTCGTCAGTGTCTCGAGAGACGTTGACAAGGTAAGACGTGTATCAAAATTTTGCAGATGCAATTGTGCGATTATCATGACATATATTATGTCATTCCCTAGTTTACCACAGTCTAGCTTTTTCAGTAGGTCCAAAGAGAATAATAAAAATGTTAAAATTGAAGACGTGTCAATCGAACATTTTGCAAAATCATGAATAACTCTCAAAGTAATCGAATTAAAATAGTAGATCATTTGAGACGTGGTTAGTTTACAACTTTATATCACTAAAAAATTGTATAAACACCAATATGCACTCCGAGTAGGAATCAAACCCGCGACCGCAGATGCAGCACACGCACCATTAGACCATAGTGTTTTCTGTAAATTACATATGTTGTCTCTCTGACTTTCGATACATTCAACGTGAACTGGCTGTTTAAGCAGATACATCTAGTGCGCGACTTCGTGGTCACGCACCAGATAGACGTCCTGTTAGTACAAGAGACCTTTCTGAAGAAATGATAAATGATAAAGAAGGTTTTTTCCAACCTGTTACCTGTTGATGACAATTACTTTTTAAGAGAATTACAAGAGAAAGCACGCCACAATAATTTATTTAATTGTAATGCATGTAATTTATGTTTAGTCGATGAAAGAAGAAATGGACTGATATCGTCTTTTAAATTTGAATGCAATATGTGTAAAAAAAATTATATAAATATAGAATGAAAAATAAACCGATACGGGCAGGGATTCGAACACGCGACTACTGGGAAACCGTCCCGCCGCTCTACCAACTGAGCTACCGTATCGCTGTCCACCTCGGTGAATTAAGCATCAAATCAATACACCCGTGTCGAAAAAAAAGGTAGCAATATTACAAAGTCTTGTATAGATCATGTGTTCGCGCGTAGTACAAGTGGCCGACCTATATATTCTGGCTTAATATCACAGACATTAGCCGATCATTACATAGTAGCTGCCGCTTTTGTGTGTACAACAAGTATAATTCCACCTACATCGCGCGTTATCAATAAACTTGAAAATGATCTTGTGTATAAGGAGCTGCAGCTGATCGACTGGAGCCCGGCACTCAATTTTTCGAAACCGCATGATATTTTAAACTTTATGGTAGACAGCTTTGATAATACTTACTATAAATGCCAAAAAAAAAATAACCGTCAAATGCACAAGTAAAAGAAGTTTATCTAAATGGATTAATGAAAAGGCCAAAAAAATGTGCACTCAGAGAGATCTATTATTAAAAGCATGGATACAAGATAAACATAATATGCAAAAGCGTCTAGCCTACAACTCATATAGAAATAAAACAAATAAATATATAAATTATATCAGAAATAAATACATAAAAAAAGAAGTATTGGAAAATTACGGGGACTCGAGAAGAATATGGAAGATTATTAACAGAGTATGTGGAAAAATATCAAAATCTATTGACGAAACTATATTAAAATCCTTTAAAATACCAAAACATACACTGGCCAATAATTTTGCACATGAATTTCAGGCTAATGTTAAAAAAATCATTACCAATTGTAAGACCCCCCTACTAAACCCCCACACTTACGAAAGGAAACCGGATAGCGCAATGAGGCTTAAATTAGCTACACATGAGGTCATTCATAAAATAATTAAACATCTAAATTGTAATAAAGGGTCCGGCTTCGACTGTATAAGAGCAATCGACATACGAAATATAAATAACAACATAACTCCCGCAATAACACACTTAGTTAACAGATGCATCCTCGAGACCACATACCCCGATAAACTAAAACTTGGTGTTATCAGGCCTATATTCAAAAAAGGATCACACAGTGATTACAATAACTACAGGCCCATTACTATATTATCCTGTATTGGTAAGATAATAGGGAACATTCACGTATTTTTTTTTTTGACGTAAATTAATCATTTACCTCTCTATATCGTAGAAAAAAATATTAATAGGCTTGAAAAGATTCTAGTTTTTTTTCAAAGTGAAAATTAAAACTTTGAGTAAATTTGACCCGTTTAAACACCGCCATTTTGCGCGCGCTTTGCGTGACGTCAAATGATACATCCAGTGAATGTTTACTATGAACTTTTTAGCAATTTCATAGATATTTTAAGTTTTAATTGCTTTACAAGTCATGGAAGAAGATAAAAATCATCTTACGAGTATTGTATAGTACCGGAGTGCAAAAATAGTATTAGAAAAACACCCGACAAAGTGTTTTTTGTATTCCAAGATATGCGAAAATACAAAAACAATGGTGTACGGTAATTAAAAGGGATAATATATGTCCTAAATCGTGTTTATATGGTTGTGAAGATCAATTTAACGTAAGTATACTTTATTTATAATAAGTTTAATCTAATAGTTTAAATTTATAGTAAGTATTAAACATTAGAAAATTTGAGTTTAAAATTAATCTAACCTATCTTACAAATTTCAGTATAACTTTCTATAAAAACCGTAATCTTTTTTTGTTTTACGCAATTTTTATGGTCTGTCGATTTATTTCAGGTTAAGGAAGATACAGCAAATTGTATTGAATATAATATGTGTAACGAAACAACAAGGAGAAAGATGTAATCTAAGTTTGAAGAAAGGAGTTGTTCCTTATATATTTTTGTGGCAAAAACACCAGCTGATAGAATGAGAATGTGCATAGTCAAAAGGCAAAGATTGACATCGGTTAATGAAGCCTTTTAAGAGTTAGCTATCAAAAGTAGTGTTTAAAAAAATTGGTGACCTTTACGAAGAAGTGATATAGGTAGTAAGTCCTAGTACTGCCCATACAAATGTCTGTGATATTAATCAGCCAAGACTCAGTACTTCTCCTATTGAATGTGATGATCATAAGGCAGAGCCTTGCTTTTCGCATATTAAAGATAAATTACCAAGTGACTAAGCTGTGCAAGTTAATATTAAACCGAAGTATGGAAGTAAAGGTGTCAATGTAAATATACCTGCTGAAAAACAAAATGTAGCATTGTCACCATTTCCTCATTTAACACACAAGATTGTTACACAACAGTTTTAAAAGTAAAACTATCTGTTTTAAAAAGAAAATTGTTTACTGAAAACACAGCTGATAATACTTCTATAGCATCTTATATCTTCTATATCTGCTTATTATCAACCAAGTTATTTATCTGAGTCAAGTGAAGTGAAAAATGATTCAGAGGCAGAAACATTTTTAAAATGTATTGTGTAGTAGCATGTTAACTGCTATTCAAAAAGAGTTTGTAGGTATTTGTTTTGTTAGAGTTGTTTGAGTATTTAGAAAATGTTTTTAAGATTACCTAAACAATTGTATCATTTAATAAAACCTTTAAGCACGAAAATATAGGTTTAAATTATTTATTTTTCTCAGTCACACTGATACCACAGTATGAACTTAAACGCCGATATATTGAATGGTGTGTCAAATGACGTCACATTTCCTTTCGACCAATGGTGGCGCGTTTTGGAATTTTGAATTTCGCTCCCTAAAGTTACACTTTTCATAAATTATTTTATGGCCTTAAATGATTAGTAAATTAAAAAAAATGATTTTATTATAATAAGATGATAAAAAGTAATCGAAAAAAAAATATTTGAGACCATTTAAATTTTTTTGCATGTTCCCTATTGAGCGATACTTTGGAAACGAAATAACGCATTACCTAAGAACAAACCAAGTAATAAACAAATACCAATATGGATTCCAAAAAAACCGTAGTACATCTCAGTTGTTGTGTCATTTTTCTAACGAGGTCAACAGGCATTTAAATGAAAAAAAGCATGTACTTGTTGTTTTCATTGATTTCAGCAAGGCGTTTGATACATTGCAATACAAAACGTTGTACACAAAGTTGTGGCAAAATGGTATACAAGGACCCCTACTGAAATGGATAATGAACTATCATACAAATAGAAACTCAATGATTAAGATAGATAATAGCTACAGTAATGAAATTTCAATAGACGAAGGTACAGCTCAAGGCTCAATTATTGGACCAACTGAGTATTTGTTATACGTAAACAATATGTGCAATGTAGTTGGAGAAAGCTCCGTATATCAGTTTGCTGATGACATTTGTATTGTCATATCACATAAAAATTTATCAACGGCTGAACGCCTGCTACAAAACGACTTTGATCGCGTTTGTAAATGGGCACATGATCAAGGTCTAGTCATAAATGAGGACAAGACCAAATCAATGAACATTCACTCATCGCGTAATAAAACATCATATAAACCTAGAATAATAGCCCACAGTCATAACTGCCTCCACCAAAGTGATATCTTGCATACTTACACACAGTGTAATTGTAAAAATGTCGATTTTGTGCTTCAACATAAGTATGTAGGACTAATAATAGATCATAGATTCAATTGGGAACCTCATGTTAATTATATTTGTGAAAAACTTCGCTCGATTTTGAGCCGATTTACAATACTGAAATACAAGTTACCTTTTTCAATATTAAGAATGCTATACCTGGCTCTCGCTGATAGCATAATTAGTTATGGCCTAAGCACTTACGGTAGAACCTATAAATCCTACCTCTTAAATATTCATAACCTACAACTAAGACTTCTCAAGATGATTGTACCGAAAAAAACAAAATCTGAATTAAAAAATAATGAATTTGGATTGTTTAAACATTGTAATATTCTAACTATAAACCAAAAAGTAAAAATGTCAATACTTAAGGAAGAACATTGCAATGTCAATCTACTGATATCAAGCGCACGCCATCAATCACTTAGAAATCTAAAATATCAAAAAAAATATAATTTGCCTAAATATAACAATATTTATGGAAAAAGAACATGCGAGTATCTTCTTCCGCAAATATTGAACAATATGGAAGAAAAACTCATCGACACCTACTTAGATGAGAAAAACTTTATGTCTTCAATCAAAAAATATTTTCTCCACTGATAATAACCATGATTTTATACTATAGCTAAAAATTTTATGTATTGTTTTTTTGTTTTATTTTTGTTATTTTTGTTTTTATGGAGCTCCTCAATCTCGGATAAACCCTAAGGGTTTTTGTTAAGATTGAGTTAATATTGTATTGTAAATTTCTTTGATAAATAAAAGTTAAAAAAAAAAAATATGTCCATTCTATGTGTACTACCAAGTAAAAGGCCAGTTACACATAACAGAACTACAAAAGTGTCTTTTGGCAATATGGGCAGACGAGATTGAGAAAATGTACACACAGTTCATTGAAAAAGATGATTTATTTTGGGACACTAATATGAAACCAAAATTATTAACATTTTATATAAATTGCTTGCTGCCTGAAATCATAGACAGTAGAAATGCAAGAGGTATGCCCATATGAGACATATCAATTCAGAAGGAAAATATGACTGATACAACTAACCGTAAATCTAAAAACCCTGATAAGGAATCAATACCGGCACAAAATATACGCCGATTAAAGTTTATTCAGTTTTAAATTACTTTAATTAAGAGTTACCTATTTTATTGTGATTATACATAAACATAATTTAAATTAAATATATAATTTGTTTTATTTTTATTCTATATGTACCACTTACACTTTATTTATTTACGAAAATCAATAACATTATTAGCACATAAAAATATATTAAAAATGCATTAATATTTTGAAATGAAATAAATTATTAAACATGGTTTAGTTCTAAACTGTGGCGACAGGATGACGTCACGTGGTCGCTATGTACAATGCCCGCTGCGAGGGCGCGATGTACCTATATTACGCGGGCGGGGGTTGCACTGAATGCCTACTTTTGCAGGGATACCTGGCCTTAAATCCAGTTGTATCTCAACTAATATCACGTTATAATTTGTAAGTTATATTTTAGGCTTTTTTTTTATTTCGCCTTATTAGTGTTATTTATGTTAATTTAGGAGATTAAATTTTATAAAATTACGGTTATGTTCATACTAAATATAAGTATCCTATAACTAACTTGGACAATAAGGCCAAATCACGCCAAATTTCAATCCAGATTTCCAGTATATTTTGCTTGACACGCCAATAGACAAAGTTAAAAATACAAAATGTAATATTACATATAAAGGAATCCGAATACAATGTAAATGAGTTCAAGTTTGCGTCACCTGTCTTATCAGGAAACATACATATTATTTAAAATAAACACAAAACAGTACCTAACATTAGCAGTGTGAAGGTACCTACTAAGTGTCACTAAATTATAGATCGTCTAAACTACAATGGGCCCATATAATTATACAATTTACAGCGCACTATTTGATCAAAAAAAAATTGTGAGTAAAAGTTTTCACCAATCATATGGGAGCACTAGAACACTAACAGCCTGCAATGATCTGCTATAGTTACATTACTACTACACAATTTAAAAAGTAGGTATTTAGTTAAAATTTATTGTTAAAAGTTTGTTTTAATAAAAGACAAAATTAAGCTGTTTATCAATTGTTCAAAGCAGTATGAGCTTGTCTTGAAATTAGGGCTTTTTTCAAAATTTGTGACAAGATGGGGTGTGCAATAAAAAAAAACAAAAACGTTTTCACACGTTTTGTGCCTCTGCAGTCCGGCTGCCCCTTATTATTAATGGCGGTAATTTCGTACTATCGATAGTATCAAGTTACATATTGCTGGCTAACTAGTCATGCAGCTTACTTGTGTTTATGATTTCTTTTAATGTAACCTGTGGAAAACAAATTAGAATCTTATTTTACAAGGTTTTCTAAATACCTATCTATGTATTCTACAAATTAAAGATTGTATTGATATTTGCTGGTTTCAAAAAAATGGCCTGCTTAGATAAGATCTAATCTGTATTATCGCAGTCGGATCACAAGAATATAGTACAAAGACCCTTAGGTCTACCGTCTACTCCGATCATTACAATTATTATATTCATTATATATGTGGCATATCATTATTTACCTACTTAAAAACTCACAATAATTATAAAGTTTGATAAGCCTGATAAAATCGAATCTACGTAAAATAGAAAGAGGGCTGGAACTTTCTAGAAAAGATAGCACAATCTTTTCGAGAATTGCAAACTGAAATCAGTGGATTATTTATAGTATCTATACATTGAGTGGTTGGTGTGATTATTTCTAAATTTAAGTGTCTAATTAACCACCTAAAGTTATAGACTACCTTGTCACCGATTTCATCTACTTGACCCACTAGATATATATTTTATTTTTAAACTATTTTTCCGGTGTTCCCCAATTAAAAAATTATTAACATAACTTTGAAGTTAATTTTTATTGACCCGTTAGTCATTTTTGTCTTAAGGGTAAAACCAACATCTCGCGTCACGCTAATTTGCGTAGACGGAAATAGAGATTTGGGCCAATATTATAATAATTATTACTACATACATTATTATACATTATAATTAATCGTTATAATTATGATTATAATAATTATCTATCATTTTTTGAGACATTTTTTTATTCATCACGATCACATCAAGATCACTATTAACTTAACTTACATTTTAAATATTTAGTTATTGGGAAAACATTATTAGCTACAGATATATCATTATGTAATGTATATAATTATTTTCGTTTTGAAGTAATACTAGCTTTTATGTTTATTATTTTAATAACAAGTAATCCTTTTAAATGAATCCAGTTAATTAGTAAAATATTTTTATATGAATATAAATGCGGAAATATTAGTCGGTCATAAAAGTTATCACTTCCAGTGTGTGGTGTTAACTACACTCGATTTTTTTATTTGTTTAACTCATTTATAAATTATATTCATGCTCGAACGGGTACAATACCGAATTCTAACACACAAATTATGTCATCCAATTCGTTTCAGTAGTTTAGGAGTTCAATGACAAATAACCGTACATATATAACTTGTAAAAGTGATCTACGCATTCATAGCTCTAAAGTCTAAACTTCTTTTTCAGTGTCAACTTCATGGAAAAAGTAAAACATAGATCAAGAAGAAAAAAAACTGTCATTACAATGTCATCACCAAATTAATATCAGGTCAAAATATCAAGAGGTAATTCATAATGATAATAAAATAAAAGATATTTAAAACGGAGGACCATCTTTGCAATGTTGTGATGTGGGCAATATTAAAATAGCTGCGGCAAAATAACGCTTGTGAACAATGTGTGATTGGTATGTTCTATATCTTGCTACTATTACCAAGATACAAATCTATTATATCTAAACAGATACCAGTATATATATCTAACATGTACCTAATCTTTCATGATCTTCATGTCGTGTATATGGTAAAACGGTAATATTGAAAGAAGAATGTGTGAAAATTTAAATCCTTGTGTTGCTATTCCAATAATAGGCTAATTATTCTAATAAGTGAATCTGCGTAAATAAATACTGGCAATATAATAAAAAAAAAATTGAACTCATGTTCAAAAATCAAAGTACTTTGCAATGTGTAGCTAGAAATTGAAATAGTATATTATCGTTGCTCTCTTTAACTTAATTATTTTATTTTTAACATTACTGAAAAGTATCTTATTATACTTTTTGCTGTTTTTAAGTGCTGATGAGTTAGAAAGACGTAGAGAACCTTCTCCAATCCCTCCTCCGTCAGAATCGGGTACGAGCTGGTTGGCCGTACTAGGCGGTGCTTCCTCCCTTCTAGCCATTATAGCACTTCTATATAAAAGTTGGGATTCAATAAAAGAATTTTTTTGGAGAGGAGATTCTTGCAGAGAAATTATAAAGAAACAGGTGGGGTACTTTGTTAAATTAATTTATTAATTAATAAATAAGCTTAACATGACTTTGTGTATGATCTTAAATAATAGCACAATTTAATAGAAAATAATACTTATTTATAGACAGTAAAATATTTAATGCAAATTTTGTTTTTCAGAAACAACTTGATAAACAACAATATGAAAAACTCAAAGTGTGTATATGTAAAGACTAAAAATGAATACAATTTTCTAATATTTTAAATTTTATGGGTTCCCAAACTAGGTGTCATCTGTATTTTGTCCAATAAAATAAAACACAGATAGAAACAAAATATATTTATTAATACCACCTTTCATTTACAAATGACTCTCGACTGCCTCAGCCGGCCAACTATCATCTATTGCAAGTCCGGGTTTGAGAACACAACCTCAATAACAATGTCTTATACATTAGTGCCTTAAAACAAGGAACATTAGCTATCATACAAACTTACTCATATATATTAAAACACGAGTGATTCTGGCTATTCTGTTTGGCACAAAAGGTCAATAACCTCTTGAACTAAAATACTGAAAATTTTATCTTATTCTTGATAAAGTATTAAAATAAATAATTTAGAGTCTGGCTGAATGATAGTTTCTTTTAAGGGAGTAATTACATATTCACATTCGAATCTATTATAGAAATAAATACCAATAGGTGTATAAATTTAATAAATGATAGAAATATATTAAAAAATTACAAGAACAAAAGACATTTATGAATAAAAGAAGAAAAGCCGGCACTCGAATCACTCGTTGTTTATTCTAAAATTATTACAAAAATAACTAGACTTAAATGTTTTTAACTGATATGCTCATTGTAGTCTAATTTTGGTTTAAAATTTGAAATATTTTATTTTGTTCCTGGACCAACTAAAATAACACCAATACGATTTTAGCCGTGCTTTTGAGAAAATTATTTATTTATAGGATGAAAAATAAAATTATATTTTCATATAAAAAAAATTCAAACGAATTATCCCTCCTAGAAAGGATTTATTAAAAAATGTTCTAATAAATACATTATTCTCTCAAAAACGCATCCAATCAGTCAAAGTGATCTAGTCTATTGCACTAACTACTAACGGTGTATTATTAAACAGGTACATTTGACAATAATTATAAAATATTTATATATATATATATAATGGATGAAGTTTGAGAACCGAAAGAAAACATACAAGGCTATAATACCGCGTCATCTTAAAACGACGGCAAAACTATGATAGAAAAGTCTAGAAAGTTTATATAATAAGAAATAATTAATCTTTTTTTCTTCTTTAAAACACTCTCCCTAGACATGTCTTGAGGTTAAAAAATAATTTTAATTTTAAAATTTTGTGTGGACTAGAGGCGAGAAATATACAATATCATCCGGATTGCTTGCTCTGGACGGACACATATTAGGTCTTATAAAAACAAATGTAACCGAGGCTATCACAATGTGCTATTAAAATGTATATTTTAATATTTATTTCACATTTACTAATAATGCTACATGTCACTAACTGTCAGTGTCACTGTCACTGGGTCTTTTTTAATAGCACATCTGTGAAACCTTACTCTCCATGTTTCAATGTTTAATATTGATTTTTATTTATTTTTGATAATCTGTCACTTTATTTGGCACTGATTTATTTATTTGTCTGTTTATTTTATACAATAAATGTTTTATCCATTTTATGTATTTACAATAATGATTCAAATACCCTGACGATAGAAACGCGATAGTCCGATGGTTATATTATACATTCATTCTATTTACAAAAATATATATATTTTTAATTTCAATCGATTATTTTGAAGAGTTATATTGTCCTATATTAACAGTGTATAAAATAAAATATTAAAAGAAAAGGTTTCGTATTTAATAATTATAAAAATATATGAATTTTAAATAGAGAGTAAGTAAAGATAGAATTGAAATAATAAATAATTTGTATTAAAAACAATTCAAACTCTTCAAATCAATCAATGTGTTCTAAATAATAGATTAAATTATTTTTTATCCTTGGGACTTATTTGACACATATACAGTTATTGCGAATAATATTCATACGTCTTGATTAGTTTGGCATTTTTAGACAGTATTTAAATCAATTACATCTGGTCATTCGAGCTGGTTAGCCTTCCAATATAGTTATTTCAAATATCATTTAGGTTTAAAGTATGTTTGATATATTATTGTAAATAATTTAAATGATGTTTTTATATTACTTAAAACGACGGACTTCGACGCACCTTCAGAGACTGGAGACGCGCCGTATATATTTTATTTATTTAATTTAGTTTAAGGGACGTATTCGGCCTGCAATAGTATACATCGTAGCGGTGGATTTTATCACGCAATAAATATTTTGGTATATGAAAAAAAAATAATACACTACTAAGAAATTAAAAGAAATATTCCTCTGTCAAAATACGTATCAAGTTCTATACATTAAGTATCTAACCGAAATTGAAGTCTATACATATATGGAAACGTACGCACTGTATAAAATTATTATGACAATAACTTATTTTTACTTTGAAACATATTTACAAACTTATGTAAACTGGCAAGTATATAGTAATAGTATAATACTGTATATAAATATGTAAACTTAATTAATCTAAATATATGTACAGAACTAATTAAGTATGAATCAGTAAGTCCCTATCGAAGACCATCCAATTTTTATTATAATATATTTCGACTAAAATCGACTAAGAGAAGAGGCCCGGCAAATAGGACAAACCGGGAATCGAACCTCGGCGACGGTCTCGCCTCCGGCGGTCCGTAATTATCGTTTAATAATTAACTCTACAACCTTCATAATCTCAACATTAACAGCGAACGAAATGCTTAGTATACTCAGTCAAGGGGACTCGCACAGAGTCGGCGATCGATACTTAAAAGTGTTATCCATAAGAGCGCACCCGCGACGCCGGCCTGGGGTATATCCAGCACATCCAACACGACGCCGCGCGGGAGGGGCAGGTCGTCGACCCCGCGCCGCGTCACCGGTACACGGAGGCGCGGCGCTCGCAGTCCGGCCGCCGCTACGAGCGCTTGTCAAACAGCGGCAGCTTGGAGCGGACGGCGCCCTCGCAAACCACGAGGCGCCGCCCGCCAACCTCCGCGCCCGTCCCGCCTCCGCCACCCGCTCCCCGCCCGCACTCCCCGCGCGCCTCCACTCGTCCCCCACACTCGCCCACCCGCAACCGCTGACCCGCCAACGCGTCGCACTTGAAGTCGGCGCCCTTCCTCTCGAAGTATTCGACGATCTTGGATATCTGAGCGGAGCGCATGTGGCGAGGCACACGGTCGTCGTACAGCCCGTCGGAGCCCAACGACGCCACGTCCTCCGAGCTGTCCGTGTAGACGCTGGAGGAGCGCTTGGCGGCGCACAGGAGGTGCGCGGGGAAGGCGGCGAGCGCGCGCGGTAGCACGCGGCGTAGCTCGTCGGCGTCGAGCGCTCGCTCGCAAGCACCCGCTCGTCTCGCGCAGCAACAGCGCGCCAGCACGTGCACCTCCCGCTCCGAGCCGCCGCCCTCGCACAAGAAGGGGGACCACTCGGTCTCGGGAGCGTCCTCGTCCGCGTCGTCGAGGCTGCGGAGCGAGCTCACGGTCGTGGACAGCGCCGAGTCGTCCGGCGGCGGCGGACGGCGTCGCAGCAGACGATCGTACACCAGCAGGCAATCGGCGCACGGACGCGGCCGCACCCGGTCGGGCTCCGGCTCGTCGTCGGAAGGCGGCGGAAGATCTCGACGCCACCACCAGCAGCGGTGGCAGCCCACGAGCGCACACGGACACACGGCCCCGCGGCCGCCCGGCGCGCATAGGTCCTCGTTGGCGACGGAGAAGATGCCACTCTCGCAGGAGCCGCGGCGGCGCAGCTCGGCGCAGTCAGCGCGAGAGTCGGCGCGCGGCGCGGGAGGCTCGGCTGAGGGAGCGCGCGGGCGGCGGGCGGGCGAGGGGGAGGGCGGCAGAGAGGCGCGGCGCGGCTCGGGAGGCGCGGGTGGGGGCGGGTCGCCGGACGAGCAGCGCGCGGGCGCGGCGGGCGCGCGCTCCAGGATCTTGTGTACTCCGCGGAACGTGTGTAGCGCGCGACGCGCCGGCGTGGGAGCGGCGTGCGTGTCGCGCAGCAGCATGATGTGCGCGAGACGGTGAAGGCGCGCGAGGCGGGGTGGCGCGGGCGGTGCGGGGGGTGCGGCGGCCAGCGCGCTGGCGGAGCGGTGTGGAGGCGTTGCAGCGCTGGCCCCGCCGGCGCGCCACGCCCACTCCAGCTCCGACAGCGAGCGGCGATGAGCGGCGCCTCCTGCGGCGGTGAGACGGCGAAGGGTTAGCCTATCTTGGGGAGCGGTGAGCGCGTGTCGCGGGCGCTGGTGGTGGTGTTGGTGCAGTGTGTACTCACGGTCTCGCGGGCTGCCCTCGGAGCGCTGCCGCTGCGGGCGACGCCAGGCGGACAGACCGGGACACGAACGCGGACCCGACGAGTCTGCCTCCTCGCTGCAAACGAATGAAAATAAACGTTAAATTTGTATTTAGCAGAATGGTCAAGGTAAAGCGATAGGTTAGCAGTATGGATAATGTTTTAATAAATGAATTGGTATAGTAAGTATCCGGTGACGTAACATTTATAAACTTATCGGTATAAGTTGTACCTGTCGTACGAGGTGTTGGGCGAGTGACACTCCCAGGCGGCGTCATCGAGTCCTTCCTTCACCTCTGTCAACTTGCTCACTATTTCGGAGAATAGTGGACGCGCTTTTGGCTCGTACTAGAATGTTATGTAAAAAATACGCATTAATAAAGACAATCTATGAAAACAAAATGAGGAACGATTCGTCACAAGGAATAATAATACTCACAATGCAGCAATTAAAAGCTAGTCTCAGGAAGTCGGGTACGGTGTCTTCGTCGCAGAGCTCTACAAAGGACATGTAGTTGAGACCGAAGTTGTCCGTCCGAGGTAACACGTCTGGATCGGCATCCACCTAAAATTTAAGTGTAATAATGGTTTGATCGAAAATATAACGTTATTAAGCGGAATAATAATTTAATACGATTAAATATATTACTCTTCTAACAATCTATGATATACCGATTCAATTCATAGAGAAACCAGTAGAAGTTCCTTCATGTCTACCACTTGCGAAATCTAATATTAATTTATCAACGCATTTCATAATTTCAATGTTAGGAATAAAAAGAAGTAAACCTACTGAAAATTTGCTTTGTCTATGCAAGTCATAATAATGATCTAACACGTCATTCTAAAATAGCAGTTTGTTTTCGACCTAAGGAATTAAATATTATAAAAAAACTGTTTCAATACCGGAAGTGTTTTTTCTGGCTTTTCCATAACAATTGACAAAATAATGCCGATACACCACTCTTCAGTAACCATTACATTTTTTCCCGCCAGTATTTTTTCCAAACAAATATACCTTTATACATTTTTCATTTTCACACTACGTAATTACTTAAGTAAACATTTTTTTAGAACACAATACACGTTCGAGAAGGCCTTCGTTCAAACGTAACAAAATTAATTATCAAATGAAGATGACAAATATTAAACTTCGGCCAACATCATCTATTTTTCTAATAACGTTTGATGTAATATCTTCAATACCTTCGTATATACTATATAATACAAAGTTGTAACCTTTAATGGTCTTAAAGATTTAGTAAGATACTATAATTTCCTTAATTTCCATACCAAGAACATGAAAGAATTTATTTACATGGACCATTAAACATGGTAACTTTATACTACAAGATAGATGAGAACCGCCAAGGATCGAAACTGTGCTACATACAGTGTTAATTGTAATTAATTGTCCACCTCTAGTAGGCAGCCACTCTACATCAATGGCAACAACATTTATTATACAACATTTTAAAATTAGTTTTCCGATACTAAATTTATATAAATATAGAATGTAAAAAACCGATACGGGCAGGGATTCGAACCCGCGACTACTGGGAAACCGTCCCGTCGCTCTACCAACTGAGCTACCGTATCGCTGTCCGTCTCGGTGACTTAAGCATTCTATATGTGATCGTCTTTATCGGGACGGTGGACTTTATCCGATACTAAATATATTTTTTGCCTCTGAAGAGGTAATAACTCTGATCGTAGGTATAGCGCCCGGGCATTGTCATTTTAGGTACTTCTTACAAAATGCAGAGTAATAACTATCCGAGGAAGCAAACATTTTTTTGTGTTAATTATCAAGATTACAAAAGTCGTAGAACAAAACATTTGTTGGGATAGATGTAAAGGGGCTGCCTGCAAGAGGTGTCCCATTAATTACAATTAACCCTGTATAGTACAGTATAATTAAATTATGTAATCTTATATAAACTTATAATTTAAAGATCTTCTGGGATGTACAAAATATTTATCTTATTAAACAAGTTCTAAAGTTGGGAGGCTTCAATATAATAATAAAATATTATTCATGTAAGAAAATTCGAACTTACTCTCGCTATAAGTTGGCACAAGATGATTCCATATGAGAAGATGTCTGATCGGTTGTCGTACCACCTTCCTCTGAGGCACTCTGGCGACATCCACCATGGCGAACCCACGCTGGGCAATCGGTAGCCGTTGCTGTAAATATAAAGGACTTATAAAATATTTTGCTCTCATAGATGTAAGATTACAAGTTTTGAATTTAATTTGGTATCTTTTAAATAAGATAATATAAGTTATGAAAATATCTTAAAACATGTATAGCCATGTTAAGCTTGTTTAAATTTATATAAATATAGAATGAAAATTAAAATGATACGAGCAGGAATTCGAACCTGTGACCTCTGGGAAACCGTCCCGTCGCTCTACCAATTGAGCTACCGTATCGCTGCCAGCCTCGGTGAATTAAGCATTCTATATGTGTTTGTCTTTATCGGGACGGTGGTGACATCTATTAGGCTTCCTTCGA
The DNA here is from genome assembly GCA_959347405.1 of Napeogenes sylphis. Taxonomy (NCBI): domain Eukaryota; kingdom Metazoa; phylum Arthropoda; class Insecta; order Lepidoptera; family Nymphalidae; genus Napeogenes; species Napeogenes sylphis. Next base: position 19,688,851 of record OY365778.1, on the reverse strand, counting down.
AAATCCTAACCAATGTTTCTAACTTTGCAGTATAAATAAACATTGACAAACAATATAGATAAACAGTGGCAATATAAATTAAAAATAATAATAATATCACAGGACAAATTACATAAATTCTTCTAACTCTTAAGTGAGCAAATTATTTGCTTGTTTTAAGGGTAAGGACAACGATACAAATACATACATAGAAATACACATTATAAATACGAAGAATATATTTAATAAACAACCAAACCCGGAAATACAGACATCTATGCTCATCAAATACATGCCTTTGCCTGTCGGAAATCGAACCCAAGCCCACTGCATCGTTATACGTTAGGCGTCTGCACTAACCACTCAACCAACGGGGCGGTTAACTGAACATTTAGATGTATTATAAAAATTTTGTTTGGTATAAATGCGAATTTGATATAGAAAAAAATACTATACATTTAGAATCGCGTTTCAAACCCACATAGAAGACACAGTGGACTATGAATCAGTAATTTCCGCAGATCAACGAACACGCATAGTAAATAAAAGTGAAGGGTTGTTCTTACGAAACACCACCTTGATAAATTGCCTAAACTTGACAAATGACCCGTTCCGTCACACGATATCGCTTTATGCACGCGAAATAGCGTGTTCGGCTTTCCCGCACTGACGGAGGAGATAGTGCGTAATTATAAGTTATGTACTTAGTACGGCCAATCATACTGTAGCAGATACGATACTGCAAATATGTCTGCGTCGCATAACATCATCCATAATAAGGAGAAAATTGATTTTCTTTATAGACATTATTGACCAATATGATGACGTTCATATGATAGAATTATGTATTAATAACTGCTAAATATTATTCCATTGGTCGTTAATCTTTAAAATAAATAGGTACATACTGTACAAATTTCAGTTTTAGTGTAGTCCATCTTCATTTTATAAATCAGAATTGAAAAAAAAGTTCTTAAATGAAATAGTGTGTATATTCTTCCAAAAATACTTACAGAGGATGAGGTATTTTGGCCGCTAGACCGAAGTCGGCAACAACAGCAGTGTAATCGCCGTCCATTCTCTTTTTTAATAATACATTCTGAAATAATAATAAAGATAACATTTAATTAGACATAAAATTGTTAATATATTTACACACTATAATGTAAACATACCTTAGCTGTAAGATCCCGATGGAAGACACCTAATGAGTGAAGGTACATCATGCCTTCAGCCATATCGGCAGCGAGGGATATCCTCAAGGACTGAGGCAGGGGTTCTGGTGGCATCCCCAATATTAGCTGCTCTAGGGATCCGCCCTCCATGTACTCCGTGAGAGCGTGTAATTGACCTTCGTGTACACACACACCCATGAATCTGTAATTAAGTTGGAAAGTAATGAAAACCAATATTCTAATAATATTTAAATCATAATTGTATTTGGGAATAGATCTGAAAGTTTTTTCTGAGAGATTATCGATTTGAATACAGACCTTTTATGTGTAACAAACTTTATCTACACCTGTGATAGGGGATTTAAAGACAAAACTTTTCAGACAGAAATGTAGGTAGGAGAAATATTTGCGTTGCTAACGCTGCTTTACAAATATTTATATAAAAGTAGAGTAATAGACGATAAGAAGTACTGTGCTTTAATACATTTTATATTTACTTTTAACATTTTTTTATATTAAAAAAGCACATACTCTTTTATACATATTAGATAATAATATATTGTATGATAAAATTATTTATAGTTAGGTATCATATATTGGTTGAATATTAAGAAAATACAATATCTATAGAAGAATACCTACTATAAAAAATAACACATTTCTCTATATAATTTATATTCTGCAGGTATCGATAGAGATCTGTACAGATATGAACATATACAAATATACAGATTATGAAGTATAAAATAAAAACAAGTTAAAGAAAAAAATATAAGTACGCATTGGCATCGTGTGGTGCATATAGGCGTTGTCAGCGTACTTATGATGGTAAAGTAGTGGTTACAGAAAATGTAGGGAAGTCAAAAGCAGGAACAATGCCTCACTTGAGACGACATTCAAAACACATTTTTGAGGTACGACTCCTTTGTCACCTATAAACAGTAGGCGTGTGAAGTATTGCGAACAACACTATAGAAACAGAGGGATAATAACTGTACAGCGTATTATGTGGTTTGTTTTAAAAGGAAATAATAAGAATATAAAAACAACATAAGTCGTTAAGATGAAAGGATTACACAAGTAAGAGGAAGTAGCAGAGACGATTATCTCAAATGTCACGCAATGAAAATAAGATGGATGTCAAGGACCGTCAATCTAACGAGCAATCAATGAAAATTGCCAATTAAACAGTCGCGTGCAGCTGGAGAGGGCTCAATTATAATGCAAGTGCCATGAAGAATAAAATAAATGCGGCCAATGATAGACTTACACGCAAAGATGATCGTTACGACGGTGAAAGTAAATCCTTCCTAGGAAGTATACAAGACGCGCAAGAACCTATTGTAATGTTATCATAAGAAAACATTGGAAACTCAAGAAAGATGCCTCTGAAATAACAACGTTGATTGCCTGTTATTAACTACCACGCATGAGATCGTTATTACGAAAATTATATACAATTTTCTAATCAGGAAATCTTTAAGGTAGAATAAACATTGCAAATTTTGAAGGAAGTTAAGATAAAAAAAAACATAAGGCACCTATTATATCTCCCCGAAATAAATTGGACCAAAACAAAGATTTTAATCTCGGATCGTTGCGGGCGATATAAGTTATTTTGAACTGTTACAAAACATAACAAACCACACTCATATCTAGATGATATAATACGCGGAACGACATCTTCATCTTAGTTACAATTGCATCAACAAATGTAGTAGATTTAATAATATTTCACGTATTTTGATATCGACCCAGATGTTAAACTATTAAGAAATTAAAGTATAATTAACACAAAAAAATATACTTCAACGTTATAGCATCAATATGAGTGAAGTTAGAATCTGAATTATATAAACCCAATATTGCTCAGACCGGATGAAAGAAAACATGTCCCAGATGCAGATAATTAATCAACAATTGCATTTGAGAGTCATTGTTTTTATATTATTTCCGAAGATAAGCAAGCAGGAAATAAACGAACGTTGCAGGCTATTGTTTGTATTTAAGTGATTTCGTAACAATATTACTTAATAAGCGTTTAAAGAGAATGTACACGACTTTTTGACCTACGATGTTTCGTTTACTGACAGTATTTAATACTGTGTTGTTAGATTCTATTTAGTGCGGTGTGATGTAACACAGTCAGTCAATCATTTATTGTATTATAGTTATTACAAGTATAATTCATATTTTATTTTATTATAATATTTGTGTTTATACAATTAATACTGTAAATATATTTTAAAATTAAAATTATCCTGTTATTCTTTGTAAATTTTTATATAAATACAAAATTAAGTTTTTGCTTTAGTTGCAAATCTTCATGTAGAAATAATTCGAGCCTTATTTTAACAAAGTGCAAAGTCCGCGTTATATCCGTGGTTTTATTGCAAAGATAATGATCATGAATTTATATTTATTTTTATCCATAAAGAAGTGAACACTTGTGGCAAGTGACGCGATCATAAGAATGAAAAGTTTCAACAGTTCAATGTCTTATTAAACAAGGAGCGAAATATGTTGAGTTCAATGACCTACACATAGACAAAGCCTACATCACCTGTTACCATCTCAACAAGGAAACAAGCTATTTATTGTATTTACAGACATTTAAAACAACATTCTGTATATAATTGTAATACCTACAGCTTCCATTGCAATTAAAATTTAGGGAAGATATATCTTATAAAGATATCTGAACTCTTTATGAGATATTACACAGTAGCAAAATGGAAATATGCTGGTTGAGGTTTCAAGAGCCAGATCTTCAGACCTGTTGATTCTAAAGGCTTCTTCGGCCTCACAAAACCATCTATCCACAAAGACTGTTACTTAAAACTGAGCTGGTCAAGAGGACTCACCCTAAAATATTGGGATGTTTGAGTTTATTCATCAGCTGCACTTCTCGCAGCATGTTGTTGCGATTGGCTCGCTGCTGGTTCATCTTCAACACCATCACCTTGCCTGATGTTTTGTGTGTTACCTGAAAGGAAAAATGGAATTTTATTAATAATATCTAATCTTAAATATTACCTACTTTTATGTTATTATTTATTGTATGTACTAAGAATAATCGTGATTGATGACTTCGTGATAAATATTATTATCTGTTTTTCTTATAATTATAAAATTCATCTGCTGCTACATACTGTTTAATTTTTTTTAATTACAAAAAGGTGAATAATTAATAATCTATGTTTTTTCGTAATAATAAGGACATACCCGTGTTCGGTACCGATAGCACGCAAGGTCAATGTCGAAACAAATTACTATTACAAAACAAAAATAATAAAGAAACATTAAAAACTAAGTGTGGATACAACGATCACATGGACATATTTTTCTCAGGAGCTGATTGCCAAATTGATCATGTCCTGTTTTATTAGCCTTCAGATTATTTTTAACATTGGATGAACTAACCGCAAGGGTTCAGAGTAGATCATTTATTTATTAGTAGTTCTGAATAAAACTAATTATAAATGTGTGTAACATTCTATATTTATGAACATGCACTCACACAGATCTTGTTATTTGTATTCAGAATCATTACTCTGTGAGCTAAAAACGGTCCATCAAATGTTTAGACAGACATATATAATCTAATCTTGTAATACAATCGGACAAGATAAGCTCTTATGAGATGCAGATTGAGGATTTACCAATCTTACTGTAGATTTATCTAATCATCAGATTAGACATAACAAAATGTTTCGTTAAAAATGTTTGGGATACTTTTTATAAATCATTTAACATGTTTGAGCAAAATCTTAAATTGCTTGTTAAATGTGAAAACGTGTTAAATAAATACATACTATGAAGTATATAAAATGATGAAATGTATTGTGATAACACACTGTTGTGAAGTCAATGCTTCTATATCACCAAGGACACGTACGTGCACTTCAGTGTTTTATTATCACCTGAATAATTTGTCGGTGGACGAGATAAATATATATGTCTGTGTATTTTATTTCTTCTCTCGGTCGTTATGTTCTTGTCAGAATTGTCGGTTATCATGAAGTATTGTTTGAGTGTGAGTATTGTTGTAGTGTGCGTCTCAGTTCTTTAGTATAGTGCACAATTTTATTAAGTTAAAAGAATTATTTATATCGTAATGTGTAAGTGCAATGTGTTATTACACTTATGTAGATTAATGTTTGAAAATATTTATGAATATGTATATCAATGTTAAGTTAATTTAATTTTAAATATATATATAGAATGAAAAATAAACTGATAAGTGCAGTTCGAACCCGCGACCCCCTATAGTAAGATATATTATTCAAACATTAAATTCCGGTTGTGACATCTTTTCAAAAGCTAATCTACACTAATTATGCAAAGTTAAAAACATTTGTTAGAATTTTTTTAGAAGCCTAATAGTTGTCATAACCGTCCCGATAGAGAAGATCATATGTAGAAAACCTAATTCATCACGGAGGTAGTGATATGGTAGATCAATTGTTAGAGCGATATCATGGTTACCCAGAGGTCGTGGGTTCAAATCGTTGCTCGTATCTATTTCTATTTCATTCTGTTTATTTACAATGTTCTGTGGATTATATTTATGTTTTTATAAAAATATATAGTCAATACTATGGAAAAGAAAGCATCACTGAGATGCTCTACGATTAACTGAGATATCTGTAGTCATTAGACTGCCGTTCATTCAAGGCTTGTTCGTATAAGGGTAAAACAGATGGATCTCTACAGCCCTTCCTTCCTCTTTGTGAATCCTAATCATCTACATTTCTTCTCATTCATCAAGAGTTGCGATGAATCTGAAACTTTTCACATTTGCGGATGCTCATGGACTAAAACTTCTTACCATCAGATAGACTTAACTATCAATTAAAAAGACTCTTAGTAAAGCATTCAACTTTCAATCAATATATATTTTGAAGAAATCAAATATCTTTATTATTTAATTCTAAGTTATTTTTTTAACTACAGATACATATATATGCATTACTAAATACATTCTTGGTGTATGTAACGTGCTTTGTGTATGAACTGTACGATTGAATTAAAAAGATGTAAAACAGATACTAAATGTGATTCAGGGGTACCAAAGATTACATCAGACATGATATTTATGTAAACAAACACATTTGTTTTAATATTACTTATTTTATTTTTATATATTTTATTAAAAATATTATGGATATTCTATTTCTTTTATTTTGAGATTTATGTTCTAGTTAAAGGTCCTTTTAAGATGAAAGTTAAGTTATAACATAACATTGTTTATTTATTTAGATACTATATACGAATACTAAGTTTTTTAACTTAAATAAAAGAGAGGCTAACAAGTAATTCAGACGACATTCCTGTACAGCCCCGTTAGTTAGATTTCATCGAAATATAAGACTGGCCTAAATTTCTAGACGTAGGTACCTGCAGTAGCCAACAGTTTCGAAACGCACCATTTACACGCCAGCCAGTGGGATGGTAACAGTAATTTACACCCACGAATATTACGATTGTTTGTCATCTGAATTATTTACATGGTAATATGACCCTTATTACTAAAAGATAAGGTTTTGTGAGAACAAAGTTTTACATTTTAAAAATCGTCAAAAATTTGAACAAAAACGTTCAACCGTAAACCATATGTAATCGTGTTCTGATAAAAAGAAACAGAAAAAAAAAACAAAATAAAAATGTTCACAACACCTTTTACTTAAAGTACACTTGACATCAAAGCATCTGACTCCACTGTCTTGGACAGAGTAGCTCACTTGAGTTTTAGCCTATTAGGTAAAGTGGTTTAGTGTGTGAGGACAAGAAAAAAAAACAAGAGAGGATTGAATTGGGAACCAGGAACATTAAACATATCGGTCTGATTTAAAGAATTTATTTTTTAATGTTACAACATATATATACTTACAAAAGAAAACTGATATTAAAATCAAAGGTAATTATAAGTGGAACTCACAATTTCTAATAGGTATCATAAGATATAATCATATCAATACAATTTAATCAATATCGGTAGATATAAAAACATCTGACGGTATTCTACTATTTCTAATTTAATGGTATGGATATATTATTATTTATATAATATTTTTTAAATTTTATATACTAATTTCTATGTATAACTACTAACTTTTTATTTACAAAAATAAACTGTAGCTATTTCAAATATGATGTTACATTTTTTACAATTTGTTCAATAAAATTTCTAATGATATTTAAGAAAAATACTGTTAAAGTTTAGTATTTGGTTGTCTTAAGACTGAAGAAATAGACCAGATTGAGTGGGTTAGGAATTAAAATATTATGAAATGCCCCTCTTGATATTCTAGTGATAATATATTCGATTGTGTAATTTAATAGATTTTTATGTTCAATTTATTTTATCAAGGAAAAATACAAGTGATATACTATTTTCTGTATTTTTAATATAAATATGTTAATACTCAAAATCTACAATCTTATTTAAAACTATTTTCTTATACATCTTTTATAATTAAACCACATATAAATGGAGTTTAAATACTTAGCACGATATTATTGACGGTTTATCCTATTATTGATAGTAATCATAAATATTAAATTTTATGAAACTTGCTAAGAATGTTATTTAAACTTACTTATAATATTTTGAAGTATAAAAAGATAGATCATAAATTTATTATTTTTATTTTATTGTAATTCATACAATTACCTACTACTACAACTTGTAATTGGTAGTTTTGCAGATTTTGATCTTAACTACTTGAATTCATTTCAATGTATCTAATATGTTTTAATAATTTAATGTCTTTCTCATTCTATTTTATACTAGCTGTTGCCCGCGGCTCCGCCCGCGTGTAGGTCGCTTTTCGCGTAATCTGTGGAAACTACAATTATCCAGACCTATAATAGACTTATAGTTAATTCTATAGTATCCTATGCCCGTGGAAATTTTATATATATAGGCATTACATTGCTACGATATCAAAATGAAAATAATAACATATATGGACATCACACACACACGGCCAGGACGTTATTCAGATATACGTATTAAAGCATATGGATTCGAAATATTATGTTTTCGAAATATTATATTATATTATGTTTTGTTTGGAATAGTGTAGTTTGCCAACGGTGAAAGAATTTTTCAAATCCGTCCAGTAGTTTCGGAGCTTATTCATTTCAAACATACAAAAAAATAATCAAACCTTTCCTCTTTATAATATTAGTATAGTTATAGAAAATCAAATGCTGTTTAGAGCAAGGTTGTTCATAATTGAATGTCTGTGACATTTAAATAATTTATTTGGATAAGGAATAATATCGTAATTATTAAAACACCTTCGAAAGTGTATATTATTTAAGAACTAATTTCATAACCATAGAAAACGTTATAGTGAGTCAACCTTAAAAGCTAGATATATCTTGTGGCGGACTTCTTTTTAAAACTTTTAAAGAGAAAGAATTTCATAGAACATCATTTTTGCGTAACTTTCACCGCTTTCGCAACGCAAGGTGTAAAAAAATAAACAAAAAACTGTGTGTTTTTTGAACACCTTGCGTTAGAATATTCAAGTTTTAGTAATCATCCCTAATTTTTTGAAAATGAAACATAACCTATGTCACTCGGGAATAGTGTAGCTTGCCAACGGTGAAAGAATTTTTGAAATCGGTCCAGTAGTTTCGGAGCCTATTCATTTCAAACATACAAAAGATAATCAAACCTTTCCTCTTTATAATATTTTCTATTTTATAAAAATATTGCAGTCCTTTCAGATTTTGTCTTAAAAATTAAACCTGAAACTTGATAGTTGCGCTACCTAAAGGATTTGTTAAAATATAACAGTTAGTAGCCCACAAAAAACACATCAAAATCGGTCCAGACATTCAGTAATTTCGTAACAAGCAAAATGCAGAAGATGTATAATCTCTAACTATAAAATTACCAACATTATACTTCGTAAACCACATTGAGATAATAAATAAAATAACTCTTTAATTCTAAGTATTCTAAGTATTTTTCCTCTTACATTTTAAGAAAAACATTACGTAATAGAAACGTCATTACATAGAACAATGGTGTTTTTCATTATTTTAATATTCTAACTATTGTCTTATAATTTTGACCTAGCTTGTATAATTTACAGTATGAAATTTTAAATCGATAAGAAAAGAGCTTAACTTAATACAACTACATAAATAATAATAATAATATTACAGTAAAAATTACACACATTGATCTAACCCCTAAGTAGGCAAAGTAAGGTGTTAAACATCGAAATACACATACATACAAATACACAGAAGTACACATACAAACACTGCGAATATATTTAATAAACGGCCAAACCCAGAAATACAGACATCTATGCTCATCACTTACATGCCTGTCCTTGTCGGGAATCGAACCCGAACCGCATTGCGCCGCTATACGTTAGGCGTCTGCGCTAACCATTCGTGTCCACATGTATGATTTAACGAATAACCAAGTGATCTCTCGCATTTATCATTAACTCCGAGAGGAAGATCTAATGATATTATTTAATATGCACAGACTCTCAGTGATGACTGATAAAATTTGAAGAGGTTATTTTGAATTTCAAAACGAAAAAATCTGCAGAATTAGCAATTTAGAATTATATTAAAAAATATTCATAGAGATATTCTATTTGTTTTAAATTGAAACCAAAAGTCTATATCTAATTTTAGTATTGACCGTTAAGAGACAATGATCAATCTTCTTGATTACTTGAACGGTTGAACAAATTAATATAACTACATATATTGTAATTCTATTACACCAATTAAAGAATATCAAATTTAATAAATATTTCTATTGCTCTCATTGCAATGAAAGAAAATATATATTATTTAATCATGTCTTTAAAAATGTTTAGTCAAGTAAAACTTATTAAAATTTTTAATAAGTATAGATTTAGCAATTTATCAATAAAACCTGGACTCGAACCTGCTACTTCTGGGATAACGTCCAGTCGCTCTTCAACTGAGCTACCGTATTTCTACAAGACTCAATAGATGTCGCTTTGGCCAGTTTTACATAGAATGAGGCAGGCTAGATTCAAGCAAAGTGGATGTTATCTCAAGGATCGCACGTTTGAGTCTTGGAAGTTATGATGAATTTTTCATATCTTAGTTATAAAATATTCTTAATATATTTATTAAATAATAATTTAAATAAAAAAAAAACATGTTTTACTGTTATCTTTTTATCTTAAAATTTAAATATTTTCAGCCTAGTAATATCAACTATTATGTATAATAACATTACTTTCATCGTAATCGAGTAAAAGCAGGAGTCATAACAGTGTCGCAAAATAAGATAGCACTCACCTTATCAATGCTCTCAAAAGATATGGTGTGAGAATGTTATATCTTTTCTGATTCTATAACATTCACTTTAAAAACTAAGAACTAGCTTTTTTCTAAAAAATTTTAACTGAGAAGAAAATTTCAACTTATGTCGAAATTGGATTTCGTAATATGTCCCAACATTATTGTTGGTGTTTCGATTTCGCATGTATGTGTATTATAAACCAACCTTTACTCATAAACTAGTTGCTTCTGATTGAACGTGACTATTTAAATGGAAATAAAAAAACATAAATCATTAAGAATTCAATTATATAAGTTAAGGAAAAAGAAAATATATTTACAATTTTCTAAAGGTATATCTTCTTATGCTGTTCTATACCTACTAATATAATAAATCTAAGCTGAATAGATTGTTTTTATCGGTACGTTAAACTTTGGAACTACCAGTCAGGTATGAAAAAATATGTATGTGTTAAAACACTTTTATATAGAAAGGTAAGGTGTATAAGATGGTTTATAAGAATATAGTGAAGGATGTTTACTTATAAATAAATACGAATACATTCGCATATATATAAATATATATTATTAATGTTTCGAGCGCGCTTCGATAGTCCACGAACATAGTCGGGGACAGCAGCTAGTTGTATATATATGGAATGTTGTCCGTGCGAAAATCTTTAACTATACTCAAATGGATATTGAAAGCACGTTTTCAAAATCTCCATAATTGTCATCGCACGGGATTCACAAACCATAAGAATGTGACCCCAAGAACCTTATACCTCTGTATAGCCTTATCAATTATTTATTGTTTATATATTTAACCGATTTGAATTTCAAAGCAAATATTATTATAATCTAAAAGTTTATAGAATTTTCATATTATTTAGAAACATTTTATAAGTTAGGAGAATCGGTAATTTAGGATAAATCTTTATATATATATTTCTTGTGTGCGTGTGTATGTCACTGAACTCCTCCTAAGCGACTGGACCGATTTTTATGAAATTCTTTGTGTGTGTTCAAGGGGACTTGAGAATTGTTTAGATTCACAATTTGATCCACTGGAAAATGGTTTTTTTTATTAATTTTTAATGTGTAAGTAGGTGGTGATTTTGGAATGTTTCACATTGGTTCCGACGGACTGCGTTGCCATGGCAATGTCAAATATTAAATAATATTATATTTTAATTATAGTCTGCCCTGACAGTTGGCGTTGCGATAGAAATAAGAAAAATATTTTAGTACTAGCGGCCCGATACGTGCTTCGCTACGTAAAAAGTCATATTTAAAAAAAAATTGGAACAAATTCATTTATTCAAACAAAAAATCTTTATTTACATATTCATACGGTATCGATTGGTCGAATTATGATAAATGTACATGTAATGACGTTAGATATTGTGATAACTTTTTAATATATATTTTTTTAAAGTTTGAATTTTTAAAATTAAAGACGCGTGTACAAGACAACGTCTGTCGGGTCCGCTAGTGTTATATAAAATAATATACAGATAGACAGATAAGGATTATCCAACTATGTAATGTATAACTAACCCTAATGAGATCCTCTGAGTTTATCATTTGATAAGACAACATTTTTTCTTTATCTTATATCAATAAAATCATTAAATAGGTTATTATAAATTGATAGACGTATATTGTTTTGAATATATGTATAAATATACCAATATTGTTTTTTGTGATGTTGTCATTTATTCTAACTAAAATTATAGAATCTTTAGAAACTTTATAATATATAAAATTTTTAATACTCGAGTTACGATTTGTTTTATATTAGAAAACAAAATCGTTCAAAACAAACAAACAAAATAAAAGTCGCTTTTATCTGAATAAACGAGTTAGATACAACCTCAATGTATTCCACTTTGAAAAAACCATTGTCTTTTCTTTTTAAGTTTTCTATAATAACGTCTTTTTTATTTTAAGTATATAATAAAGGGTACCAAAGTAACGAACTGTGACAAAAAAAAAGAGTCTAAATCCTCTTATTATTTCGTATAGAAATGTTAGTGTTACCAATATTACTTGAAACCTTTATGTCTAAAGTAAACCTTTCCAAAATCATTAAAATGGAAGGAAGTAAGGACTAAGGCTTAAATAGTGTTAATTCGTGACTAACAAAATTTTATGGCTTCCATTTACGTTAGGATACAAGACACGTGCCTCATGTGAGTCGCATTTTAAATGTACCTAAATAATAGAACGACGTTTGTGACAATAGATATAAAAAACCGGCCAAGTGCGAGTCGGACTCGCGCATGAAAAGTTCCGTACTTATATGTATAAAAATGACATAAAATCATGTTTGGGTTATGTGAGCACCTCTTAAATAATTATTTTACTCTGTTTTTTGTTGTAGTGGAAATAGAAAGACATCATTTGTGAAAATTTCAACTGCCTATCACGGATCATGAGATACAGCCTGAAGACAGACGGACGGACAGCGAAGTCTCAGTATTAGGGTTCCGTTATTACCCTTTGGATACGGGTAAACAGTTCAATAGTTAAGTGCATTTTGGGCAATCGTTAACTTCTTTTATGATGGTGATGATAATGTGATGATGAAAATAAATGAAAACTTATAATATAACAGAATAATGTTGAGGACTGTTAGTAAATTTTTCAAAGTTTATTTTAGATTACTAGTTCAATTTGAATTATCTATGAAGGTATACACGATAACTTTTGAACTCAAAAAAAATGTATTACGTATTGATAATAGTATATCTAATAACAGTAATTTCCAGACAATTTTACGAACACCCTGATCAAAAAACACATCGAGACACATAAGAATATAATTGCAATTTAAGACACAATCGCTCCAATATAGATGAATACATTTCGTAAACAATGGTCACCTATAAATGAAATGAAAATTCCTTTTACCGACACAATAAGCAACTAGATATCAGGCACGTATACTCCATATGAGGCAACAGATTGGCTTTATAGATTTGCACGCTCGCTTCGTTACCATAAAAATATAACGGTACTTTACTCGAACGGTTTATCAAAACTAGAGTTTAAATTTTCATACTAAGTAAGGTAAATATTCTTCTACAATGTAGTAAAAGTCTCCTATATAGCTAAGCCTCCTAATGCAGGTTCGCAGTACAACGTGTAAACGATTCTCCCGAACCATTTGGAAGTAACCGAAATAAATAACACAGCCTACTGTCTGTTATGGGAAATTCGTAACATCAATTATATTTTTAGGAGTCTTGCTTCATGAGATAAAGTTGGGTCAAATTTATTTTATTGGCAATAGATTTAACACGTATAAAACGTACTGATCTTACATATATGAAAACATTGTTTAAACAATAGAAAAATAGTCTACAGCATCACGATGAGAGTTCACTTCTAGCTAAGGAATGTTAGGTCTGAACACTTCAAATATTGCAATGTGTAAGGTATGTGTGAAATTCCAGGCTTAGATTTGTATTTGCATAGTAAACATGGCAAGGAGAGTTATTTAAATTTACATACCAAAGAAATGTTACAACGTCATGAAGTAATATGAATGTTTCATTATTGCACTATATTATAATATAGCATAATAAAATTTTAATATTTGGAACATTCTATCCAACATCTAGCTTATCTTATCATACTACCTTCATTTTTATCTACTTAGTACGTTAGTAAAAAATATGTATATAAATTTCACCGATTTAGCAAAAAGATATGAATTTAAAATTAGATGTTCCAAGACGTCTATAAGAGCAGGTTTTTATAATTATATCTTTTTATATCTTTGATGATATCTTTTTTTACCAGAGTACAAAGGTGATGCAGATGCACCGGCAGTGGCTTAGAAATCGGCTATTCTCGTACAACTAAAAATACAGGCATTCAACATGGCGCCGTCTGTGATGCAGTTTTTATACATCTCGCTAAATATTTAAGATGCGACAAACAACCTACATAAGTATCTCCTGGTTGTTAAGAGTCAAAATTGCGTGCACTATTTGCCACATTCCTCCACGTCTGGTGCGGATTATCTTCACTCCGAGCAATTTTCGTTGCAAATTGATTAAGCGGAACTTTGATTCCATAGATACATATTTCTTTATCGATGCCGGCATTCAATAGTTTTTTTGGTCGCTTAAAACGCTTTCGTTTGTGAGTGAGAGCCGTGCTAAGAAATCGCATTGCACTAAAGGGAAAAGTCTTTGCGGATATCATAAAAAACTTACGTAAATATAGACTATCATAAATCATTTACAGCATATCATATTAATATAAATATGTCATATCTTTCTTATATAAATTTGTTTCGAAAGGCACTCAATCATTTATCAGAGGGTCATGTAATAAAAAATAACTCAAATATACACTCGTAAAATTTGTTAAGCTATTAGAGTGTGACCTATAAATAAGGTAATACTAAGCCGTTTAAAAATTAAAGAATAATACGAAGCTAACTATAGGTAGTTAGAAATCTTTTTAAGAAAAGATATTTTAAAAGAATAGACTGTTATAGGCATCTCATCTCATTTGAGTTATAAAAACTATTTATTATTATGATTTTTATTTCATTTTGTGTTGCCTTATTGGCTAATAAATATAAAGTACGACTAGACATCGGACCATAAGCCGTAGCGAATTCCACGACAATACTGTTTGCTAATAAAATAAACCCAATACTAATCCCGTTGGCCGTTTTCCATTCTGACGGCATCTCCGCCACCTAACCGTAATAGATAGGCAGCCAGTGAAAGGGTGTTCTGCTCAAACGCATCCTTACTCAACTATATTATCAAGCGATTTTAGACCAACTCATCTCCCCATAACGATTACATTGGCATATAAAATTTTATCTGTATTGCCATTGGGTAGACTTAAATAATGTTTATTGTGAAAGCAATTTGTTAACTCGTTTATTGGTTAAATTCCTCTTTTTATTGACTTTATCTCGATTATGCATATATTTAAACCTAAGCATAATTGACTGTACTTATACAAATGTGGATTAATTTGTATCAAACGTAATGAATTTACTTGGCAGAAACCGTGGTGGTTTCTGCCAAGTATAAATTGCGGTGTGGAGAAATTAATTTCGTAAGAAGTTACAGAACAACATGTATTTAGAGTTCCCGCCAAAAATATTGCAAAACTAGAAGATTCCTATAACCATCTCGTAGCGAATCAATTCTCGCGCCAATTAGTAAAATTAAGTAATGATTCGTTAACATTACTTTATATTTGATAAGGTTAATTTGAAAAAGATCATTAGCGTAAATTGGACGATTGCTAAAGACTTGGGATTTGAATAGTTTTAAAACATTTTTGTTAGACAATTCTATGAAAAGTATTACCACATAGGTACACACTCAGAAAATCAGGAACATTCCCATCGAAATGGTCTTTTTTAAAACGAATATTTCCAAGTTAAGTTGAAACTTAAAAGTATGGACTTACTTCTCTAAAGTTGACGTCAAGGCAACGCAACGATCCGTTATTCAAAGTTTTTTTTTTATTTTCATTGTTTTGTATATTTATGTAATTTAAGAGTAGTAATTTTTAAATATGACGTCACGCTAACACGATGATACGAAATTCAAAAGTTATATATATTCCGAAGTACATTTATAAAGATGCATGATTTTTGAATTTTCTCAAATTATATATTGTTTATGTTATAAAAATAAATTATAAAAAATTCATGAACACTAACATAATGTGACTCCACAATCTCTGGCATAAATATATATATATATAAAATATACAATGGAATGGTAACGTACCGCTTCTAGTAATAACTATACTATTGTGAAATCTTTAAATCAACATTTTGTTGCTATCAATTGTTAAAAAAAAGTTTTTAAACAAAAGCAACACACATGATAAGTGATATCACGGCTACGTCGGCTAGCGGTGGGAGCGGCAGTCTGGCTTAATAGAGATGGACTTAACAGTATAGCTCCCGGAATTTATACCAAGGTCGACAGTTTCATATAGATTGCAGCACTCTGCGGCATCGATATCTCGAAGACCACCTGACCATACCACTGAATGGGCTCGACTCACGAAATTTGGTAACATAATATGCAATATGTTTATGTAACTTCAGCTCGATGCTTCTAGAACTGGTAACTGATTGGTACTTTCCAACAGATCCGATTAAGTAAGGTAAATAAATAAAAATGTCTATTAGGTATAATGTACGTTCTAAAATGTATCATCCTAATTAAACGAAATGCTTTTTATTTGATCTTATATAAGTAAGGTAGGCTGGCGAGTTCCGCATGCGTAATATCTCATTGGCAATAGTTTATCTCCAAACATCTTTTATTAATCTAAATCTTGCAGCAATATTACTAAGAGATCGCTTATTTTTTAAATGCATGTAAAATCAAAAGAAATATAACTTACAAAATAAGTATTACATACACCGTTCTTAAAAGATTTTACTGAATGTATCTTAAGTCCTTAATAATTCAATTGACACGCGATGTGCATTATATCAACATAAAAGTACTCGCATAAATGTTTCCTAAATTAAACTTAACAACAATGAATTTAATTGAGGTATATATGAATATACACTATACGAAACACATTATCAACGCTCTAGAAAATTCGAAACTGAAAATATTTCGAATCCGTCTGCTCACCTACTTGTTTTATGTGTTCCAAATTAAATCTACATTAACTTGCTATAAACTCTCTTCGTTAAATATCTTTTCATTTTTAACAATTATACGTCCTATATTTTTTTGCAATATATCACTAACCGTTTTATTTATTCTAATGTATTCATATATTATCTAGGATGCACTAAATCTTGGGACTCTTACTTTATATCGACTTCCAAAAGGGAAACAATTGGTTTTTTGAGAAAGACAACATATAGATAATCTAATTAAGAACAATGAAATATAATAAAAACGTAATAGTTGGGTGGAATTAAAAATAACACCGCAGAGAAAACAAAAAGAAAATATATAGATGAATCAATAGATTTGATTGAGTTGTAATAAAATAACAACTTTCAATAGCATAATGCTATTATTTATAGGGTACTTGACCTGTATCAAATTAACTATAAACCATTATTGTTCTAAGTTTATGAGAATCAGGGAGACAAAGAGGACATCGTTTCATGCTGGTAAGAGAAAAATTGAATTCAAGTACATACTTCATTGATGGTGTAAAATAAGGATATACGGGTATGGTGTATAAATTAATCTGGTTAAATTTATAGCCGTATGAAGGAAGTTATAAGTGAAAAGATAAATGAAACGACAAAAATGATTTATTTGTATTAATCTGCTTTTAATATTGATATTGCATAATGCGATTTTGAGTTGCTTCCAACAACGTTTCCAAGCAGCATTCCAAAACTGGATGCTTCTTAAGATGCTGATGACGTTATTATTCTCATAACCCGATGCATCTCTATGGTAAATAAAGATTGTTTATTTTGAAATACGGCATTGTGAACATATCATAAACAATCACATTGACTGGTTTAAGAAATCTTTTTCGTTGTCGGATTGATGCAATGCTCATATATATTTTTTGTTTTTGTAATTTTTTGTTCTTTAGATAAATGGTAGATTTATTTAATTAATTTAAAATAGTTCTGCCACGCAGATATTGAGATTATACTGCAATGGGTATGATTATTGTAGATATTAAAGATACTCTTATTCGTTGCTGATTATTCAATAGTTCATTATTTATTCAAATAGTTTAATATGATAATTAGTTGCAAACCATAGAATCTATAAATACCCTGTATAGCCTGTAATTTTACTACATTTTTAACGAACTGAGTAGTCTTAGTCTAGACAGAACAGGCAGAAAATGTCGAAAGGGAGAGAAAATACGAGCTATATTTCAAATAAAATTAGTCAAACTTATTTTACCTTCAACGTAGCTCGTTAGTTTAACGTTGTATGGACAAGTAAATTAATAAAATTTCCGAGTTCCACTGCTGTACTAAAAAGCTGTGTGAGAAAACAGAATTAAAAATTAGATTGTCGACGGGGACAAAGTGAAGTTGATTAAACTCCAGCAGTAGCGTTTCTCATTCATATTACTTTCTAACTGTAGAGATTGAAATTGTTATTTTAAATAAAGCTTTGGCACTTTATGCTGCTTTTTGAAGCTTGAGCTTTTTCCGCTGTAATACAAACTTCTTGCATGTTATACAGTTATTCAGAATTAATTTTCCTTGTGATGTAATTTATTAATTTCAACTGGTATGTTAATATTACTCAATATTATTTCAGGCATGACTGCTTTGTTATTGTTGTATCTTCTTGTATGGTTTGTTCAGGCTATTAGAAGTATTTTTCTTTACTTTTTTCTTTACATTTGTCATAAATTGCTGAGTGATACAACTTTAAGTAAAGCAGAATTGATGGTGTTAAAGTATTGTATAAGCATTAAATGTGCATTTTATTGCACAACACCCTTATTTACATATTTTATTATCATTCATATGTATGCATTCATTCTTATCAGAGTACATTTGGATGAGGCAAAAATGTATGTGAATAACTTGAGCCATTTAAAAAATGGTAAGAGGCGGTCACGAATGTGTTACGAAATGCATAAAGCACTTGTGGAATGGACATCCGATGTGCCGAAGGGCTTATGAGAGCTATAAATAGCTTCCAACTAATCCGTGAATGTCCGTGTAAGTCCCCTTATAACCGACGAATCGCATACGTAGACGACTTAATGCTAAATTTTATGAATATAAAAATACCTCTATAACTAATGAAATTATAATACAGCCATACAGCATCATAATCATCTAGCCCTTATCCAAATTATTTGAGGTCGGCGCAAACGTCTCTTTGACATATTGCATACGATTTGGAAAAAGTTTTTAGGACCGTTACCACATATAAATTTAACGGTAAAATGAGATGTCTCACCGATACTTAAGCTCACTTCATTCCTCTTTAAACCGATCAACAATTGCAATAACATCGGAAGATAAATCAGTAGGGCGATTGCATTAAATCTGCGCCCTTCGGAACCTCTATTAAATAAATTGTCTCAGACCGTGTGAAGCGAGACGGAGTTACGTCAGAACTGCATCTAATGCTCTCCTTAGAAGCTAACGAGCAATCATAATTAGATCTTGTTATGCATTAGAACGCTATGGATAGTTGGTTATTGGTGTACAAATTATCGCAAATACTTATCGTGCAGACGAGATCGTTCGAGTCTTTGATTACAATAAATTTAGTAATGTTGTAGACTTGCCCTCGCATTGTGCAGGTCAGATGGTGACCGGGCGTGAGAAAATTGGAGAATTATTTCGTGAACATTTTAATAAATCGTTTCATATCAAATTTATGTAACCATTAGTTGTCAAAAAATATGATACAGTTATTAAAATCACAATTAGTAACGTCAAAATTAAATGCGGACGATGTAATACGGGTGTTTTTATTACCATAATATTTATGATGGTAGAATTGAATCCATATATATAAGGGGATATAAATTAAATAACGCTGCAAAAAATAATTGACGGACTACTTCTAGATAATATAAAGAACGCAATACAAAGAACCAATTTAAAGTCTTTTGTAAGCAACTGGGAACATTTTGTACTCACTACCTATGACCAATTAGGTAGTAAAAATATTTTTAATCAATAGGACGATACAAAACGTAAAGTTAGTTATATTAGCAACAGAAAAATATTTTTTTTTATTTCACATAAGTAACTATAAATATTATACTTTAGTGACATGTACCGTATGTAAGCATGCATCGTCAAAAAAGAGAATTTGAGGTATTTTGGACCGGCGCCCAGTAGGCTACGTCTGATCTTAGCCGGACGTTCTATGAACTAGCATATCAGCAGATAGATACTTGTCTAGAATCTATAATCTAGAAAGTTTTTCTGGTACTTGTGCAAAAAATGTTTAGATCACAAATTTCGAGACAACTTTTTTATTTTTATTTTTTTCAAAGTTGTTGAAAATTGATGATTTCCTGATCCAGTTAAAATAAGCACAGTATCATATAACCGTTTCGATGTGCAATTCCAATGAAATGTTTGAATAGACGTCAGTACAGTTAATGATATTTATTACTTAACGTCAAAGCCTTGTATTGACCTACAATCGCGTAGTAGGCGTTGATTATTTATAACAGCGGTCAGTAGCACCATCTGATGCAACTTCCTTCACACCCACACCATTGTCGAAAGAATATGCGAATATAAACAATCACTTCTGTTTTGCTGTAATTATATATACATATATGTATGTAGTTGGCAAAAGTTTTTGATGCGTGTTTTAAAAAGTGATTGTTTGCCATCGTGTAAGTAAAAAATCTGGTGTTAAAGGAAGCGAATTATTTCTTCCTCGTTTGTTTCCGTAACTGGATTACAACAGCGGATGCGACATTAACAATTGCTTTAAGGTCGTTGATTTTAAAGCCACAGAACACATGTATGCATAGATATAGTTATAATATACATAGTTTAGATATAATTTTAATTTATTGTTTACTACATTTAGTAGAATAGATAGACGACAAAAAATACCTTTAAATAATATTGCCAAAGCGCAATGCTTGACGATAATAAACTAGTTCATATCCTGCCAATTGCATCTCTGCAGAGTGGCGTACTACATATCATAGTTGGCATAAATCTACTTAAAATATTATTAATTACTGTAGGAGATTGCAGGTTGGACTTTAAATTATTTTAATTACTGTATGAGATGCCAGAAATTATATGACGGTGATAATAAAAGATAAAACGTCATTAAGATTATTTATAACAGCATTAATAGACATATAGTATCGTAAAATTCTAATACTAATATAATATTATAATGGTTATTAATTACTAGCTTTTGACATCGGTTTTGCGCGCTGTATAAGTAACCAGCATTTTGCTGTGTGGAAAGACCGTCAAAGTGTTTCTATCCCTCGGGTACAATACCTTTTCGGAATGGAGTGAACCCTATATGATTTCCTGGTAACATGTGTGCGAAGTTTAAGGATGACAGGTTAAGTAGTTAAAACGTTACAGAACAAAAAACTCATATTCTCTTTCATAATACAAGTTCTATAAATATATTTATTCCTTTAATTTATCATTTTATATCTGAAGTACTATGTAATATGTAATCATGTCAAAATTATCTTAGTTTAACACGATAATAGTAACCCATCACGATCGCAACAAATTCCAATTTTCAAGATTGATATGCTCGGCTAGTTTTGGAACTTTTGACGCAACAAGATTTGCGAAGGCGTTTGATGGCGCCTGATCTCCTACGCATTATACCTATCCGTTAGGGTATCTCCAACACGTTTTACGAGTATCTCGACTTGTCTAGTTGGATTGTTATTATTGATCCTATTATGACATTCCGAAGCGGTTAGAAAGAAAACTGCATAGAAAATGACTTACCGTTTATATAGGTACATTTTATTTAAACTGCAATGGTATTAATTTATATTGGTTTATTAATTTTCAATGTTATGTATTTATAGTGTAAAGGTATCAGATAATATTTTGTATTATTAATTATATTATAATATGAGCTGGTATTATTGCATACACTTAAGAGTGTAATAATTCTAATTGAGGTGAATAGTTTTTAATTTTATAATTAATGATTATGAACGAAATTTTCAAACAATAATTGTATAAAAGTAGGTCAAGATTTTTTATTTTTTTTTATACTATATATAAGAGTTACTTGAGATATAATCAACAATGATTTAATAACATATGACATAGTCTGTAATAACTGTAAGAAGAATATGAGATTATACCCTTCTCAGTAAAATATGTTGAAAGCAACAATGTACAGGATGCTGCGCACTAAATATTAATGTACCGTCCTATTTGAACAGCAGTTATAATAAAATGTTAAGCGGCGAGATCAACACCGTAAAAAAAAAACAGTTTTAAGATGATAGTGCACTGGAAATAGTGGGATGGCAACTTAAAATTACGAGGCTACAGGTTCTATACCTAGTAGTTTGTAATAAATTGAATCAAAGAATACAAATACTAATATTTGAAACACTAGGATGGAATATTATAAAAAATGAATTTGAAAATACTGTTAGAAATGTTTATAGAGCGTGAGTGAACAAAACTAATAGCAACAAAAGCGAATCAAGGCAGGTGTATCCAGCACATCGGTGTCTTCTTATTTAATTCTGGTCTAGATAACGCGAGGAGTCAGCATGCTCCGTATTATCTGCTGGGATGAGAGTTTATCGAACTTTTGAGAACTCTTTAACATTCTGATGGAGAGTAAATTCTTCTTGTTTAAAAATTCTTAACAATCTCTTATATGTCTATTCACTTGTGAAAATATAATCACATATGCAATTACATAAACCAACAACGATAAATATCGGGCGTAGAAAATTAATATGAAGTATCTGTTAATACACTTAAGAGATTCCACGCAATTTTATCAATCTACTACAGTAGCTATGTGTAACCTTTGTCTATTCTTAGCAGTTATAACAATTATTGCTATAATTAATATTGGCTTTACTATAAATGTCTTAAAATAGAAAAACGATTGCCAAGTGATATTGAAAACACATTATAGTACATTAACCCGGCTCGCACTAATTACTAATCGGAATTATGAACAGAGGAGCAAAGTTGATTGGCGTCAATGACAATCAAAGTAGAAAGTGTCCGAGAAGTCATCGACACCTGGTGTTGGGCCAAACAGTGGCCAAGGTCACTGCTATTGGATAATAGATTGACCATCGTAAAAAACAGTTTGTTTATAGTTTTTATATCAAACTTGGGCCAGTGTTGTCTTGTTACTGCAAAACATAGCCACGTGTACTCTCACATTGTGCCAAGCGTGCCGTGTCGCATGCGATTTTAAATAGGATTATTTATTCTAACTGCGCCCATGACTTCCTTTAAAAGTTGTGTTTACGTGGTTTAAGGGTTCTTTGATTTATTTACCCTGAAGTCATTTTGAAAAGTAAATACACACTCCCGGTAAAGATCCTAATATAAGAATTGTTTTATACGCTTTACACGTCAACCATTAGAAAAATACTTTGGTGTCCTTGCCATCTATCTACTGAATGTATAATGTCATCTATAGTTTCATTTTATAAAAAAAAAAATAGCTTGGCCCTTTAACCTTGACAGTATTATAATGGATGAAGCCAAGAGTCAATTCAAATCAATTTGTAACGTGGGTAATAAGTAACGTCGATTTATTTTGTGGATAAACCAAGCGAATCGATTGGTTGATTGCCGACTCGCCGATGCGTTGAGGCGTAAAGAGATCACATGTTTCCGTCTTTATTTAATAAACCATAATGATTTTACAAAAGATTTAGATAACGAAATCTATGCAAGAGTCAATTAATCTAATAATAAAGAGGAACAAATTTATTATTAATATCGTTATACTCTACTAGATGTACTTCAAGTCGGACATGATACCGTTTCAAGGTAAAATTAATTTAGTTTTTTATACAATATGATGGGGTCGTTGATGTATTTATTTTAGTACATTTTTGTTTGAATATAGAAGTCAAAACAAATCTGAATTCTTAAAGACGATTTTATTTTTTATATAAAAACAATTATTTCATATTAAAAATTATTTATATAAAAACTGAAGAATAATGTTTATTTTCTCTCTTACAGTTCACTGATTCCTTTTTATTAGGTTTAACGAAATTGCATAATTTTATTGATTGGAGGTAAATAATTGAGTTGATCCGATTCTTGAGTGCAATTTATTTTAATGTATGTTATTGGAAGCGGTAGCGTTTTGTAATCTATTATGTAACTTCCAATATAAATACTTTTAGATTTCTAGTGATCGTTAAAATCGTAATATATCGAGCCACTGTTTATATAATTGTTATTTTTTTTTTATATTAACCAATTACTTGTGTATATTTTGGTAACATCCTTTAACTGTTACAATTGGTATAACTATTTCATAACGTTTTTATTTAAAGATCTTCATAAGTTGCTCAAGTCTGCGAAGTTGCGTTCGTTACAGATTCCATTGAGCCGGCGATTAGTTACAGACGACCACGAGGTCACTCTTCATGTGACTTTAATTCTGTATTATTTATAACTTATAAGAACATAAGTTGTATAGATAACCTTACTTTCTAGAAGTTTTCCTGTCATTAACCGCCAGTTGTGTAATTAAAATTCAATTTGTTTGACAAATACGCTATTTCGGCAATCAATATTATACGAAAAAACAATGAATCAAGACTGGTCTATGTCTGGACATAAACTTATATATCAAAGTGCCATTTTTTGCTTCCAATCGATGAAATACCAAGGATTCTAATAAAACACTTAACAGATTGCGTGTGCGATACAATTTGACCAGAATGCACTGGATATTGGTTAGCACTTTCCAATGCGGTTTAATTCAATAATTAAATTTATAAGCGATTGGTTCTTCAGTTTTTGTCACGTTTATTGAAATAAATAGTTTTATAATTAATACTGAATATAGTACCTACATGTGTTTATATATTTTTAGATTTTATCTTGCCAAAATTCGTGCCACGTGAAAAATAATCGGCAAAAGTTTTATAGTAATTTTATATATAAAAGTGAATTGCCCCTTGTGTAATAAATGATGAGTCATCACAAGCCCTTGGAGTCTTACTTAACGATTTAACCAAGATTAAAAATCTGTTTCATTTTCAAGGTCAAGAATTATTTTAAATAAAGTATAAAATACTCTATGGAGTATATTCTTGAAAGCAAATGTAAATCAAGATATAAATACAATGTATCTTAAAAAATAACAAAAGTAGCAGTAATTGCCACTTAGGTTTACATTCAAGAGGGAAATAGTGCTAAGTGATATCATCTTGAATATTATCAAAGAAGTATATCACATTTGAGTAATAAAAAGTATTCCATAATTAAATTAGTTTGCATACAAACGATGGCCGTGACAAATGTTGAGTTCGCAAGGCTGATCACAATAATGGCGAAGGAAAAATACTCTAAATCATGCTACCGAATAAATTATTTGTGAAGGTGAAATGTATTTATAGGTTTAAAACAACATGACAAATAAACTAGTAAACTGTTTGTTGTTCCTTATTATTATTTATATCTTAATGTGTTTACCAAAAATATAATCTCTCCAAATGGTATTAGAAGGCAAGGAAGCCTCAAAACATCGACAATCTTATTAAAAGAAAAACTTTTATGCTCACGAATAAGGGTATAATTTTGATAAGGATTATTTCAGAGGTTAGATTTGTGATCATTTAAAGAAGTTATTATATTTTGAATAATAACATTATTTAATAATAACAAGATATAATACGTACACAATTGCACAATGTATTTATGGAATCTTATTCAAATACAAGAGAAGTTAATGAATAGAAAATGTCACAAGGAAATGAATAAAACAACAGAAGCTAGCGATAATACAAAATAAACAAAATGAAGCAAGATGGTGCGGACTAAGATATATTGGACAATAGAACAAGTCTGTGCAAGTCGTCTTGACTGGAGAGGCTTAAGGCATATGCGCATGCGCATTTCAATGGACACGTGAGAACCAAACAATAAGAGACAGTATAAATAGAAACATTAATCAATCAAGATTATAGCGAGACCATGAAATATGTGTTTTCTGAGAGGTCACTACAGATCATTACTGAACTATGGGAACGTTTTGGCGATGCGAACGGAAAAGAAGAGGTACTAAGATGTTATTGGGACAAACGATTGTTCTGAATTTAGTTTATCATTAATTTTTCTTACTTAACATGGCTCTGTGGTATTTAAGAGCAGTTTGAGTTTATCAATTCATTAAAAGATTAATGAAAGATACACATGTTTTTGTGTCTTATGTCTTCTTAAAATATAATGTATTTTAACCATTGCAAATATTATTATTTAAGTTTAGTATGCTTTTTCTGTTACTTGGTAAGATTAAAAAAAAATGTCTAAAAGTAGGAGATCAAGGCTATACCGAGTTGAAGATAATAGTACCACATGGACTAAACGACAATAATTATTTTGAGTATCATTTAATTTAATGGAATGACTGTCTGGAAACGAAAGACAAAGGAGAGGATAAAGAACAAAGCTTAAATACAATGGCAAATCTAATTCGTCAAACTCAATTAATTTAAAGGAGCGGATTTGGTTGAATATCTAAGAATAATATTCGTTTCATTTGTTTATAAATTAGATTTATAGCCGATAGGTCTAGCCGCAAAATCTCACAAATAACATGTTTAACGGACCAAAAGAAAAACATTTGCATATTTATGTGAATATTTGGACCATAGATCACTAAAAGATACTACATAAAAATGTATAAATTTAGTCTAGCGATTCTGGCGTTTTGAAGTGAATTCGTCTGGATTTCATCAAGTTGATTTAAGGTAAGCGTTACGAAAACAAGAGGTGAAAATATAACACGAAGTGGTCTTGCTGTGTCCAGTTTTTTTGTTATAATCCATTAAGAGACATTTTATATAAGAAAGAAAGTTGCATACGCAACATGTAGGAAGTTTTTGCAATGTCATAATATTTCGTTGCTGTAATACGTACGTAATGTTACAAAAGGTTTGAAGGTTAATTTTTTGGTCGTCCCATACAAGCCGGTAGTTAACAGGTTTTCTTTGAATTAAGCTGGAATTGGGAGACAAAAACTGCCGCCAATATTTTTAGCCCACGAGGCCGGTAGCAGCCACTGATTCGACATTCCTGAATGAAAAACTCGCACGACGAGTTCAGATGCAGTGGAAGTGCAGACATCGGTAACACCAAATCGACAACTCTTTTATTTAAATATCGCACTGTTGTTTTGAAGAGACCTAGGTACAAATTTACAACTATTGCTAAAATCCAATACCATGTAAAAATTAAATTATTTTACTATAACCTTTCAAAACTCTTGAATTAAAAGGAAGACACCTTGTTTTGGCTCAAAAGACTAATAACAGTAGCACAACAACAATAGTTATTTATACACAAAAAATAAAATACAAGAATTCTTACTAGAAAACATCGAGATTTAATCTTTCACCTAGCTGGGCATGGCCGTAAAGAAACATTGTCGCATATGTATTATCAATTGCAAATCTAGGTAAGCCACTGTCTATGTGCTTCGCTAAGAATATTCTAGATCATGCAATATTTATCTGACATTGTCGCATTGTGGTAAGTCAATTTGCGCATCAACAAGGCTATTTTCATCCTTATCGTATATCACGACAAAAACGTCATTGGATATGAAAATTCCTTATCTCAAACTTGAAACAGTTTTAAGAATAAAACATGAAACGCAATTAAAGTAGCATCAACAGATAGATTAAATGTATGATTATTAACATCGGTGTTGAGTAACAGATCGGTATAAAATGTATGTGGAAACGTTTGTGCCAAAGGCGGTAGTCAGTAATAATCGGTTGTATCATCAGATATGTCCTCGGTGCGTAGTGAAGCCTACACGCATGTAACTGATCTGATACACAGTTGGCCTTGCTGTGGCGCCAGCGCTGTTGTAAATACTTTCAATATTAACAATATACAATACATCTTCGATTACACAGCCTGTGCTCTGAAATGGTAGCGAGTTCATTTTAAATGGTATTGAATCCTATTAAATATAATGTTATTGATATATTGAAAATGTTATGGATTTAATACTGAACAAAAGTAGATTTAATAAATGTTATATTATTTATAATTAATTTAAATTAACTTATATAATATCAATTATAAATAAAGATGTCAAATATGTACATTACACAATTTTTAATATAGTGAAAATAATTGTAAAATTGTACGTGGTAGGGTACACGAACAAACAAACATGGTAAAAATATCAAATGAGTTTTATTCAAATTAGTGTGGTGATAGATTCTAATAATCTATCTTTTGAGTCAACATAACATCTAATTTTAGATAAATTAACAATGTGTCGCCGTACAGGTGAAATCGCGTGCAACAGCTAGTTCTTGAATCACGACGTGGGCGATAAAGGCTGAATTTTTCGCATTGGACTTGTTGAATTTACTTCCTATTCGTGTCAGTGTGTGTAATCCTATTTATATATAAATAAGCTTGTATATTTATTTATAGACGTATTCAAAGATATTTGACTATAAACCCATTATGCATATTTTAAATGACTTAACGTAGGTTTATTGAAGCTATAGTAAAGTAGCATATTAAATAAATTTGATGGACATACGGATAATTCCTTTGAAGACATAATAAAATGATTAATTTAAAAACTCTGCTCATTTTACACAATTACTTAAGTAATATATAAAAAATAATGTATTTTAAGTCTGCATCCATAAATAAAGTACTAGGTCGTTGCCACGGTACCTACTAGGTCATGCATACGTTCCTCTTTAAATAAATATTATACAAGTTTCTTAACATTCACAGCGGCTTAAGTATTTCAAAGTTTGTATATTATATAACGCTTTGTGAAATAATGTTACACTTAGAATATATATAAACTAATACGAAATAACTTATCTTAACATAACGAAACCTTCGAAACTTTATCATCTTAAAGATCGTTTAAATATTCATTAAGTCCTTTTAAAATCGACGATGTAACAAAAATAAATGATTACTTTTGGTTTAAAATATATTGCTATTAATAAGTAAATAATGCGATTCGACGGCATTTACTGGTAATATTTTCTATCTTTGTGTGGCTTTATGACGGGGCGAAACGTGCGCTCTTTATAAATGAATGTACACAATCTAGGTAGTTAAGCGGAGTAGTTAGTTTTATTTTCTCTGTGTTTACTACTCAGTTCTGTTATGAATATAATACAGTATTATATCTTGACTACTATTCTAGTTTTCTCATCTTTATAGATTCTACCTAAATAATGCATTGGTTTTTTTTTTTGAGTCAGTTTTAATTTTGTTAATTTGTAAGACTGGTGGCTGATGTTAACTGGGCAACTATATAGATTTTCAAATATGTTATGCATTTTATATCGTCTGTATAAATATGGTCCCCCTCTTAATACACACCTGCTGTAACATAAGGCGATGCGCTTGGCTGCGTGAGGGTCGTTAAAGTTGGAGTGACCTCCCAAAGTCTTAAAAACATGATCATAAAAAAGGTCTTGATAAACAAGGGGCGAATAAGAAGGTGAAGGTGGTAATAATAATTATTGGTATATATTTGTACAATAAATAATAATTCACAATCAATACAATTAAAAAACACATTATAATAGCACAGATCAGACAAAATAATAACACAAGTGCTTATCAGAAAGCGCTGTTGAAATTGCGAAATTGTTATCGAAATTGTATCAACAGTTTGGATAATAATTAAAATTCAACGCGAACATTTTTGGGAGGTTTACGTAATAAGCCATTTACGGCCCGTGAATACGAATTGTCTGTTTGCATACGTTTAATTACTTAACGTTAAAAAGTTACTTAAACTGTTGGATTACTTTCTCTGTTACATAGATTAAGATATTAAAATTTCGAGTCACTGAGCATCTATTATTTTCTATTTCATTGTAACAGTGTGTTGTTTATAATTTAATAACTAGTTGGATAAAAATCTCTTATCTTCGGTTAAGCAATGGTGATTCAAGTGAGGTTCCGGTGGTCGTATGTAGACATTTTAAATTTGCTGATTGAACTTCGGGGTTAAGCTCTCTTTAATAATTATTATAATGGATATAATAATAAGTACCTCAGATTGAGTTATGGTTGCGTTTAGAACAGGCTTTGGAAGTCAGGAAGCTGGCTCCATATATGTGATAGGTACTTAACTGACATGATTTGAGAAAGTATTGAATTCAAATCTACTTACCCATAAGACATAACAAGTATGTAATACATGATCACACATAGGTTAGAATATATATATTAATAGTTCTTGCTCTGTTGTGTGTTAGTTGGAGACTAATAATTTTTATTTGGTCAGAACATTATCTTTATAAGCTCATGATTTACACGCGACTCTTATCTAGATGGCCCTTCCGGTAATTACAAAAGTGTTTCGCATTAATCTTCAAAATTGGAGTAGCTGTTCAAGTTGTCGCATCATCATTTTCATTTGAAAATTAATAGCTACATATAACAATATTTTGTGAATAAACTTCACACAGTTTAATTAAGTCAAAGATCGTCTATAGCTTATCAAAACGACCCACAGGAATCCAATTTCTAAAGGATTCATAAAACTAAGCATTTTATTTCTTACTGGTTTCACAAATACAGCGAATGTAAATTACATTCAACCACGAGTTGTGAAGCTAACAGAGATTGTAAAAACAGCTTCCACAAAATCAAATAAACTTTACTGTAATAATATATGCTATCGTTATAGAATACCTAGTTTATACTTTTTTCTCTTGTATTTATATAGAACAGTATTTTCTTCCAGAATGGATGGTTTATTACAAGTGTAGTCAATTGGACAAAACTATTATTCCTGTCAAAAATTACTGAGTATTACTAGTAAAAACCTTAAGAAACACTTCATAAAGCCTCAGCAAGAATTGAAATAACGGGTGTAACCGGATGAAATTGTTAAGTCGATAATATACCTATAGTATTATGAGACGGTTGTAATTTTTTTGGCCGTGTTGAGTTTTAAATAAATACATTAAAAATGTCTCTGTAATGCAGTTTAATTTATGTCAAATTAATTTAAATACGATGCTCGAGAGCTGTCACTTTTGTTCTTACGCTAAATGGAAACAAAAATTGCTTTTAATTTATTTCGTTAACGAGCATGTCCTTTTCAATTTGTAACATTATCACTATACAGAAATTGAATTGTTTCAAATAAGCAAAACAATATTTTAAACATTATACCAATATTCTTATTCTTACTAGCTGTGCCTGCGACTTCGTACGCGTAGATTTCGATTTTGTTAAAATTCATCCTTTGTACTTACACATGTATGTAAAAATTATAACCCTTCAAACTGGTAAGCAGCTATGGTACGAAAATAAGAGATTATTAACTTCTTTATTTGTTGTTAAAACAAAGACAAAATGTAAAGTGAATCCCATGACAATATATTCCCGAAATCTGCATCCAAATCGATTAATCCGTTTCTGAGATTAGTGTGCGCAAACATACAGACAAACTGAAAAACCATTGTTTTGGGTTCTCTTGCTCTTATAAAGGCCTCCTATGATGTTTTTTTTAATATTTTCCATGTACAGAAATGGATCAGTGACAATTCTATTATATGTATAGATTAATACGAAGATGAGAAAGAAACTGTTGTTAAAGTTAATAGTTTCCAGAGATGAGCTAACAGACTTCTGATGTGATCTTTTGTAATGTTCTTCACAGAACGAATAAAACTTCAACAATTCTTGTTCCATTGACAGAACCACTCTATTTTATTTACTAACTACGATTGCACAAGTTCCCGCACGCTTCTTCCACACAGGAAATGTTTAATACTCGTCGTGACGGTAAAGTTTTTGGTTACTATCTTTTTTTTGATGTTCGAAAAAAATATACATTCATATGCTTGTGTAAGCTTGATATGTGATTCAAATGTTAGCTAACCATGGAATACCCATACAACTGGCATTAAAAGAATGAGGCTTGTCGAATATATACAATAGAAATAAAGAATGTTTGTATTTTTTTTTATCGTAGCAATAATTTAAGTCTTTACAAATGTAACAAATGAATATAGAAATCTATGTGCTTCTATCGGCACATAATAATATATACTATATTAATCGACTCTCTATGTTAATTTAATGTTTAGAAATATTTTAATAATATATCAATTTAATTAAATCAAGGCCTTGACAATTAGTAATCTGTTACCGAATTCCGCAATTTCATTTACATTATACGAACTTTCTCAAAACATATATGATATTTTTTTTAATATATTTTATAATATATCAACGCGGACAGTCAGGTTAAACATCGTGCCATTTACACCTGCAGCTGCTTCATATAGCAAATTACGAGCTAAATGCTACGACATTTGAAACAATTCTTATAGTAGCCGTATGGCACATTTTAGGAACAATAAGAAACTTTCTTAGTTTTAAATCTAAAATTATATTATTAAATAAACAGTAGAGTTTTTGGTTGATCGAAATGTGTAGAACTAGGGTCATTGACTCATCTGCAGGGTTGATGTTTTAATGTATTTAAAGTCAAACATTGTTAAATTTCATTTAAAAAGAGCAACAGTTGAGTTTCTGGCCAGCTCTTCTCAGCAGACCAGCATTCCGAGCTGGTGGTAGGTTACTCACAGACTGACTATACTGACCAATTTAACGAAATTGACGATTCAAAAGTGCGTGTAAATGCCTACTTGAATAAAGATATTTTGAATTAACTTTTTTAATTATAATGTTTTAAACTAAAACGTGTTATTTAATAAAATGTGTTTAAGTGCTCATCCACATGCCCCTATCCCATCGTTTGGGGTCTTCTTAATATAACATTTTTTTTTCGGTCTTCTATTATACTTCATTTTGAAGACTTGCATTTTTTTGGTAGCTCCCTTCTCTCTTTTTCTTATAATCATCCATAATTGTAGTTAGCTTTTCTTGTTCCATGTTTTTCATTTCGATGAATTGAAACAATTACTTCTCATCTCTCCTATCAGCGTCGTTACTTTCAAACTACCTCTTACATCTCTATTTCTTACTTTATCAATTCTCTTCACGTCACACACCCAATTAAATATACCATTTTGAATAACACGAACCGTAGTATATTAAAATATTATAATGAGAGATAGTGAATACTAAATAATATAAGAAAATAAAAAATGTGAATACCTAATATCTATTTGCCAAAGAAACCTGCAACATCATAATATATAAAAGCTTCAACAGTTACTTCAATAGCCTTGTTATGTTCCATCAAAACGTTTACCGTGAATCGTTTCCGTTATTTTTTACTACAATATAATCTGCGTGAGAAATATGAATAAAAATATAACTATTACAAGTTATACTGTACCAAGTTAAATTGTTAATAATATTCAATAAAGAGGAGCTTTAAGCTATAATATGACACTTACGTGAGCCGCGACGTAACATTTCTCGTATAAATTTAACATAAAACTGTAAGCGGCTAGTTCACGCTAACTCGCACTTTCTACCGACACGGAGTCAATATTTCGGTGGACTTTCGAAGATTATTTAAAATTCTGATGAGATATAAAACGACCTTGTCGTAACTTGGTCCTTATATCATGTCCCGAATTGTGAAGTCATGATTCATGATAGCAATTGATATGTGACTCATTGTTAAAATACATTCGCGTGCCATACACACTATTGTATTGTATGAGCGTGTGCTGCTAATAGTTGGTTGAAGACAGAACAAGAAATAATGGGTGACTTAATTGATTATCTTGTTACATCATTTAGTTAGACATCGAATTTAGTTAAATAGTAAGTAATTAATTCAATGTTTTTTCAAGATTAATTTTTAACAAATTATTTATTGAGTTATCAAAATAATCTTAAAAAATATACCTAGAAACTATACATTATATTAAAAATATATATTTTCACATTTTATTTTGTATATGCTTTAACAATTCATTTTAATATATCATAATAAAAGCCATAAAATTTTAACTTCACATAATATGAAAAAGTGAAATCATCAAATTAATTAATTAATAAGATTGAAATGAAGGTAAATTTTTGTTGAATAAATACGTGATTAAAAATATAATGATTCGTGAAACTTTGTGATACATTTAACTAATTAAGGAACTCAGATTTTCTATTAAATTCTTGTTAGTCTGGATATCTGCAATGTCATGAACAAAAAATGTGAACGGTTTTTGATCTCGATTTCACTAGTGGTACATGAGAAAAAAAGTTATACTTGAATAAGACATACATTCTACCGATAGACTGTAGTGGGTGGTCTTTTAATTGATGATTGTTATTGAGATGGCTTTTTATTTTTATAAATTAATAGATCTGTATTTCGGACATGTCCTATTTTAATTCTAAGTCTGATAAGTTTTACAATAAGAATTAGCAAACAACAAAGTTACTTGTTAATTATTTGAAAATCTTGGTTTAAATTGCAGTGTTATAGGTCAAAAATTATATTGTTATCTTAATTTTATAAATCTTTTATAAATGTTTATAAAAGCACGTAGAAAGTTACAATAATTCTTCTTAAAGTATGTTCTTCTTATTAGAATTCGGGTAAAAGAAAACAATTTGTATGTCAAACGCTATCCGTGCAATAATAACAGGCTTTGTCGTTGACATTTGGATTACTAAATATCACAAAAAAATGATTAAATATTTTTTTGAAGAAAAATTGATTAAAAATTTTTCAGTGCAAAAAAAAATCTATTTCATGTATCTAATATAATATAAACATATTATCATTAAACAATGATTTAAGTTAAATATACGAGAAAAACAAAATCATATTTAAAACATAAAACACACAAAACAATATAGAAATTTTCCATTTCACTATGAAAATTTACATAAAGAAATACCACCTATAAACTGACCGTAAATAATTGCTACGGCGGCCGCTGCATAGATTTTATCAAGGCATTACACCAATGTACGCATAATTCTAATACTCTGAAGCGAAACTACAAACTTTACACGATTGTTCACTTTCGCACCAAACCATGTTGAGGAATTAATTATAGGGCATATTATATACGTTATATTATATGATATTTGTAACATGGATGTATCAAACTCAAGTCTTGTTTTGTTGTTCTACATAGATGATTTAATGCACGGAAGAGAAAAATAGGAATACAACAAACAATATAAATAAAGCTCAAATGACTCCTGTATATAATATTAATAGTTTCCGTGAAGAGTTGAAGTATTTATAAGATGTTATATGAAACGTGAGAATCAAAGTATTTTATATTCTTTGGTTAAATGATGTTTATTAACATTTTTTGGTCGCATGAGAAATGTAATTATTGTTATGACTATCACATTATAACACCATTCACAACTTAGTTTACGTAAGTTTCCAATTATTGTCCATTGTTAATATGTAAGAAATGTTATGAAGTTTGTGATTCTGTTATACAACACCCTGTAAATTCAGTTAATGATACATAATCATATTATTACTTTCTTAACATTAATAGTTTGTTTATATTGGGAAAAAAAGATATTTCTTTATTATTGCTATTCCTTATATTGATCACGTACAAACAAATGCAGTAAGAACTGTTAATAAAGGTATATAGATATAAAGATACCAGCTAGACTATCTTAATCCTAAAGATAAAAGATAAGATTAGAAAAACAATCATATAACTCAATTGAATTGTCTAAGAGGCCATAAATAGCGCTGTAATTATGAGAAAGTAAGATAGATGGCTTTCAATTTAGTTTGAATGAATGTATCGTTAAAACGGAATTATTTCTAACACAATATAATTACGTCATCAAAAAGTTCGATACATCATGTTAATGGAAAACGATCGGAAGCTTATGAAAACCATTGTATTTTTAATTAAAACAATTTAATTTATGTTACATACTGCCTAGTTAGTAACTATTTGGAAAATAAATTAATTCAAAACTGATGAAAAATAAGATTAAATTATATGAGCAAAAGTATTTATAAGAATCGAACAAAAGCAGACCTGTTAATGCTGAACTGGGGCAATAAAATTGAAACCTCAATACTGGACCTTCAATGAGAACCTGTTGCCAGATGCAGAAAAAAGCAATAAAAAATTAAATATTTACACCGTGAAAATATTTATAATGTTGCATAAACTCTGTCCTACTTTACTAATTATGCATTAATAATTTTATTGGAGTAAAACTTTTTAAATTTCGCTAATTATGAACTGGAATTTAAACTCATAATAGAAAATATTATTTGTATTTATTTAATGTTTTGCATTATACTCAGTACGGTAGAATTAAAATATATATGAAAAATAAGTTGATGTAAGCTATATTTGTAAAAAGTTATATAATATCTATAAAATAATTAAATGACACAACACAAAATATGTAAACATAAATAGAATTTATCATCATTCAGATTACTTATATAAGTGTGTTTGTTTAAAGAAAGTTCTTAAAAATATCTTTTTATTTGAAATTATCTCATCATGTTTAGTCATGTTATGATGTTATCATGTTTTCGTGTTTAGCCATGTAAAAGTTCTTAAAAAATTTAATGTATGATAAATTTATCTATAACTCTAGTGTCTTTGCAACCTTCCGGAATGGTATATATAGTAATTGGATTACATATGTATAAATATTTTTTTACAAATTTGGCGTGGTAGGAAGCTTAATTTAACAGACCATACAAAAAGTATTCATACATTGTGAGTATGCAATTAAACCACCAACACTAGTAATATATAATTTTAAAACTAATAACTGTATGTATGTTGCAAACAAAATTTAGGTGTTTTTTGTGGCGAATATAATATGAATATGAACTAACACTAATTTTAATATGAACTAACACTTTGATAACTATAACGAATAGACGAAGTATAAATATTGCAATGCATTATCTATTATCCGTGGGTCATTGAACTCGTCATATGTTTAAGGGCCAGAGGCTGAGGGGAGACATTGAATGGGAAGGAAACGAATAGCGTAACATTGATTTACTGTCGCCGCCTTGTGACGGATCAAGTATAAAACAAATATTATACACACTGTTTAAGAAGGAGAAAATAATTCATACGTATCAGAATATCAATTTTATTTGGATCTTTCGCACTGACATTTATGTTAATCTATATATGACATATGTTTTTATTACACATGTATGTACATTCAATAACACTAACATTTAGGGAGGGTTGTTATGTTATCGATTTTTTTAGGTAAACATGTCTTAATCAAAAATAGACTACGTCGAAACCAGCTCACGATATGGAATACCTAATAAGCGGATCGGTTTAAGAAATCTCGTGCGCTAACCCGCCACAAGTCAATGACTCTATGCCGGTTAAGCTGCGCTTGCGCAGGCTTATTGTTATATAGCGGGTACTTGTTCCTAGATATAATTCAAGGTCAACTTTTAAAAGAAAGATCATCAAAATTTATTATATATTATAGTATACATAGATATATAGTGATACATAGTCACTTATATGTATCACTATATATCACTTATATAGATATGATGAAGCCTTAAGAAATTATGAAGAACCAATGTTACATAAAAATAAAAGGTTGTAATTATTTCACTTGTTACTTAGTGCTGATATTGACTTATACACATAAAATTTTTAAGAAAAGTCTTGCTATAAAAAACAACTCACATTGAAAATAGTTATAGAGTTTAGTACCTACATGAAGATATTATTACATTTTTTAAATATATACCTAGCTATTGCAACTGCAATAAGTTTAGGAAAGTCATGTTTTGCTTTTTTTTTTTAATAATACATATTATACTAAATATACAACATAATTAGACGAATTTGTCCTTAAATATTAACAAAAAAAAAAATCGAATAAAAAGAAATTGCAAACAACGCAATAGAAAAGTACAAAATAAGTATATATTTTATATTAACATTCTTCAAATATGTTTGAAAATATCTATAAACATATATAGCCATGTTAAAACAATAAATTTTAATAAATATAGAATGAAAAATAAACCGCCCATATCGGTTTATATTTCATTCTATATTTATTAAAATTCCTTATATATTATAACTTCTAGAAATACTTCTCGGAATTTATTGATACTGATAATGAAACATAGTATTCGTTATATCATAAAAAAATTCCTAGAATCAAAGTAATTACATCATAAAGTTAAAATCAGCAATTATACCAAGAAACAAACTTGCATACTTTTTCCTGACACGATAATAAAAACAGATAGACCAGTGTCTATTGTTTTATATTGTGTTTTTCCAACTATATTTGAATATAGTTGTTGTATCTAGAAAACCTCAGTCTCTAACGTCTTGAATATCGAGTGAGTTCATAGTAGTAGAAAGCGTGGGTGATCAATTCATGGCATCTGTGAGATCTGCACCATTGTTCCGCCAAGTTTAATTAGTGGCGAAAGTCTGGTGCGTGAAAGTTTTCACACATGTATCTATCGTGGGACTCCCATTGTTTTTGGTGTTACGTACGTGTTACGTTTCAAGGTCAGCAAGGATTATTTAACTGTATAATAAACGTAATTTTATATTCAATTTCAAGTATCTAGTGGCAAATAAAAATTTGCTATTAAGGAATTGTTGAAAATATACTTATTTTGCGGGTGCTGCGGTTCAACGCTGGTTCTATGTTAGATTGTCCTTTTTTTTACTACTGGTTTTTGCTTGGCAATAACTTATCGAATTCCTGACGTAATTTTCTTTACTTAATATATTTATTTATAACACTGTCATCTGTAGGTATCTCAGATATAATATATTTGAAGTATAATTTATTTCTGTTCTCAAAAATTTATCGATTACTTGATGACGTTTCTGTATGCTTTGCTATATTGAGTATTTTAGAAATTAAATTAGTTAGAAATTAGGTATAGAATTATACATAAAATCTATGTAGGTAGACGATTCTTACCTTATTTTCTTATAATTTATCTTATTGACTAAGAATTCTAAAATATTGTCCATTATTTAATTGACGACAATTAAGTTTTTTTTATAACTTTAATATCTTGAATAATCATTAAAAGCATAAAATTACGCCATTTGTAATTGTTATTACACTCTAATTACAGATGATTTCCATTGTATTGTATTTCTCACCGACATCATTAAGACAAGGTCTTTTAAACTAAATTAAGTACAAAAACATCTAAAGTCACTGCAAAATAATCTTAATATGAAAATAATACAAAATTATAATTCTAAAAATAAGTATAAGTAACTAATCATCAGGATACAGATCAGGAATAATACCAAAACACAATTATTTATAAAATAATAAATTAATTTAAAGGTTCAAGCTCAGTTTCAAGCATGTTCAAAAAGCTGGTACTAATATCAATATTGTAATTAAGCAATGATTGAATAACAATTATTAACAATAATTTACAAGGAAATTTCAACTTAATTTTGTTTCTTTCGAGTAATGATCGAAAAATTTCTATTTAATTTTGTTTCTTTGAAGTAATGATCGAAAAATGGATATAATGAGGCAGAAAACTGATAACTTGAACTTAATGATTGATTGAACGACAACCAGTAAGTACGGAGTTATTATAATATATTTATAACAATTAGTTCAAATTAATCTGGAAGCAATAATATTTAAAGAATAGGAGTCTCTTTTATTTATTACTGACTACTCAAATTAAAAAAAAAAGGTAGAGTAGGATGCCGAGATACAAAGAAAGGGACATTCAGTTTAATCCATCTGATGAGGAAGAATACAGTTGATAATAAACTTGCGTGATACGATAATTATGTATTCTAAATATTGTTTAGTGTCAATAGTCCGAGTTGAATTGTTTTGTAAAGAAATGGCAAAATCTTTTGTTTTTATTTGTATAATGAAAAAAAGAACATTGAGAAGAGAAAAACGACTCCGTTTAGACAGCAATTATTAACCAAAAAAAATAATAAATGTCGTGAGTATGAATAATTATATTGTTACATGCTTCATTTTCTTCGACACACAATATTCTCCATGTTTTTATTATTGAAAAGTGTATAAGATGAAAATGATTTCTCTTAGACCAATTAATAATAGCCAAAGAAATACGAGAGATAGTCCATTTTCCTTGAAATTTGCATGACAATAATTAGAAAAGTAAGTATATTTTCTGTATAAAGTTTTAATATGTAGATTGACAGCCGCTGTTAATCGTGAGTAATTGTCATACAATTTATAGGTTAATTAAATTAACAAAAATAACTGAAGTAATTGTAACTCAGAGTAAACATTATTTGGATACGTATCAGAGAGTCAAAGTTAAAACATCTGAACAGGACATGAATGAGTGAGATACAACGCGTATAAGAGAGATTGATTGAATTAAACCGCCAAGTTCCCCTCACCCGCTCGGATCTATATGTAGCGTACACATCAATTTAGGTAATTGAACACTGTGGTGAACGAAATTGATGAATGAAGATATCAGAAGATTGCGTGTGTGCGTGTCTGTATACCTTAATTATATCTTATATATAATTAATAATCAGAATGTATATATATGCAATTATAATAACCATCAGATATAATTTATTAATACATGTTAGAACGATTTTTATCGTTAGTAAAATTACTTAATTGTTTAACATAAAATACAAGATCCGCACTCAACACTTATACCAAAATAATAATGCACTTGCGGAAGCTTGTAGGAAATTACCCAATAAATTCGCT
This sequence comes from Napeogenes sylphis, assembly GCA_959347405.1. Classification (NCBI taxonomy): domain Eukaryota; kingdom Metazoa; phylum Arthropoda; class Insecta; order Lepidoptera; family Nymphalidae; genus Napeogenes; species Napeogenes sylphis. The sequence goes on along the minus strand of OY365778.1, from coordinate 19,648,057 downwards.
ATAAAACGGCAATAAAATCATCAATATAGACCTATCAGGAGGGTTTCACCAGTTCTGCGTAACCGAGTGATTCGTACCGCAATAAAGTACGACGTACACTGAGCTTAGTAATACGTTAATATGTAACAACACACTTAAATAATTACAAATTACCAATGTTGCTTTAAAATAAACAGATTTCATGGGAGATAAATAATCCATATATGGGATGGGTTAATATAATATTAAAAAATAAAATATTTAAAGTATGTGGAACATTATTACTTTCACACATTTAAAGATTTCCATCATTGCACCGACAACTTTCCAATACAGATGTGCAAATGCGAGTGATGATCATTTTGTGCAATGATTCCGCGTCGTCATGCACAATCATGTTTAATACTGGGAAAGTTCGGAGGTACAGACATCATTTAAAATGGAAAAATGATTAACAGGTAACATTTATGACAAGTGAAACTGGATTCGCTGCATTGTAATTACAACAGATGTGAATGATTTTTGAATGCGAATGAGTTTTGTGTCCCCTACTACTTTTTACTTTTCACTTTTACAACTAACTTAGCGTTGAAAATATCAAGAGAATGGAGGAAAACAACAGAAGAGAGTATCTATCTACCTAATTAAAACCAACAAATGAAGACTCATCATTAAAGGTAAACAGATGGTAGGAGACAACACTTTGAATACAAAGCAGTCTTATACTAATAAGGAAATTAACGGAAATTTATTTACGTGAAAAGATTTCTATTAAGTCAATTAATATTGCAATAAAGGGATTGCATTGATATTTTCCTATCAACGGTAAGAACAAAGGATAATTTAAATGGAAATTGTACGATGACGGTGTAGAATTTATTTGCTTTATGTATAAAATTGTAAATATAAAATAATTTCCTATTCATAAATAAATAAATAAATGCTAATGAAAAAATAATAATAATGCTTCGAATAGCTTATTCATTTATTTAGTCCGCAGAGATGCTTGCCTGAAAATATTTATTTAAAATGTTTTCTCTCGATTGTAAATAGATTTTTGTAAAATAATTGTATTACAATTATATTACCAAATAGAATAATCGACATGTTTTAATATTATATAGTTGATAACAGTCTTTGCTCAAGGTTTTTAACAAAAATGAAGTAAAGAAATTATACGTATTTAAAAGATAAAAGAAAAATTACATATACCTTACTATTAAAATTAAGAAACTAAACCTTATATTACATGCTGACAATAAATTCATGACTGCCTTCCTTTTCCATACGAAAATAATATTACGTTTTTAAAATAAATGTAATGTTAAAAAATATGAAGAACAGAGCCGTTTATTTGCATGTCTTATCCTGCCCCTCGTCACTATTTAAGTGCAATAAACATTAACTCTCAAGTGAAGTGTACTGATAAAACACAACCTTACTAGCAAGGCTGTCTTCAATAAGAACCCACTAACCTAAAAAATCGCAAAACTTGCTACGTACCATATGTGTTAAATATCACCGACGAAAAACAACATCTATTTATAATATTAAGTCAGTTACTGTCATTACTTTAGATGTACTCTGGTATCAATAAGCTTAAATAAATGCATTTATAAATAGAATTTATTTAAAAACCGATAAAGGCCTTAAAAGTACTTAAAAATAATTGCAAAATTACGTGTTCGTAACAGTCAATAATCACATAGGACTCATTTGGAACCTGTTTGTCGGCCTTCATAAAGGTCTTCATCTCCTTATCGCATTAAAACTGAATGATACGATTAAAAGAAAAACCTGTTATGACCATCGGAGGCGTGTCAACCTAATTTCATGAAGGTTCATAACACTTCATAAACGTAATAAAGTGATTTAAGATAAGAATTATAAGTTAATAAATATTTAACAGTGTTAATACTAAACTTCATAGTAGGTAGTGGTCTTACGAGTCTTATCAAGGTAGATACAGCCTTACTGACCTCTCTTTGGACCGACGTCACTATTATGAATCATATTGTAATTAAGAATAAACAACCCATTATAATAATAAATATCATAAGGCGGCGCCTTTAAAGATAAGATATATCATACATACCTCTAGGACGTCGGGTAGGTAATAATAATTTAAAGAAAGAATATATAACCATAATAAATACATTAAAAAGTTTGTTTGTTGTTGTTGTTTCAAGGATTGTTTTATTTCTATTTTTATGGTATAATGATTGTTTTGTATTCAAGATGTACTTAATGTATTACAATTATTAAATACGGGTAATTAGCATGTGTAGACATCGAATGTCGAAAACATCTGCTAGGCGACAAGCAGACAGTTTGTAAATCGGTCGAGGTTGGTTCGATCCTTATAGACGTAATGTTTCGGTTACGATAGTTGTTATACCATATTTTACAAATTGTAGGATTTTTAAACTAAGTTTATCGTTTTAAAAATCAATTAAACAGTTTAATTTTATACTTCTACACTTGCATGAAGTTATTTTATTTACATGATATTCTAATAAATAAATAAATATATAATAAAACGTGATTAAAAATGTTAATATAATCTCAAGCAAAATTTTGGTAGTGGGAAAGTTAAGTTAGGAACCACCAGTAAAGATACAAGGTAATGTACAACAGGATAAGAAATAAGTAAGAATTTAAGAATTAAGAAAAGTCACAAGTCTTCTAATACTAATTGACACAGTCCAATAAGTATAATACAGCAAATTTAAAAATGTAATTTTAAAAGTCTCCCACGAAATTAACAAGTCACACGTGGTTCTATATTTAGACACTAAATGAATAGACTGTAAACGCGAAACTTAATTGAAGGCAACATCCTGTACTGGGTTGTAAGTTCCTTGTAATGAAGAGAAATGGAACATTTCATTAACCTTGTTAAATCTTTAAATTATGCTATTTCAAACGATAAAAATATTATATTTTTGCACTGTAGAGATAAGAATGATCCTAATCCGTCGAGAACACTCTAATTTGATAAGAACGTTTTTCATATAGTAGGTAAATAATGTTTAGCAAACCTTGGTTGAAGGTAACATCCTGTTGATATTAACTTCCTTAGAAACATTTTCCTGCATTATAACCAACACTGATTACTGTGTCACAAAAAGTTGTATTAATTTCTTCCGTGGAACAATTATTCATTGTTTGCGATATGCTGAGAAAGTTTGGAACCAATTATAATTCTTATATAAAAATAATAGTAAAAGTTTTAAAAATCATTTTTAAAATAGTTGTCTTAACAATAACTCATGTAATATAAGGTTTTTCTCCAAATATATATTTTTAAAAGGTTCAATTCGAAAATGCATTAAAAAAAGCATTTTATTTTATTCTGTTGATTTAAAAAATGGCGGAGAAACGAATTATTTTGAACGGACTATAAAAAAGAGTATAATATTTTTATGACTACCAATCCATACCGCGTTCGTCTGGGGACGGCAACTGAAAGGGCAGATTTTACTTACCTTTATTACAACTATCAAGTGATTGTGTATTACTTTATTTGTTTTTAATATCATAATTCAAAGTGATCGAATAAAATTTTTGGCTGGTAGCAAAGTAAAAAAATCGAAATAAAAACCTCAAGAGTTAGAAGTAGACTAACTCTTTCCACTCTTTTTACTTTCGTTTCCTTGGATATGTAACTTTCAATGCATCTGATATAAAAATAAACATCGCCTGTCTATGCAATGATATTATCTTCAGAATATCGTTTCAGAACGCATGCATATATTTTATCTGATCATCGAACGTCAAATGCGCATCGCACTCTTCACAGATCACGTGCATGAACATATTTCTTAGATAAAGTTTTTTATATTAAAACGAAACTGAGCGAGGAAAAGATATGACGTGTAATTATTCGCTTGTTTTTCACGGTTGAGTAATTATTATTAAACAAATTATTAATAATATTCTCACTATCGTAATTACATTATGAATGATTTGCATAAACCTCAAGTTTATACGGCTGTAAGATTACCAAATCACATAGAATGTTAGTACCTAAGTGCCTAATTTCCGTAACGGATTTTACCTGCGCATTAGGGGAATGATTCGACATTTAAGACCAGATTTTTTATTGTGTTTATTATTTATGTGAATTAAGTACCTAACTTTTTTAGAACTCGGGATCTTTTTTTTATATATAATGGTTTGTTATGTATAACAAATCCACTGAACTGTCAAATAGTGAGTGACATTGGTAGGTGTTTGGAAAGTATCAATACATACATTATTACCAGATGATGTCAGTGGTGAAGCATGCCTTTCTTTAGTGTCACTTGAGTTAACAACGGTGCTTAGACAAATATCTTCATGCTTATTGTTTTAATTGTGCTATTAAATAACAAAGTTTCAAGTATCTTTATTTTTTTAATTATTTTTCTAGTATGTAATTTTTTCAATCTAGATAGCATTTTAATTTAAACAAAAAATACAACTGATATTACATATTTCATATTCACTTAAAACTTGTATTATTTAAATAAATTATTTAAAAATATTTTTCCACTTCTAATGTAACTTAAAACTTTTATATATTTGGCTTCACAATACAAGTTTTTACTAACAGAAATGATGTGACAAATGACTAAGTTTTTTGGAAAGAAAAATAATGTTACAAGGAAGTGAGGGATTGGTAATTGAAGACTCAGATGTCAAACTCAGAGGTCAGTGGCAAGGTCAAGGCAGGCCATAAGACCTTTAGGTATGTCTATTGCATACAAAATGAATCATTATTGCTTGTATGAATGATACATAAGTATAGGAAAGAGTTTTGATTTTATTGTGAAATAATAATTATTAATGCAAACATTAGATTTATATTTATTTTATGTGACTTTAATTATTTACTATAATGAGAATCAGAGTTGAAGTTGTCATAACAATTGAATATATTTCAATATTCAATAATATATATATACATATACTATAACAATTGTGGCCTCCCTCTGCATTTGTTAAAATTTACAAATCTTTCATCAAATTTTAACAAATCTTTAACTCATTTTAATTGCCTTATTGATTTAAAATATATTTTTTAAATCATGTTTGTTATTGAATATGTCAGAATAATAGGTTGTACTGGGAACGGTGATCGGCTGACATTGGCCAGTGCAACCTGGTCAGAACATTTAAAAGTACGTGATACCGTATAAGTATATTCTACTTCCCATTTATAGCTTAACAATAAATTATAAAATGCATCAGGTTCAAAGCTAGTAAGCTTTATATTAAAAATAAATTCTACCATTAGCATTTAGGCGGTGTGTTTAAAGATTCATAAACCCGATAAAGTTTTTTTAATAATAATATTTGGAATCATTACTACTGGTTTGAGGTCTCAATCTTATTTTATTCGGATAAGTTAGCAAGTATAATATCAATGGTCAAAAACTTGTTAAAATATTTGACATGAATATAAAATTTTCTGTTATTTAATAAACAAATCCATATCTTTATAAATGGCTTAATTACTCACCATTTAAATAAAAAAATATATACACTGTTGATATTACTTGTTTACCTTAGTAAACAAGTAATGTATATAATAAGTAAATAAACATGAGAAACATGAATTACAACGAATATATGAAGGGTATTGTTATTAATATTTTATCTTTACTCTAAAATAAACAGTGTAGCAGGAAATGCTGATATTATAATGTTGGAAATTGTTACTGTAAATAATAAAATCTTAATGAACATGAGAATAATTAGTAATCATATAAATGGTAACAATCAATTTTATGTTATGAATGGTTTTCTGATTCATGGTTTGAAGTCACACCTACAACTGTAGCTTGTTAGAAATAAACAACACAAATTGTTAATGAGAAACAAAATTATAGATCAAATATAGAGCAGAAGGCAAAATGCCAGAAATATTTTAGTTGTTCTAATAATAATTGTGTCAAATATTTGGCATCACATTAACAATGTTTACTAACAAATTGAAATACTTATTTGAGAGTTTCAGAACTGTTAACCCCAATTCTTTATGGTATGTCACCAGACCTTAGATTTATTTAAAAAATCACTTATCAACAGCAATAATAAGAAACCAATAGGAAAAATCCAATAAAAATACTCACTTTGAATACTTCAGAGAAGAATCCAGCGCCGATTTTCTCTAATACAAAGTCGTCGAAAGGGTAAAGTGCGGCGACCGCGGTCCTAAGCGCAGAGCACGAGGACCCGGTCACTCTGCGATCACCAAGTTTTTCACCATCACTTAAACTTGACTCCGCACAATCATTATCACAACACCCGTGTCTACTCCGTCCGCCATTCTCCTGGAATCTTCTCCCGACCTTTGAATTCGGTCCCCTCACAAATCGACCAGCCTTAGCTGTCTCATCTAAGTTTGTAAAACTCTCGGCTATCTGCAGCACTTTGGTAGGCCTCCGCTCGAAGTTCCTCTTCGATTCCGAACACTCGTCTTGCATTCTAGCTGATGATCACGAACTTGTAATGTTTATCCCGCTTCGAACATAGTGTTCCTTGATGCTACGGGTATACAGTTCACCCATCACAATTTTTATGTGGCGGTACTCGAAACTATGCGAAACATTTGGTAATATACAAAAAATAATATAATTTTACACTACTGTCACTTTCACATCACTAAATCATACAAGTTGAATAGATGTTTACAGTATTCAAGTAAATGTAAACGTACGGCAGAGTTTATTTATCTAGTTTGTATGTTATGTATATTGAATTTTTTTTTAGCGAGCAGTCAATTGACTAACAACGCGCGTACGAATAAAGCAACTAAAGCAGAAAATAAGCAAGCTAGCATTGCCACTTCTATATAAAATTCTAAAAATGACATTGCATTTTTGTACACTGGCAACACTTTACTTTGTCAGTAGTTTTGCCAGCATTGGACAGATTTGGAAGCGTTCAAAATTAATACAATATTTTTTAGTCAATAAAACTTTATTGATCAATCGGATTACTTATCTAAAATACATCCGTTTTTGACATTATCAATAATTTGAACTCAGGAGTAACATGTTTTTATTACTTTAAATATTAACTATTCACAAAAAAAAAATCTTAAAAATAATATTAAGTTGCAACCTACAAATCCGGACATCCTCATTTTCATCTTTAGATGATAATTTTAGGTGGAAGTTATCATTTAATTTTTTTTAAGCATGAATTTAAAAAAAACGCATTCTTGGTTTTTTTGGGGCGAACACTTATTAAAATTAAATTTGAATCTAAAAAAAAAATGCTAGGACCCAACTCAAATGTCGTTTGCGCACTGCATTCGATCCAACCGATCGAATCCAACAAACACAACTAGTCCATTGAAAAGTTACATTTGGGGTTGCGTTTTTTAGAGGACGCAATTTTATTTTTTTAATGTGTAGGGGGGGTCAGTAGAATCTTAAGTTCAAGTTTGTGGGGTCGCCACCCTTGTCCCACGGCCGCCATCTTGGAAAAACGGGTGCAAAGGGTTTTCGCTCTGTATCTCGTAAACTAGTTACCCTACAGAAAATTTAATGAAACATAAAATGTAGAAAATTAAATTTCCTACAATTTTATTTCTATTACTTTTTATCGTCAAGTGACCAACAAAAAAGTTATAAACAAAAATAAGTAAAAATTTTGTAACAAATTTCCTTTTCGAGGTTATAACTTTTTTTTAGTTCATTTTACAATAAAATGACATCACAGCAATTTTGTAGAGGGTTTTTCAACGAACAATTTCCTCTTTGTACTTGTTTCATTTTAATTTATTTATCTAGGTTTTACAGCGCTCCAAACTTGAACGGATTCTCGAATGCTCATAGGGATGCAATAAAAACTAAAAATTAGACTTACTTATCTATCTATATTTTTTTTATTCTCACAATTTATTATGATCTTAACAATCCTATGCTATTATTAAACTATGTTTGACCCTTTTCCCGACTACAAAACTGATTTTACTGTCGACCAGGCTGAATCGGATGCAGATGCGGTCATCGTCCGTTGTGCGCTTGCTGCATCACAGTCATATGATTCGGTGACAATCATAGCAGAAGACATCGACATCCATGTATTTCTGACGGCATTAGGAAGGAATCAAACTAATGTATTTTTTTAAAAACCTTCAAAAGGGCGTACGTCCGAACAATTGTACTGTCTGTCTGTCTGTTTTAAATATGACGACGTAATAGCTGAGAATTTACTGTTTCTCCATGCCTTCCCAGGATGCGACACAACGTCAGCAGCGTATAACATGGGCAAAGTCAAATTTATAAAAATTTTGCAGAAGCATCCAGAGTTAGCAAGTGGAACTAAATTATTTATGAGGGAAAAAGTCGAGTCATCGTTACTCAGTGTTGTTGGCGAACGTTTTTTCTTTTCTTTATATGGCGGAAATAAAGACGATACTCTATATATACTCAGAAACTGTGGGAACGGGCTGCCTCTTGGAGGAAGTAAAGAGAGATTAAATGCATTTTCATTCTCTGTCTTAGCAAATCGTTTGTATCACAGAGTGTCTAGAGTATCGTCTTTATTTCCGCCATATAAAGAAAAGAAAAAACGTTCGCCAACAACACTGAGTAACGGTGACTCGACTTTTTCCCTCATAAATAATTTAGTTCCACTTGCTAACTCTGGATGCTACTGCAAAATTTTTATAAATTTGACTTTGCCCATGTTATACGCTGCTGACGTTGTGTCGCATCCTGGGAAGGCATGGAGAAACAGTAAATTCTCAGCTATTAGGTCGTCATATTTAAAACAGACAGACAGACAGTACAATTGTTCGGACGTACGCCCTTTTGAAGGTTTTTAAAAAAATACATTAGTTTGATTCCTTCCTAATGCCGTCAGCAATACAAGGATGTCGATGTCTTCTGCTATGATTGTCACCGAATCATATGACTGTGATGCAGCAAGCGCACAACGGACGATGACCGCATCTGCATCCGATTCAGCCTGGTCGACAGTAAAATCAGTTTTGTAGTCGGGAAAAGGGTCAAACATAGTTTAATAATAGCATAGGATTGTTAAGATCATAATAAATTGTGAGAATAAAAAAAATATAGATAGATAAGTAAGTCTAATTTTTAGTTTTTATTGCATCCCTATGAGCATTCGAGAATCCGTTCAAGTTTGGAGCGCTGTAAAACCTAGATAAATAAATTAAAATGAAACAAGTATAAAGAGGAAATTGTTCGTTGAAAAACCCTCTACAAAATTGCTGTGATGTCATTTTATTGTAAAATGAACTAAAAAAAAGTTATAACCTCGAAAAGGAAATTTGTTACAAAATTTTTACTTATTTTTGTTTATAACTTTTTTGTTAGTCACTTGACGATAAAAAGTAATAGAAATAAAATTGTAGGAAATTTAATTTTCTACATTTTATGTTTCATTAAATTTTCTGTAGGGTAACTAGTTTACGAGATACAGAGCGAAAACCCTTTGCAACCGTTTTTCCAAGATGGCGGCCGTGGGACAAGGGTGGCGACCCCACAAACTTGAACTTAAGCTTCTACTGACCCCCCCTACACATTAAAAAAATAAAATTGCGTCCTCTAAAAAACGCAAGGTAAGGCCTAAAAAATGTAACATTTCAATGGACTAAACGATATTGTTCAGAATGTTAATAACGTAAACTTCTGTGTAAGTTGGAAAACGCAAGAGAATTATATAGAGAGGATCGATGTGGGCGTTTGATATAGATATAGTTATCAAATTTCTCATCTACGGTATTCGATTAGGTTCTACTTACATTTAGGTTGTGAATATTATAAATTAATGAAAACCCTACAACTGTCGATTAATACTAAAATAAATCGTAACTAACTGTCAATAAATATGTAAAAATTTGAAACCGAAATATAAACACTACAAATTAAATAAATTTAAGATGATTTTTTATTACATGGCTTAACTTAATATACCACCTTTAATTACCTTTTGTTAATAAACTTAACTTAAAAAGACTTCTCGGCTTAAAATTAACATTATTAATACAAAGAGGAATTAATAAACAGCATTATTCATTAATTCCTCTCACGACTAATATGTTTCAAAGAATTTCGGACTTCAGAATTCCGAATCTCGGATGCAGTGGACAAGCAATTCATTCAAATTGTTCTTTATTTTGGATGTTTTTTTTTTTAACATTACACTATAATCCTTCAAACATTCGTTTTCTTTCCACATCATTATATCACTTGTCATGCCATCTTATTCGCGCTGCGTTGATTCTGTTTTTGATAGTTCGATCTATTTTAAGAGACTGAGCCAATTGAATGTCGAGACAAACTAGTTAAAGTGCACCGTGAACTACTGACTCAAAACTATAGAAACCGTAGAAATATCTGCACATATGTTCAGTTTTCAAGATACTGATTTCCAGGCCAACACTTATTTTCTATATAATAGTTGTTGCCACTTTTCCATTCTGATCTCAACTAAAGATGCGACGAATAATGGATTCATCGAATAACTGACTTCCGAATACCGAACCTTAACCTTTACCGAACTGAATATTCGGCCGAACAATTCGGTTTACCATATCATTGTTTGTTTGTCATAAACAGGGTCTAACATGTTCGTTACGTGTAAATGAAAAAATATATTGATTGTTGGTTTGTGGTTTAAAACTGACGACAGACACATCTTTCCCTTACTGGGCCCAGCTCATACCTAAATTTAATAAGGTAGTTTTGTAGTACGCCTAAATAGTTTTAGGTTCTTTTTCAATAATTTTCTCCAATTATTTCACAAAGTGTGACATGCTCTTTATTTATCTATAGTTGTTGCAGTCTCGTATATCACAACCATCATCTTTTATAAATCTTATTTGCGAAAGGTTTGTTTTTTGTAATTTGGTGTTTTGTGACTATTTGAATGAATTCTTCTTATTTTTACCACAGTTTGTAGATTTTCTATCCTCGCGAAATAGTTAATTCGTAATACTCCCTACACAGAATTAACCATATTCCAACTTTCATTCATTAATCCTTCTTGCGTGTACTTCATGAGATTCTACTTTGGCACGGTTCATATTTTTGTTCTTAAAAGCTTGACCGGAAAGCCTTACTTGCAAGAAAAGCAGTTTAGGTATGCTAAGAGACATAATAATTCTCGGGTGATTTGCAATTTTTGACACAGTTGACTTTCGTCTTTGTAAAAAAGTAATCAATCTGTGCCTTGCGTTGTCCACTTTTGTAGAAAATGAGTTTTTTTAAACCAAACTTAAAAACAATATAAAGTATATCAAATATGTGGTTTCTACTTTTTTGTCCCGGGTTCTCAACATATTCCGAACGTCAACTTATAGTTTGAGACCTTGAAGTCGTTTGCATCTGGTCCAAAATACAAAAAATGTTTTTTTGTCTTTGCTTTTGATGAACACACAATGTATACACGAGGTTAATAAGAGATCTTGAATTAATTTTGTGTTAAATGTTTTATTACTGTATATCATATGAATTCAGATTGACACCAATTTTACATCAGGATGATTCAATGCCATACAGTTCTGAGATTTTTCTTTGATCTATACATGTGATGTAAAATTAAACTCTCCTGGATATTGAATCAAACTTTATGCGTTTAATAGTTATTATTTAATAATAACGATATATTACACTACCTAAAAAGGCTGCTTTGTGTTTTCATTACTTATTCGCTTTTGGCTACCATTCGTAATCATAAGTATTTAAAATATAGCAACCTCGAATTCATGTATCCTACAAACGATCTCAGATAAGATAAGAGAAGAAGATAAAAGTATAAAAAATGAAATAATAACCAAATATCAGGAATGTAAAATAATAAACATTTGTACAATTTTGATTTTTATTTTAATCCATGCTGACGACTATATACTTAATTAAATGTATCTATATCACACGATGTTATTCACGTCAAAAATGTGATCTGATGATCATCAGACATCACACTATTTTCGACTATCATCTCTCACTCGAAGAAATAATCTCTGTCCCATTAAAAAATAACAACACTAGCTCAAATATTCACAACTACCTACTAACTATTAAAAATTTAACGCTCAATAGCTATAGATACAAATATATTATTGCTGTCGCGATTTTATATCTAATTCATCTTAACTATCTAATGTATAGTTCATTTATCTCAAAATGAGTATTCGTTCTTTCTTACCTAATGTATATTCTATGAACTAATGTTATTTATCTTAGTATTGCTTGATGAAGGAAAACATTGCTTTCCTTGGAAATTGTAACAAATAGTACTATACATAAGCGGCCATCAGATGGCTCATTAACAAACGTGGGTATGTGTCTTAATTATTTAAGACCGTATTACATTTTTTACATGTCTTCTTTTAATAATTGTCAATGGCTAAATTGAAATCAATATACTATACAATATTTTTTGTTGACTTACATCATGAATTTATATTACATTTGCTTTTGAAGTGTAAAAACATGAAGTTTTAGCCATAGTTTTCTAAAAACATAGAATGTAATACGGCTTTCAGTGCGGTGTCTATTAATAATTATTATAATATTTTATTTAAAAAATCGAAAAGAAACACAGATTTGTATTATTAAAAAAAAAATCCTAATAATTAAAATATATATAGTGAATAAATATACTGAGTATTAATTTCGGTAAACAAACAATTATAACTCTTAGAAAAGGTACGATAAACGCTGCTGAAGAATATTTCTATCGAATTTTAACGATTTTTTAAGTAATGTTTTTGTCAAAGCTGTAATTGTATTAACGTAGCACTGGTAACACCAGTGGCAAGATTCTATACATTTTTCAGAACAACCAAAACAGTACCAGTTGAATATAATGAACAACAATGATCTATAATAATTATAAAAATTATATCAAATTATAATGCTCTTTAGATTTTTAATTAATAATCTTAAAACAAATGGTCTAGAAAAAATAATTGCTAAATTATTCTAGCTACGCAACAACGTTATAATAACTTTGTACATATTTCCTAAGCTTCGTGTTCTTTCTATTAAATATTGTAACTATGAAAACTTTTGTTATTTAAAACATACGAATATAAGCAGAAAATATTCTTAAGATATTAACATTCTGAATATACAGTCTTCGATGCTGTGTTTAAAGCTAATTTATTTTAATTACGAAGGTGAGGTTTATATAACAATGAAATAATTAAGCATAATCTAAGACTTAATTACAAGAACTATTGTATAGTGTGATAAGTTGTAATTTGTCTAACGTATCTAAAATAGAGGTACTAAAAACAGTTTGAGACTAAAAACAATCCAATATCTAATTAAATGCGAGTTAACATGAAACAAATGTAATCCCGACACAGCTGTTTAAAATGTAACTACCATTTTGTAATTCAAGATGGCCTCCCTTCCGAGTCAATAACACATATTCACAACCATTTGCACCATCTCGTATCATTCAAAATAAGTTACAAATATTTGTAATATATTTTACAATACATGATGTTTAGGTATATAATAAAATATTATAGGGATACAATGTATAATATTTAGTTTGTAGTTAATAAAGGTTACATTAAAAGTACGTATCATGTGATTATAATTAGAGAAACAATGCATTCTCTTGTTTTTATGTATATAATAAAGAAATTGAAATTACTTGAATACTTACCTCTTTACCCTTTTTAGTTTGTCATTGATTTTCTAAATATAATCCATGGAAGTAGATAAAATGTGCAGTAAATAGGTATATGAGATAAACGAGCATGATTTTTAGCGAAAATATTTATCTAAAACCCTATTTTTATTATAACTTTTATGTGTGCAAAATTACTTTACATTTTAAAACTTTCGTAAAATAAACGTAGCTAATAAATTCGGTGACCGTTCATTAAAAAGGGATCATGTTGCATGAATCGATAACTTTTCTGTTAAACATAATTCAAGAATTCAAACAAATGGTTAAAATTTACAGGTTTAAGATTTCCTCAATAGTGGTTTGAAAAAACATTTAAAGTGAATTAGCATAAAAACAAAAGATCCCTCATCAAATTATGTAACATCTAAACATTTTAACCGATAAGCTAAATTTAAATAAAGGTTAATATTATAGTGATGAGCAATTCAATATCGATAACTAATACATAATATTAATCAACGTAGGTTTCAAATAAATATTATTATTCTAACCGTCGTTAATTCAGTAACTGTTAGGTTATTCTAGGTAACGTTTATTTCGTGAATCACCTCGGTACTATGTAATGTATGATAGGGATGATATAAAAGATGAACGCTGATAATATTCTTTGAAGTGGTTGGTGATTTGGTTCATCTTGACATTTACCTGTAAAGAAAGTAACTAATTAAATTACTCTCAAGAGAAGTCGAATAGAACATCTTGGATACACGGAAATGCATGGTTTCTTAATGCGGGGATCAATTATATTAATTGATAGGATATAGGATAGATAGGAGAAGCATTCAGGATCCGGATGATTTCTGTTACCCCTTCAATAGCAAGACATCAGGCTTTGATATGCTTGTAGTTAATCTAAATTTTAAAACCGTTGATAGAAAAAATATAAGTCTCTTTTCAACAACTAAATCTTGAAAGAAAAGACCGAAGTCGCCTCAATTTCTTACCAGTGAACCCAGCGTCGAACACGACAGCCCCCCTCTCCCCGCGCTCACAGTTGTCCTCGGACCGCGCGAGGGAGAGTACTCCTCGTGCGTCACGCGACACGAAACAGTAGCGCCGCGCCGCAGTACTGTCGCGCGTCACCGGCGTCGTCACCACGAACGAGGCCCCGCCCTCGTACCAGCCGCCGTGACAAGTGTACGCTAGGGACAGATGCCTTGTATGCTATCATACTATTTTTGTTAGCTAAATGATTTGTGATCACTGATTGGTTTTATCCAGCCCGGACAATAGTAACACGATAGATTAGTTGACAATCTATTACTGACAGGTTATGTATTACAATTTTGATAGTTTTATAAACGATTTCACTATAATGTAATATAAACCTTAAAGAATTCTAGTTTCTAAGTATGTCACAGGAGATAACTTTGAACTACTAAAGTTTATTCTTATAGAGGGTTATTTATAATTAATTGGCCACCTTTTGTAGTCAGCCTCTCTACATCAATCCCAACAACATTTGTTCCAAGACATTTTTAATTTAATAGCTTTTAAAATTAAAGTTTTCCCATATAATATTTATTTGTTGCCTCTGAACTGGCATTAACTCTGAGGGAAGGTATGGCGCCCGGACGTTGACTTTTTAAGTACTTCTTACAAAATACAGAGTAATAAATAACCAAAGGACCAAAAAATTGTTTTGTTTCGTTTTTTTGGTGTTGTTTATCAAGATTTGTAAAAAATCGTAGAACAAATGTTATTAGGGTTGAAGAAGAGAGACTGCCTGAAAGAAGTATCCCATCAATTACAATTAATCCTGTATATTATACTTTGTAACATTATAATGTAATTGCATTAATGATCATACCT
This sequence comes from Napeogenes sylphis, assembly GCA_959347405.1. NCBI lineage: Eukaryota > Metazoa > Arthropoda > Insecta > Lepidoptera > Nymphalidae > Napeogenes > Napeogenes sylphis. Next base: position 19,632,586 of record OY365778.1, on the reverse strand, counting down.
GTCACTACATCTTTGTTATCACACGTTGAATAAAACTCCATGTTCTTATTGGAGTTGCAGCCAACTTCTAACCTATTGTAGACGCCGCCTACACAGCTCGTCTCTTCTGAATGCCTTCTACTCCTCAAAATAGGTGTATCAGACATATTCCTTATGCTAAAATTGAACAGTCTAGTATTATTAACTCTACGATTATGTTCGAATTTCTTGTCCCGCTTCGATCTGCTGTCTCTTTCGTTTGGAAAACTTCTTTTGTGACGATGATTCGATATAATATACTTTCCAGAATCCGGACATTCTTTTGATTCCGGATTACTTGCTGTAACACATAACACGATAATAAGCATTAAATTTTCCTAGGGGAAGAAAGTTATTAACATTATAGATCATTTTAAGAAAACTTATTCTCTCTAGTATTACTAAAGCTTACCTTTAAATTTATAGGTTTTAAAATTGAATCGGAAATAATAATAAAACGATACTATTGCCTACATGAAATATCAGCAGTTCTTTAAATATTTGATTCAAAATTCTCCCATCAATTTTGAAAATATTTGGGCTAATCGATTTTGACACTCACCGACCAGCGTGACGTACGGCGCTGTGACGGCATTAAAGTGGTGAGTGGAACACGCATCATCAGCGCGCACCGCCGCGGACCCGCGCTGCAGCTCCGCGATGTACGTGTCACGACGGTACAGCACTACGCACACGAAGCGAGACGCGCTAGGGAATAGATAATGGTCAATGCGTTGTATAAGGGCCTCAGGACACTACAGTGCCACGAATAATAACGCCAGACTCAATGCAAGATAAATCCTATCAATGCGATGTCTTTGGACAGTACATCACTATAACCAGATCAAAAGAAAGTAGAAAGCGGAATAAGAGTGATAAGGTTAGAAGGAACCGCTACACTGGATTTGGATTTAGAGCAGTACCACGTATAGGTAGTTGAAATGGAGTTTAGAAGATATTATCATCAATGCACTGCATATGGGGCCTTCGAAGGCATGGAAATAAACTCACGAAAACGTAGCTATACTGAGTTAAATATAGTGATTGTGACATTAAAAGATTTTTTGTTATATGATCCTCATATTTTCAAAGTTTTAAAAGTTTAATCTCTAAATCGGACGAATATGTTACAAGCACTATCTTTGTAAATCTTACACTACTTATCAGTAATCCCTTCAACACGCACCTCCCTTCCCATCAGGGAGAGTTGATGTCAGCTGCATTATAAATATTTTGCATTATGCTAGACATATGAAGGGTGATGTGTGTTAGACAGACAGACTAATAGAACTTAATAGATATTTTGTACCTGATATATTTTTAATTATAAAGGTACTTTTAAATGATAAACAAACTTACCAATGATGCTGCCAATGTGCGACCAAGGCGACAGAATTTCCGCTCGGTGAACTGGCTTTGATGTTAACACAATACACCTTTATCTCCGCCCCGGTCTGGTTTGTGATGCGGAGAGTTGCATTGCGTTGATAGAAGGTGTAGTTGCTGCTGAAGTCCAAAGTGTGCCAAGTGTGGGAAAATGTCATCCAGGAAGGAAATTGGCAATTGAAGCGCACTGAAACTGCAGAAGTAAGCTTAGTTAGTAGATTCGAATGAATGGGTTGAGATATTTTTGATTTAACGATAAAATACAAAATTTTTATTTTGAATCAGATCAAAACAATACAGATAATTGACGTGATAAAAGAAATATAATTTTCGGCCATAACGTTAAATCTAGAACTTCAAATTATATTACCATATTAACATTTTTTTCAGTGGATTGACCAAATACAAGAACATCTATAAATATATATTCAGTATTTAATCCAAATATGAAAATCCTCTTACCTCGTTTCAGTGCCATGGTCCGCGAACCCTCCGTGGCACTGAACAGTCCATTGCAGGTAGCATCCCCTGATTGCGCCACGCGGTATTCCACCCCACCCGGAGCTGGCTCCTTAATGCTGCTACCTGAAGCTGTAAGATATTTTAAATGGTTGGGTGAGAGTTCGATCATTAGACATTTATTACATACAAGAATATTGCACCTGCTTAAAAAAACATTGCTCGTATGCATTTTTTTTTTTGCTATACAAAAAGGTATTTTTCTTGACATTATTATATTATAAAGAAGAATAAACTTAATTTAGTTGTAAGACTAAAGATATGCTAAAAAGCAAAACTGCATAGTGGTATTAAATTAACTAAAATGATTATCAAGAAGCAAAAGAAGAAATACAAACCAAAACTCTAAGTCTTACCAATACCATTTGTCTTCTCGTAGACGAAGCAGCGGTATCTGTCTTCGTTGCTGGTGGCGTGGTTGTGATGCAACTTGCCCACCAGAAAGCGCAGGCTGCCTTCCTTCCACGTAGCTAGACATTCCAGCTCTTCCACTGGGGATAGAATATATTTAGCTTTTCAAAAGAAGAAGCAACTGTATTTACTTTTTTTTTTTGTTTTTTTTTTTATGGAAGAGGAGGGCAAACGAGCTGGCGGGTCACAGATGACTTGTGATCACCGCCGCCCATGAACTCTTGCAACATCCGAGGATTTACAAGAGTGTTGCCGGCTATGTAGGTAGGAGTAGACACCTTTTTGCACAATATTTAAATCTGGGCTCTATAAGTTGACTTTAAATACATCAAATGTTAGCAAGAAGATAAAATAAAAGATAAGAAAAAACAAACAGAACCCGAAATGGTAATTAAGAAATTTTTTTTTCTACAAGACAAAATTATATCAAACCGTAGTTTCACATTTTATTTTAAATTCAGTCTTTTTCTAAATCTAACGCAGCTGTTTCCTTTAATATTAATGTCTAATTTAAAACATGTAAACCGAATCGATCGCTTTATTTAATAAATCCTTAATATAATTTTTCATTTCCATAATATTAAATTTGTTTTGTGTCAAATCAAATTTTTTAAAAGTATATAACCTATATTTGTACTATATCCGGTTTATAAAAAAATACGTATAATCTATCTGCGATCTATTTATAAATTGAATACTTTAGTCAATTTATATATAGATATCTGATATTAATATTTAATATCCAAATGCACGAATAACTTGAAACACAAAACAAATACATATGTAAAGATGTAGAAACTAATCGTAATAAAACGAAATATCACACAATCTAGTTAAAATAACCTAACACAGATGAACCATTCCAAGAGTTATTTTAAGACAGACGCTAAACAATAGATGACTGGAAGATTGCCCGGGCTATTGTGAGCCACTTGTGATATTATATCAAGTTGTTGAGATACATCGGTAAGATTTGGAGGTGCTACGAGATTCCTGACTTAACATGTTGAAGTGTTGTTTAATATTTTATAACAAATAATGTAACAAGTAATGATAAAAAAATACAAAATTAAGATATAGCAAATAGCATTGCATAATATTAAATGTTCTATTTGCATACTTATAAGTCGACAATTTGATTGTCAACCGATTCTGTCAAAAAGTTACATTTACCACCCAAAAATAACGATAGTATACCTGTGCTTTCCGACCCGTATACGTCAGGACACGCTTGATAATTAAGTAACAGCCTGGAGTCCTCCGTACAGCTTTCAATAGAAGATGCTGGTATCTTGCAATCTCCATGACCTCTGAAAAGTTCAAATATTCGACCTAGCATTAGGTTAATCACATTTAAGATTTTCGTCTTTTTCTCACAAAACAAATAATAACAGATCATGTCTATTACATACTGATATATTCCTATTCATTTGGTTTACTTGACCAAAATTATCTGATGTATGTTCCGTAATTCTAGACATGTTTAACATTCCCAGACAGTATTGGTTAGTGGGACATTAAACCCACTGGTTACATGCCAGTGGGCGTCTTGGTATGAGGAATCAGTAATGGTAACATATAACTTAGGAAGACAATTTTTATTTAACATCTAAAGAACGCTCTGCTACAATAAATACAAAAAAAATATATCTATTAATACCTATCTAAAAAACATAAAACAATTACATTTCATGAAACTAAAAATAAGCATCCGTTTAACGTGTAGGTTGAGCTGAAAGTTGAAAATAATATGTGTATCAATGGGTAAGAAAACCGGACTACGGTATAGAATTCTGGGACAGAAACCTGTACTAGATTAAGATCAGATCTCAATGCGTTTAACCACACTGACACCTCCACAGTAAGTGTTTTGACCACAAATTATTTACAAGGTGATAATGGTCAGTAGAATCCTGTACATTAACTGTGGCATAGATTTGCTAATGGACGAGTACTACAAAATCCTTAACAAAGTTGTCAAGATCTCTGACACCAGTTATATAAGTGTATTTTCCCACAAATCGATTATTTAAAAGCCGAAAGTCGTTAGTAGAATCACTTCCAGTGACATCATCACGTCATCTACGGTAATGAATTTTTAATTTGACGGATGCTACTCAACACGTCGGTTAATTCGACCACTAGACAATAATTAAGGACTTAATCTGACTTAACGCAATTATGATTACGTCAGATAGTGAATTGTTTTACTTTTTTAACCATTAATTTATAAGGATTCGATTGATTTGGGGGATTTACTATATCTCTGTATTAGTATATAGTTGTATTTGTTTATTAATATTGCCAATATGTAATTACTGTTTTCCATAATTGAATATAAACCATCAGTTTTGTAACTTAGATGTTGATTGTAGGCAAGTTCTTTTGAGGCTTCTGAAGGAAACTTTAAGGGCTCAAAACAGACAACTAGTTAGAACCGATTTCAGGTTATACAAGAGTTTGACATAATTTATAAGATACAGATTTCAACCAATACAAATCATACTATTAGATATCCATCTTTTATCTGTGCTTATTTCGCTTGTCATGTCACGAAAAAGGTTTTAATCAGATTCTACAACTGTAGTATTTATCAAACTTACCTATTATAAGTGAATGAGAACGGTCCTTTAAGTGGACAATCAACTGGTTCCGCGTTTTCCCTGAACATGGAGTAGAGTAGAGCATCACCCGTGATCATAGAACACAAGTGGGGGAGAGCGTCTCGACGGTGACAGAATGCTGGAAACATTCGTAGTTAGTGCGTGCGTTTTAAGATTTTGTGTAATATTCATATCAATGTGTTATAGAAGTGTATAAACGTTAACATTACACGCACACATTGGTGATGTATTCTGTAAAAATAATAGTATTCATTGAATTTCTATTATTTTTCTTGCCATGGCTCTAACGTTTATGGAAAAGTAGGACTTCATTAGCGCGGTTGTTAAACGCAATTTGTAACAAAAAAGTTTCTATGAATAGTTACTAGTCATCATATCTTTAATGGATTTTTGGAAAAAATAAGGTTTTTTCATCCGCATTTGTTGTATATTTAAATGCCCGATATTGAAGATTTATGTTATTCTTTTTAATTAAACGTAACTTTTTACCAAGGTAATATGTTACATAATAATATTATATGTGATAAAATTATTTTTTAGATTATAAAATACTTACTTTCCTTGTACTGAAGAACATTTATATGTTTTTCATGCATCACAACACAACGGTAACAGCCTTTCCTGAAACCATAGATTTAGTTAATAAATTTATTTATAAAAATAGTTATAAAGCCAATAATCAATAACAATTATTTATTGATTATTTCAAAACGGTAATACAACCTCTTAAAGGTATCATTCCCAACATCTAAAGTATGATAAATTTTAATTGTCTTGAGGTAACCGAGACCTACGTAATGTAAAATGACAAAAGTGATAAATGTCCTCGTTTCAGATTTTATCGAAAGACACTCCGAGGAACATTCAACAGCTCGACAATGACATCTTGAGTCGCATAATTCCAAGATTAAAATTATTGCCCCATTCTCTCCCTCGGATCTCATGAAATATTTTGAATCAGCTGAAATGAGGTGAGCGAATGGAGGCCATTCTGCTGAATGTTTATTTGTTATAGTATCATTGTTTTGGATGCAAAATCTTTTCAATTTAAGAAATGATTTTATTCTCTGTACAATATAATCCATTTATTTAACTTATACGAATTGCAATCTTATTGACACTGTTTTTTTGCGATTTTAAATAATTGGCGATTTGTCTATCTATAAATATGTTATCGTATCGTCAATTACAGCAGTGTCTTTTCTAAATACTTACTCGTCCACAATTAGAAACTTGTCACCCTCAGAGGAGAGACACCTGCCCTTATTGGAGAGTATAGCACCATCTATCATAATGGGCTGGATGACCCCGGACTGGAACCAGCGACCCTGCCAGCGTGACGGGAAGGAACAACCTGGGGATAAATGAAATTGAATCCTATTAATTTGTATTAGAGTTGAAAATGCAAATACACTTATATTAGACTTGGCTAGGATTATTGCAATTAAAAGTGTATTAAAAACATAATCTTAGAAATGATTTAGTTTTTAGTTTGTATATTCGTAAATCTAGGTATGTGTACAAATATAAAAAAAGTACATATTCTATTAACATTTTCAAATAAAAAAAATCAATATACCATTTCCACGATTAGGTCTTGCCGAAGTGCTCTAACATATGATTATTTCTTACATAATGAAAGGCTTTCAAATGATTAAAACATGAAAAAATCATTCCGCTATACCGACATTATGATTAGTGCTTCTATTATTTATTCATGTAATATTTGTATTGTTTTGTTAACAAACTAAGATTTTGTAGGTTATTATTTTAGTACATATTTTACTAGTCCTTGAAACTAAAAAAAAAACATAATTTTAATGTTGTTTCAAAAAGTCTATTAACACAAGAATTTTATACATCTTCATATCAAAAAGTCGACATGAATCACCTCTTCAAGGAGTGAAGTCTTTAGGTGTTTCTTATCTTAAAGCTTGGCTTCCAGTAATTATGCTAAGTTCTTTCTGTTTTAAAAACATGCCATATAGAGTGCAAAGCACCCGCTCTCACTTCAAGTTGTAGTAGTTAGCTTTCACTAGACTACTTATGTGTTTCAATTTGTTTTTTTAATATTCATTGTATTAATACCAGCGTTTAATTTAACAAATGTGTTTGGTAATCCTCAAATAAGATAGAAATTGTTTGATTTTGTTTTGTTATTTTATTGAAAACTGTAATCTATTACGAGTACAATAAAATTGAAGTGCTGACAATGATCACTTTATATTCTGTTGGTATACAGGTGGGATAATGTTATCAGAAGAAGATTTTAAGATGAATATCGATCTTTATATTATGTATTGAAGTTGTCTCAGAGTACCCCTGATGATACAAAGAGAAATAGTTTGTATGTTTGTAAGCAAAGCACAAACTATTGAATAGAGCTTCCATCATTATAAACTAACTTTAACACTTTGAAAGTTTCGTATTACTAAAAAAACTTTAATTAATTATTCTATCCGTAAATGAAACGCTATACCACAATCTTTCACCATACAAAGAGATTAGCTGGCAGAGAACGCCAACAGTTTTAGAATTAAGTTCGCCTTTCGGAAAAATAAAAATAATTAATAAATAAATAAAATAATTGGTAATCTATTATACTAACGGAAATTGTTTCATAAAGTCAATTATTTAGCAAATTAAAACATTTTCTTTGTTAACAGCTTACACATTTCTAGTTAAGAAAATTAAACTTCGCTGGCAGCAATCCAAGTTAACTAGATAAAATATTATCGCGAGCGTTGCTTGAGTAATACAAACAATGGAAATGTTTTATTTATTTGCAATATGTTTGCTAACAAATAAATTAATAATTACAGAATAAAACAAGATTGTATTTAATATTTCATTATCGCTTTTCGATTATTTGTTGCAGCAATAACAATATGAAATATCTTGTATTGAAACAAATTTTGATTTAATAATAAACATCAACATAAAACATTAAAATATGTACAAAAAAAGAAGTTACGAAGCTACAGACATACAAATAAACTTGACATATCTAAACAAAACTCCGTACACGCCGGGGCTAAAAACCGTAATTATATCCTTGCATCAAATTACACAAGCAGATTTTCTCGTTAGAATTATAAACACGTGGATGTCACGGCATCAAAACAAAGTAATCACGAATCAGCAGCTTATATGCCTAACGAAATTAAGTAATTATATAAACCAACTAAATTAAAAACACACGGTACTTCAACAAAGTTGTACAAATTTTGGACTTTCATTTAAGCGGGTAATACGCTCGCGTTCACGAACTCCATTACGTCGTTATCTTCAATCTTGTGTGAATTTTAACTCAATGTTTTTAGTTTGAGGCGTGTCTCGCTTTATTAAATTTAAAGCCACCGCTACAAGTTGCTTAATATCAGCGGCTTAGTGACCAACCTTAAATAAAACATGTTCCGAAAAGCTCAGACTAACTTTGTTCTTCCTAGCTTACAACGTGTTTAAAACTATTCTACCATATTTATCGGTTATAATCTTCTAATGATTATAATACAATATTATTCCATAAGTACATAATACGTTTCATGATTTATCAGTGTCAATTGTGCTCGCATTGTAGATAGAATCGATGTACAAATCCTCAATCGCTTCACAATACGTTTATAACATAATATGGTACGATTGATATAATCGAATCCTTTGTTAGTGTTTTTAAAGGTTATATCTTGGTTTATTGATAAATAGAATAATAGAAAAATATTACGCTTTTGTTGCTTGAAAAGCTGTTAGCTCTCCAACTTTGTAAGCCTAGAATTAATCTGACGTAGCGATCTAATATATTAAGTGACTTTGGTATTAGGTATTGAGATTGATTGATTAAAAGGGAGGTATAAAGGGGGTAGGATACCTGTGTCCCTTCCATACCTGTAAGGTTTATCTTCTGCTTTAGCATGCATTTGGGCCTTCAGCTCTTTTTCTCATCGCAGGACATCTAGTTGCAATAGATATGCCGTACAAATTTGTAAGAGGGTGGTACCACCCCGGTCGAGCTAGCCCGTAATCAGCAGTCAAATGTAAACAGTTATTCTTTACCATATTATTCATCTCATCTCTGAACTTACTTTATATCATGTTTCGTAGTATTTCGGTATTATATTGTATATTCGTAAAAAATAAAATAGAATAAAAAATAATATGTTTGGTAATTGATATATTTAAAAAAAAAAGTGTAACAACAGTATTAACATAAATCTCTTAATGTAATCTCGTGTAGATATAAAGAAACAAGTAACTTTATTTTATAAGTAACAATATATTTCTTCTTTGTAAGAAAATATTAAAGATAGAAACGGAAATACATTTAATTTTCTTTCCGGAAAATAAGATATATATAACTTTATAGCACATGAAACATTCATAATACAAACTGACATGATCATGAAAGTACAAATAAATCTATTTAATTATCTCAGTGTTTTTGAAAGTGAGCCAGATAACTAAACGTTTGATACGATAGATTATTATCCGCAATGGCCGCAGTGCCGCATCCGCTTATAGAATTAATTGTACTACAAATAGTTAATTTATTAAGAAATAATTTCGTTTTTACTCTATTGGAGGCCGTTATTAGAAAAAAAAATATTTATAATATCAATTAACTGCATGCATCTAAGAGAGAATTTTTTTTTATCGTTCTGCACCAGAAATAATATTATGAATATTTGAATTATTACTAATAAAAAGTAGTCTACTAGTAGAAAATACTATAAATCTTTAGATCCAAAATTAATTGATGTGACTGAAACTTTCCCTATCGTATTCTAACAAAGCTATGAACTTTTATTTTGGCAACAAACTCAAATGGTCAAGTTAAAAAAATACGAAACAACACAGATATTTAAACTGTTCTTTTTATTCTTAAAAAGTTCTTATTGCCTATTTGTACCGAAAAAAATTAAAATGCTCAAACAAAATGAATCTGAATCGTAAAAACTTATGATTCATCCACATAAAAGTATGTCTATGTAAATTACGCTTGTCATTGCAGTATAACAATGCAAAGGCAAATAATCAAATACGGCAACTTCCTTTGGAGAACTTCATAAATGCCGGATGCTATTGATGGATATAGAATAGAAATTGATTATGTTAATATGAATTAATAACCATTGAATGTATTGCTTCATGTGATATTTTATTAACATACATGTTTCTTTAATACAGTCAATAAAAAGGGAAGACTTTTTTAAAAGTTTTAATTACTTTTATATGTTTATTTAATTTATTTTTTTTGGGCACCAATCTTTATCCTATCTCTATGTCGAACAAAAATTCAATTTTGTAAACTTTTACACTTAACAATGAATTTGTTTCCATCCTAGGATATTTTTGCTATAGAATTTTATTTTTAGCCCTGTCACTGATGATGGTTACATCACAATAAATATATCAAAAATGTAAATAAATGTTTTGATCTCTTCATATTTTAAAGTTATATATTTATGTAATTTTAAGTCTTGATTTTAAAGACATAGTAATGTTAAGATCCGAAGATCCTAAAATGGATTATAAGCTATTAGGTTATTATAGAAACTATACTATTAAATATAACTGTGAATTACTGTGAATTATTTGCATTCAGTTAATTAATTATTATAGAGTATGGGTTACAAAAGTGCTGCTCATGAGCTTAGTGTAGATTGAAACTCCTAATTTGCCGTTATGATTTGCAGCAGTAGACTTCGAACCAGAAATTCATTACTGGTTATCTTATAATACTATTAATATATATTCAGGTTTGAGAACCACTGTCGGTCAATATATAATCAGGTTTGAGAACCACTGTCCGTCTCCATAATAACTTACAATATTTTGTTTATCATTTAATTTTAAATGATTATATTTAATAACATTATGTTAACATATTTAATTATAAAATGATGAACAATTACACTTGTCTTTAAAGTATATTATATATTTTAAAATATATCAACAACGAATCGTTTATTTTAATTCAAATAATGCTTAAAACGCTTGATTACAAATGCAACGCCATTTTGCAGTTTTCAAACAGCTTCCAATGCGAGAGTTAATTTGTTAAAGTAAATTTGAATAAACAAAATGAATTACAGTTAAATTGTAGTTGTTTTATGATAAAAATAGTCATTCAACATATTTTGATTTATTACTGTTATAAATGGTTACTTAAATCGAGATATATGTATAAATGGTAACATAAATACATATATTCCTGAAGACGTCTGAATGCCGCGTTCATAATAGTTCCATCGTGTAACTTGAACAGGTATCTTATCCCGAGGGTCCGGAATATCTGAGGTCCGATGAGTTAAGCTGTAGATCCACTTAAATAAACTGTTTGCTATTCACTGCGTTTAACTTACAAAGAGCTTGGTGAGTGTTATTGTATGAATTCAAAGAGAATGGAGGGAAGACTTTAACAATCATTAAAGTAAATTCAACTTGTATAACACTGGGTGGCGGGAATTCTAAAACTATACGAAAAGACACAGAGTTTTTAATTTTAAGATTAGTAATCTGCCTGAGATTTGCATGTAATTTCCGAAGCGTGGTGCGAAATAAAACCTATAAGTAATCAATTAAATTATATAAAATGGAACTTGCAAGTAATCTAAAAGCACGACAGATAAAGGAACCATTATTTTGTGAAAATCGCATTAGGACTTTTAAAACTAATCGCGTGTAGACAGATAGACAAAGGAGACAGTTTTATTCTACGTTAAAAACAGTTAGATATATCCAACTAGTATTGAATAATTTTTCACAGAACATTATTAAAAAGGAAAGCATACAAAATTTAAATTGTTCTCGTACAATACCAAAAATTCTGAAATATTTTAACATCTCAGTGGAATAGCGATATATTCTGGCGATTCGGAACAAAATGGAAATTAATGATGGCCCCTGGTTGCAAGCACCTGACTTGGGGCCTCGTTTACTTTTATACCTTTTTAGGTTGAGCTGTTATTACTATTGGTTTTTTTGTGGACGCCTTTAAGATCTATAATTAAGAGTATTGCCTTTTAAAACATATTCAATATCTCAAAAATACCAAATTTTATTAAAATTGTCAAAAAGTTAGAGTTGTAAAAAAATAAATACTATTAATATAATCTATATGTAGTTAAACTTCTAGTATGTTTTAGTGAAATTAATTTCCTCAAATATTCATATGCTTTCTTAAATGTTACATTATATATGTATAGAGCTTTCAACATATGAACTATCTGTATGGTAATCTTTTAAATCGCTGGTAATATGAGGTAATGTAGAAAATGTCCGGAAACATTTTTGCTTTGAATTTTGTAAATGTCTCGGATAATACTGGCTCTTTGTCTATGTTATATCTCGAAATACTTTATGTACGGAGATAAAAATCTGAGGTTCTTAGTTATGAAAGAAAATATATTTAAATGTACTTTATTCATGTAACTTCTGTACTAAATAAGTATTACTGGTTTTAACATTTTACTTACTATAAGTATTTCTTTGCTATCTTAATATTAATATATTTTTCAATATCTTCACAGTAGGTCCAGTTAGTATGCTTTATTCAGACATGACATTACTACGGTAGATGCATTAGGCTTATTTAATTTACCATTGTTGCTAATCACTACTATAATAACTACAACTAACTATTCTAACTATATACACTAACTAAAACTATTTTAACAGGAACTATTGCCAATAAGTAAATCTTATTTATTTTCAATGTGTTACATTATTTATATTATTGACCGCATGATGTTAAAAAAATATAATCTGATTTAATAAAAACAAACGAGTGTAAGAGATATATTAAAATTAAACCGCATGAGGCCAGTTATAATAAAATATTAAATGTGTAGATTATCCCGTGATAAATCAACCCATCTGACATTATAATGGAAGTAGGTAATATAGTTTTAGGAAGAAAATAATGCTTTTAATAAATAAATGTATACCACCTACATGGGTATATAAATTTCTTGTAACCTATACTTAAAGCTTGATGGTCAAGTAAATAAATAGCATCTTGTGTATTGGATATCGAGGGTTGGCACTACGATGTTTCTTTCTCACTTTATTGCGTAATAATTTATAAATAATGTTTTTATTATTATCATTATTTGTTTGTTGTATTATATCAATAACCATAATATTCTTTCAAATGAAACATGTTCTGAACTAATCCTAAGCAAACATAAATATTTTTGCTTCACTCACCAACCCTGCAGAGCATAGATTATTAATATTTGTGGGGTCCATACGTGACGAGCCTTGCCTTAGATTGTAAAACGTTGAGTTGCTTTTTGCCCTTGGATTCACTCTCTGAATATTTATTGGATGACTATTTATTATTTATACCATTTTCCAAACATCCTATATTTTATTCAATTTTCCTCCATCATAACAGTTACAAATTTCACAATAACAAAAACACACATAAATTTAAATAAAGAATGACATTTATACAAAAATACTAAGTTCTAAGTTATAATAAATGTAACACACGGTAATAGTCCCTCTGACACGGAAAGCATTTTACACCTAAACTAGCTGCGGCGGCCATTTGCGGAAAGGGGTCGTATTGGCGGCTAATTGTATATTTCCAATGGAAATGGATGGAACGACGAGATATCTATTTTTGTTTTACATTCTAAAAATGCATTGACCATTGTGTTTAGGAATTGTTGAAAAAACGACACTTTGTTTTTAAAACTGACCGAGACCGAACGATAAAATTATAAGTTCAGTATTTTTGTACAGGAATATATTTTTGTTCAATATTTTAGGTTAAAATGTTACTAAAAACCATTTGTAATCTTTTATTAGACCCATGTTCTTGGCTTGGTTAATGTTTTATGGACTGCGTTTATTCTTACTTATTTTACGACCTAACAATGATATTTGAAACCATACTTAGAGACATAAAACTCAAACCTCAGACCTCTCAAGTAAAAGAAAATCTATCAAGCTATTTACAACTTTAAAACTAGAGCTTTAAGGCTGATAGTTAATTAGCCAACTGTCTCAAATAATCTTTATGAACAAATCATTCCATTAGTAAGCAGACGAAATGTTTATTTGGTCTCTAATTGACGTATGCATAATTAACCGTTTAGTTAAGGGTTATGGTTCTAATGAAGTGCGATGGATTAATATTAATATTTATTAGTTATGTTAAAATTAACTAGCTTTTAGTTGTGGCTTTGCTCGCGCTACTACAGGAGCTGTGATACGCTAAGCTCTATAACTACCGGTTCTTAATTTCTTCGTACTAACATGAGATATATTCGTTTCGATTTGAAACTTGTTTTATATTTGTAATATTATTTTGATTCATGTCGATTGTTTGAGAAAAAAATATACATTGAAATAAAATATCTCTTAAAAGGCTCTAACAACCTTACTTTTCATATTTTGAACTTCAAGTTATGACCTGTATAGAAGAGTTCAATTACTAATAATAGTTTTCTTTAGATAATAGTTATTGTCTGTGACTTTTCAACATAGGCTAGAGGTTGTTATATTTCATATAACACTAGTTCCTTGAACTCTTAAAGATACATTTTACATATCTGCCATTTTGTAGAGGGCCTTTTAAATATTTTTATAAAACACAGTCTATTATTTATTTATACTCTTTATTGCACACCACAATACATGAGAAAAAAAAGTATTACATATAAAAAAATACATTGTAAAGTACAAAAGGCGGTCTTATCGCCTCACGGCGATTTCTTCCAGACGAACTTAGGGTTAGGAAAAATATTATTAATTGTTAGAGTATAGTTAGGGAAAATTGTTATATTGTATATTATACTTGATGTATCATAGAAAAAAAATAAAACCATATATCAGTAGAATATCACTGACGCATTGATATGAAAAAATCTTCTTTATTATATTAGGGAATAAAAATATGTATATTTTTTTAACCACAGCTTCACTGACGCTCAAAAGATGGATTTGTATCAAGATCCCAGATATCCACATCGGTAAGTATTTTACATACAATGAATAAACATATCCTTGTACCCTAGCAAGAATTTGGAAGTTATAAAAACTATGACTGTTTGAAATCGTAAAATCAAAACATACAATTATTATACATACAATGAAACAAAACATATATATTGATATATATATATAAATCTCTTAAAAGTAATATGTATTTTTTATTTAAAACCATTCTATAAATCATCTTAAATAAATAAAGATAATTAGATATATAATATAAATATGTATATAATTTCGAAAACTGTCATAGTTTTCGTAACGTCAAAACCCTTATTAAGGGCACTGTTATCTGTTGTGAGAATAGTTTATTTTACGTCTCATGATCATAGAAATGATACTTGAAAGCAGGTTTACCAACTAATAAAACGTAAACCATAATTCAATTGTACAAGCAGGAGCAGTAGTTCAATCTTCAAGCAAATTTTAACTTTAAAGGGATGTAAATAAGATTGATAATCTGCTAACAATAAAATAATCCTCGATCCCAACAAACGGGTCTACTAGTAAGCCACCGAAATGTTTATTTGGTCTCTAACTGACGTGTCCATAGTTAACTATTTAGTTAACGATTATAATACTAATAAAATGCGAGGAATATATATATATATTGAAATTGAATTCGCTCTATAAAAAGGCAGACTAAAAACATATAAATTGTATTATTATTCATTAATGTATATACTAAAATAATAATACAGGACAAATTACACTCACTGATTTAACCCCTAAGTAAGCAAATTATTTGCTTGTGCTAAGGGTGTTAGTCAACGATGCAAATACATAGAAATACACATATAAATACTAAAAATATATTTAACAAACGGTCAAACCCAGAATTACCGACACCTATAATCATCACATACATGATTGACCCTGTCGGGAAGCGAACCTTCCGTCGCTATATGTTAGGCGTCTGCGTTAACCACTCCACGAAGAGGGCAGTTAGGTTAGGTTAGGTTAGGTTAGTAATTTAAAAAGTTTTCGATAGAATTGATTTCAGATGTAACATTTGTACTCTCAGACACGTTTCTTTGCATTTCTACTTAGAATTGTAATATTTAAGAGAAGTAATAGAACTAATACCAAACATATGTATAGGGGATTAACAGTTATCCTTTGTGGAAGTAAACCACTCTATTAGCAATCTTATTTCAACCTGATAGAGTCGGTTTCAGCTCGGCTCGTTTTATTCAGCAAAGATTAAAGAGGGCCATTACTAAGGACATTTAATAGAAAAAACACTAATCCATGTAAATGTGTCATTATTTAAAACTAACGGTTTGGTAAAAAAGGAATTTGGGATTAATAAGTGTTTCCTGAAATAGAAATTGAATTTAACTACTGCTAGTTCTTATGCTGTGGTGTTGATTTTTTTAAAATAATTATAGATCAAAAAAATATTAGTGTCCTAGTCGGGATAAAAATCAATAATATAAAGAATGATGCATTCAACGACATTGTTTATCATTCTATATTTATTTAAAATACCGTGATGTTTAACTAACTTACTCTCAGGTTACTTGATAGGCAAGTACCAATAAAGGTAGTTGGAAGATTTAGATAGATTAAGTTTCCTTTTATAACTCAGAGAAGATAAAGGAATGTTGTAATAACTTCGGTATATAATTTATATTCTAACATCGATTTTCAAAGTTCTGAACGCAAAAACTAGTATCCTGTTAGAATATTAACTCCACCTGGATTATATGGAAAAGAAAAATAGTTTTAAAATGTTGAAATAAGGGCGATAAATATTACCGGGTCCTTACTAGTGTGCGCTAAAGGGAAGCGGGAATGGCTCTAGTTTTATTCAACATTTTATTTATAGAAAAATGCTGCTTGTGCTGCAATATTATGTGCTGTATACTTTTTAATATTATATATTTTATCAATGGGAAAAGTATTTATCTAGTCAATAGATTTCTTTATCGTTTTTTTTCCTCTCTTCTCTCTTTTTATCCAGTATTTAGTATCTTTTTATATGATTATACTAGTAATATTATATTATGTAATATTTTTTTTTTCCGAGGCAATAATAACCCATATTTTGTTAGAGTAAATAAGAAATAAGCTATGCTAGTACATCATATATGTATAAAAACAAGTTACATATATGTAATTAATTATAACTACATTCAAAATCTAAGTATATAAACCGGTATTTAAAAATACGCTAAATAAACGTAAAATGTGCAAGTAAAGAGAAGTGCTAGCTAACTAATATTTAAGAGCACACTGTTCTAAACAACAAGGGTATTAAAAATACCACAATTTTAAAATAAAAAAACAATAAACTAAAACGTGTTTAGAAAATCATAAAAGCACATTTGCCGAGAGAAATAATAAAAGCCACACAATAGCCACATATGAATATGTAAGCTTGCACACAGTAGTAATATGTAATATTATTATGAATTAAATTTCATTCATTGTAATCATTAGATTTCATATACTATAATAATCCTTTAATGAACCGTTTGTAACGTGATTTAACTCACACACACAAATATGTACGTTTGTAAGATAATTGCAATGTTCATAGTACTGATTGACCCAGGAGGAAGGAACCTTGCCATCTGCGTAGTGTGCCTCAACTAGCACACACACACGATCGCAATAATTGTAAGTGTATCGTATTGGATGACTGAGGAGGAAGTAACCAAATCCTCAAATAAATTAAAGCTGCATATGCATTTAAATTGTACAAATTTAAATGCATATGCAGTTTTAGTTACTTATTTACTTTATGCAGCTAAACTTACTACTTACTTACTGACTTTAATAAAACTCTTCCTTAACAATCACACTATCGAATGTATCAAAATTAACAGATCTTCAACTTCAATTCTTCGACATCCAACGTTTTGAAAAAACTCTATTCAACAGAATATCCATTAAAATTTAAGCTAATATTTACAGAGAAATGCTATACAAAAATAAACCAGATCTTTTAGATAAGCACTTGTAAATAGCCACGCAACACAACTATAAAACTACAAATACATACTCATATTACAACGAGTTTCCTCTTTGTCTGTCTGTTGTAATCGATCAACTTTGAAACCAATTGGCAAAAGCTAGTTATAAATAGTACCATGTATTTATAAACTGTCCATAAACGTCATTGCACACAATTAAGGCTACAAGGGTTTCATTTCAGCTGCGGGACCCTAATCCGCTCCATGTGAGACGTTTGACGTCGCGTGAGTCACTCTTTGTACCGAACCCATTCATTTACATACAATTTTCACATCGAAATTCAGTTCGATTTAAACAGAATACTGACGACTTTATAATCTGCCATTTGCTAAAGTATAGCTCTGACAGGAATGATAACTTAAATTATAGAGTGCTGATATTCGTAAATGAAATGTAATTATTGTCTTCAAAAGTTCTGTTGATGTTTTGATATATATAATATGATATTTTAGAATTACTAAGTAATCATTTTAAGTATTACGTAATTGTTGAAGTCCGTTGTCTTGATAAAGCTCAAAGTTACAAGTCTACAAAATGTATATAAACCAATATTTAATTATTTTATGAAAATACATGTGAAAATTTTAAGTCTGATTTTTTTATCTTTTATCCTCAGATTGTTCCTCTACTTAACTATACTTTTTTATTTCGTCATTTTGTTTATGGAAATACTATTCACATATAAAATTTATTCCCCAATAAAAGATCTGGTAACTGAAAAACCATTATAATGAAATTACCATAAATGTTAATTGATAATTCCTATAAATATGAGCATTAGTATAGTAATATCGTGAGTGGTTACAGCTAAGCCAAGCTATTGAGATTTAATTTTATTTATGGTCAGTCTCCCCAACACATTTATTACGAAGCAGCCGAACCAATAAAACCACTGAATCAAAGAGAAAAAGTACTCTTCTCTGTATAAATATTTTATTTTGGATAGTGAGAAGTAGGGTGAGTACAAGGGGTAGAATTGATTTGTTGTATGTGTTACGAAGTTTATTTTGTATGTGCATCTTGTGTGAGAGATTGGTAGGTACTAGAGTTTGTTAATTGCGTTTCTAATACGTTCTCTATGTGATAGAGCTTGAATAAGATAATGGTGAGCATATTTTTTTTAAGTAAAGTATTTTTTTTAAGCCTTTAAGAAATAGTAATTGAAAAAATATATAGATACATAAAGTTGTACCTACATTTATAGTCACGAGGAATTTAATTTAATACAATATATCGTAATAGTTGTACGTATATTTCAAAACAACCGCAATTTAAATCATAAAAGTCAGTCTCTAGACAACGAAGAGCAGTACGGTCACCCTACTTGGAAGAGAACTTACTAATGCGTAGTCAAATGGATTCTCGAGAATATCTCATTCAATATACAACTTTATGTGGACGGTATAGAGTGTAAATCGCAATAACATTAAGTATATGGACGTGCCCACTAGCGCCTCATGCATATGGAAATTTTGACTTAGAACATGGTTTTATGTCCTGCCATTTTGGTCATATTTGTGGCTTTCCTGAGGGTTGCTTATTAGAAATATCTAACGACAATTTAGCAATCGTTAATAGTATTAGTGAATATAAATAAATAAAATATTAAACTTTGATATTTAAAATTTCTTAAATGACAATTTTAAACAAATTAAAAAATGAATTGTTTAAATGAATTTTGTAAATTTTATAGTTTGGTCTGATAATTTTTTAATTGGGGATTTAGTCACATTT
This sequence comes from Napeogenes sylphis, assembly GCA_959347405.1. NCBI lineage: Eukaryota > Metazoa > Arthropoda > Insecta > Lepidoptera > Nymphalidae > Napeogenes > Napeogenes sylphis. The sequence goes on along the minus strand of OY365778.1, from coordinate 19,612,910 downwards.
CAATATACAAAATATATAAATATTTATGTATGCAAAACAAAATATACTAAGTTATTTTGTCACATTTTTACTTAAAAAGTATATAAACATATAGAGTTTTTTAAAATACATTAACTATGTCAAGCGTCTTATAATCGCGGTATTAGGTAATATTGCTATGATTATAATGCATTTATAAAAACTCTTGTTTATATATAAATATATACATATATATAAATACGCATTGTCGAAACAAACGACGTATATCCCAGTAATTTGTATTATATTCGTCTGTCCGTACGCATCCGTTTTCTGATAAATAGATTGGGTCCGTCCGATAATTAGTGGCGCGTGTGTGAATTTAATAACTCTTGTGTTGGCTCTAGTTGTATTCCGATACGATTACGATATTTCTCTGAAAACACAAATTTATAAAATATTTGTTTAATAAGAATAACATAAAATTGGGTTAGGCATTATATTACAATAGATATTAAAACAGGTTACTTTTATTTTGTAATGTTAAATACAATTAGAATGTCGTGTGTCGTATCGTACGATGTAAAGGGATCTGCTGTATTTGCTTAGCGCTGCCGCTCGTCAATCACGGTCCGGACCTGACTGTGCTTTTCAGTCGGAGGTCTGAGCATAGCGTGGGGGCAATATTTAGCATCAAGCAGGACTATATGTATTTGTATATTTATTTTATAATTTAATATATAACTGTCGCAAATTGTAAAAAATTGAAAATCATATACACTATATGTTTATTTGATATTTTCTTTATAAAGTTTTTCAGTTTTCAGTTAAATAAAAATCAGTTATTTGTATCAATTACAACATTAATAACAATAAATAATAATTTTAATTATATTATTCGCTTCGCTTTCACAGCGGTGTGGGCTTATTTTATGGTGAAGAGAAATGAAGACTAACGATTTCCCGACCTGTATAGGAAGGATTTATATTTAATAACAGATTTGTAATCCGTATAACACAACGTGCACGTGTTGAATGAATATATAATTTACTCTTATATATAATCCAATATAGAACATACAAAGAATTTGTTATAAAATAAGTGTATTTTATAACAATAAACGAAATAAAAAAAATGTATTTATAACAGAAACAATAAAAACATAACATTAATATAAAAACCACAAATGTAAATATTATACTGGTTAAAATTATTTGTATCATTATATCTTATACCTTCACCCTCGCTAGACGGTACACCCTTTTCTTTCGTTATAGAGATGACACCCACAAAAATGTAAAATGACAGGCAAAAGCGGCTGTCGGCGCCCAATCGAATTTTACTTAAATAAACATCTACAAGCTATAAACTGAGAGCGAGTAAACATTTTAAATAAATATAACGATTATTATTAAGATATATCAAGTAATATTAAGAATTATTATTAATAAACATCATCAAGTTAGATGCTAGAATCATTTTGCTGAAGAAACTGCTGAAGAGGTTTATTAATAAAAGCTAAAAACAAGCCTAGATTAAGTGATTTAACATAAATAAATAATATGATAAAATGCGTGATGATTAGAAGCCAATTGTTAAACATAAATAAAAACAGAATAAAATGTGTTTAGGAGGTACAATCGCACGCACAGATATACACATTATTAATCCTATAACACCTAAAAGTTACAAATATATACAAATTAAAATCCATTATTTAATTATAAAAGTGGATAAAAATTGAGTTTCTGTAAGCGGAATCGCTTACTCTTATGAATTGGACGCGTAGTGAGACTCTTTGATATGACGGCTTTTATCAGGTATTGTTTGGCTTTTACGATTGATGGAGCGGTGTTGGTGAAAAGCGGAAATCTAAGGAGTTTTGTGTTTTTTTTTGTATTCATACAATATTCTGTCAGGTTCGCTTATTTATGAAAGACCGCTTAACTATTCTAAACAATAGGATTTTAAAGTAAGAAAATATTTTAATTATTATAAAATTTACAAAATAAATTATATAAATAAAAACATTACCTTCTAAAAGCACATTAAGAAAAATATATATAAGTAATTAGAACGAGTAGTTCTCGAGTTATAAACGAACTAATTTATACGTATACCTACTGATATACATATATTATATAATATAGAATTATCAATGTCTAGATACGATCATGTAATAATAAAAAAGTTTAAAGAATTTTATCAATTTAAATAAAAACATATCTATAACATTGAAATTCTGATATGAATATCAAAGAATTTACGTAAAAGATATTTGCAACAGTGTAAATTGATTCAGCGTGTAACATATCCTTTGTCTCGTATTTGTTTTATTTTGTTTGGACTTTGAATAAGCTTACAAACAATAAAGTGCTTTTGTGATTTCGCTTTAACTAAATAACTGTCGTCTCTACAAATGTTTCAGGATTACATAGAAATTTTATGTTTTTAGTAAAGAAATTAAAATATATTGTAAATTTTATATTTCTAAATAATATTAATAGATGTAATATATATTTCCCCTATAAGGGGTTAAATGATCTCACGTTTGTTTTTAATGGAACGTAAAGATCAGAGTATAATAAATTCCATTGATATGAAGTTTAATTAAAAAAACCGAGGCGTATAATAAATTCTTTCAAATGAATTTATATGGTTTTCTAAAGATGTCTTTAGATTTACAAACTGAATGGTCTTTCACACATTTATTTAGTTTATTTTTAGTTGAAGCACACTACCAAAAGATGGACCGATAGTATTGAACTTTTCTTTGAGAAATGCTTTCATGTAATTGCAGTAAAAATTTTGCTTTCAGTACTTGGAATCAAAAATCATATTTTAATATTATGATCGGGAATTTATCAAAAAGTTTTTAAAAACATTTTTTTTTCACTTATTATGTTTAAAGAAATCGGTATTCAAATGTATTGATTTAATTGAAATATTAGTATTTATTATTTAAATATTTATTTTCTTAAGTAAGGTTGGCTTTCTTTTGGTACTTTTGCCATTTCTTATGAGCGAGTCGTGGAATATCTCTTATGGTCTTTTGGTTTAGTAATTTTATAGTTTGAACTAATGCCCATTTACATAAATAAAAGCCACTCATAAAAGTATAATATACAAGTTTTGTAAGTGTCTTTAAATTATAAAATTCAGACTCAAAATGTATATGAATGGAAGATTGTAAGCAAAAATTATTATTTAAAAATTAAATTACACATAAAGTGTGACTTTTAATTACAATTAGAACAATAATCGATTTTCCTAAAGAACATAAAACCAAAATCGATGTTAATGTAACTAATAATAAATAACTCTTTGTGATTAAGAGTCTCATAACAGGTGTCCTTATAATTACGTATGATACATGTAACTAAGTTTATCGAAGCTTAAACATGTTTTATCATTTAATCAAAAAAGCTGCCAACTACTAATGAGGGTAAGCTCTGTTTGTGGGATAGTTGCAATGGATTTTAAATCTTAACTCTGATTGATACGGTTCAATTTCTTTTGAATAGCCAGCTATTTAATCTTTAGTAAGCAATCTGACAGATATTGTATACTTTTAGGGTTCTCTACATTATTAAGTGTTTAGAATATTAAATTAATTAATTTCTTGTGACTTGACATTTGCTTTATTATTCCATTTAATCTTAATCAAAAGTGACGTAATATAAAAATACATTTTGTGGTTTTTAAAGGGATGTTTTATTAATATAGAAAGTGAATAAAGTATATTAGTCATAAGTTATTAAAATTATGATACAAATAATACATATTATTTTAAATGGGATTAAGGATTACGGAACCCCAAAAATAATCTAATAAGAGTTTGTTTACTTTAAAATAATGGGCAATTAAGGTTGTTTAATGTGTTCTTTTAATATTTATTTGTTCTTCGGTTTTGTTAATTATATACAAATATTAATTAATTCTAGCTTCCAGACAAACCTTCATGATGTCAGATTTCAACTAATTTCACTTTCCATTTTCTATTGATGTTTATCAACAATATTTAGTTTTTTTGATACGTTATTATTGCTTCATGGTATAAAATTACCACACGTAGTATTTTAACAAGAAAAACATAGTCTTCAACAAAGATAATACAATTGTAAGTTGAAAGTCGGAAGAAGTTCCTAGTTCTGCAAAGTACAAATTACCGCGTGTAAGTTGAACGCCACAATTGCAGATAAGTAAGGTAGTCTATCAATTAGTGCTGATAGTTCAACAATTAAAACAGCTAGTTGATTGTGATACTAAAATGCTGCTAATTTTATATTCAACTATATTATATGTCGTGTTATTTATTGGATGCAATGTGTATTTATTGAAATATGTGTTATCAACTGAAAAGTCTTAGAATTTTCTCTTCATGGATTAATTTAAGATTTTGAAAATGCACTTAATACAGTAGTGTTAGTTTATAACTATAATTGTTAAACATCGTGGTCAGCTTTACCACAATTTTAGAATATCTTTCATAGATTTTTATGCTTAAATTACTTCATAAAGTTTTTAAGTCAAACCCGAATATGACTTCGATAATCATGTTTATAATTAATCATATTGATTAATAATTCATCTTGATAGGAGAGTGAATCCATAAATTTCAAAGCCTGTATTGGGACCAACATTTCAGGTAGTCAAATATATCATAATTTATTAATTACGCTGATAGATACTTCAACAGTTTGAATAACATTACACTATTTTATTGCTAGGCATCCTTTAAACTCAAAGTTAAAAAATACACCTAACTGTTATACTTGTAAGATACGGCAATAAAAGAGCACCGGTGCCTGCATATTTATAAACTCTTGCATAGGAGATGAGTCTGATAAGTAATTTACTTATTCATAAAGAAAAATCTATAGAAGATAGATAACGGTTTTATAACACTAAATTTCAACATAAGTTAAAAGATTCTAGAATGCTGATTAAAGAAAAATAATTTGACAGCTCTGTCAAGGTTGTGATTGGCTGTCACTAACACACCATCAACGAATCAGAATGGTTACATCAATCAAAATAAAATAAGTATTTTTTGCAGTAAAAATATGTTATATTGATAAGCCCTAGATAAATTTTGTACTAACTAGTAATTTAATTCACTACACTACTTATTCTATGTGTTATATATTGCAAGTATATATAGCAATGTTCCAATCAGAAAACTTTTGAAAGCAGCATTTTATATACCCTTCGACAATACCGTCTGTCACGACAATGTGGAAACGAGCAAAGTGAACTATAATGATGCGAAGATCAGAATAGGACTTAATATAGCTGGAGTCATTGTTACAGACTCGCAAGTTAAAAATGTTTTATTAAACACCTCGTTATGCTAATGGTTATTTTTATTATATGTTATATATGTTATGTAATAATAAGAAATGAAATCTATTGCTTTATTTTAATTACATGTTTTACATAATAGATCTAAAATCGTGAATGGAGATTAAATTAATATGCGTCGGCGAATATTAGGTACATTTGATTCAAAATGGAAGTCGATTTCGTTTCTTCAAGTATAAAAGTGTATTTAAAATTAAGAGTCTTAAGTTTGAATGTGGTCATAAAAGAAATGAGTGATAAAACCATATGGATGTAATGAGGAAAATAACATAGCGTGGCACGCGAGGCAGGATTATGACGATTGTATTTATAGATGTTTACATATGTATATATTTGTATACATATATAATTTCAATAAATGTATTTTTTAAGAATTTTTATCACACTTTAAGAACTGTATAATCTTGGTTCCAAAACTCACATTTGAAAGTGATCAAGAATAATTATAAAAAGATAATTATTGTGTTAAAAGAAAAAAGTTAAAATACAAGTTTATTATTGTGTTATGACTGCAACGGTAACGTTCTATGAATTTGTAATATTTTCAAATTATTGGAAAAACCATTACTAGTATTAGTGTATCTGAGATGTGTCCGGTAAATAAGTTAAATATATACTTACAAAAGGACAATAATTCTATCATTTCCCGCCATCTGTTACCTAAAGCCCGCGAGTATTCACGCTAACTTCTAACTTACTATCTGCGGTTTAACTTTGGAGAGAGAGCGATTTATCTCTAAATACTTTTAAAAGTAACCCGGTAAGTAACCAGTAACTCATATCTTTGGGGTCATATTTAATAACATTTAATTAATAATAAAAATATAGTAGTGATGTAAACAGAAAATTAAATTTAAATAATTTATAATTATTTATTGTTTGATTAGTCATTATTTATCTATATATTAATACATGTATATTGTAATTGTATTGGTTTTCAATGACACAATACACATGTCCGGTACAGAGACAATATCTCAACTCGCTCCACTCAGCTACAGTTTGCCATTCTAACTCTATTCGGTGGATCGATTACTCGCCAGCTTTTATATCTTTTCTACTTTTTCATCTCGAGAGAATTAACTGCCTTCGACCTTTCTCCAGGACTGCCTTAAAGGTTGTTTTCCAACATAAGAATTGTTGTACGATATCATTTAGGAGTAATAGGAATCAAATTATAGAATTAAAAATATTTCAGAACTGCCTGCTGTCTCCGAAGAGAATACTATGAACATGCTTTATGAATATATATATTTACCCGGCTATAATCAATTAGTATTAATCGGAATTTGCCCGACTATTTTCGAACCCATTCGGGGTTCCTATCCATGAGCACGAAGCATGGAGGACTCGCGGCGTGAACTACATGATTATAGCCGGGTAAATATACATTTAATTATCATCATGAAAGTGATACAAAAATGCCTTATGAAGATAAAACTAACCTAACCTGGAGTGCTTGATTGATATAAAGTTTATCCCAAAAATTCGTAGATAACTGGTGAGATATTTGAGGCCAGTTGCTGCCCTATGTCCTAAAATTACAAATATATATACCATAGCAATCATTTCTGTTTTACATATTCTGAATTTCAGAGACTTATAGTAAATATTTGGTTTGATACCGAATACTACTCACAATGCCGTGATTTGGTTATGAACATCGGGTGTTCTCAACAAGATAGCCGGACGATGCCAATTGCCGGCTATTGCATCTGAACACCGAATTTGGCTATATGAGCAGATCTCGTATTCGAGTTGCCAACTTCTAGATACAAACGGATGTGAATTGAATTTGTAACATGATTTAATTTTCTCATTCGCATTGTGTTATTAAATCAGTTGGACTCCTGTTTTATAGTAAAGCGCAATTTAATATATTATTTCTCAAATTTGAAACTTAATGATAACGTTATTGTAAGAAAAGATAAACTAGTTCTAAAGATAAGCAACAGTAGTATTTTAATATTGGTTGGATTTTGTGTTCAGTATCTGTGGGACACTATGAGTTTGGAGTACAATACAATAAATACACTATGTAGACATATACACACTGTACATATTAGATATCAGTGCGGTTGAGAACAACAACGTGACGGGAAACGTCAAAGGATTATCGGATGTTATCCCAGTGTAGGTTTCATGTATTGTAATTGCGATGTTTGTAATTTTAGACAGATTTCGAAAACCCGAAAGACTCGACAGATTCAAAGTTACCAAAAGTTTCATTTTATTATTGAAGTTTGTGTTCTAAATAAACAATGATCGTAGTTACAAATTTGATAATATTGATTATGTAAGACAAGTCACTTGAGACAAGGACTAACAACTAGAAGGGCATGGTTGACAAAAACCTTCAAGATTCAACCTATTGTTATTAATACAAAAGACTACAGATAGGTATACCTGTGACAAGTTCTCATTAGCAAAACTTCAGCGTCATCTAATGTAGGTTAGCTACTACTTAGAAATTCGCGAAACGGGTCAAGGCTGCATATGCCTATTACTTTGAACAGCCATTTGTTAAGAAGTTATTTCTTTGTTCTCTCTGTTATTTTAGTTACCTGTATAGAACGACATGCATTCATCAAACTTTAAATTTGGATGTGAGTAAATAATAATTAAAGTTCCCTGATCCACGAACACAAGCAAACTCTATCAGCTACATACATTCATGTAGGATTACTGGAAGCGGCGAGATTAAGGATAAAAGGAACTGACGGTCTCATCTCTGCGGTGAACTATCAATTGCACCGGAGATATTGCTTGCGCGTTCTCATTATACGGTACAATACTTTCGATTTTGAATTCTGAAGAATTTTAGTGTTTTAATATTTACTTGGTTTTATGAAACCTATAAATATTAAATGTATTTTTTATGTCGGTCTTTTATACTTTTCTTAAGAAGTGCTAAATAAACCTAAACTTTAATAATGAAACATGTTTATTTATATTTAATAGGTATGTCGATATTTATATCAATATATGTCAATAGTAATTATATCTATATTTTTATTATAAATCAATTCAATCTTTATAATCAACCAGTTTGATAAATATATGTTACCGTTATTCACCGTTGAGATATAGACGGAGTTATTTATTTAGTCAGACGAGTCGGCAGCCTCCCAAAATACAAGGTAGATCTGAATTTCTCTTGATAAAGGTATCCGCAATAGAATACGTTTGTCTCATGGTGCGTACGAAGCTGTGAAAGGGGCGGGTACTATATGCTAACACTGCTAATATATCTATTTCTATTCATAACTTCTTGAACATTAAATTCAATTTGTAATATATTTTAAAGTAACAATTGAAATGTGATTAGTTTTATTCATCATTTAAATTTATAGATTTCAACAACTAAATTCAAATATCCTCGGGATAGTGTAATTTGAAAACTAATCCAAAGTTGGATTAGCGGTGTACATACGTGGGATCGAAATCTTGAGATGCAATGATCAATAGACGCTATCTCGTTCTGAGTGCAGATCTCCTTCAGGAATATTGAAAGTGGAATCCATTGTCCGACGACAATACGATTACTATATCTGAAGATACCCAACAACCTACTGTGTACACTAGAGTTAACAATGAGTACTTAGAAATTATAACTAAAGATAAATTATAATTAAATATTAAAAGTATAATAGGACTGATCTAATTTGACTTATTATTTTTAAATAAAATGAGTATATTTTATTATAAAACACATAGATTTCAAATTGGTTGTGAATATAATTTGCATAGTAATATAAATATTTTTGTCGGTGAACCTTAACAATACATCATCATATTTTTTATTTTGGAAGTATTTGCGATCTTATTCATATAAGAGACGTCACGTCATTTTAAAACTCTCTGAAAAATGATCATAAATTCGTTTGAATACATTGGAAACGTGTCATTCTTTACATAAGCTGGGGTATCGCTACGTCAAATATTTTCGAGCTTTTGAGGTGTAGATTGTTATTCCATGGAATTATAACATGTATTTAAATCTTTTGCCGCAAACTGGATTAAGTACTATTCATACTTGATTATTAATTCCTATATTTATGTTTTTCATATTCTGAACCGTAAGATATCCGCTACAAGGTTTATAATACAATAGCTTGTGAATTGAGATAAAAAATATTTTTATTCATAGTTTAAAAAACGTTACGTTAAAATCTAAAATTATTATAATATTAGAAATCGCTTTATAATTGATTTAAGTGTAATACAGTTATGTACTTACTGAAATTAATTTTGTGTGTGGTTTGATTATTTGTAGTAGATTGAAATTAATTTGGCGCAATTTTTGTTGGTCACACTTCCTAAAAACATAGTTTGTATAAATAATACATGAAAAGTTATTTTGCTAGTTTTTAAACTCAGATTTTGTGAGAGACTCATCGGAAAATACAACTTTTCTCACAAGAAATTTAATATTTTCAAAGACGATATTTTTTAAACCAATTCTAAGATGTATCAGAAATAATTAATTAAATTATTTATTTTGGAAGATCGGTAATTAATAAAATGCTGCCCGTCCTCATTAACCACCGGGGGAAGAGGGGGAGTGTTGGGCGTAGATAACTTAATCCTGCTTTTTATCTTAGCGAAAATGGGCCGGATAATAAAGCTACACGGATATCCTATTTAGAAGATTATAAAAATTTTATAATTTATAGGTTAAACAATTTTCATAAAAAAATATTTCAAAATTAATAATTATTAAAACGAATAAAAAATAATGTGATTTAAAAATGTACATTTAACATATACGGGTATCTTAATGAAGTAACTAATGGAGTTATGAGATGCGGGTAGTATGCAGTTAATAATATGAATAATAATGAATTATATGTCATATTTTTAAGTTTGGAATACGAATTAAAAGTTGTCAAGAGAGAGTCTGGGTGAGGCAAGAGAGTCTACCAAAGTCAAGGAGATTATATAAAAGATGGAATAAAATTGGTTTCTTGCAAAGGAAATGTTTAGTTACTGTCTATGTAATGGACATAGAGGTATATCTCTTCTTATTGAAAATTGATTTATAAGAAAACATTCTTACATTATTCGACTATTATATCATTTGATTATAAATTGCATAATAATAAAAATTATATAATATTAACAAAAAAAGGTATAAAAAATATGTCAAAGACAGAAACTTAAATATTAAATGTATTGCTACAAAAACCCCGGATCAGATACAAGCCAGACAATCCCGAAGGATCGAAAGGCCCTGTAAGTCACGATCGGATGGCCCTACGGCTTTATTTTTGTAATAAATTACCAACCGCAGTCTTCACCTGGCCCTTTTTAGGCCATTCTGGATTACAGGTGGTCATATTGATTTAGAGGAATACTTTTATTTTGTGCTCCTGATTGCTGGATAAGGATGGGATGTAAACCTTTACGAGGTTAGTATTTTTAACTGCGAGACTTATTTTTTTTTCTTTTGATAAATTATCATTGTATTATGTTTATCAAAATCGACATTATAGATGATAATTTGTATCTTTTGATAAACATCTTTTAATTCGATATTTAAAACAGAAACTGTTACAAACGGATAGTTTTTGGTTATCCATTTGTATTGCATATACTTACTGTAAAAATATCAATACTATTTATTATGATCATAACGCTTATTAATCTTCAAAACATTATATGGTAGAGTTGTTATGATTGATGTCTATTATTATTCGAAGAATACTTAAACAATGATTTTATATACAAGATATTTTTCGTCTGCTACTATAATATTTCGTTGAAGCAGGTTTCTCGAAGTCTTTGCAATTATAACGAAATTCAGAAGTGTTTTCGATGTCTTTCATTCAGTCCTTTAGATCACAAAAGGTTTTGTTCAATACAAGAGTAAAAATATAAGTGAAAAGTATTCTTGTATTTGTTTCAGAATTTTCAAGGGACGAAAGTCTCAGACACTCATCTCGAGAGCAGATAATATACAAAAATGTTGATACAGATATCATAATTGTCAAGATTTATAGGATTTTAAGCTGTATTGCCGTGTCATTACGTCACTTTTTGGTTATCAAATGTCCATACATTGCCAAAACACCGTGCACAGTATTGAAACCAGCTAAAATGTACTCTTTACGGGACATAAAATAAGGGCTATGTTTTTATGGAGTACGTCTGTAAAACCCTCGAATTCAGACTCCCTATGGTAGACGTCAAAAAAGTGTAGTTGACTAACGAGTGAGGGGGAAAAGGTTTCTTCTATTTGCAACAAATTATTACTCACGCACTACCCTTTATTGAATTTTTCTCACCAGACAGCTCTACGTGTATTTTTTCGAATTAAATTGAATTAAAAAAATAATATATAACAATTTATGAAAATAATATGTGCAATTTATTGATCACATGTTAACTATATGTAAAACATACTTTAAAAAAGTTTGTATTAAAAAAAAATATTAATGTTATAAATTTAAATCTGTGACTCGATAAACATGGAGGAATCATATAAAATATTTTAAAAAGCATATAAATCAAGCAACAAGTGACAAAACTGTAATAAATCTGCAGGAAACAAACAAGGATTAAAAAAAAAATGAATCAGACACGATATATTACTTATCATAAGTTTAAATCAGAACATAAATGTTATTGATCATGACAAAGTAACTGCTACAACAATAAAAAAAAGGCTCATTAGTGTCAAGTGGAAGGCGACTGACGTCAACAATCACACTCGGTGACAGAATACTAATGTGATAGCTTGATACAAATCCAACACGCGGGGTTTATACGATATAACGTCCAAGGGACTAAAGAAAATCCTTCGCAAATTTAAAGAAATATAAACAAAGAAATGATTTTAATAATAAAATAAACTAAAGATTTGTTTTTACGATAAGGTTAGTATTATTAAACCACTTAAAATAACTATGGAATGGTAATTAGGTAGCTCAGATATAATTACAACGGTTTCGAAATTATACGACCCGATATAATGAAAACGCTTCATATGCTTTAAATTACAGAGGCAGACTGTCTGACTCTATGTACGTGTAGTCCAAGAGATAACTGTTTGATTAAATAATAAGCCAGAATTAGGTAACACCAAACGTTTGTGGTTACGTACATCCACTGAATTATTGTTATAAAAGTATACTGTAGAATAAACATATTATGTGTTATGTTTATTAATATACATATTGTTATTTTCAGCTTTAAATCAATAAATAATATAAATTTAGATTTAATTTGGAGAAAAAGAACAACACAATTACTGAATTGAAATATATAATAAATATTTATCTTGACAGGATTTGTAAGAGAATGCTCTTATACTATGTGTTACTATTGAAAAAAGCTCCCCCTGCGAAACTGTCAAGTAGATAACGCCAAAGCGAGACGTCAGGTGCGAGCGAGAGGACGAATGCTATCCGTCTTAATATTAATGTAGTTGGAAGATGATGAATGGCGACACAGCAAAGCACTTTGTGGTAAACATCTCTATTATTATTCTTAGGGTCGTTTAGTTAGCTTAATTCAAACTTATTTGCATACGTCAGTCTTTATCCAAATTAATGCGGAGATGTATTCTGGTTCTGATGAGTTTTGTTCAGCTGAATTGCTATTGCAGGATGTTGCTAAGGAAATTCTGAGCTCTCTTTTCGCGTTCTTTTCTTTTCCTCATTTCATTTTCTTACAACTTAAGTATGTTAAGCTTCTATCACATTAACTACCAGAGAATTTATTGTATTTATAAATATATCTATTTTCAGAAATTTGCTAACATCAACCACATCTTTACAAAAATGATATTTTTTTATCGTAATCACAGTTGTTCTTACTCATGTGTCTGACTAACTTTTTGGCCTCGAATACACATTAACTGCAACATCTTCTAGATTCACATCTGTGATATGATGATATGTGGGGCTTGGATACTTCTAAAAATACGTCTATAAAACTTTTTCCATTTGTTTGAACAAATGACATTTTGTACAATGGAAGAGTATTAGATTTATAACCAAGGAATTATTACATTTCATATTTAGAAACGATCATTTTAAAAAGATCATCGTACTTTAACTGAATAGTCCTGTAATATTTCGTATAAAAGATTTTAGCAATAATTTATGATTTCTAATAATCTTAGGTATTCAATATTTATTATTCGTGACGAAGATTTGTCCCTTCATTTTAATTCAACTGGCGTAGCTCATAGACTAATAAATATTATTTTCCACTTAGGGTGACTTGTCAAAGTTGCGATGCCAAAATAAGCAGTTTTATATTTTTTATGTCTATTTGTAATGGCATGTCGCCAACATTTGGGGCCAGATTTTAATCGCGTTTTCACTGTCGTATTGGTATTACTGTCCAAAAAAGATTGCGCCACCTTTATATGACTTTTTCTGGTGCCAGAAGTTGTTATACCGAGATAACTTGCGATAAACTATCGGTCAAAAAAAGAAAAAACAGTGTAATACGTATTTACCATCCAAAAGTGACTGAAGCACCCTCGTCTAATGAATGACTGTTCGTGTTGGAATCCGATGCTTTACTTGGCTCCAGACTAACTAGTCGCAGTGCAAACATTGCATACTGTGCTACTGTATAAAGCGGTTAGAACTTATCAGTTACCACCTAAATGTCTTTACCAGAATTTAAAAACAGCACTCAAGAAACACCTTTAGAGATCTTGGAGAATTCTTGGATTTCCATTGAATGTAAAGGCGTCAACATGGTATTCAAGTAGTCTCATTATAGTTAACTCGGTTCAAAACTTGACCTCTTAAAGAATCATGCAGAACCAGTAACCGGCTAGTCAAAGCGCAGCAGCGTGTTAACCTAATTTGACCAAGTTTTCGTTTGACGCAGTTGAAGCTTCGAACTCAACTCAGAATTTGCTTTACGTGTTTTCAAAAACGTTTTGGTTTAGCTAGTTGGTTATTGTGTTTATCTGGTTCTATTTGGATTCTGGTTTTCGGTATATATTTATTTATTTTGGTTTGTTATTTACAAATGGTATAACCGATGCCACGTTTAATTATGACCATGCATTAATATACTTCAGTTAAAATACCAGAGATAATGAAACGTTTTGTCCAATGAGTTTTAAATATCTGGGTAATAAATCACTTTGTGCGATACTTAAGGTTATATAACAGTCAAAGTCCTTAGCGGTATCTGTGTACATAAGGTCCCTTGCCATCTCTCCCCACAAAAACTTGCACCTGCCATCGTTAATTGATAAACAGCTCCATTAATCACTAAGTTTCACCCTAAATTGATACATTTTCTTTTATAACGTATAGTATGATATAAATAATGATTTTTACATGATAAATATTTAAGTTAAGTAGAATGCAAGCTAATCAAAAAGTTTTCATACTTTTGTAAAAATCATAAATTTTTTTCTTAGGGTTGATGAGTTTAACTTGAGAAAAATGAAACGAATATGTACTTTCAACTTTAAATCTATTGCATATACATGTAATATTAATGACTAGATAAAATGTGCCTTATGACGTACGTCTTAAGATCCACAATATTTATATTTTCACGTATAAAGTATAGAAATAGTTTTGTTCTTAATATCAATGTATGAGTCTCGAGGGAGCACATGCCTTGTCTTTCGGTTCTGAAGTTGGGTATTTAGGCGTCATACTCTTAAGTAATGTATTGCATGTAATTTATAAGAGAAATTCTATCTCAAGTAAGACGAAAGCTTATTAAGCGTTAATAAGGCTTGATCAAAATAACTTAGTGTTTCAGGCTGTAATAGGACTTGTACCACCTGTCTCACATACTCGTTATATATTCACCGACATACACACATACATTAGTAGTTAGATCGTAAGTGAATGCACCGAAATTTATTTAAAATGGACAAAATATTTGAGTGCACAAAAATTTAATATACCAGTTCATAGGCGATAATCCTTGTGGGCGCCGGCGGTGGGCGGGCAACCATTTCAACCGAATTGCGGAAAATTTATTTCAATATTAATCATTTATAAATCAAGAGATTTCAACCTTTATAATAGTTTAGAACAGAAAATAAAACATAGTAAATCAGAGTAAATTCTTAGATCCGCAGTTTTCTAGCGAACCTCTGCTATCCAGTCAATTTCTTAAATGGTCTGCAACTTGATTTTTCCAGCGTTAATTTTAATTGGGCGACCGGTAACCTATTTATAACTCGGTCTTTCATTTCTTTATAGTTTATACGAACATTTCATAATAAAATATAAAGTGTGTTAAGAATCTGTATTAAAATACTCAAAACATCGTTGTGCTATTTAAAAACGATATTTTACTGATTGAACGAATCTATTGTTTGGGAAGTTTATTGAAATTTGTTGAATGTTAAAATAATTAAAAAAAAGTAAATATTTTTTTTTTCACAATCTAAAATAAATGTTCAAACATTCATTATTTGTCAAAAATATTTATTAATAAGTTATTATTACCTAAATATTTCTTATAAAATTAAAAGTTACCTTTTCGTTAAAATTTTCTATTTAATTTAACTTTAATAAACATCAAAACAAATAATAGATAATTTCAAATCAATCATTTTATAAGTGTGAGCTACATTTTATAAATATAGTTAACATATAATTATTACGTAAAAATAATACGAAATACCCATAAATACATTTAGCTAACACGTGTTAGAATATCAAAGCCTGAAGGTGTTCGTCTCGACGCCTTGAGCGTGAACGACATGGTGTACCTGCCCTTTGAGACAATTACAGGTACTCGTCCATCTATATATACAAATCAATCTAGTATATTATCGTCATAGATATTAATTACTGACTAACTCATCTCCAATGATAATCTAGTGTAGCTTTAGTTCTAGATATATAAGATAAAAAATATTATATGGATAATGAATATTAAAATTGACATTTTATATTTCTAACATTATTTATTACATTGAATATTTAAAGAATGTTACAAATGAAAAAAAAATATTTAATTGATTTATCTTTTATTATTTGAAAATCAATTAATTATAAGCATATGCATTACTACGATAGATATATAAAAAAACTCATCGAAGTTAGTAGATATATTAGCTCAGTCAATAGAGCGACGTGACGACTTCCTAGAGGTAACAGGTTCGAATCCAGCCTACATTCATAAGTTTTTCATAGTATTTAAAAAAATATCCAATATACATTATTAAAAAAAAAATAAAAAAATAAAAATGTTTTATTACCTACATGCAAAACTCTAACCTAATAGCTAAACAAGTTTAAAAACAATTTCAGACAAAAACTAACATATATTGTATTATATTTTATAATTTCAATCAGAATTCAAATGCCTTGCTGAAATCCTGTTTACGAGCAGGCAACATGAAGCTGTCTGTCAGTAATTAGTCAGTTAATAAATGTTAGAGGTTCTTCTAATATTTTTTATCTACTATTACTTTCTTATATTTATTTTTCACACTCGAAGCCACTTCACTCGATACTCAAACACGGTTTACGAGTTAGTTAAGATCTAGACGTCTGTGAAGTTGCTAAGTTTATCTTAGTACCCAAAAATATTGACAATGACTTATCGTTTGTTTATTCTTTGTTTATTTATTATTTTGTAAATACCAAATCAAATACTTTAAATATATTAAGTTAGCTAGTGTTGTTTGATGAAAAAAAATATATATTATTCAATAATTGTATTTAAATAATTTGATAATATTAAAAGCACCGAACCGTGAATATACAATTCATAATTGTTTTCATATTAATTAATCATTCAATATAACATCCGTTCGTTTAGGTCGCTCAAGGTACGCTCGTTACAACTCTATTACTGGAAATAAAGCTGGCGATACACGAACACTTGGTTCATATTAAATATATTTTTAATATTTCCTTATTTGAAAATATGAATATTTCTTACATACCTATAAAAGTATCAAAAGCAAGATGGCTAAGCTGAAGACAGACGTCATTATGCTGGCTTTTGTTCTATGTCGTGTATCTTGGAGTGTTTTATATAAACGCTATGTCTTGGTTGAAATGTCTCGTGAAGGCGGTACTAGCTTGGATTGTGAAGGATTAATTTGGACCTCATTTACTTTTATACTGGAAATGTATTTTAAATCATTATGAAAAATATAATTAGAAAATAGAAATATAGTTATCTTCTATTAATTTATGTAAAATGATAAGTTACTGTAGTGCATATAGAACTTATATTATAGTACTTATATGGATTTACATGTAGACAGAACTAGCAGGTACGATCTACACTTAACTTAGAGACAGTGCCTTGAGGCGGCGGAAACTAAGTAGTCTTAGATAGCAGCACAGAATTAATAGCTTGATATGCCTTACAATGCATGTGCAGATTAAATTCGATTGTAATTTAACGTCTGATTTAGAACGGTAGGAAATAATCGAATTGTTCAAAAGTTGTAACGACAAATTTATGTTATCTTTGCAGCGTCGTGTGAAGGCGGCATAAAGTTAAAATACAACATTAATTGCTGTCAGAGGGTCGGCGGAGAAAACAAAAGCCCCTTTTTTCGGAACTATTGTACGGAACCCCCGTCACGGTGGGCGATCTGCCAGGCTTTGATGGCAAAATGTATATCTGTATTCCAATGTAACGGTTTTATTGTAACGGATATATAGAGTTTGTTTTTAATAATCTTAATTATGTTACAATCAAAAGTTCGTTACTTCGAAACAATAATAACTTACCATCTTGTTTTACAGTATTCCCTCTCGGGCCACAGCTAGCAAGCCAGACGAAGAATATCCACCTCAGCATCAGCCCCGAGCTGCCTCCTCGCCGCAGTTCCGGCTGGTTGTGGAAGTGCCGCGCGGTCGGCCGGTGCCGGGCCATAGTCTCCTAAACATGCCACACTTGCAACACTTTCACTTTCCGCACACTTCACTTCACTTCTGACATTTTATTGTTCAGTTTTTTGTTATATCAGTGTAACCTAATAGAACCGAAAAAGTATGATTATAGTATCAGATAAGCTAAATTGTAAATACATAGTAAATTAACGTAAAAAATATGGTGTCAAGAGGAATAGCGAAAGTCATTTTTTGGAAAACTTTGCTGTATGAATTGAGTTATTTTTAATAATATATATCTATTGATTATTAATATAGCATGCTCTATATGTTTGTTGTGCAAGGCTCGTGTACATATTTAATATTTGCATTTGTCCATTCGAAGTTCCACCCACACACGAGGAAATATCTTTTATTGGTTGTATTTATTTATTTTATTGTATGGATTGTATAATTTTATTATTTAACGCACACATGAATTAAACTGACAAGTTAATATTAAACTAAACTTGAAACACGTAAAAGCTTACGTGATAGAACAACTATGAGTTAACCATGGTTTATATTTACTTCTAAACCTTTGTTTAAGAAATGTTTCAAACGAAAATACCTCGAACAAAAATATAATTATATAACTTAGGAACTAAATATAATTTAGGCTATTATTTGTCAATAGACAGAGTCATTATTCAAAAAGTCTATCTATTATATTCTACGTAATATGTTAAATAGTACAAGTAAGGCCAATTATTTATAAAGGATAGATGTCTCGTGAAACCAGAGACATGCAATGTTACCAGACATTCTGTCTCTAGTCTTTTTTGGTAACATTCTCTCTATGTAAAATGTGTCTATATTTTGTAAATTAAACATTAAATAAGAAGAATATCAACATTAAATTTTACACGTTATACTTTATGTCGACTTTTAATTTAAAAATGTATCATTAAGATTCAAATATATTTTATCCCAATTTCCACACATTCATGGTAACTCTAAGTTAACCTTAATAAATCAAAATGTAGCAGATCGGCCGATAAGGCACCTTTTAGTAGTAATGGAACGAATGGAACGGACCCAGCCATTTCTGTATA
This sequence comes from Napeogenes sylphis, assembly GCA_959347405.1. Lineage (NCBI taxonomy): Eukaryota > Metazoa > Arthropoda > Insecta > Lepidoptera > Nymphalidae > Napeogenes > Napeogenes sylphis. The sequence goes on along the minus strand of OY365778.1, from coordinate 19,593,690 downwards.
GCTCTCAAATCCTGATTAACTCGTTTAATCTCAATACTTTTGATGTTAATAGCAAAAATGACCAACTCAAAGACATACAAAGAATTATCAATAAGTGCTTAAAAGATGATGAAAGTCTTTATTTAAGTTACGACGGTCAACATGTATTTTGTCTTTCTTACTAATGTTTTAATGAATATGGACGATAATTATTTTAGCGTTTTTTTAAATACAACTATATATATTGGAATGTTTTAGTATACAGCTCTGAAAATCTGACATAATTAAATTGATAGTGAATAAATGACCTATAAATTATTTCTAATTTCATAGATAATGAAGCGAAATTGACATTCAAGAAATATGGTCTATATATCAGTCAAATAAACCACTCGATCAGTTCGCTATAATGACGAGAACGCCATAACTCTACTTTATATCAGAACTGTTTTATCCCCAAAGGTCAATCTAATTTAGATCCTATTTCGTTGTATTACAGATCGATTTCTTTTCACGTCCCTATTATGAAAATTTCTGTAGTCACGCGATCGAAGGTGTACTAAGCGCTAGTATTTGATATTATATTTTTATTGGAAAATAGTTTTTATTACAAGTGGAATAGAGTTCGCTTATATCAGCTCATAAATAAGTAAGTAAAAACTTCAAATTATGATCGTGACTGTGTTTATATGTAACACGAAGAAGTATAGCATAAAGTATGCTTTACATTTACAAAGTTGGTTAATAATATAATATGCAATTTATTTTCATACTTTTGATGCATTTTAATAACATTAGTTGAAAGCCCGCGGCTCCGCTTGCGTTGAATTGAACATTATTGCGGGTAGTAAGAATTTTGTGACTGATTAACTGTTAACAATTAAGAACATTATAATTAATAGTAATAAATATGTAAAATCAACGCGTTAATGACCAGATAGTTCCATTTTTAAAAGAATTTTTATAATAATTTAAATTATAAATACATATAATTATTTTTGTTTGATCTTCTGAACTTATTTCTTTTCATAGACTGAGTCTGAATTAAATCGAAATTATAAAATTATTTTGGGGTATTGGTAGTAACTTCATAAGTAACATTTAGTCCTTACCTCATTAAAATCGATTCATTCAACCACAAACAACAACTTCAATATAGCTAACATATCTATTATGTAGTCGAAAGGGTAAAAAGTTTGAAGAAATTTTAGTAAATATAAAGAAACGCAATTTCTTATAAAATAATTGCAATTAATTATAATAACAAGGTAATAAGAAAAAAACAGGACTGGTATTAATTAACGGATATTAAGCAGACCATGCTATTTTTTGTAGAATAATTATTAATAAGATATTAGAAAAAAAGGATTGGTAGGTGGTACTTATTATCCTGCAAAGATTTTCGATACCCAAAACTTTGTAACAACAGTCCCTTAAAAGTCCCAAGTTTACAACAAAACGTTGTAGAGACAGAACTCTCAACAGCTTGCGGCGTTGGTGATTTTGTTTTCATTCCCCATATTTATTAATGACTCTTTTAGTATAGGTTTGCAATTTTATTAATATTATTTATTATTAACAATTTATATAGATAAAAGCTTTGTCTGCATTATTTTAGTTAGTTTTTCACAGGTACTCGTATTTGTGTAATATTTTTTCTAACTCCATTTGGTAGTTAAAGAAATGCTTTTAAGAATACAATACAACTGAAGAGTTGTATTGTTAGCTGAAGAACTAAACAAATTAGTATGAATCTACCTACGCAACAAGAACATAATCAGCTTCTTATAAAGACTTTAAAATTGACAAAATTTAAAACATCTATTAAAATCTGTTTATAATTAGATTTTTTTAAAACGAATCATCGAATTTTAATAGTATAAAAGAGCAAACAAAACAAGTAATCTTATTAGATTATTCACATTCACAGACATTAATTTTACTATATATATACAACAACAATACTAAATTTAAAAATCTCAAACCAACTGTCACTCGACCTTAAAATTTAAAACGGTCTCCAAGTAATAGGAAATGAACACTTCAAATAAAACCGTAAAAACCCACTCAGAACTTTACAATTTAATTGGTTTTCGAATCATATCTCAATAGGGATTATGGACAGCCTTTGAAACAGCCAGGTACTCGTATATGCCACAAGGTACGTGGGAGTCATTACCTTTCCAAGTCACGCTACGTCAAAGATTCAAAAGATAACAATTTGTAAAGAACACTAGAAATTAAATCCCTTTATCTAGACGGGTTTTGTCGAATGCGGTGTATTTACTATTATGACCATTTCAATCTATAAATATTTGTTATTTATTAGATAGGGTTAACTTTGAAATGGCTTTATGAGTAACGTGGAGTCAAATATGTAGTATTTTTCATAGCCTTAATATTTTTCAAGGTAAATAAAGTAATATCGAATATTTTTTGTAAACACTTATTATGAAATTGATATTTGAGGTCAACGATTTAGTTCAAGCTCTTAGAGACAGCTTTTAAAATAGTAAAAACCATTTCTTTTAAATGCTTTATTTTAATGCAAAACACCAGGTGCGAACTGTCTGGCACTCAGTCGATTTGCTTTGTTTTATTCGAATGGGTTATCGTAGTTTGATGAACTTCTCTTCTTTTTGTTGTTATTGAGACAAAGATCTAATTGAAATAAAATGGGGCTATTGGTAAATGAGCAGTCTGAACTGGTTTTTAGAAGACTTATTAATAAAAAAAATACTAATTAGCCGTCCAATCCCCGATAAATAATATAACTTTCATTTTCCTTCCAAAAAGTAATCCTATAATCGTGCTTTTAAAGTTTCGAAATAAAACACATCATAAAATATTGGAAAGATAATAAAAACGTTTATATATTGAGTGTCTAAAATTTAAGTTCTATCAATAAGTTATAGGTAGTTTTAAAATTTTTTACGTTTTTGATTATAAGGGTTTACCAAATTCCTCACAGAGACCGAAAAAACCAGCTTAACGTACCCTTAATCAATATATATCCTAATTAGACCCTAATGCATTATAGAATGAGATAAGATAATATTATCCCATCCAATAAGAGATTAATAATTTGATTAAGATAATACAATAACGCTACATACAGCGTTAATTTCTTATTTTGTGTATACAATATTAAAATATAAGTGTATCTGTTCAGTTTATATATGTGTGTCTATACACAGTTTATATATGTGTATCTATTCAGTGTGTTCATATGTGGAATGGAAATAATTTATTGTACTAAAATAAAAATTTTAAACAGAGTGGCAGATGTTTTGCGGTTGTACTTTCTGCTTGTTACTAAGAATGCTTGAGTAAGTATATTTCGACGGGATATGAACAAAAAAATCTTTTGTATTTGCCTTTTGAATTATTTTATTTCATAAGAGCACCTAAAAGTATTTCAAATGAAGGATATTCCACTGGAATTGAAATAATATATTGCGATGTCATAAATCAGTCAAAATCAACAAATATCTTTTTTATATTCGTGTAATAAAAGGGGTCATGTGTGCATGTCAATGTTTGTTCGTAAAAATCTGATTGCGAATGCAGCAAGAGAAAAGTTGCCAAAAGTACAATTTTTGAAATTGGTTTATATTTACTCTTTGGGGTTGAATTGGAAACTGAAAATCTAGGTTTTAATGTAAAGAAATAACTCACGGGTGGCACATTTTGGTTATTCAAGAAAGCCATTCGCGTTACTGGAATGAATGACGAACGAAGAAAAAGGATGTCTTCATAGAGGTTAATCATTTCAGTCAACTAGGTTTTTATTTCTCTCATCGTGAGGGTCTCAAGTCACTTGGAAATAAGTCGGTCAAACGTGAATGATACAGGAAATGTGGGGTGTGCACACATCGTACAAGAGCTCATGTGAAATGGTAAACTCGAAATGAATCCACCAGTAGAGATGATCTCTGAGTTTTAGAAATTGGTTTGGAGAAAGGGATCTTTACATCTGGCATTTAAGAACCAAATAAGATGGCCTGTCTCGCAATGAACCGAGTTAACTTTTGGGATAAATTTAAGGTGGGTTTGAAAATTTTTCATAGTTATTGTTTTTCTAGTATATAATAACAATCTGATTTTGATTTTATTTATGTATTAAAACCTTCTGAAACAGTATTTTGTCTTTTCGTCTTGGCACGCAATAACACGAACTGAACAAATTTGTATGGGTTTCCGTAATCAGAACTTTTCCATCTAAACATGCAACACAAGTTTCATTCGTGAAAAGTTTCTCAAAATCGTATTTTTAGAATAACCGCATCAGGTCGTTAACTTGCAGTAGTCGCTTTTATAACTACCAGGTATACCTGATATACCAAAGAAACTTATTTATTATGGAATAACAATCGCGAGAAAAAATATGAATTTTTCATTTCAACGGTCCGATTAGTTCGTACTATAAAAATATTTTTAGAACACAAATCTTGGAAGCATGATTTAGTAATGAGATACATAAACTTTACTCTAGATGCATTTTTAGATTTCATATTCTATTTCTCTGGCTGACAGTTTCACAAAGAATAAAAAACTCACAGCGGTTTGAATTTCATGTTATACAATTATATTAATAAAGTTTGTTTCGGAATAAAACGAGACATCCCCAAAGAGCCATACACAAAAAATGTCACCCTATTAAAAACATTACAAATATATACAATGATATTTTTGCATCTATCATTAAAAGCTCTGTAAAATTCTGCCCCGGGCCATCTACATTTTCATGCCTCGTGGTCTCTATTGCGTTGTAATTACAGTTTATTTTTGTTTAAAACTAAAAAGTGTCATACATTTCTGTCAGCTGTCAGTCACATCGTTCCAACCAGGCGTAGTCCCACTTTTTCGCTTGAACGCTCATTTTCGATTCGTGGGGGAGGCAGATAGAGAAAATAGATTTCATTACTGGTTACATTTACATTTTTTTGAATTGCTATTAAAATAAAATTAATTTCTTTTTTTGAATAGCGTTTTTACCGCTAACTAGATTCACATTAAGATAATTGCTAAGTGCTCGTTAAAACATGTCATGTGGGAAAAATATATTAGATTATTTGTTTTAAAAGTAGCCAGCTGAATATTTACAGAAATATAAATTGATTTCAATTGTATTTTTGGCACGAGAGAAAATGGCGTAAAGTACTTGAAGAAAGATTAAAAATGATTTAAAAATAATAAAGTTTAAACTATTTTCCACAACAGGAAAAGACATGTCCTTTTAATAAAATGTCATTTACTTTGGGATGACTATTAATATCCTAACAAAGTCATTATTGATCTTATTAATAAAAGCGGTTGTCACAAACCAATGGTTTACTGTAAGGGTTTTTGGAACTGATATCTTCTGTTGTACAAAGATAAATCTCCCACGTCATCCTATGAATTTAACTACGCATAGTGTTTCAAATTACCCTGGTAGTGGTCTAAAGTCTACAGTGTTGGCTTCTTTGTACTATGGCAACAAAACCGGTCGAATGTTGATAACTTCCGGAGTGAAAGAAATAAGTCTAAGTCGGGGTAGTTTTGCTCTTATTTCTGTTGGGTTCACATGATGCTTTTATTTCTTTTGGCTCGCCTTTTGCTGGCGTTGGTTTTTGTGAGCATTATTTTTATTAAAACTTTTTTACTTTTTAGATATCATTGTTTCATGGCTCATTAATTCGTTGTCTGTTTTAGCGTTTAATGGAACAATAAGAACATAAGGAATCATTTGTTAAACGTATAGATATAAAGCTCTATTTCGCTTAGGTAAAGATGATTATATAGTCTCCTGAATATGCAACATCAACAGTGTCAGGGAATTCTGGATAATAAATAATATAAAAAGGTTTTTTAAATAATTTTATATATTTGTTTTATATCATTTAAGCGTTACATAAACAGAGACGAGCCGAGACGTCCTACAAATTTTTGGACAGACATTGAGAAACAGATCTCTTTCAAATGAAACTTTTAATAAGTTGATTAAAATAGGGACATTGCAATCTAAAAATGTATATTTTTTGCAAACTTATAAGAACGATGTTTTTAATGAGCATCCATTATTGAGCAAAGCCATTATTGGTATCATAAGTCTTATATTATATTCTGATATCTTAAACAAATAATTGAGAGCCGTATATTGTTTACTTCTATAAGTTCTTTCCAAGATTACATTTCTTTTCCATAAACCTTATAATCCGATAAGTTTACTAAATGTAATAACCTATAAATTTCAAGAATTCCGATGGAATCGACGTTCAACATCCATTCTCCAATATCTTATGATGTATATCCAATGTTGCAGGTTACGTTGAGAGTTTATCTTAATATAATTATTATTGTAGGTCGTAACGAGCAGTTGCAAATCAATATACATTGGTTGTTTTAATTTTGATGGGTTCAAAAAACTTCAATCTGGTTCTCAAATGGGTCTATGTTTTTATTTTTATTGGCTATTAATGATCGAAATGCTATGTAATTAAAGATGAAAGATGCGCGTTGATTAACATGCTTCATAAATTGAATCGACAATCATAAAGTATAATTTGTAACTGTATATCATAAAGCACAAGTTAAGAAAGCTCATTAAAATTCAACGAAGCGAATATAGAGAGAATTTTCCTTATTGAGAATCCTTTTTATCTAAGCATTCTATGATTACTGAATCTAAACAGAGAATTGCTTATTGAGTTTATTAAGAAAGAGCTGAAATAGGAAGAGAAAAAGTGGGAAAACGCTTTGGACCACTAGCGGAATTGCAGAGGCTATTATAAAAGTTTGTAAAGCTACTGGCTTGGATGAATCACTACTTTCTGTACCTATTTGGATAGAATCACTTGAATATATATTATATATTTTTTGACTTATATAGTCAATAGATAAAGCTTTGGCTTTCGTGAGAGCATTTGTTCATTGTTTTCATATCGAAAGCAAAATAAAAGTACCGAATTCTATTTTTAAATCTGGTTTAACATTTTTAAATTCCGAAAAAAAGAATTCTACAGCAATTCCAATTACAGCTTTGTTTTCTTTCGAGGAGATTGTTATATACAAGTATTGAAGGTACCTTTATTATAATAGTCTTTGTTTCTTTACGAGATTACAAGCTGACTTGCATCTAGTAAAACCAGTCTAGGTGTGGAAATTCTTAATGGCAGACAGAATTGTTTGTAATTTTAAAGTGCGATCATAACATAAAAATGAGAATTATCTTACGTAGAATATAATCCGTTATTTCTGATTTCAAATACTTATTTGAAAGGGTTTATATAAATTATATATTAATTGTATACCTTATCTCTAATTGCCTATAATGTTTAATAACAAAGCTTAATGTACTCCTAATTTACTAGGATTCAAATGAAACTAGGTAAGAAATATAAATTAACAATACATTTAGACAAGTGCGACCAACACTCAAAAAATTGCAACACAAAATCGCACTGCAGTATCTAGTGCAGAGGTTTTTGTGTGGGGGTTTAAAGAAACCCTCTGATTAGCATATTATACGGACACCCACTCTTTATGTGGTCTATCGTCTGTTATCCCATTAAAATGTACTGACTAAAACCTAACTTGGGCGACACATTACCGATTAAAGCTCACAGTTACGACCGATACATTGCCTTACAAAATGTTGTTTTATATCATTATTCAAGATACTGGGACGCTGGGTTCATAGCTTCTTGACATTACCACTCGATACAACCAGTTCGTTCACAATTCTCTAACAGATAACACTTAAGAGAACACGAGTACACTATTTCATTGCATATTTTAGCGGCTGGCAGTGGATTTTTATGGTTATTTTGATTTATTTTGTATGAGAGGTGCAGTGTAACAGCACAACGTACGTGAGTTCCCGACGCGCGCATTCGGACGACTGAATTGTATTACCCATACCCCTGCCCAAGGATTTCGGCCCGGCCGGCGCACGACATACTTCAATGGCGTTCCGTTTAACGTATTTATATATTGATTGTTATTGTTTTTCTTACAGCTATAAACAACATTTATGTACTGGATATGTACATTTTTTATAACAATTAAAACTTATAAAACATACATTTGGAGTCAAGGGTTTAGGAGTAATTACTTTCAATAAAAGCTTTGCACCTACAGCTCTTAGGCATATTATATTAAAACGCAAGTTAAAACATAAATATTTACATCTAAATAACGTTTTACTAAAATTTAATTTAGTTCTAATTTTAAAAGAGTATGCATGAAACGAGATATCTCAAGTAATCGGCAACAGTAACGCCATCTCTCTTACTCTATTCTGAACAAAAGCAACCGATGCGTGTTTCAACCCTGCGGGCTGCGTACCCTTCTGCAGGGTTATACCAGCCAGTATATCGTGGCCCTACCTTTTGTTCCGTGTATCCATTTTCGTAAATATTATAACTTACGCACTGCGACCGCCGCGTTTCTTCGTTTTTGGTCCGTCACAATACAAATGTAGGGCTACAATTTTAGGGCTAACAAATTAGAAAGGGGAGAAAAACGTCCGAACGTCAGGTTTATTGACATTTCGCAGAGCGATAATTAAGGCTTACGAGGGTAGGAAAGTTATCGGCACACCGTTAAATTTTAAAGCCTGGATTTTCGTTTCAATTAGTTCGTTTGAATTGGCTCTCAAATGAGGTTGTAACAAGGCTGTTATTTTTATTGGATTTCGACGTTTAACAGGTATTTAATAGCGATCTGTCGCATAATACCCCAATTTAAAAAGAAACCGCTTTCAGTAATACCTTAAGACATCGAAGTTCTATCATTAAAATAAATGTTACTTCGTATTGTATTACAAAAGAGATTATTGTGTTCATTGACTTAATTAAATAAATAATAAGAATAAAATAAAATTAATTACTTTTACAACTTAAACTAAAGTAACACATAATTTCTCGGTATCAAAATCAGAAACATAAATATTTGGTTACAATGCTGATGTTGTTCTAGGACCGCAGATTATCCTTGTGAGGGCTTCTCATATATCTCCACCCGAGATTTGTAAGCCATGTTTACCATTTGGTTTAAGGTTTTGCTTTACTTGTTAATTCAATTATCGTTATTTTATAATTATAATTAATGACAACTTTATAATGAAAATATTTTATTTCACAGAATTTGTTTTTGGTTCCAACATACTAAAATGTATATAAGGTAGATGAATATGAGAATAAAAAGATGTGTTAAAATAATTTAGATTTTATTATTTGAATAAATGAGTGGTCTAGGATTTGGGAGATTAAATTGGTAAAACCTTAATCAATATATCAAATGTATTTTTATTAAGTTAAAATATTAAAGTAGGTTTTACCTGTGACATTTCATCTGCACGATGACTCTCGTTAACACAGATTCTCTAATATAATATAAAAATATGAATTTGAACAATTTCAGGTTAATTTAAAAATCGGATTATGTTTATCATAAAAAGTAATGTAAAGTGGCGTCTAATCTACACTAAGTTGATTACCACACGAAGATGAGTGTACAATCAAACAAAGACTTTCAATAACTATGTTAGTTATATTGAAAATTTGTGTAGAATTTTTGAATTATAAATTATTTTACATCGTTTTAAAGCGACCTCTTCTTTGGTTTCTAAATACTTAGAGATAATGTAGAAACGTCCGAGTCAAAGTCTAAATAGTTTTTAAGTGTATTCATAGATGGCGCTGTACAAAATTACTAATATGTTAAAATGATGAATCGTCTCTACATATACATACTTAAGAAATATGAAAAGATATATAAATAATATTAAAAATTTTCATGTAATGTTTATTGAAAATTTAAAATTCTGATCCTAAGAAAAAACACGATTGAAATTAGTAAAAATCATATTAAGCTCTACATATTTTTGTGCTAATTCCTGTAATATGTCGTATTAAAAGATAGCGTGACTATACACAATTCTGTGTATGAATCCATTGTTTATCATATTGTTTACAAATATCTATTAAATTTAAATGATTGTTCTATAAGTAAGCTTAATAGATAGTAACTGATTTGCCGCTCTCGAGGAATAGAGAGGAAGGAAAGAGACTACAAGAGACAATGGAAGGTAGGATGCTTAGTTAACCGGTTCTCACACTGACGTTCCGACTTCCGATACGTAAGTACAGTTAATACTTCTAGTCGATCATTGTCTTGTCTAGAAAACAATGAAGATACTAAGAGTTTTGAAATAACAACATATAAATTGAGAACAAGATAATAATAAATATTTACAAAAAAAAAAAACAAGTATATATTATATATTTATATAATATATACTGCTAGACTATGTTAAAAATAATATAATACAAACCCTAGATCAAAGACCCAACTTAAAACATTTTGAATGTGATGAAAAATAATAATATCATGTCATATATTTATTATATTAATTTACATTTTATATAAAAAAAATATGTCAACACATTTCTTTTCTCTTAACACGATTTTTTTATTTCTGATTTAGAATTCCTTAACTAATTCTGAATTTAGATCGACAAGGCGGATGTTTTGTTAAAAACTAATTATAGAATGATATAAATTAATTATAGAATATCTATAATTAATTTATATTAAAAACGGTAATACAATTACCTACCTGTCTGTTACTTGTCACGACTCACATTCAAATGGGTATATAATAATTAAACTTGATAACAATTGCATTTTGAAAGGATTTTCCTTCCTCTTGATGTAAATAAGAAATGAGTATTTGTGTAGAAGTTCTTTGTTTTTGTAAGAAATAAACGTGACCTTTTATAAGATTTGTTAAACTGATGACATCTGGATTATGAGTTAGTTTGTGAAAAGAAATATGGTTATGTATGTCTGCAAAATCGTTTTGCGAGTTGAGTATGTATGGAAGGTAGTAAAATCACTGATTGTTAAATATAATTTTATTTATGTAAAAAAGCGTACATTAACTTCGTATAATCTTAAAATATATTTTATACATCAATAACAATAACTAAAACTGACTGGTTTACATTTGCCTTTACAAATATCATATTCCCTTCCACCGAGAGCTATAATATTAAAAACGATAATTCTAAACTTCATAATAAACTTGGTTATTGTAAATTTGTAAATTGGTAATACTGTTCAAACACTATTATTATTTTTTATGTTGGTACCACAATTAAAGTTGTACAATTGTTTTTTTTCATAATAACAACTAACATTTATAAAGCCTTAAATGGACGGAAATTTGCAGGAAGACTATGAGGTAGTTCCTTAATTCTATAACATGCTTATTAATCAAATATATATAGCACCGTAAAATCTTTTAGGATTGAAATATATATAAGTATAGCGTAAAGAAAGTATTATATCAGCGAAAAATAGCTCGCAGTGGACTGCATGTCGAAAAATATATAGTCAGCATATTTTTTATAATTTAATGTTTTATTCTTAATTAATGGTTGAATAAAATATAAATGATTCAACTTTTATTGATTCAATAAAAGCTGAATCAGAAATTTCGACGAATATTGACTTAAATAAGTACATTATCATAATTTATTCTGTATGTACAATAAAGTCTACATTGAATCCGCCTTGGTATACTGTACAGGCCATTTACATTAAGTTCGATACGTAACTTCGATAATTATTTTCAATCATACTTATCTTCTAAAGTGCAATTAATTGATTTTGAAATAACATTGAGCATTACATTTTGAGCATTTACCGAGTCTTTGTACTTTAAATGTTTTAATTTCTATTGCACTTTTTGTTTAAAAACGATATGATTAGTGTATTCTTCTGTTGTGTGGCCGTTAGCTACATGGCCATTGGATATGTATTCTTCTGATATGTGGCCGTTAGCTACGTGGCCATTGGATATGTATTCTTCTGATATGTGGCCGTTAGCTACGTGGCCATTGGATATGCATGTTTCTGATATGTGGCCGTTAGTAACGTGACCATTGGATTTGTATTCTTCTGAAATGTGGCCGTTAATGTGGCCATTGGATTTGTAGCCGTTGTTATTGTTGCAATGGTCTACTTTGGGTCGTTGAGGTCTTTCCTTATTGTAGGCCTTTATGTAGAAGTTAGTGAACAGCACTATAAAAATGGATGAGTGCAGGATAAGACCGCTTGCGATTATTCTGAAATAGAGTAAACCAATGCTTTTATACTTATTTAATTATATTTTGTTTTGTGTCATAGTTAAACAATAAGAAAAAATCTTAAATTATATGAAAATAAAAGAAAACCACGTATAGCTGTGTAAAGATCGTAACCATCTCATTTATATACAGTGAGTGATATTTAAGTAATTTGGGTTTCTACTGCTGCCTTTGTTCATCATTAATTATTTATTCAATTATTCTTAATTGAATTAAACATAAAGTGAAAACATAACATGACTTTTATATTTTGTTCTGATTGAAATCCTCGTTTTAACTACTTCGTAACATTTTCTCTAATGCAGTATTTTAATGCATGATAATAATAATACATATTCGGATGCTAGAATATGCAGTTTTTTCATTTGAAAAGTCTTACTGATATATTAATATGTAAGAAATTTTAGATTAAATATATATAGTTATACTGAAGGTTTGTAAACTGAATCATGGTAGAAATAGGTTATGAGCATCTTAATTAAATTGTTTAATATCCCGCCAACCTAAATTGCATTAGCGCTGAGTTAAACTCCAAGCATCTATATTGGAAAGGGGTTTTCGAATAGTAATGGAATATATTGTATTGGTAAATGCTTGACTAATTATGTCCTACATTTATAAGCATTTATAATGATATCTGTTTGTAAATGTAACTCTTCATATATTTTAACTATGAATTTAAAAAATCTCGAATCAGTGTTCTCGACGGCTGTTAGTACAAAAAATATTAATTAGTAACATTTTATAATTAGATTTTGATTGGTTGATGACATGATGAGCAACTAATGACACTCCATATTATTCTTCACCTTTGAAAACTTTAAAAATGAATACTTACTTCGGGTACCCACAGTCATATACAAGGGCGCTTATAGAATGGAACAATACCATGAAGAACTGGACCTGAAATAAAAAGAAAGTCGGTTAAAAGTGAGTGATAACCGGATAAAATAAAACAACTTTTCAATAGATATACTTTTTCGTAATATGTGTATTTATTTAAAATTGGCCCTGTTTTAATTACAGTACCTAAATGATTTTTAATTTTTTTTTATATGATTACTGTATTTATAAATTAAAATTATTTTCTTGTTTAAAATGTTTTGGAAAGTTTTGCAAAACTTACGGTATATTCAAAAATATATTTTTTTAGCATGTTTGTAATAAAATCCAAAAAAATATTTTCAGATTATTTGAGTCAAAAGCAAAAATATGTTAAAATTGTAAATGTTGAAACATTTTGCTTATGAATGAAGTTTTTTCATTAAGGGTCTCACTCAATTTTAGTACTAGTGAATTATCAGTTGGGTTTAAATGATTTCCTTTCATTAATTATAACGTAATCGCCTAATCGATTAGAGTGGTGTTTGCGAAACATTGGTTTTACTTGAACGTTTCGCAGCTAGTCACTATGACCTTTGAGATAAAGTTCATTGAACTTCCGAACAATACGTAATTGAACGTAATTGAATTTTTCATATAGTATATTAAATTTATTTATACAATTAGCATGCAAGCAGTTCATAAAATAATAAACATATTACAAATATCAATTATAAACAACATTAACCTTCAATATTTTTTTTATTTTTTTACTGAAATTAAACGTTTCTTGTAATAATTTATTCAAACTAGGTAACATAACCATTTAAAGAACCACTTTATGAGGTTAAAGACTTTAATAATTAGATATGTATTAATAAAAAGATAAATTATCATCCTCATAACAAAAAAAAAACAAAAGAATTAAAAAATATTTTTCCCCTTATAATCTTTCATATTTTATCTTAAGTAGGAACGTACAATGTACAAAAAAAGATATAATTATTTTTTTTCACTTTCACACAGACATCAGTCACTTTTAGATAAAACTATCTCTATGTCATATGTTAGTCATGTCTGCATAGATAACTAACTCTAAAGTTGTCAAATTGTGAAATTATAAAGTATTCCAACCAGTTTTTACGAACATCAGACCTAACATGACCTAAATACTACAGCTTTTTAGAAAATTTGTAACTTGATATTTTGAAATTCATTCCATTCAAAGTCTTTCAATACATCATATTTTTGCAAATATAAATTTACTAATAAAATATAATTAAAATAATCCTGACAAATAAAACAAGTACGAAATTTTAATAATAAATATATAATGGGACACGGGCAGAATTCGCAACTGCGACTTAAGGGAAACTATCCCGTAACTCTTAAAATTTCCTACAGGTTGCATGTATCCTGCTGTTGTCATTGTTATTTCATAGTAGATTTATTTAAAATCTAGGTAAGCTATATAATATAATAATAATATCAGGACAAATTACACACATTGATCTAACCCCTAAGTAAGCAAATTATTTGCTTGTGTTAAGGGTGTTAGACAACGATACGAATACATAGAAATACACATATAAATACTGAGAATATATTTAATAAACGACCAAACCCAGAAACAGAGACATCTATGTTCATCACATAAATGCCCGTCTCTGCCGGGAATCGAACCTGAGCCCCATTGCGCCGTGATACGTTAGGCGTCTGCGCTAACCACTCGACCAACGGGGCGGTTATATGCATATATATGCAGGTTATATAGTATGTTTATAAGCACTATCAAAAATATACGTTTCTTAATCAAATGTAATTCATTTGGTAATTGTGATACTGCTAAAGATGATATAATACCCAGAAGCAAATCTGCGACCTTAAAGAAACCTGTTACGATTTTCGTAAGCAATGAGGTTCAAGCTTTGAACTTGACCGAGCTTTGAAAGAATATGTCGACTAATAATATAACTGAAAGATCTATATCCATCTAAGAAGAAATAAACTGATATTTTTATAGTTTACTTAGGGTAGATATATATCTAAATAAAATATTAATATAATGGCCCTATAGTTTGTTTAGTGAGATTATTAGAAATTTTGTAATTAAATGCGCAAGTTTAAAAATGATAATAGGTGGAGTAGTTGTTAGGATTACAACAAATTTATTTGTTAAGATTTTTGCGGATAAGTAACCTCATTGATATAATCTAGGTTGTGATGAAATAATATCAATAAAAGATAATTTAGTTCGACTTGAAGAAAGACCTTCAAGTTATCAAATGGATGTAATTAAAAAAATAAATTTCAACAATGCTTTGTAATCATTACAGCGAATATGGAGTAACATAGATCAAAGGAATAAAAAGAGCATAGACTATTTAGAGTCTTAATATAATCCAAGGTGAATTATGTCTTTGGAAGCCCTCGTGGCACTAAGATTTAAGCTTTCGAACTTTCTCTAGATACTTTCGGTTTTGAAACAAATACATCTTGTTGCATTGATTATATCAATGATCTGAAGCGATTTCGACAAAATAATAACACTCTTCTAAGTCAGTTTTTTTTATTCATATATAAATTCATGATTATGAAACTTTACTAACTAGATATTGATGTAACAAGCTTGAAATTTAATATAACATCCAGATATCCTGTCAATGTAATTCCAGTCTTCAGAGCATATATTTCTTCTTATATTCCACTAAACTATTTCCCAATACTTAGACACCTTATACATGATCTAATTAGTTCTGTCTACATCCGAAGGTCTAAATGTACCTACATGCTGCAACAGAGAAAGGATATACCGTTCCGCCTGGGTGTCGAAATCGTGGAATGGTGTCTGGCGATACATTATTACTAACTACTGTATTACTTTTAGGTCCTGTTCCAATGCTATTCGTTTCTTGGTACGTGGGTAGAAAAAAATCACTGTATAAAAAATCCTTAATAATTGCCAAACGATTATTTTTGTTAGTCATAATCCTTGGATGCATGTCTAATGTACTTTATTAAGTGTTAATTTACTGAAAATTTTATAATTGAGTTAATTATTTGTAGCCAGGCCTTGTTCTTTTTGTGTTTTATTAGTGTTTTTTTTTTAATTAATATTTACTTGTTTTCTTCATTGCCATGTTTTAAGGGCTTTCGTTTTAGTCTTATCACTTGCATTTCTATTATTATGTGTATTATTATTATGAATATGTTTTTCTGTATATATTTTTGGTGAACCAAATTCAATTGGCAACTTCGATTATTGATTGATAAAAAGAGGAAAGTTAATAATTTCTCAACAATATTAAATACCTCTTGATATCGTATCCGTAAATAAAGTTCGATCCTTCCGATTAGAAGTATGTTAAAATATTTTTGATTAAGGAAGTCCTTCCTTTACATAAATTATTATTTTTTTGCCATTTAAAATTAATAGAGGAATTGTGGTAATTTTCTAACTGTTATTTTGTGATATGGTTTAACGTAATACCGGACGTAAAACAATGTTTCTGCCTGTGTAGAAGAAACATTTCTTAGAATAGTGCTACTTTAAATGCAAATAAGTTTGACCTGATGTAAGTTTCTAATTCAGAATAATATTACGAGTATAATAAGAAAATACCTATATTATAATTATATCTATTATGAACATAATATTACACTAAAGCAACTGAATAGTAAATCTTTAGGGAACGTGCATATAATTTCAGTCAGAATAAATTTTCTAACAGGTTACTCGAAGCGGCTGATCCTTTGCGCAAGCGCACAAGGAATTCAAGGAGTGGTATCCACAAGCCTTATTGGTTTAGAACGTGCAAAATTCTTATGCGAATTGAGGATCTTGCACATAAGTTTCTCATTAATTTTATGAGTTACTAATTATGTCGGAAACATTACACAACGTCAGCAATTTAAAAGCTTCTAATATTCAATTTATTTATTTTTTTGTAAGCCCTTCATCTATTCTTTTTTAAAACCAAATCAAGTAAGAAATAATAATTTATAAAACTATAATATAAAGTGAAAAGAGGAACAAAAAGAAAACTTACTAGTTGTAGCGTGGTGAGATGCTTCTTCCACCACAAATATTTTTGATACTGAGGCCCCATGGCTGCCACCATGTAGTAGGCATACATGATCACGTGGACCAAATTGTTGACGATATTCGAAAATGTTCCATGACCACCTACAAAATTAAATATAAGATCACTCCAGTGAGAGTTAGCAGTCTTGAGGTGAGTAAAAGGTATCGAGTTCCGTTATTTCTGTTACAGTTACATATATATGTTTACTTTAACGAGTCGTGCTCTTGCTTAAAATTGTCGTAATTTGTATTATGAATAAAACAAAAATTTCCAATCTTTAGAGTATTGATAATTCTTTCGGAGCAAAGCAATTATGTAATCGATGACAAATAGTTACCTGCAATGAATTTGACTAATAGCCAAGCTTCGAATGGCGTCAAGGAGTGGTGGTAGAGATGAAGCCATGTTATTTGACTCTTCTTCTTCCGAAGAACAAAGAAAATGGTATCTGCAAATTCTGAGAGTTTTGAAAAGTAGTACACCCAACAGAGATGCAGCATCTGGAATTAAAAGACAATTTAAGACTTAAACTTATTATTATTTAAGATTAAACAATCTATGACTAGTCAATAGAAAATAAATCAGTGTTATTTTGTTAATCTGTCGCAAAAAAATATAAGCGTAGAAACCAAGTCTAAGAAAAAACTAATTATTATCAAAACTAGAAAACCGTCAAATCCAATATTTTTTACGGAACACCTGAAGGCATGCCGTTAATTTCACTTTCAACGACGCGAAGTATGACGCAAATACAATTACTCCGTTAACCGACCGCAGCAGCTTTCACTGTTACGTCAGTACAAGTTCATTGCGAACACATGTAAGGTTGGGGTCAGTGAAACTTTATTTCGATAGAATCAGATAATGGGAGTGCAATTTTTGTTTTGTGAAGGACGGTGATGAATTTTGACTTATTTGGTAATGGAATTCGTTGGATGTTCGTTGTGTTAATTATGACTTTGTTTAATTCTTATGACTAGCTGTTATGCTTGTATGTAATCAGGTCAAATATTTAGTTTGCGATTGTATTTGGGAATAATAAGATAAAAATATTTATTTTAAACTAACAGTTGTGAAGTATTAAAAAAGTAGGGTAATCATTTTATTATTACATTCTAAAAATATATCGGTCAAGTTTTGTAAGATACAATATTTAAGGTAATAAAAATACAATCAGCATCGATAAATTAATAAAAGAAGTATATATGATTAAATTTACTTACGTTAAATTCATATTATAAAGTTAATTATAAATTTATTAAATAATGAAGTGATTTTCTCTCGAAACATCAAAAACATATTTGATTAAACAATAAAGGTATTTCATGTTACTAAATATGCTTTTCTCATCACTGTTGTCATATAAAACAACAGGGTTGCCACTTCTTTTTGGGTTTTTAAATTTATATTATGAATAAAACCAATACATGTATAATTAAAAGAAAAAAAAAATTCTATTCCTAATAAATAAATTACATTAAGAAGAATTAAAATTATAAAAATAAGGTATGTATATACATATGGTTAAAGCTTTGTAAGCACAACCCTAGAAACAACTGTTAAAATGTTATTTCTCTTTGTTTCGTACGCGGGAAGTAAATATATTCATTGGAAAGTGTGTGAAGCGAGTGCCTCGTGAACTTGACCAACATCTGTGCGTGAAATTTTTAGACACGGACATTCGAAATTGTGTTTAGTTTTCTCTTCTTAATGTGTTTTAAATGTTTTTATTAAAATAATCTAGTATTATGATGCGACTTTGAGTTTGTTTGTTTTACTTTTTAGGTCCTAAAGCCTTAATAACTAAACTGATAATGATGAAATATGGCACACACATTGAGGGGTACAGACAAAGACGTAGGGTAGTTTTCACCCTGAATAAAATACTGTTCTACATAACAACACTTTTTATTAATATATGGTGCACACGAAAGCTATTTTTTCACTTAATTTGTTTATGAATTAATAGACAGAATAATTTATAATATATAAATATTTACATTATTCATTCGAAAAGAGATATGACTTTTAAAAAGAGACAAGGTCACAAAGAAAGCAACTATAAAGAATATACATGCATTAATTAATAAACACCTATCTATGTCAGTAATTTTAATACAAATTTTGAAGATTGATTGCGTTACCAAACTGTTCTTAAACAACTTTCTCTATCAGGTTCTCTTAAAGGTCTGCTTTGCAGCGAGGCAAATGTCTATGGTAAATATTACGTTAAATATTATTATGCTCCATGAGGATTTTGTAACTACAAGTACAAAGTTTTACAGGTTCAGAGCTCTTTTAAATAAAAAAGCTCTGAACCTGCCGGAGAGAAAGCGAGACAGAGGACGCAAGCTGTCAACATGGTGGATCAGTAAAAACCAAGCTTATGGACAAAAATAATATACAGGACCCGAGAACCCTCGATAGAACTATAATAGCAAAATTACTAGAGGAGCCGACGCCATGTAAGGTGGGAAGGAGCAAGAAACAAGAACTGATATGTTCCTTGGTATTAATATTATTAGATATTTATTGATATGATAATAAAGATAGAAAGGATGACGTTACTTACCCGCTTAGCTTTTTCACTGTCACTGTAGTCGACTGGTTGACACGTGAGGCTGTAGTCAGCCCACCATCCAGACATAAGGTGCTGATAAAATATTATACTTTAAAATAAATTAAATATTAAATAATACTTATTAACTACTTGAACCACTCAACTTGGTCAGGAACTACGATAGTGCTTAAAGTTTTTTTTGTTTATGTTGAACAAGCAAATTTAAATATAACGAACTATTTTATAGTAATATGCCTGTTTATACTTGTTGGACATAAAAATGAACACTCATGGATGGTAGTTTAGTCAAGCCAATGTCACAATATCTTCTGTAAATATAAAAATTCTGAACGAGTGTAATTTAAGTTTTTCATGTAATATACAAGTAAGGAGTGACTTTCATTTTTAATATACCATAACAAACAAACCACATAACAAACTTTGAATATTATTGTTTCCAAATTTATCTATATATTCAATAGCAATTTGTAAGTATTACAGGGTTTAATTATTTCAGAGACATCTCTCATTTTGACTAATTTGTACAAGTGCATTGTTATCTGTTTGCTTTGTTTCTGTGACGGGCTCTTAGTTAGAAAAAAAATAATAATGACGCACCTTGACATAAACATTTTTAAGTACAAACTACAAAACGAACACGCGGTTTTAGTGTCCTCGAGATAGTACATCTTTATCATTGTACCTTCAATTACTAAATTTAGGTAATATTGCGTCAAGAATTACGAAATATTGTGACTGTTGCTTGAAATAATAAAAAACGTGCAAATAAATAAATATGTCATGCATTAATAAATATTTTTCTACTTTAGCTAAGTAATATTATCCTACATAAAGATTATAATTGCACTGTAAATATAATAACTTAAATTATATTCATAGCCTCGACCTGTCTGTATTGTAGAACAAAACGCAATAAGAATAATGTTTATCATTTCAAATTAATCTTGATATTTTTCCTTTTTGAGATTTAATGCAATATTTTATTAAAGTTTGTAACTCACCTCATAAAACATGTACAAAGACAGCAGAACTTGGCCAGCGTTGTAGCTAATCAGTAGGTTTTTGAGGCGGAAGGGTTTCCGGTTTCCCATCCACATTGGTACTAGCACCAGGACAGCTGCGAGGTACGCTACCACCATCGCGAATGTTCCTATTGGTGTGTCGAAGAGAATCCATCCTTGTACTCGAGGATCTGTTATATATAAAGGATGTTTAAATATTTTGGATTCAAATAGTCGTATTCTAAATTTAAAACTCAGGTTCTTGTTGTAAAAAAATCCATGATACGTTGCAAAAAAATATATTAAAAACAATTTTCAAATAAAATTATCACAGGCGACCATTAAAAAAAAAATAGTTGGTTACAAATGTACACAAAATCGGGGCACAAAACATATAAACATACATAAAAAGTTAATGATTGGATTTTGCTTCATAAAATTACGACTAAAACTGAAAGTAATACAAGGCTGGTTAAGGTTTTCATGTAAAGTTATGATATAATATATCAAATATGTCGAAAACTAAAAGAGATATTGTCATCAGTAATCGTTAATTGTCTTAGGTCATTTAAAATGGCCGAATAATAAAAAACTCCTTTCCGTGAATTGACAACAACTTGAATCAGTTTCCTTAACACCTAGAGCTAGATAACTGTTCAAAAATTAAATAATGATAATTATTAATTTTTAATAATGTGTTTAATTTATAATCATGTGAATTGCAAATGATTCGCAATCGTAATCATTTGTCATTCACATGCTTTGGTGTAAAATGTAAAAATATTATAAGTCATACAGTTTGTTTGTAGTGCCCAAATCTCACACAAAAATGTATTTCTCTTATAAGTAAACTAACTTCGGTTAGTGACATATAAACTCAGTATAGTATGGGTCAACCGCTCGCAAGATTTTCTCGATATACAGACGTCGTCAAAACCACATTATTGAAGACATATTGCGCATCATGTAAATGTTGGTAGGTTAGCTATATCCGTATTCTTAGACTCCTTAGTTTTATTTAATAACCTTCTTAAATTGTTGTTGCAAGTATCTCTTTGTTTTAATGCATGTAGAATACGATTAATTGACGTCCCATGGAAGATCTATTTTATTTCTTAGCAGGCTTATAGATACTGTCACATACATAGTAATACAATAAAAGTATGCAAATTCGTGTAAGTTTTTCGAGTGTTATTTTTAATCGATTTTTACGACATAAAAATATTATAAAACGATTGCTAAATATCGGCCTTTCGGTTTTTTTAAAATGAAAGCTTTTGAAAGTGAATATTAAATTTTAATTAACATCGTTACATAAAAAATATATCGAAAATCATTAAAAAGGTAAATAATTAAAAACTTGTTTTACGATGTGCAAAAAAAACTTTTTAAAAGTGTTAATAGCAAGTTGTTCTCGTATCTTCAGATCACATTGAAACGTGAAAGTCGTGATTGTGTATCGTTACTGCGATGATTTAATGGATATTTAGATTTAAAATATTACACAATATTAATAGTATATATTTGTATGACGATACCTAGTTATTAATCATCAATTTAAGGAGACATTTAATTTTACTTAAAATGTAGTTTATTTGTATAAATTTATTTATTAGTTAAGATTTTTATATTGGTAAAAAATAAATTCTATTAGTTCCTATATATCATCTTTTTAAAATCTTTTCTTAATTACCATTGACAATTTGCTGCCTCCGAATCCATTTCATCCTAATCTAAAGGCATTAAGATTATAATTTTAATTTTAAATAGAGTATTTTAAGTAACTATCACTTCTTATGCGTATTTTTTTTGTGTTATCTTAAATTTGGGCATTTATACACACTATTTATTATTCTTTAGTAAATACAATAAGAAACAATAAAGCTTCATTTTTTTATATTAGCATTTCCTAAAAAGATTGACAGTTATTATTTTCAATAAAAATTTGGTTATTTTTTCACAAAATATATTACAATTTATTATAACACTTTATAATGATAGAAGTAACAAAACATAAATTGTAACATTTGTAATTTTATACGTTGTATTTTTTCTAATTTCTGTTCCTTTACATAATTCCATATAGGAAATCTCAAAAAATACCAATTATTGGAGAACGATAATTATGAGTAATAGAGAAAAATATAGGTAAGTGTTAGAAATATTATTGGATTTATTCATAACACATGGTAAGTGTTTAGCTATTATTCTTTATAAAATATACACAAATATCTTATTTCTATTATTGTACTTTATTTTATTATCACGACAAGAGGAATCGAAGGAAAAAAATAAAGCAAAGTCCGATATTGATTAGATTTTAAAATGTACGTATAATAAAATAATGCTGATCGGTTAATGGTTTTATGTCTTTAAAACACCTAGACTATTAACACTTCATAAATATTAAAAACGCATAAATTTTGTTCCACATAATCAATGTTTTTAATAACTGCAAAATATTGGTCGAGTTAAATTCTCAAAAACTTGTTCCAAGCACGCACTTTCCTTTAAAAATATTAAGATCAATAACGTAATGCATATACACGGGTATATTGAAAACATTTAGCTTAAAAATATTTGATGAAGGTACTACTTTAATAATGATGTATTCTAGTTTCATTTAAGTTAAACCTACATTTTACAGTGTGAATAAGGCACTCGCTAAAATATATAAGAGAAAATACATAACACTTAAAAAATGTCTCGCAAATAGAATAATACGTGAAGAAAACTTCGTATCTTTTTTTAAGAATGTTGATCTCGGGGCGGAAAATGTGATTTGGAATTGTTAAAGTTAATATTTAAAAGAGTATATAAAGTAATTTGATAAATTTCTTTTATGATATATCTACTACACACATATTAAAAGATGAATTCTTTACGTTCTATGTTATTTTTTTAACAGTCTGGTGTGAAATACATATAGTTACAGAACGGATTGCCACTTGACGTTAAAAAAAATCTAAACATATTTTTATAATTTAGAAGTTCGGACACTTGGCGTTTAAAAAATCTTTAATATAAAATTATTTTGTAATTATCTACATACTTTTCTATTACGTAGAGTCGCAGTATAGCTTAAATATAAATGAAGCTATTAAGTTTAAAGATTGTAATCCTAGTATTTAATGTATTGTTACTGACATATATATATATATATATATATATATATATATATATATATATTTTAAGCGATAAGGACAACGCGTCAACAAAAAAAAATATGTATTTCAAAGACAGTAAAGAATTATAAAGTTTTTATTACTACTTATTACAATGCGTTTAATAATTAATAATTTCAATTGAGGTAAATAATTTTATTCACAATGGCTAACCTTCGCCATCTCACGATATTATTAGTGACCTAAAATTCATTATATTTCTCATTGATTTTTTAAGAAAACATCCAACAAAGAAGTAAAACAGACAATCAGCCATTTAGAGTTAGGAAGTTAGCTAAATAATTATTGATATTTGATTTCTTTATGCTTTAGCAGACATTTACTGGTTTGAAAGTTGACCTTTAACAGCTTTAACTAGTTTAAACGACAGTACGGGAATATAATATTTATATATATATTGTTAAACTTGCTGTAACATTATTTATTTATTATTTATTTTACTTTAAAAAAATGAGATTATCCACAATTTATTTATTATTTTTAAATTTTATTATATATAAATTGTTATTATTAACATTATAGTTTCAGATATTAAATTATTGCCACTCACCTGATACTCTTTCTGCTAGCGTCCAATATTTATTAATAATTGTTGTCCAGTTATTATCTGAGTAGTAGTCGTCGATGGCTATTTTAACGAAACCAGACATTTTGAAAAAGTTCTATCTAGCACTGACACTAAAGTTGCACTTCACACACTCCACTGGCTTTTAAAAAGTCACTAATTTCCTTATTCGGACATAAATTGCAGCTAGCAAGCTGTCATCTGAAATAAAACAATAATAATTAGGAAATATTTAAAAAATATATTTTTATTTTATTTTACAAATGCAACGTAACTACCGTTGTTTGCTCTCACAAATCAGCATTTCTCTTTTATTTATTTTTTAACAAAATCACGAGCACTGATCTCGAGAGATGAAAGCGAAAGCTTGGAAAGTGCGCCCGCGCCGACCGCGAACATGCAATTGAATCTCGCGCCATTCCTCAACCAATCCTGGGCGTCACACCCCACGCGCAACAAGGTCGTATCTACTGGGTTGCATCAGAGCAAATTGCGGCCTATTATTACAGTAACAACGTTGATATTTCCGCACCCATTGTTGTACTGTCAATTATATATACGTAGTAAGTAGCGACACAATGTTATTAACTATTTTTTTAATATTACAATTTATTTTAAATATTTTTGTAACATGTTTTAATTTCTATGAAAACCATTCAACCGTATACAAAAATCTTTTTTCACACAGAAAGAAAAATAATTATATAACTATTAACCTTATATATAAGTAAAATAGTGTCGTGAATACTTGAGCTTTTGCTAGGGTAACAGGTATCTAGATCTTGAACTATCGAATGATTACAGCATCAATGAGTATATGGATAGCACTTATCATGTTCTTGTGTGTTAAAACGTAAACAAATGAACAAATCAAGAGTTATTGAAACAAAAATATTGCAATATTGCTACATTTGTTAGTAGCAAAAATAACTTGATAACATTTACTTACAGCAAAGATAACTGAACCTTAAAAAAATACATAAAAAGCGAAGAAAAATTTAAAAAGTGTTCCTAAGTACATATAATGATATTTTCTGTATCTTATTTCTTTTATAAAGAACATAAAAGAAATGCTTGACAAGATATTCATTTTGTTATCTTTGTAAGCTCATAATAGGAAACAAATTAAATTATCGTGGAAACCATTTTCCCGTAGCAATTTTTCTAGCTGTAATATTTTTCATTAATAACTGATATTCCGAATTTTACCAATGGTAATCATTTAACAACCCATCTCATCTCTCAACCTGTAGATGATTCTAGTTTTCACATGTCAATTAAAAAGTCGTAGCTTTTTAATGTCTTAATGTGTAAGTTTGTTAAAAAACGAGTGAAGTTCAAAATATGATCTTCATAATGATGTCGATCTTCATAAAATAAGAAAATGATTCAAAACCACGTAAATTAGAAAGTATTATCATTAAGTTTTAAATTTAATAAAATATAAGGTAATATGAAATAAAAAAAGTACTATAAATGACATCTGTGTCCAAATAAGTAAAACACAAAGGCTGTTTTACTAAAAAGTTACAATATATTAACCTAGATGGCGTAGGTAGCTTTTACTAGCACGGCTCTGATCGTGAACTTGCTCGTACAATGTCAAGGAATCGGAATATCGCAATTTTAATCTTAATCTGTATTATCATCGGATTTAAGTATTGTTTTGGGCAAAAATTGGTAAATATTTATAAACACTCGGAACAATGGAATCATGATATAAAATCATTGAAATGTAAACCCAGCCTTCTTTCACGAGAATTCTTAAGCAAAAGTTGAACCAAACGATGATACCTTTAGTTTTTGCGGTTTATTTAATCATCAACAGGAAGATAATCACCAGCATCACGGTCAACATTAAAAGCATATTTTAATAGAAATATTTTTGTGAATAAGAGATAATATACTTATGTAAAACTATAAGTTCAAAGTAAAATGCAGACGGGGTATAAAATGTGGCGCACTGTTTTTCATTTTTGTTATTAAATCGATAAACTAATTTATTGTTTGTTATTAATAATAAATAAAACCAATCTAATAAAACTAAAAAAAAACATCCATCAAATGAAAAGTCGGGATAAATAGGGCTGACACGATGATAAAGATGTGGCGTTTATTTAAAGATTAATTTGATTACTATTAAGACCTAAATTACTGTTTTAATTTTTAAGTTATTTCGATTCTTTTGAAAAGACAAATACATAAAAAAATAATTATTAAAAAGTAGACAAATGTGACCTTTGACAATTTTTAAAACAATTTGAACAATTAATTGAAGTGGAAGGTGTGAGAGCTGTAATGAGTTACAAATATTTATTTGCTAGTGTCATCCAAAATCCCAATATTTACTAAAATCTTGACCATGCTCGCAAGGTCATTTATTAGGAAACTTACCAAATAAACCTATCCCGTCTTGAGATCAGTAATCCGTGTTAAGGTCGTCACTGTTTACTTAAAAAAATATTGCTCGAACATTATGCCTGAGGTTTCTATTAACATGTGGTTGTGTAACTTTAATTGTTTTTATATATAGGAAAGCATAGCATGTATACAAGCGGGTATCTGGACGAATACATCGCGCGATAAAGGAACATGAAAGGAAGTCTTTGTTTTCTTAATATTTTCAAGGAATTGAGTGCCAACAGGCAGACGGTTTACCTAAGTGTAAACATAAGCGTTGCTTATGAATGATTATAAAAAAATATATATTATACTCATGTATTGACCATGAGGAATGGAATAACATCGAGAATACCAAGATATATGAAGTGTGTGGGTTTCGGAATACCGTTTTTTCACTTACTATTTGTAAAGCAACTAAAACCAATAGTTTCTTACACCTGATTGAAGTCAGTTGTCAGCCCGTATACAAACTACAGACAATTGACTTCAGTAATTATACCACCTAAAAACGATTACATTTTTTAATTAACCAATATTAGAGTGGCATATCAGATTTAGATCTATTTATCGATACTTATGGTGAAGGTGGCCTTTTCAATTACATTGGCCTGACCTCTATGGGCCTACCAAAAATTTATATTATGTAATAGCTTATTCTCAAAAAATATTTCATTTTATACGATTGTTCATTGTGTTTTTTTCATTTTGGCGCCAATACATTGTGCAATATTGGAGTAAAATGCAAATTTGCAGTCTAATGCTATTTTTAACTCTCCATACACTTGGTATTAGTCAATAATAGCCCGGCACACGATACCGGGCTATTATAGGTACAATGAGACATTCTCTGTTCCGTCCATGTAGTGTGCGTACGAAAAAGGTGGTCAAGTCATTAAGGGATAGAATTCGAAGAAATTCTGTCCGAAAGCAAAAGATTTTATCTCGGGAAATGAAGATAGCACCTAGAACCATGTCGCGTTAAGAGATGACTTAGGACTTGCAACCTATAAGAGACTCACTGGTCATTTCTTATCTGATAAATTAAAGATGAATAGGGTGGTAAAATCGAAACAACTACTGAAGCGATACGCTAAGGGAGGTCACAGAAAAACTTTGTTTGCGGATGAGATTTTTTTTACAATAGAGCAATATTTTAAAAACAAAATGTCCGTATTTATAAATGGTCAAAGCTCTAAGGAAGCTTTCCAATTAGTCGACAGTGTTCAACTTGGACATTATCCGACTTCACTGATGGTTTGGTGGGGTGTTAGCTATGAAGGAGTGACTGAGCCATATTTTTGTGAAAAAGGTATCAAAACATCGGCACAAGTATATCAAGATACCATTCTTGATAAGGAAGTTACGCCCCTTAATAACCTCATATTCAATAACCAATTATGGTCCTTCCAACAAGACTCGGCGAAGGGTCATAAAGCTCGGTCCACGCAGTCTTGGTTGGAAGCGAACGTCTCGGACTTCATTAGAGCTAAAGACTGGCCGTCGTCTAGACCCGATCTTCAACCGCTGGATTATGATTTATGGTCAGTTTTAGAGAGTACAGCGTCCACTAAACGCCATGATAATATGGAGTCCCAGGAATTGACAATGAAGAATTTCCTCATGGAAAGAGTGCGTTCTTCTATTGATAACTGGCCTCAAAGTTTTAAAGGACTGTATTTCAGCCAATGGACATCACTTCGAATAATCTTTTTATATTTTTGATTGTTTTATATTTCTGTATTAAGCTAACACACTATAAAAGTAATAAATGTTATATGCAATAAAAAATTTTTTTTTTCTTTGTTACATTATTTATAGCAAGACTAGGTAGATATTAGAAGTACGTAATTATTCTTGAAAGCTATTATATTGTGCAAGGCAATTATTTCTTGATTTATTCACTTGCAGTGTAACGTGTGGTGAATTTTAGCACTTGCTTATTAAGTTGGTTCAGTTATGTTGTATGAAAATGGATAATGTTATATTATTAATTGATAATTGTGTACCCTCTTAAGTGTGAATTTAAAGATATTTATAGCTTTAAAAGTCAGTGGTTCAAAAGGTCAATGAACTGGCAGTAATTAATTTTGTTTTGATTGGAAACGTATTTCTACAATATTTAAGCACGTTGTATGTTTAACAATTTCCTATAACGAGTTAAAACCATAATTGACATAGTATTGTTTCTATTGTTTCAAGAAATGTCAAGTTCAAGCCATCTGTGGTAAGATAAGAATTAGGGTCATTTCGCCTGTTTGCGTCCATTTAGTGGAGTTGCTGACTTTGAAAGAGAAAATAAAAATGATTTAGCACTAGTTTTGAATAAAAACTTATGTACAGTGTTAATAATATAGTCTTTTTTATATTCATTTAAAGTTTTGGTGGAAAGATATAACGATTTAAATATAAAAGTGATAAATATCAGATTTGGGCGATTTACCCAGTTTGCGTCCATAAAATCTAAATTGCGTCCACTCATGTCCAGTTTGCGTCCACCAACTTATATATAGAATGTAGGGGAGATTTTTATTAATTATTATTCAGAAAGATTAGATTTTAACAATTTATTGTTTTATGTCTAAATATTTAACTAATTAAATTTTAAAATATTTTTAATAACAAATATATCATCTTATATATTTGTCACAGCCAATGTTTTCTTCGCCGTCTTCATCTACATCTGATATAAGTATGTCATTACATTCAGCGCACTTTGTACTATCCACGGCTGGTAAATTTTCTTTTCAGAGTATCAGTATCTACTGTGACTTTAACAGGAAGTGTCTTTTTCCTACGTTTTGGAGCAGTTCCTTGAAGTTTTTTTTCTTTATTCGTTCTTAATTTCTTTTTCTTACTGCTTTGTTTTTTTTTCTCCATCTGCTCTTTATGTTCATAATACTTTCTCGATGCAGACGAAGATATGGCCGCTGGAGTTTTTTGATTAAATTTTCTTGCTATGCTAAAAATTTCAGCCAACATCAGGTGGGTTTTAAATGGATCAAAGGTTTCTGAATGTGAAATGCCTTGAATAAATAATGAAGATGATTGTAAACTAGGAGGCTTTTCTATAGGTGAAATAGATGGTGATACAGTTGATGCTAAATGAATAAAAGCAGTCGGAGGGGGTTTTGATATTTGTTGCTTAGTTTTCTCAAGACTTGGTGTAGTATGAGTTGCCATATCTTCTAGTGGTAAAATAAGAACTTCACCTGAAGACACTATTGAACTAAGCTACAGGTAACTGCCAAAAAGGTGTATAGGCAAAATCATTTTTATTCATGTCATGAGTTTCAGAGTTGCACCTTGATACACTGTGATTTCACAATTTCTAATTTGTTCAATCAGGAGCCGTTAATAAATTACGTTAATTTTTTTTATTATAATTACATTAAGATATTATTGATCGTAGGTATATACAATTTTATTATATTTAAATAAGCTATACATTTTTAATAACTTTTATAAATAGATAACAAGAAAACAAAGGTGGACGCAATCTGGTCTGTCCTAAATAATAGGTCATAAAATTCGCGTCCACTGCGGACGCAAAGTGGAATTTTTAAAATTTGTATGTACTAGTTTGCGTCCACCTTATTTTAACTGTCAACAATTAAAAAACTTAAGTAAATTCATAATTATGTTTTTCCTTTCTTTATTATTAAGGCCTAGAAACATCTATGTATCCTTAATTTCACATAAAACAATGTAAAACTAACCGTGAGTGGTATTACTGCTCACTATTTTTTTACTAACATTTAAGACATTCGCAGTCTTTTGTCCCGTGGCTCAGATAAATTATTTTTTTTTAAAGGGAAGGATTGCGCTCAAGGAAATTTTGTTTATGACTGTGTATCTCCTATATATTGAGGTATTGGCAGAAATTACATTTGGTTTTGTTAGAAAGTTCATGAACTTATTTTCGAGTATTTTATGAAAGGATAGCCGTCGAATGGACGCAAATTGGCGATGGACGCAAACAGGCGAAATGACTATATACCAATGTAGTTCTAATCTTAACACATAATAAGTTATTAACAATTATATACAATTTTGTCTCTATATTGTTTGTTTAATTCTGAGATGTTATCGTTTATAAATTAAATATCTAATAAAATAAAATTAACTAAATAATAATAATAATGTATTATTAATTTTATTTTCATATAATCGTATTATAAATTTGCAGTAATATCATTAATAAATAATATTCTTGCAATATTAAGAATTAATTGTATGCTGTTTTTATGAAAAATATTCATTAAAAAATATATAAGGTTATTAAAAAATTAAATTGTAGGTAATTAATAGATCTTTTTCTAAAACGCCTGCGAGAATTCAATAAAATTATGTGCAGTAGAAAACCAACCAGGGGGCATTCATATCTATATCTCACTTCCAAACGATTTTCAAGTCCTTGGCGCAACGTCCGGTAATCGCGTGCGCAGCTTGCTCAACACGGTACAATAGATTTTACATGTCTTTTAAATTTGGTAGGATTCGCTTCAATGTGACATACATTAAAAACAAATTTACAACTATAATTTAACAAATTAATGTTTTGGAAATTCCAAATTACCATTTGTTTTTATATTTATTTAGGGCTTTTGAAAACTTTGTACTAAAAGTAATTAACTTTTACTTTTCAATAAAAACAACAAACAAACAAACTTGCAAAACAAGTCATAGCTTTTTTTATATAAGTCCTAAAAAAATAAAACAAAGTCTAGGTACTATTGTTTCGTGTGCTAACTTAAATTCCTATTACATTAACTTAAATTACCAATACAAGTCAAGTTCAAATATCAAGTTCGGATTTCTTAATATTTAATCTAGGACAGCCTGACAGTGACCTGGCTATACGAAGACAAACACAGAGAGCACACGAGAGCGATCACTTAAAGATGTAATCGTGGAAGGTCGAGTTACGAAAAATTTCATTTTAATTGCACTTGACAATCATAAAAAGAACCTATTTTAAACAAATACTTTCAAGTATGTTCCTAAAAGTTGATTTTATACTTCAAATGAATGAGGGTTTTTTTTAAATCCGTGTCATCAGTAATCGTGTGACCAAATAATTTATTATATTAGCATTTGTCAATATATACGATTTCGACGAGACGTTTAGGAGAGAACTACACAGTTTGAGCTTATTTTATACCAACGTTTTTAAGTCCTATAATGTACATGGGAACTGTCTTTTGTCACAAATTCTTCCCTAAGGTTTATGTCGACAGGTCACTCAATAAGTTTTGCGTAAATAAATGTTTATATATGTATGGTCCCTTTAAAAGTGGACAGCTTCATAACATTTCGTGGATGTCTCACAAGGCGACTATAATAATTATTATACAAATAAAAAAAGCTTATAAATGAAGATAGGAAGTTACTACTGAGATGACAAATGAGAGTAGTGAGTGGTTGTGAATAAAAATATGTTCGTATTTTACCGACCTTACAAAGTGGGTAGGAAGAAGATTTGTGGAAAGATGGCGAGTTCTATTTTTGATTTCCTTTTATTTTTACAAGCTAGCAGCAACGAAAGTCTCATATGTCATAGAAAAATTGAACATTCGTGTAATGTTTTTTAAGACTTAAAGTTCAATTTGAAACCTGATAAATCGTCTCCTTCGATTCAATTGGCTTTTAGGAACGAAGCATCTTTTAAAGCAACTGTGTTCCGTTGGTATAACGTGTTTAAGTGCTGTCTATTCAATTTCAAAAATGGAGAAAGAACTTGCTGTCCTATGACTCCTTTCACAAACAAAAATGTGCTATCAGTGAAATATTTCATTCAACAGAACCCACGCATCCCATACGAGGAGTTTAAGAACAATCTGCAGATTGGATCAGGAATTGTTCATAATATTCTGTATAATCACCTTAGCTGGTTCTGCCCATTCTAATATTTATGATATTTTAACTTACCATGATGTGTTATCAGGATGAATGTTGGATTTATCAATATGATCCAAAAACAAAGGGCCAGTGAACAGTGTGGTTGTTTCGGCAATAACCAATGCCTACGAAAGTGAAATGATCGAGAAACACTGCAAAATGAAGTGTAGGGCATTTGGTAGTTGTGGCTATTGCGAGCAACAATCGACTGAACAAGGGATCCCGAGGCCTTTTGCTACACCTCGAAAATGCATCCGTGTACTACGTGATCAAGACGAAGAATTTTCTAGATACCTACCCTACATCCCTGTTTTAATACAGTCAGAATTTTTCTTGTTCCCTTAGAATAAAAAACCAGCTTATGGGATACAATTCCTATCGCCAAAAGATGCGATCGCTGCTTACGAGAGGTCCGGTGAGAAGGTTTTGATATAGAATGGACTCGGGACTGAAATTAAGGTCTTTTAGGACTCAAGCTTTATTAGGAGGTTGCGAACTGAGATTTGTAATATAATATCACTATCATACATTTTACCATACTTAGAATCTATTGTACAGGATATGAGTAATGTTTAAAAAATGACTTGTAAGGGATTCAACGAATAAACACATTTTTTTGTAACATAAATTTGTAACAAAAAACTTGCCATTGACTTATTGAATATCTGACTTTAAGTGAATCATATTTACTAATAATTCAAGAATAGTTATATTAAACAGTATATGCTATCATTATCCCTCTTCATCCCGAGTATTTGAGATCGGCGCGATATATTAATCTCTTCTACGCTCTTCGGTCATGCGAAATTTCAATCAAGACTAGCTTTTGCCCCATATTTTCCCCATATGTTTTTCACGCACTCTATCCATGTGTTCGACAGTCAGCCTCTTCCTTTACCATGTACATTCACACAAACAGTACATATTATTACTTTAAAAGTAAAGATAAACCTCAACAAGCCTCATATTTTATTTATCCGTTAGATTTTATGTTATGCTGCTTAAATATTTTTCCATTAATATGGATATAGAAAATATTAATGCAAGATTTGAAACTACCTGAATATTCTACATGTAGCCACATTGGTATTTTTTTTCTTTTCTACATCTATATAATTTGTTATCTTATTATAATGGAATCTAAAGCGTATTAAAATTATATTACTTATCTTTATTCCATGAGTATATTTATGTAATACAATAGCACTGTTTCTCGACACTATATAATTGCAAAGAATACACATAATGTTTAAAAGTCATTAAGTTTTATGTAAAAATTATTATTTAATTAAAATAGGCAAAACCTAATAAATATATTTATGTTCCTGTATCTAAATAATTCATAATAATTCTTACTATAGTTAACCAAAGTACACAAATAATTTACTTAAATTAAGACAAGTAATAGACATATACAATATAGGAGGAAATAGGTATATTCTGAACATGATTCTTATTTAATTTATTATTAAGCTTACTCAGCAATATCGAAATAATAATTTAAGGACTAATTAAAAATACCAGAATCCTACCTCTAAAACGTATATTTCACTATCACATCACTCATTAATATTATTTATTTGGTAATAATACATTACACCCAGCTTTAAAGGACTGTAACAGACTGAAGATTTCTTATATGTTATTTTCAAATATATAGAAATCTGAATGCACAATAGTGTGTTCTACAGAGTAATGAACAACAGAGGTGCCAGTACATAGGACCTTGGCTTGCCCGGTAGTTGAGCAGCAACGATTATTAATGTTGTAATATATTGCAATTTAAGTGTTATATAACAAAAAGAACAAATAAACTAGTATAATGCGATTACTAGATTAATAGCAAACAAAAATTAAGATTGATGAGTAAACATTTTTTTTTTGGAGTAGCTAGTATATATAATTGAATTATTGCATTTTTTAAATAATATTGTATTAACTTTTTTATAATTGTTGATTGTTGTCTCTAGGTAATACGTGATCTATCCTTCAAACTTTTTTACATCTAATTACGTCTTAAAAAACATATATTTCACAGTTTTCAATAGAATAAAATCTTCAAAAAATATTGATTATTATTGTTGTATATAAAAATAGCTATAAAAAATCATAATTGCAAAGGTCAAGTTCTACTTATAAAAATACGTTCTTTATTATGTGTATATAAAAATGAACACATATAATAGTGTTAAAGTGCGCTTGAAACCAGGACTTAAAACTTTGTCATAGTGATATTTGAGGTTTTGAGTATTAGGTATTAAACTAACTAAGCTGTATTTGAAACTAATGCCTAATACAAATAGACTGCAAACTTTATTAAGTAAATTAAATATAAGTCTATTTTTATAGTTAATCAACTAAACTTATTTTTTTTTGTGTATTTGAACGAAAATATATATTTTAGATAATTATTTTAATTTTTAATGTGTAATATATTAATTGTCTTGTTCATCTTTTCGTCTTAAGTATTTCAGCTCAGGATGTGCTTTTTAAAATTAAATATGAATATCTACTCAAAAAGTATCGCGAATTTTGAATATTCGCGGGCTACATATGTTTAATTTTAGATTTTTTGTTGTTGTTGTGTTGATATATACTTATATTCCTTACTTATTCTGACATTTGAATTTTAGTAAATTTTTCGGCCATTTTGAAAGTTAGTAAATTTTTGACAGCTATTTATCTTGGATGTGTTTTAGTTAGTCTTTGATTTTCAGCTATTTTAAAAATTGATCAAAGAATCTGTATTAAATTTTGTGTGAAAAACAAAATAAAGTGCGCGAACGCATTTTGAATGTTGACTGTGGTGTATGGTGAAGCTACCTTGGACTGAAGCAACATTTATCGGTGTTAAAAAATGTTCTCAGAGGGCTGAGAAAATGTGAACGACGAACAGCGGTCCGGACGCCCGAGCACGTCAACAACAGACGAAAACATTGAAAAAGTGAAGAATCTAGTATTCGGTAACCGTCGAATCACCGTTAGAGAAGTTGCTAAGGACATGCTGATATTGACTGGCTCGTACCTTTCGATTTTAACTAATCATTTGGGCATGAGTCGGGTCGCGGCGAAATTCGTGGCAAAATTGCTCAAGTATGACCAAAAACAGCATCGCGTTAACATTGCTTAGGAGATGTTGAACTCGATTCCTGACGACCCAAATGTGCTCCAGAGGGTCATAACTGGTGATGAACCATGGGTCTATGGTTATGACGTGGAAACCAAAGCTCTATTGTCCCAATGGAAGCTGCCGCATGAGTTAAGACCGAAAAAGCTTGCTAAGTTCGGTCGAACGTGGTGGTTTTACTCACAGTTTTCTTCAATTGCAGAGGCATGGTGCCTGAAAATGCCCATGAAAGGCCGACGCTACGTCACGATTGAGGATATAAAGCCGGTATCGAAGAAGGAAGGTTGAACAAGATCACAAAAAATATTTTTTTAAGTGCTTCGAGAATTAGAAAAAAACGTTGACACAAGTGCATTATATCCGAAGGGGAATTTTTAAGGGGATAAAATAAATATTCATGAATAAATGAATATTTAAAAAAAATATATATGAAATTCGCGATGCTTTTTGAACAGATATTGTACTCAATATTTTAATGCTCACCCATACAGTAGCTATTTTCGCCATAAGTGTACATATAATACATTTATGTTAAATGTATTATATGTACACTTATGATTTAATATGCGTGTCCGGGTATAAAGTTTAGGATGCAAAGTAAACGCCTAATATTTAGTTTATTTCTTACTAATCCTTGCAAGATATACTTCCGATTCTGGGACGTGTGGCCAATCTTACTTTGATATCTTTAGAAACTATTCACAAGAATTGGGTGAGCTACTTCATATAACAAAATTTATATAAAACATTTGAGATTTCTCTAGCAATTGATACTCAATTTATTTCAAAAGAAAATGTCTTTCTTTTCATAGACACACCCACGTACTTAGTTTATTTTTAGGTTATACTTATATACTTACCAGGTTGAATAGTCCATATTTGTAGAAAGTCCTCAGCTGACTGGTCAATACGGCATTGCTCGATGGTGATGTATAAACTCATATTCTTCATCTTCCGTCAGAGCACATTCTTCAAAGCACCAAAGACCAGCAATAGCAAGTAGAACAGTGTACACCACGTAGTAGAACAAATATAGTAGAATAGTGAACAACATGACTGTGGTATTGTCGAAGTAACTGGTCTTGTTAGAAGAACTTGAACCTGTTGAGAGAATAAGAGACATAAGTTGGGGTAGGCAATATTATAATATTAGTTTATTATACTGTAACTTAGTGTTTTGTGTTAGTATTTTTTTTAACATTTTTTTAAGGAAAAGGACATCATCCAAAGCCTAAGAATTAGATGTAGAAAGATCAGATACATTTAAACTGATAAAAGAATAAAGAATACTACAACTAACAGAATACAACTATTCTAGTTTATTAAAAATAAAATTATAGCAAAATAACCAGATTGTTGAAGTCAAGTTATCGGTGTTGTTATGGTCATTGTTTTCTTTCCTATTAGAAATGCATAGGTAACTAAATAACTTTGGACATTCCAAAAAAACAAAGATTTAAGAGAAAATAATAAGACTTATATCCATCTTTAAATCAAGCTTCTCAAAACGTGATTTGTGTAGTTTCATCTTAATACTAAAAACTGGCATTTCGAAAAATTTAAATCATTATTTTAATTTTCTTTATATTTTTGGTTTAGAAGAATCTCTAAATCCATTTATTGAGTAATGACCTTAAATTTTTTTTTTTTTTAATTTTATTTTATCTAGGGCAATGCTTGACTACATTCCACCTGATGGTAAGTGGAATGTAGTCTTAGATGGTAAGTCGCAATGCCCTAGCAACCTATTCACTCTTCTCTTGAAGACACCCACATTATATTTGGCCGGAAATACCGACGCAGGCAAATTGTTCCAGTCCTTCGCTGTACGCACTAAAAATGAGGAAGCAAAGCGCTTCGTTCGGACAGGTGGAATGTCTACAACAAAAGGATGGATACCTGCCGTGCGTCGGGACGTCCGGTGATGGAAAACCGCAAGATGAGACTTTGCGGCACCAGCAAATATGCGTCCACAGTACTCTACACACGACCGGATCTGTGCTTTGTATAAAACAAGAAGCTGTCCCGGTGTAAAGTACTGCCGAACCTTCGCAAGAACGGCAAGCTTTGCTGCTGCTGCTCTTGCTCTGGACTCAATGAACCGACCAAAGTTGAGGTTCGAGGAAATCTCTTAAATAACCCGCAACCTTTGAGAAATCGTCCCGTAGCTCTACCAATTGATAAGCAATACGGTAGCTCAATTGGTAGAGCGACAGGACAATTTCCCAGATATCATGGGTTCGAATCCCCTGCCTGTATTGGTTTATTTTTCATTCTAGATTTATTTAAGATTTAAATAAACTAAACAAAATCTATACATGGTAAAATGTATTTTCAGATAGTAATGACCTGTTTGTTTGGTGGTTATTATCCTGACTGCTGAACAAAAGACTGTGGGTTCGATCCCGCTACGGGACAATTCTGTGTGTGATCCATAGACTATTCTATGTTGCTATGCATTCGAAGCCCCCGCGATTAATATACGTATATGTTACTTCAAAAAATGACTATACAAGCGACTTTTAATATTTAAAAGTCGCTTTTAAAATGTGTTTATATATATGTATATACACATACATACATAACATATATGTAAATATCTAGTATAAGTAGTTGTAATATTGAATACGTAGTAGGTACTAATTGTAGTATTGTATTAGCTTATTCCTTTATTTTTTTCTCTTGCATTATTCCGCCTTCTATTATCTACTCCTTTAACCAAAAAGTTTTCTGTAAGAGATTGCTTTAGTAATAAGACCGCCTTTGCACCCTTTTGTGGCTTATTTTTTGAACCTATTTTTGTATATTTTAGGTTTTGTGTGCAATATCGAAAAAAAAAACATTTATAGATACATTTTTTTATATTTTTATTTTTCACTGAGACAATCGCTACGATCGATACTATAAAAAAAAATCTCAACACAAAAAAAATAGCAATGTCGTCAAAGCCATTTTTAAGTGATGATCATGTGCTGAACGATTTTTATTTATTTATGTACATTTGAACATATTTTGTGAACGACCTCTTAACTAAATCTAAAAGTTTTAAAAATCGGCCATTAATAACTCATTTTAGTTGGAGCTTATTGTTTTCTATATATTTTCCTTACATTTGAAGTTAATGAAACTTTACTCATTGTGAGTTGCTGTCTGTACCAAGATTAGTAGGAATCAGACAAACAGAAATTGTCTTAAATCATACGTTATATTTTGATTACTGAGTCTTAAACCGAATGATGCAATTTTTGTAATAAAACTAAATAGAACCTTTACTACATTGATGATGAAGCAATATCAAGCTTTTTATCGTATATTTTGAGAGAAACAACATATTTTTTTGCTCCTTACCTGAAGGCAAATAAATAATTACTCGGAAAACTGTTTTATCATATTCAATAGATACCTTAGTCCTATTTTGTTATTTTCAAAGTTATATGTCATTGTAATTAATGAACTTTATAACGAATTCTATAAATAATACAGTAAAGTTATTTTCATTACATTTCCTTGTCTGTTAAAATAAAATTTGGTAATTATTGTAAGCCTCAGAATGGATGAAAAAAATATTTTTATGAATATATAAAAATATGTATTTTCAAAATTTTCGTAAAATCTTAATCTGTAAACACCAATGTGAATTAAAATTTTATGACATTTCTTTGTTTTGGATTACATTTTGGTTTCCTGATTTGTTAATTGATTTATTTATTTCGGGGTTTTTTACAGTAGGTGTGCCAGCACCTTCGTCTACCCCCTTCCACTTACGATTAAATTATAAACCATCTATCATCACGCATTTTTTTTATACCTACCTACATCCTTAAACCAACATTTAAGCTTTCTCGTCAAAATAATATACATTTTTGGGGTGTAAAGTAGTATACTTTTCATAATGGCAAAGATAATAAGCCTAAATCAGTATTTCCGTGAAAATGAGGGATTTTTCCGTAGTGAAGTGACTACTTTGACAGGAGCAGTAACCTATAACCATAAATAAAATGTAAACGAACCTGTAGATTTAATATTGCTATGTTCTCTCTTAAAAAATTAAAAACTTTTTATTTGATTTCTGTGTAAAAAATTCAAATTATTATTTTTCAAAAATAATTTAATGTACAGATTTCGTCTCTTTATTATGTTATTATATGTTTTAACCCCGACTCAAAAAGAGGAATGTCCTGTCCTGGAAGTTTGACCTGTCGATTTGTGTATCTGTGTGTCTGTCTGTGGCAATGTAGCAGCCAAACGCGTGGACGGATTTGATTGCGGTTTTTTTTAATCGAAAGTCTAGATTGTCGAGATGGTTCTTTGCTATGTTTCTTCGAAATAGAAGCAGTCGTCTCCAAAATATTGAGGTTTTATAGTTGCGGGTGAAAGGTTATTATGCAATATTGATATAAATACTTAAGCAAATGAAATTTTTTGTGTCCCTAGGTTCATTTAGTAACATAACTTTAAAAAGCAATTAAAAAAAAATAAATAAAAAAACCCCCGATACAAAAAGATTTCTAAAAAGAATAAAAATAATATTGTTATGTACTTATTAAAGTCATCGCGTCGGGGACTCTGCTTAGTAAAGGAAGAAATTAAAATGCAAGTAAGTTACCAAGAATAATAAAGCAATTACGATATCGAATCGCATAGTTCAAGTCCTCGTAACTTCGTAAAGTAGACATCATAGTCAACATACTTACAACGGTCCCCCGACGCTACGACTTCAATAAGTACATAATAATATTATTTTAATTCTTTTTAAAGGTCTTTTTGCATCGGGGGTTTTTTAAATTTTAAATTAAATTTTTAAATTATAATTTATATATAATACTCATATCAGATTGACATTTTACGATGATAAAATATTGTTTTGATATGATGCCTACACTATTCTGTATTAAATAAGAAATAGTTTTATGTAAAACGTTTAAAGTTATTTAACATACACGTTTATATAACTCACAAAGATTCTAAATTACTGCTATTAATTGAGATATTATGTTTTCATTGTTGTATTATTTTTTTTATAAAATTCAAACTTTGTTCAAAAATTCAAAAAATACTTTTTCAATTTCAAAGTCGGTGGCTTTACATTGAGAAATATAGTAGGTAGTAAAGCCTATCTTTTAAATCATAATATCTGATAAGAACGGCAATGTATAACTTCCAAAAGGATATATATATTAGATATTACAAT
The DNA here is from genome assembly GCA_959347405.1 of Napeogenes sylphis. Classification (NCBI taxonomy): domain Eukaryota; kingdom Metazoa; phylum Arthropoda; class Insecta; order Lepidoptera; family Nymphalidae; genus Napeogenes; species Napeogenes sylphis. The sequence goes on along the minus strand of OY365778.1, from coordinate 19,552,713 downwards.
TAAATCTTTAAGACCTTACTTCCAAAGAAATCCGATACATAAAAACGATTTGCGTCACGGGAATCCCTAAGTTTTTCAAGCAAAAATTGGTGTGATTTTTTACGTGTAATTGTATACAATTGCTGATGACGTGAACGATAAAGGATGTACGTCGTAGACAATTTGTTGTAGTAATGTGTAGCTGTAATTGGTTGGTCATTAGGAGACAACAAACACAAAAACCTGTTGGTGCAAACTGATTTTAATAACTTATAGCTGATTATATTATGACGCTTTCTTGCATTTGTGGATAATAACAAAAAAAAAGTTAATGAGATTTCAGATATGGAAAATCTTCAGTGAATCGCAGCGGAATATATTGTTCTGAAATATCCACACTTCTAGACACTTAGAACATCAGAAAAACCCAGAAGGAGCTCTGAAATGTATTTTAATAAATATATTATTAGAAAATAAGGAAAATAATTAACTTTTTAATAATTAATGACTTTTGGATTTAAGTTTATTGAGTTTTGCATCCAAAATATATTCTATAGTGAGGTTAGTTTGGTGAATTGCGCACTTATAGATTTTAAGAGTGTTTAAATCACAACATGATATATATACTTTTCAATAATATTAAGTCGCAAATATAAAAATAAGAAATTTCTATTAAAATGTATTTCGACTATACTCTTAATTTGCTTCCATAGTTTTACACACTTTGTTTACAAAATAAATATGACAAGTTTTTAGTACATACCTACTACTTTGTAATGGTTTCTTGATTAGGTACGCAATATGGCTAACGTGGAAGTGAGATTTAGCAGATATATAATTATTACAGTAGATTTTCTTAAATAAATCAAATATATATATGAGTAATCAATAGTAATAATATATGTGAGTAATCAGTACTGATATAAACATTATCAATAATAATCTCAAATAAAGATTTAAATGCTGAATATTTACCTATCCTACATTATTTTCAATTTTATTGTTCTAGGTACAGGAACAATGATTATTCTAAATAAACGAAAAATTATATACATTGCTAAAAATAATTTTGTTTTTTTTTTAAAACAACATAAAAACATCACCGTGAGTTTGACAATACTAATAGGGATGTTAATTTTGTTTGAATTTTATAATGTACGTTACATAATTTTTTTCTTTGTAATTTACGTCTGTAATAATTTTTAATTATTTGTTTGTTACGTTTGTTTATGCAACATCATATAATTATAATGGTGGTATAAATATCATACTTATCTATATGTAGTTTCCTGTCGAACTCAACATTGGATTTGATACCTGCTTGGACAATATATGGTTATTAGGGTATCCCTAATTTGTCTTGGTATCCCTATTTGTCTTGGTATCTATTTTGATTATATTTTAAAAAGTGTAGTTAATTTATTAGAGTTTTTGAAACTCTACTTTTTTGAACAGAAGAACCTTAAAATGAGGCTTAATAATGTTTAGAATTAGATAAAGAATCTTTTAATTATTATGGAACGTACATGTATATCAAATATATATTGAGTGATCAACTCTGAAAAAAAAGTTGTTTTTTTAATAAAAACGTGACTTGTGCGCAAGTCCTTAAAGCATTGAGGCTCGGGATTACCAAAAAACAAATGAAGCTCGTGTTTTATCGTACGCCGTGTGACGCATAAGTAACCTTGATCTAAAGAACTCTCACGAATTTTCAAATTTTCAGAGATGTGCACGTGAGATTGTATTATATTTAAGCAAAAATTATTTTAGCAATATTTGATTTGGTATTTTTTTTAAATTATGTTCCACAAACGTTTCATATTTAATAAAATGTAATAGACAGGGGGAAATTTAAGTTTTTCTAGATTTCATTATTTTTTGTAAACAAAAATATAAATAATTTACATGAAAACTTTGTTTTGTAATTAAAAGTATTTTGGATCATTGATCATGAAATTTCTTCTGGAAGAAAACTGCAATTGATTCTTTAAAAATAAAAATTTTGAATTAACTTGCTACCCCATTGGAATGGAGAATGATCGAGAACATTAAGACATACGGAGATAAGACGATGGACAACCGGCTCTCTTACACACTGTACGAAATGTAGATATAATATCATTTTTACCCCAATCTTCTGTAAAAGGGTAGTATTACGCTGGTCGTTCTAGATCGTATACGAGCTGCAGTCGAGAGACTGCTAGGCTCTATCACCTTGACAAGATTTGAATTGTTTTGGGAATGTTAATTTAGAATCACGTCCGTCCCGTCATCACGTCATCATGTCCCCCGAAGCAATGACTTCAATAAGTACGTAATAAAATTATTTTTATTTTTTAAGAGGTTTTTTTGTATGGGGGTTTTTTAATTTTTAATTTATTTTAAATTAAAATACCTAATACACCTTTTCAACCAATCTAAGGGTTTGTTTGTAAGAACAAACCCTTTATTGTTTTTTATTAATAAATAGTTGCAATATAATTTATAAGCAATACTTTATCATCATATACCTCCTGTATTTTAAACCCGTGTAACGTAATGGGTACGTACTAAAACTATTGTATAGTAAGGTGGGTTATAATAGCAGTGGGTCAAGTGCAACCTATCGCTTGACGTATTTGTGTGACGTAAACTATTCTATAAACTATCATAATATTAACAAAAATTGATGAAAATTTTACATGTTTTGCCCTGTGACTTTTTTTTTACTATATTTTCCTAATCAATCGATGAAAATAAATAGACTTGTTTATTGGTCAGTGTTTGAAATACGTAATATGTATTATTACAGGGTCAAAAAACTAGCCTCTATACCAGATCCATTATCAAACGCATCAGAGAGCAAATGAAACTGTGAAAAACAATGATGCCCAAAAGCTTATGGGAGGCAGAGACTAACTATTTAAGACTGACTTACTAAAATAACTAACTACTACCTATTACTACTAGGACATTTCTATAGGATAAATATCTTGAATGAGGCACAGAACTCTAGTTAGGAAGATAGTTGCCATTTATAAACGGGGGTCCAATTATTAGATTCTGTCAAGTTATTTATACAATATAAATTTTGACAAAAGAGATAAGGACAATTGAATCTGTTATAAAGAAGGTTATCTTTTTTTTTTAATTTACATAAAGACAGACAGATATAAGAATGTCAAGATTGCGTGATTTTATTTTGATAGTGATTGTATATCCGACTAAATAATATGAAAGAGACTTCGTATTCGATTCTCCGAGCTTGTCTACAATATAGAACAATTATAGCAATATTGAATTTTGTAAGCGATCAAGTATCTCTCTTTTTTTACTTTTATGTTTAGTCAATTAGAAAACATTTAAAATTCTTAAAAAAAATATTTATGATATGTCTGTCTTTGAGAAATGACTGGTTCAATTTTAGCTCAAAGAACAAACATCATCACAAGGGGAAATGCTGCCATTATTTGACGCAGATCTAATAATTCTAAAACTTGCAGAAGCATTTTTACGAGTATTGGATCAATATTGTTTGGTGTTGATTGTGTATTTTTACATATTATTATAACATAATATTTTAACAATATTACATTTGTTACTAGTTTCTGCGTCAAAGCTACGTTATAATCCTTATATATTTCTTATAAATTGATGGTAGTATTACTTAAGTAAAAATAAATATACCTAAACCTTTCAATTGACTCACGACATGTCACATCGGAGTCGTGTCGCAACCATGCTGTGTCGTAAGGTTCTAGAATGTGCGAATTTTTAACTGACAGTTAATGGAATGCGAATTAGGTTTGTGTTGTAACTAAAGCTTTTTTTTACTATGATATATTTCTTCAGTACTTCTTATATTGACTAATTAAATAATATTTATGTTATTTAATGTGAGTAAAACAGTTATATATACTTCCTCAAATGTGACTTTTCAAAAATATTTTCTTTAATTAATTAAATACTCAGTACAAGAAGGCACCGTTAGTTAACATGCACATAATAGCAAAAAAAGTCACATGTATCCAATAGTATTATAGCGTTATGACTTCAGCTTCGACCCCTACGCATAATTAAAAAGGAGGTAGGTATGTAAGAAAGGAATTTTACTTACACAATTATTCGTAACTGGAAACTAGTAATGACTACACCTTAAAGCTTAATTCAGAGGAGCTATAAAAGTTAGGATCGCTTGATCCTAATTTCTTAGTAGGGGCAAGGAATTAGAGAGTTTAGCACATTTAGCACAATATAGAAATCAGAAACATAACTTTAAAAACCAGAAAAAAAAATTAAAGACCACCGATACAAAATACCTCTAAAAAGGATAAATATAATATTATTATTAACTTATTGAAGTCATTGCGTCGGGGGGTCCTTGTACGTACGTTGACAACGGAGGAATTTTTCCGAGCTAATGAATGAACAATAATATTATTTTTATCCTTTTTGTAATGGGGGTTTTTAAAATTTTAATTATATTTTTTATACTTAAAAAACTGTTATCTTTGGTTATTACTACAATAAAATTATTTGAATAGTGTTTTTTAGATGTAGATATGAAAATTTTAAATATATATAGATATATATTAAAATTACATTATATATATTTTATCCAGGTTGACTTACAAACTGCTTTATGTGGTTCATCAGTCTAATAGCTTGTGTACAGCTAAGCAATGTAAGTAATACAACCTTTAAATATCTTACGTATATTATGGAACAGCTGTTACACGCAGAGTAGAAAGAAGGGAAACTTTGTGAAACTTTTGCAAAGCTTTTGTTTTTTTTAATTTAAAGGTAATTTGCAGATAAAAAATATTATTATCAGTTATTATGTCACAACTATTGAATAAAAAAATTGTGTTAATCACAATAAAAATTATAGTTAGTAAAATATGTCGAAAGATATGTTTACGTATCACATAAAAACTACATCATGTATGTTTCCATACTGGTAACTTTCAAAATACATTTTAATCTGGGGCAGGTCATCTCACTTATGGCATAAGTTTTATCTAAATCCAATAAATTATTTCTTAATTTAGTGAAAATCTGTTTCCATTATGGCACATTCTCCTATTTGACACGAAGGACGTTTTGAAGATACAATCATGTTATTCAAAACAAAGCAACTACGTTGTTACTTTGTTACATCTTTACTTTGTATTTTAGTTTGCTAGATTGCATTGGAATGTAAAATAGGGAGAGCTATTTGTTGTAATAAACTTCTAGAATATAATAGTATTTATTACTATGAAATTATTACAAGTTATTTATTGTTGTAGGTATTTGGCAATTAAATTTACTAAGACTTGTAGAATTGACAGAAAAATATTAAAAACCACGTGAAATAGTTTTTTTGAAAAGTATAATCTTTGAAATAATTAAACATTAATCGTAATGTTCAAGATAATAAAGGTTTTTGAATGAATTGAAATCTACATAATATCTAAAGATGTTAAAGAGATCTACAAATTAAATAGTTTTAGAAAGAAATAATTGTAATGTGTTTATATTCATGGACTGATATATTCCAAAACGATTTTTTTTGTCTGTATTCTGGAGAATGATTTTTTCAGAAATTATTATGTGCTCATAAGATATTTTATCTTAGAAACATAAAGGTATTTTTTTATTACGGAGCAATTCTTAAAAAGAGGAAATAAAACTACTGAGAGAATTTTAGAAAATTATTTGCAGTGTTGGTATTATTTAAATGAATACTTAGGATTCTCTTCTTTGCGAAAGGCAATTATTCAAGGGAAAGGCAATTCGGAAGAAAGTCGGCAAAAGTCTTACAAAATAACCTTGAATTCGAATATGTATTTTAAATTAGCTAAAAATTCGAATAAAATACGATCTACGTGAATGTAGTTACATAGTAGTTAGCTAGATGGCGTTAGTATGCAAAGTAGATCTCGTTTTTGTTGTTGTTGCTTGATATTTCCTAAAGTATTCAAGAAACCTACCGAAAGCCATTTTATCATTAGTTCAGCATTGCGGCTAATATAGTAATTGTTATCATTGTTGAACTCTTTCGTAATGGTATTTCTAAACCTAACCTATTTTGAAGGCATTTTTCCAAACTGTTTGACCTGAATAGTGCAAGCAAATCTGCTAGCAAAAGAGAATTCAGTAAAAAAAAAAATTGTAAAGAGAATGATTTCGCTACTGTTTTGTTAACTGTACCACATCGATGTCGCAACGTTACCGTCACGTAACCTTGACTATCTAAATTGATGTGTTTGAGTTCGTCGACCATTCCCATCTAATTATGCCAATACTAAGTACAATGTAAAAGTAAAGTCTTACATGCTGCTCTAATGTGGTCTACCGGTTTACATATTATAGATCATCTACTGAAAAATATGATTCTTCTGAAATAACGTGGTGGCGCTATTCTTCAGAGTAAGTCGCTGACACAGTCAAAAATATGTAGACACCGTATAAGTACCCTAGCGACTAAAGGAGGTTGAATTCGGTAAATTATATTTCAAAAATAGTCTTGGCCTTACAATGTTTATTATATTATAATTTAAAAGTGATTAGTTCCATTGGAAAGAAATATGTATATATGTTTTTGATTTTTTTTACTGAAAAACCAATTCCCATTCCCATATAAACATAATTATAACTATGTAGTAAATGTAATATTAAATTATTTTACCTAGTCCTGCCATAAATATTGTAAAAAAAAAAAAAATAATTGCAAATAACATTTAAGTAATAAATTACAATTACAATTACAGTGTGTTAGTTTAATACACAAATATAAAACAATTAAAAATATAAAAAGCTTTTTCGAAGTGGTGTCCATTGGCTGCAATACAGTAATTTAAACGTCGAGGCCAGTTATCAATAGAAGCACGCGCTCTTCCCATTACTTCCCGTAAACAAAATTTTTCTGTGAACTCCCTTTGCGTATCGCTTCAGTATTTGTTTTAATTTTACCACCCTATTTATCTCTAATTTATCAGTTAAGAAATGACTATTGCGTCTCTTATAGGCAAGTCCTAAGTCATCTCCTAAAACACGCGATATGGTTCTAGGTGCTATGTTCATTTCCCGAGACAAAATCTTTTGCTTTCGGACAGGATTTCTTCGAATTCTTTCCCTTACTGCTTTGAACACCTTTTTCGTACTAACACTACGTGGACGCCAGATCTTTCTCTGTCACAACTAGAGGTAGTCTCATTGTACCTATTAATAGTATCATACCAAGGGTATGGAGATTTTAAAAAAATGTATTTGGCTCCATACCTACTTTGTGTAATGCAATCACAGCGATTCTGTTCTCTTTATCACCCCACTCTATTTTATTATCGCAAAATATTGTACAATGTATTGGCGCCAAAATGAGAAAACACAATGAACAATCGTATATAAATGGCAGATTCCAAATTCAAATGAGATATTTGTTTATTTTTAATTGTAACTTATTTATGCCCAGACAAAGTATATTGTAAAACAGTTCGCCAAAATTAATAATAGCAATCACCATGACATGTGTATTAACAAATTTTAAAAGGCTCTAATTGAGTTGCGTTGACTGAGCCAAGGTTTAAATGTCATATTACTTTTATTAATAAACTAGCTGTTGCCCGTGACTACATCCATGTAGATTGTAAAAATAATATTTAAGTATGTGACTTATGTACTCAGTCAGCCATATGAATATTATTTTTATAGTCTATGTAGACTGAGTAACGGGCAACAACTAATAAATAATAAATCATGGAATAAAACTAGCCTAAGTTGCTTCTTATTACATCAGCTATCTACAAGTCGAAGTCCGTTCAAAGTCGGTTCAACCGTTTCAGAGATTAGCTTAACAGACAGAAAGACCGATAAAAATTTAAAAAATGTTAGTTTGGTATATGTACCGTATATACGCAGTTGTGTGCATATGCAGTTACTAAAAAGCAGTTATTTTAATATTACAAACAGACACTTCAATTTTATTTATATGTATAGATAAACGATACACAAACTTCAATGCTAATAATATTTTAAATATTTGTAAATATGTTCATTTTCTTTTAGTTTTTTATGTTGATAAAACATGCAGGTTTTTAATATAAACATTAGGAACTGCTTCCAAAATTTTTTTTAGAACCTAATTGGATATAAATAGACAGAAATGTCCAAAAGTAAAAAAAATGTAGATGATCAATGAGTTATTATAACTATCTTTTAAAACAATTAGCTTTACTAAAATGCGATAATTGTATACAATTCTCGAAGTCATGAATGTTATTCAAGTTTCATAAGAACGAGTGGCGCAATGGACCGGTCTGTATAAACACGCTCTTGACCCACTCAGCTCATGCGTTTTACTAAAAAATCATAATAAAGAGAAATTTTATATTAATTGTAAGTTAATACTTAAATAATACTAATAATTGATTAATTAGATGATCCTTGACAAATAAAACAAAACAAGTTCATTATTAGTTATTAAAAGTGAATTGAATATCGCTTCCTTCCTCTTTGGTGGTTGTCTGATTCGAAACAATGGTCAGAATGCAGAATTTTTACTCAGTTGTTTGTTGAGTTTAGTACCGGAAGAACGATAAGCACTGTCCAACTAGGGACGTATGCTGTTAAACATTGACTTATCTCATTGTACATAATTCATAATAATTACTCAAGGTTCAAGTACATTATTGCTATGAATTGCTTTACGAGATGACATGGGCTAAGAATGTGTGATCCATTGTCAGGTTAATTGTTGAGCTGTAAGGCAAAGTGTAGCAACGTCATAAAACCCGAGATCTTGACCTACTAAGATGAAATTTTGATTTAGTCTCAATTTGTTGAATCACTTTAAGTTATCTTTTTATTAATTATGTCTAATTTAATACAATCTTCTTGGGCTTCTTAGTAAAATTGTATTAAATAAATAAATTGTCGTTAAGTATAGAATGGTATACCTACACGGAATTACTACACATTAATTTGATCCTTTTAAGATAGAGTTCAACGACCGTTACGCTCTCTTTAGTGCCGGTTTGTCCTGAGCACTAGTTATTGCGTAACACTTAGATTCAATAACATTGAAGCCCCTTACAAAGTTATTCTTTTACTTATAAGAATTTGTTATTAATAGCATTATGCCGTTCTCCCGTTGGCTAATACCCGGCGCGGTGGGGGTCAGTGATAGGGGGTTTGTGCCTGGTCCATGGCTGGCCAGTTCGGGTAACCTTTCGGGGTGGCTCGGGCCACCTTCCGTCGGCCTTCATTGGTGGAAAGTTGGCTTGGGTGTCGAAGGTGAGAGGACGCAGGCCCTCTTTGCCGGGGCCAGCCGCGGGATCGCTCCTGATACTTCTCTGATTAGCAGAGTGGACTGTGGAGTGGTCCCGCGGCTGCATGTACATATCGTGCTTGAGTTTTATTTTAATCCAGCACTGTTTAAAATTACACGATGTCTTTGTAGAGTACAAATTAATACTTCGTTTAATATCTAGCTAACTAGGTCAATTCAAATCAAATGTACTTTTCAACCAAGTCACGTCAAAAATGAATTTTGCTGTATCTTCGTTAGTTGTTCATACTTAAAATCGTGTAGGTATTGGAGTCACAAAAGGTTCTGACACTATTTGTGGTCTTTCTTATTTGAGTCGCAAATATTGCCATTTATAAGTAAGCTTTATATGGAAGTCATACTATATGATTTCCGGTAGTGAATATCATAGTTATTTTATAATAGTTAAATTTTTTATGGTTCATTTCCAAACCCTAGTCTCTGCTAATAATTTGATTTATACAATTATCAACTCTACATTCTAAGCTCATATTCCTCAAAACTCTTTGAACAAAGCGCCCTCTGCTTGACCTGTGAACCTATTGAGTGTCTTTCAACTTGTATATAATTTATCATCTTACCAGTTGCTAGTTTGGCAATGCCTGTTCAAATCAGCAGATTCTATAGACTTTTTGTTATCGACAATTGTAATACGTTCAAGAATAGATGAGGTCATGTGTGATGACTGTACATATATATTTTTAATGAATTAAGAGATAATTGGTTTTTAATTTTATGAACTTAATGTCTGATCTTAACATCCTGGCGATGTTTTTATAAGAGACCAGTTTTTATGTTAATTTGTTTAACAACGTTCGTAATTGAAATCCAAATATTTGTCTTGTATTTTACAAACCCCATAGACTTGATGTGGTCTTGTAGACAACACGATTTTGTTTTTGTTCTAAGACAAAAGTCGGACGGGTAGCTGAAGACTCGTTAGGCCAAAAAAGTAGAATTTATTAATACATCTATGTAGGTGTATTATTATAAAAAAATAATTATAAATAATGTTTAGTGACTTACGGATGAGGTACTTATTCGTTAGTATTTTTTAGTTTTTAATCTTTATATCTTCATCCCTTTTTAATAGAATTACAAATCACTGCTAACCAAACTGTAAAGAGAGTGCAATAAGTAGTCATAAAACTAAATATTGAATAAACGTCTCATTGTAGATCTTAGATTGCGTCAACCAAAATATGCAAAAAATTCGCATGAAATAAATTGTGATCAACTAAATGTCGTGATAGATTGTCATCAAAATAATAAGAAAAAACTCATAGCGGAGAATTGCACAATTTCACTAGAGTTACCTTGGTTTAAAGACTCAAGGGTACCAAATATTGTCATAGGGAATTCTGTAAAAATATATAAATGTGTTAGTGGAATGCCAAGGAAACTCATTGTAAAAATAATAATAACACTATTTTATTTTTCACACCCTCGAGATCTGGGAAACAATTCCATTGCTCTACCAATTGAGATACCGTATCCGCACTCGTTTCGTTGAACTTAGCATTCTATATACAAACGCCTTTATAGGGATGGCAGTGACATCTATTAGGCTTGTTTCAAACTTTGCAGTAGATTAACAAATTTCGAAAATATAATAACAAGTAAAGGATGTTAAGCTTATTTAATGTAATGTAAATTGTATTATCATTCAGGAAGAGATCTTTCGCTATTGGTGACGCAATGGATGTGAGGTACATCACAAATCGCTTTGAAATCTACAATAGGTGTGTGTTTTTGTTGCTTTTGTGCAAAGGTTGTAATGTATGTCACTGTTGATATTACATACAGCTAGCAATCATTGATTATACCTTTCTTAGTGGTATATATGAAAATAGGTGCACGGAAATCGATGAAGAGAGCATGCTGTTTTCAGATTCATGTTAATACATGTATAATAGAATAATAATATCAGGACAAATTACACACATTGATCTAACCCCTAAGCAAGCAAATTATTTGCTTGTGTTAAGGGTGTTAGACAACGATACAAATACATAGAAATACACATATATATACTGAGAATATATTTAATAAACGACCAAACCCAGAAACACAGACATCTATGCTCATCACATAAATTCCTGTCTCTGCCGGGAATCGAACCCGAGCCCCATTGTGCCGTGACACTTTAGGCTTCAGCGCTAACCACTCGATCAACGGGGCGGTTAGAGTATATTATCATTACTATATTCTATATGACTTCTGTCATCATTTCTAGTTTTGTTTCCTTCTTTGTTGTAGCATAATTTTTTATATATAATTTAAAATGTTCTGCTTATGATTATGGTTTATATTTAAACGATTATTTCTTTTAGTAATGCTTATATGCACTGAACTCAGATACAATATTATTAATATAACTTATTTCGCGTTGTCTTTTACTTGATATTTCAAATGGTTGCCACATCTAGCCGTTCACCTTTGAAGGTAAAACCTAAACTGAGCTGAATTCTCGGTTCAAAGAATTCACTAAACTTTTATAAATTATATAATATTTTATTTTCACTAAATAATTATTTAAAATAGAAACGTACAAATTTAAATAGATCTCTGTGGGTTATGAGGATATTAATAATGAAACGATTGCAATCAAAACATATATAGTGATAGACAAAAAAGAGATAACGAAAGTGATTATATATATCATATCATCCGCCCTCTTGGTTGAGTGGTGAGCCCAGACGCTTAACGTATAGCGAAGCAATGGGGTTCGGGTTCGATTCCCTACAAAGACAGGCATGTATGTGATGCGCATAGATGTCTGTATTTCTGGGTTTGATCATTTATTAAATATTTTTTCAGTATTTATAATGAGTATTTCTATGTATTTGAATCATTGTCTAACACCCTAACACAAGCAAATAATTTGCTTACTTAGGGGTTAGATTAATGTAATTTGTCCGATATTATTATCATTTTATAAAAAAGTCGTTCGAATAATAGTACCTATCACCAACAGTAATTACTAGCAACATTTATACCAACGACGTCTGTCCTTTGTCCCCAGTTGTTGATAAATTGGTTAGTTAATTATATTTTTTGTTGTATTTAGCAGGTTATATAATAACTTTTTGTTCATGTCATCGGTGACATAGAAATCAAGTTCCTTATTAGGTTATAAATTGAATATCACAACACTTGTTTATATAATAATAAATTGATAATATGTTTTTCAGTATCAGACACCTGATACATACTTATTTTTACTAGTTATTACTTATACTTAGTTATACATATATAACTTCTTAAGGAATATTAAAGATAAATTATTTAGAACATTAGTTAATTATGGATTAAAAAACCACTTTATATTTCTAATTGCAGTCCTGAAATGTAATAAAAAAAAACAAAAATGATAAATACTCATATATATATGTAAGTAAACCATTAGTGGTTCTTGAGATCATACAAAAACCTGAAATATATATTTTTTTATAACTATAAATTTTTCTTTATTTAATATAAATTAAATATAACATTCTATTTCTTTTTTGTTCTTTGAATCTCACTCAAAACAATACGAATGTTATAAAAAAGAAGTCAATTTTTTCCAACTATTGTCAAGGAATGAGCTTATAATTAAACGCATATTCTTTTTATTTTCATAAATAATACAAAAAAACTTAGTAATATATTAAATATAATTAAATATATATTTGAATATATTATTGGATGTTTTAGATAAGTCTTTTTTTATTTCACTGTTATTTATTGAATCGTGACGCACCGCTGTTGTAACTCCGGGAGTTGATTCACAATTTGCGACATTACTTACTTGAATTGGTTCTGCTTTGTTGCTATTTGTAAAACTTATTTTTTATTATTTATGTTCTTTTCACACCTAAACTGTGATACAAGACGGTTAACTAATGTTTAGGAAAAAATTAGTCAATTTTGTAATTTTACAATACTTCGAAAACTGTTCCGGTGTTTAACATAGTATTCGGCAAACATTTGCAAAATTTGAAAATTCCCAATTTGTGCTAAATACTGATCATAAACAGACACATTGGTTAGGATTTTCGACAAAAGCCAATAAATGTCATCATCGTCGTTTGATAGAAGAATTTAAAAAGATCTTGCAAGGCAAAATTTTACGTTATAACAATGATCTAACTGTACGTAAGGAGGTCGCCGAAAAAAATACTTACAGTACAACAATTTTTACTTTTATGCAAATTTATGCTCAAAGCTCTATACAAGCTTCCGCCAGTCAGTACGCACATAAGTGCGTACTGACTAATTTGTCAGTATTAGACATTATCCGCGTTAAAAGATGGTTTGTGGGGTGGTCTTTTGAGGTATTCTTTTGGTATATATATGACATAAAGACTTAACTCTCTAAGTCTTTATAACATATATATACCATTGTTGATAAGAATGGTCCTTTCAGGAAGACCCAGTAACGGGTCATAAAGCTCCATCCAACAAATATGGTTGAAAAACGGTTTATCAGAGATAAAGACTGGCCGTCATCAGAACTGAAGACTGCCCGTCATCAGAGCTGAAGACTGACCGTCATCAGAGCTGAAGACTGGCCGTCATCAGAGCTGAAGACTGGCCGTCATCTAGTCCAAATCTTTCCCTTTCCGTCCTCTATAATCGACATTATATTATGGACTCCCCAAAATCATCCATAAGATCATCTAAGTGATGAATTATACCATGTAGACTGTTTTGTAGTTTTATTGATAACTAGCCTCAACTTTTAAACCAATGTAATAATGCCTAAGGACGTAATTTTGAATGTATTTCGTATTTTTTGTATGTTATTAAATTAATAACATTAAAGTTAAAAGACTAAGACACATTAAAGTTATAAATGTCTTATGTAATAAAATAACAATAGATTTTTATTTACCATTATTTATGGTAATACTAGATATAATCAAATGGTTATTGGTAACATTAGTTAAATTTATTGTTTAAAAAAAAACTTTGGCCGTCTATTTTGCCAAATATTCCGTGTATATATTAATATTTATAACCTGCTATAACCTGTTAATTGTAAAATGACAGAACTTTATACAAATTCCTAGCAAAACTTAACTATATCAACATAATTGATTTAACGCTCTTTCATTTGATCATACTAGTATTATTTATATTACATGATATTTTAAATAATTCTTTAAATTTTTTTTCTGTGTATTTTGAGGGTTAACAGGAAGAGATCATCGAAGGTATTTTCTTGTCTAGGTCTTGTCTTGTGTTTTTGAAAGTTTTAGATGTAAAATTATAAAATGTTATTGATAAAACTCCTAAGTAGATATATATAATATTTTTTACTCCGGAAAATGATCTTATTTTTCTGGCTTTCTCACACTCACACACTGGTAACAATGATTTCTCACACTCTCACTGATCTTGGCTTTAATAACTATAAAAGTACTAAACGGATTCGGTATTTATTTGGCGTTGTGGTAACAAGATATTTGAGAAAACATACAGGATTTTCCGGATAATTCCCTCATTTTCAAAGATCACTCAAAAATTTATTTAGGGAGTAATAATAATTAGAAAACTTAATGTATAGGTTAATGGAAAATAACGTGATGGTAAACAGAATATTATTGGAGTCGGAAAGAATATTGGTGGAGGGGAAAAAGTTGCTGGTCACAAATAGTAATGAAAACGTGAAATATGTTTTTCAACCGATACGAGGGATGCTATCCCGATTTAGTCCGAGAATATACTTCTTCAGGGTTACGCTATAATTAATATGTTAGATTTTAAGAAGTGTATAATAACATAATGTACTTACGGTAATATATATTTAATTGAAATATCTTTCTTAATAAAGCTTAATTGCAAATGAAATCGTTTTTGTTAAGCAACAATGACAGTAAAAAGTATAATTAAATAATAATCATAAGTAAATACAGGTCTTATTATAAATTGGTTACATTCCTCTCAACAATAATAGATAGTACTAGAGTTGCGATAAACAATCTAAGATTTATGTAATGAGCTGTTCAAACAATCTAAGTTTGATTAAGAAACCCGGGTGTTAAGGAACTGGCAAATAAAAAAAACAAATGTTTCAACAAGGTTGTATTATTAAGGAAGAAGAAAAAAATTATGAAATTTAAATCTGTCTACTTTTTACTATGTTCTTAGTTATTTACTTCTTAGCGTGATATAAAAGGAAGGCGAAATAATTAGTTGTATAGAATAATAATAATATGAACCAATAGCTAAAAAATAAATACATATCTAAGGAAATAGCTGTTAACTGATACATATAATGACATAATAACATAAACTAATGTAATTTGGATTATTTGCATTATAAGCGTTGTATATATATATATATATATATACTTAGTCTAGCCCTAAATTTTGTGATTTCTTTGTTTAATTTTTTTTTTTATTGCAAATAACATTTATTACTTTTACAGTGTTGGTGTTAGTGTAATGCACAATTATAAAACCGTTAAAATTATAAAAAGCTTATTCGAAGTGGTGTCCATTGTCTACAATACAGTCCTTTAAACGTCGAGGCCAGTTATCAATATAAGCAAGCGCTCTTTCCATGGGGAAATTCTTCACTGCCATTCTTCACTGATTGTTTTATTGACGCCAAATTATCATGGCGTTTAGAGGAAGCTGTACTCTCTAAAACTGATTATAAATCATAATCCAGCGGATTAAGATTGGGACTAGACGACGGCCAGTCTTCAGCTCTGATGAAATCCAAGATGTTCGCTTCCAACAAAGACTGCGTGGACCGAGTTTTATAACCCGGCGCCAAGTCTTGCTGAAAGAACCATACTTGGTTATTGAACATTGTGTTGTTAAGGGGCTTAACTACCTTCTCAAGAACTGTATCTTTTTCACAAAAATATGGCTCAGTCACTCCTTCATAGCTAACACCCACCAAACTTGCAGGTGGTAGAGCCTAGCTGTAGTTATCTGGCTGCAGCTCGTATTGGGCTGGCTCGACCGGGGAAGGACCACCCTCTCACAGAAGACCGACGTGTAGTAACCAAATTCATTTGGTTATGTTTCGTCGGTGAGTGAGAGAATCCGGAAGCCCAAACCCCCCCCTCCCCCCCTCCACGCCAAACATGAAAGCGATGCTAAAAAGAAAAATACCCCAGGAGGGTGCCGGCTTTGATGAAGCCGGGGACCCCCTCCCCGAGCAAAATCGGGGAAATGATTCTCGGATTTTGCTCGGGCTGCCCGTCGTATCTGGGGCGGGCAAAGTATCGCCTTTTGTGTTTTTAGAGGGCAAACGACGAGTCAACGCAGCGGCACCCCGACCCACTTTAACTGTGGACTTTTGCAACATCCGGGGACTTCATTCCAACTTGAACGCCGTCCACCATCATCTAGAGACGGCGCAGCCGGCCTTGTTGTTTCTGACGGAGACGCAGATATCTCAACCTAGCGACACAGCGTACCTATCATACCCCGGGTATAAACTAGAACATCATTTTATACCACACGCCGGGGTATCTGTGTTCGTAAGGGACGATATCTGCTACCGTCGCCTTCAGGTTTTTGAAGGTCGGGACCGGTCTGTACTCTGGCTGCGCGTGGACATGGACGACCATGTCAGAGTCTACGCGTGCCTCTACAGGTCCCATAGTGGTAATGCAGAAACGGATCAACTCTTAGGCCATGTTCAGGCGAAGATTGACGATCTGCTTTCACAGACTCCCTCCGCCGAAGTCGTAGTCCTCGGGGACTTCAATGCGCACCATACCGATTGGCTAGGGTCACGTGCCACCGACTACGCTGGGAGATCTGTGTTTGACTTTGCTCTGGCAAATGGTTTGTCCCAATTGGTAAAGACGCACACTCGTCTACCGGACGTGGACAGCCATATACCCTCTTTGTTGGATCTTCTGCTGACTACACATCCCGGAAAGTACCAAGTCACTGTCGAGGCTCCCTTAGGGTCCTCTGATCATTGCTTGGTACGGAGTGTAGTGCCCATGGAACGCCCAGCTCGCACAAGACCTGCGGCTCGACGCGTTTGGCACTACAAGTCAGCGGATTGGGATGGAATGCGATCCTTTTTTGCATCCTACCCATGGGGGCCGATTTGTTTCCCTTCCAATGATCCTAGTGACTGCGCTGCGGCTGTAGCTGATGTGATACTTCAGGGCATGGAACTATTTGTCCCAAGCTCTGTGGTACCACTTGGTGGCAGATCGCGGCCTTGGTTTGATGCGTCTGTCAGGGCTGCAGCAGCTGACAAACGGCAGGCTTATCAGGCTTGGGCTAATGCGTTAGTCACTAAGGATCCGAACTCTAAAGTTCTGAAGAGGAAATATAATCGTGCCTCCAGATTCTTCAAACGGAAAATCGCTAGAGCAAAGTTCAAGCATGTCGTCAAAATCGGGGATCAGTTGGCAAAGTACCCACCTGGTACGCGCAAGTTCTGGGCGCTTTCCAAAGCCAGTCTGGGAAACTTCTGTTGCCCGTCCCTGCCGCCATTGCACACTGGGAACGATTCTTTGGCCCACACGGCAAAAGAGAAAGCCGATCTCTTGGGCACTCTTTTTGCCTCAAACTCGACTTTGGACGACCAGGGGAGGGCACCGCCTATCATCCCGCGGTGTCCGAGCTTTATGCCGGAAATAGTTTTTCGGCAAAAACTCATCCGAAAAACCCTCCTTTCCTTGGAAGTTCATAAGTCGAGTGGGCCAGATGGTATCTCTCCAGTTGTGCTACGAACATGTGCCCCTGAGTTGACACCAGTGCTAACGCGTCTATTTCGGTACTCTTACTTGAAAGGCGTAGTCCCGGTCTCATGGAAGCGTGCCCTTGTCCATCCGATCCCTAAAAAAGGCGATAGCTCGGACCCAGCTAACTACAGACCTATCGCCATTACCTCTCTTCTCTCCAAAGTAATGGAGAGCATCATCAATAAACAGCTCCTAACCTACCTCGAGGATCACCAGTTGGTCAATGACCAGCAATATGGCTTTCGCCATGGTCGATCGGCTGGTGATCTTCTGTTGTATCTTACACACCGTTGGGGAGCTGTTATTGAAAGCAAGGGAGAGGGTCTGGCAGTTAGTCTGGATATGGCGAAAGCCTTCGATCGTGTATGGCACAGGGGGCTTCTTTCGAAGCTACCTTCCTATGGGCTTCCCGAGAGTTTATGCAAGTGGATCACCAGCTTCCTCACTGGGCGGAGCATACAGGTCGTTATTGATGGTTTTTGCTCGGACCCTAAGCCCGTGAACGCTGGTGTACCCCAAGGCTGCGTGCTATCCCCAACTCTGTTCCTCCTGCACATCAATGATATGCTGGATATCTCCAACATACATTGTTATGCGGATGACAGCACTGGGGATGCGGTATATTCCGGCCGTGCAGGTCTCTCTCGGGAAAACGTCGACGAGTGCCGAAAGAAACTTGTTTCTTCTATAGAGACTTCCTTGGGGCTGATCTCTGAGTGGGGTGAACTGAACCACGTACAGTTCAATCCCCTGAAGACACAAGTCTGCGCGTTTACCACTAAGAAAACCCCATTCGTCGTATCACCGCTCTTCGAGAGCACTCCCCTCATTGCCTCGCCAAGTATCAGAATACTGGGTCTCGACATTTCGAGCGATTGTCAGTTTCGTGGTCATCTGGAGAGCAAGGCCAAGTTGGCCTCGAAGAAATTGGGAGTGATTAATAGAGCGAGGCAGTATTTCAAACCTGGCCAAAGACTTGCGCTCTATAAGGCGCAGGTCCGGCCACACATGGAGTACTGTTCTCATCTCTGGTCCGGATCACCCCAATATCAGCTTCTACCATTTGACCGCGTACAACGGAGAGCCGTTCGGATTGTCGGGGACCCGGTGCTCTGCGAACGGCTAGACTCTTTGGCATTGCGTAGAGACGTAGCTTCCTTGTGCGTCTTCTACCGTATTTACAACGGGGAATGTTCCGAAGAACTATTCGATCTGATGCCTGCCGCCGAATTTCATCACCGCACAGCGCGCCATCGCCTCCAATATCATCCTTACCACCTGGATGCGTGGCGATTCTCTACTGTGCGGTTTTCAAGGACATTTTTCCCACGTTCCACTCGCTTGTGGAACGAACTCCCTTCGGTGGTATTTCCAGATCGATACGACATGGGAACCTTCAAAAAAGGCGTTTACTCCTACCTACATGGCCGGCAACACTCTTGTAAATCCTCGGATGTTGCAAGAGTTCATGGGCGGCGGTGATCACATGTCATCTGTGACCCGCCAGCTCGTTTGCCCTCCTCTTACATAAAAAAAAAAAAAAAAAAAAACTGAAGTCAGATAATGCCCACGTTGCACTCGGTCAAAAAATTGGGAAGCTTCCTTAGAGCTTTGACCATTTACAAATACGGTCATTTTGTTTGTTAAAATGTTGCTCAATTGTAAAAAAAATCTCATCCGTAAACAAAATTTTTCTGTGACCTTCCTTTGCGTACCGCTGCAGTAGTTGTTTTGTTTTTGCCACCCTATTCATCTTTAATTTATCAGTTAGGAAAAGACTAGTGCGTTTTTTATAGGCTGCAAGTCCTAAGACATCTCCTAATATACGTGACATGGTTTTAGGTGTTATCTCCATTTCCCGAGATAAAATCTTTTGCTTTCGGACAGGATTTCTTCAAATTCTTTCCCTTACTGCTTTGACCACCTTTTCGTATTCGTACGAATACTACGTGGATGGTCAGATCTTTCTCTCTTACAAACAGAGGAAGTCTTACTTATTAATAGCCCGGTTCACAAAAAAATTATAAATACCATGTGTATGGAGAATTTTAAATTTTGTATTTGGTCATACCTACTTTGTGTAATAAAACCACAGCGATTCTGTCCTCTTTGTAACCCATTCTATTTTATTATCGCAAAATATTGTACAATGTATTGGCGCCAAAATGAGAAAACACAATGAACAATCGTATAACAATGACAGATTCCAAATTAAAATGTAATGTTTTTTATATTTTTAATTGTAACACTATTTATGGCCAGACTAAGTATATATCATACATTTGATCTGGTTAGACCTATTAGATTGGATTTTTTCATCCAACATTTATTTTTAAACTAATAAACTTATCATGCTTATAAGCAATTTGAAACATATAGTAAACTATTCAAATCTAAACATGTATTCATAGATTCATAAACATTTTTTAAGGAAGTGACTTTTTGCATATTCCGAAATATACCAATATATCTTACAAAACCTGAGACAATAAAATTAATTAAGCTTGCTACTTTACAAAATGTTATTTGGAAACGTCAGTAAAAGGAAGAGCTAAAATCGTTTTAAAAATTTTGTTTACTTAGTTAGGACTTGTTATGTTTAGGAAAATTTATTCATAAAGAACCGGATTGCCTAAAATTAAATCAGATTTCAATAAACATTGCTATTTTTAATAAATTACGAAGATCGTTTTAGAGAATTAAATTCCTTGTCCATGAGATATTATTTTAAGTAACATCGCGAGTCTTGATTATTTAAAATGAACTAATAAACAATATTTTTGGAATTTTGTTCATTAATTATTTTATATCCGCAAGAGTAATTCTAAATGAAAAAATGAAATAAACTTTACATACAAATAAATGTTTACAAGATAATTTTATCTCTGGTCATTATTACAAAATAAACAATTAAATGTTTCTTCTTGTTACAGAAGTTTTATTATCTGGCTATATAATTGTAACAGTAATTAGAATTAGTTATTAAATTATTACCCTATTTATTAAAATACACATAACCTAAAAAAAACTTAAAAAAAAATTATATATTTTTTTTTTGTAATATTTTTAGTATTGTTATATTTTTTTATATTTTTTAAATATGTGAAACGCTGGAATGTGTCTTTAAGGAACTAAACAATAAAAAAAGAATAAAGCTCTTTCCTCTATTAATCAACTTAAGCATAACCAAGTGGATCACCTAAGCAGTACGTTAACCACAACCAAGCCAAAGTCAAGTTTAAGACGTTGCCACACTCACCTCAAGGCCGAGTGAAGGTCGCTCGAAGTGGCACAGCGCAAAGTGCTCCAATGCTGGCTTACAACTGAGAGCCGAACAGCGCGTTCGACCATTTCACAACCTGTGTGGTGGTGTCCTAACATTTCGCAGTGATTGTATCGAGGGACGAATTATTTCAGTTTCTATTAAATGATAATTGATAACACGTTGTTAAATATCCTTTTTATATACACCTAATCATTATATATATATTTACTGTATCGGGATTTGACAGCACGGATCGCAAAAATATGGGAAATATTTTACAAGGTTAGGAGATTTTTTTTTTAAAAATTTTAAATTAAGTAATATTTTATTTGTATATCGAATTAGGCACTACTGGGTGGTACTGGTTTCGTCATGTAGAGATGTCAAAGTACATTTACATTGTAATGTAAAATAATATGTTCAGGGGAACGTAGGCTTTACTTTATTAAAGTAAATTATTTTGGTATTTAATACAAATGTAAAGAAAAAAAAAGTCCAACTTTATGAATCAATAAGAACCAGACCTAGACTTTTCTGTAACTTGGATGGTTTTTATACATAATATACCATTTTAAATATAATTGTTGGTTGCAGTTTTGTAAACATAGAGCTGTTCTCTAACTATTTAACATTGTAATAGTAAATAATTAAAAGGAGACAAACGTTTTATTAAAATGTTATTTATTTGCTTATAATTTGTTAAGTTAAAATAACAAAATGAAAATCAACATTTCGCCTTTTTTTGATTCCCCTTGTCTTGTCTTATAATTAAAAGTTTTTTTAATTACTGTTGCCAGTAAAGTTATTGTATCTCCATAGTTTTCTTTATTTATTGGACTAACGGTGATAAGGTAGAGATCCGTCTAGAACGAGGTTAGGTTAACTGTTAAAGTAATCTGATGATGGTGCTTAACTATTCTTATTTTTTTTCACTTAAAATTTAGTCAGAATATTTTTATAAATGTATGTTATGAAATCTACTATGTTTCAACCATCCATCCCTTGTTTATTTTGGATCATCCAGATAAGGATGAATTTACAGGAACTTGTAAAGTCTTTGAGTTGTGCAGCGTGCCGAGTCATAGAATACGATTATCACATTTTTGCAAAGAGTAGACGCATGTAGATATAGAGATGATTATTTCGTTAAAATCGGATAATAGGAAAAAAACCATTGGTAGTATAAAGTAGTAAGAATTAGTCAGTTATAATAATCCCTTACATAAAATTAAATAAGAAAGATAAATTAATATGTATATAGAATGAAAAATAAATTGATACGGGCAGGCATTCGAACCCGCGACCTCTGGGAATCCGTCCCGTTAGATCACGGTTTCCCAGAGGTGGCGGGTTCGAATCCATGCCCGTATTGATTTATTTTTCATTCTATATTTATATAAATCTAAATAAGCTTTACATGGCTATAAATGTTTATAGATATTTTTCAAACAAGAAAGATAAACTAATTATATATTTTTTTACACATTGACCACAAAAAAACTTTTACTATCAATGAAAGTATTATGTATTTTAATATTAAAATGTAAATAAGCTCAAAAACGGTCTTTAAATAAAAGTCTATGGTTATGTTTAGTTCAAAGTAGATAACTTTAGAACTTGTGGGAAAGGGATAGCCGACATAAATATATTTAAACAATTTATATAACCTTCTCTATGATTACAGATAGTAATAAAAGGCTGGCATCTGTCTATCACCCGAACTAGGTCACACGACTCTATCTATATAGATATACTACTACTACTAGGCAAACGTTTAGGAAATATTTTATATAAATAGGCATTTTATATACTTAAGTACGAAGTAAAAGGTCCTGTATATTGGAGTGACCGGCCTGACGAAGGAACGTTGCGCAAACGCATTTCGCAAGTGTCCTACGCATTTAAAATACCACTGTTGCTAAATAGTAGTCGGAAATACTTCCAGGTAAAATTTTAGTATACCTATTTAACTGCATATTATAGAAAATAAATATAAACATATATTTATTTAATCTGTGGTGCCTTTGTTTGTTAAGTACAAGTCCTATACAATTTATATTTACACTTTATGCGTAGCTAGTAATTTCATAGTTGTAATAATTTATGCAAGAGAACTCACATATGCAATATTGGTTTAATGTTAACATTTAATTACTTAATCAAGATCAAATAGATGGCGTTGTCGTAGTTTTATTTGTAAAAATAACTTAACGACAATAATATATATTTATAATTTGTAAATAGTTTTTCCTCAAACATACATAATATTATTAGATTATCAGTTTAATGATTGGTTAAAATCATATCATACATCATGAATAATTCATTAATAATAGACTTACCACATTTTTTTTCTTATACCACGTGAAACGACAAAATAACAAATATTGAATTCCTTTAAAAGTATTTAAGGTTGACAAGAGCTCCTACGCTGTCTGTGATTCTTAGTTAAATAATATTAACAAGGAAATTGCCTTGACATAAATTTATTTCTGCATATCATTGTGATGTAGTATTCACAGCATGTACTTCCTTGTGCTACTCCTCTCAGAACTTAGAACGATATTAACTTTCCTATTGAAGTGTCCAAACAGTATGTTTAGACGACACTCACTTCGATCAGTGCCAAGTAATCTTGTTTCAGTGTGTCCCAGGATGGATAATCGATAAAGGATTTGAGGTTTTCTGTTACGATTATAAAAAATATATATATACGTTGCATGTATTTTTTTTACCAAGAGAATTTATCAAAATTATTTTTTTTTGGATTTTTCGTTTACGTGTTTTAAATTGAGACATCAGTTAATGGTATCATTACTGACCATCATTGTCACATCATATAAATGATAAGGTGACCTTTACAGCTCAATTTACTTTATTAATTTAGCGTAAATAATAACGGTTGCCTCATTTCATTCATTATGTTGTCTTATTCGGAGATTGTGGATAGATAGAGATAGACTTTTTTTTGTATGAAAGAACTTTAATAAAACTTACGCAAATGGCCATGAATTAAACTCTAATTGAAAATAAAAAGGTGATGCCTCTTATTAAACAGTAATGTGAAATAATATTTAACCTTGACGGTTGACTTAATTATGAAATCTTATAACATGTAGCTTAGATGTAGCTTAGATAAATTTGTTTGAAAACCAATTAATTATTTATAACATATCCTAAACATAAAAGGAGTAGCGGCGTGAAAGTTCCTTTGTTTATTACTAAAATTGTTTAATAGTTTAATACAGTATATATTTACTTATATATGTATATATAATATTATTATTATTATTATATGTAATAAAAGTAGTTTTCAATTACTGTTTTAAACAATCGAAGATTTGTGGCAATGATGATAGGTACTACAAAAGATATTGACTTAACACTTTAGTATATAAGTTTCTATTCAGAATTTAAAACTATCTACGTGTCAAAAATTGTAACAAGCGAAGTCGACGGCAAAATCTAGAAATAAAAATGAAACTAAGCTTACTCACTTATCCAACATTTTGCAACTTGTAACTTACAAATTAAGTGAAGTGCATAGATATACCATAAATATTGAATATTACGTTCTTTGTACCAATATAACACAAGGCTGGCATTTCTAACGGATATATTCACTAATGTAATATCAATGACGTATTAAGCAATGCATGACTATGCGAAGTACTGGAGATGTAGAAATGTCATCACCTCGCAGATCACTTGTGCCATTTGACTCTAGTAAATGAAATAACAAAGCGTCCCTTTTATTTATTTACCAATCTTTTTTATTAAAGTCCACAAATATCAGATAACTGAAAATAAGTTAGTATCAAAACGAACCTTCCGAAGATATGACGTTGCATAAATAAAATAAGGCTAATATTTATTCATTTAATTATTTGGTAACAAACGCAAGCAAACACAGTGTGTTTTACACACACCTGTGTGTGTGTATAAAACTGTAGAAAAATTAAGTGTAGTTATAAAAAATTATTTTAGGTTGTTTTCGACATTCGCTCAAGCACATAGATCGAATAATTATTCCTAATTTGAATTAGATTGAATATTATTTATCTCCTACAAGTCCTAGGAGTTTTCATCATAATTTTTACGAAATTTAGGTCGCTTCTTACACACCCTATGTTTGCTATTAATTAAGAAGAAGACACTAATAAGTTCAGTATTTGCGACACTAGAACTGCCCATGGGATTCATTAATACTTAACACCATTGAGAAAGACCAGAAAAATTACAACATTTACAATTTGTAGTAAATGTCCTGTAGTGATTTTGAAGTGAATTACATTATATTGAAACCTGTACCAGGTCCTCGCATATAAAACTATTTTTTTATGTTAATAAACTTATTTAATAAAAAAATACAAAATTGAGCACATGTTTATATCTATCATTATCATTTTTCGCCATTTTATGTAGTTTATTGATTCCATTGTTCAAAAAATGTTGGAGAAATAATCAATAAAAGCTTGAAGGCAGTTTGGACTGCCTTATTCAAAGTATTTTTATTCCTTGCAATTTGTAGTCCAAAATAAAAGAAACCTGGTTATTCGTTGCAAAAAGGTCCAAAAAGTATGATATTTGACGGTGACAGTCCAGTCGCTGCTCCTAAAATTTGGCGAACGTTTTACGCGAAGTATGAAGGTCATTGTCCTGAAGTGGCAGTACGCCAGACCAATTGATTAAATCGGTTGTTCAACAGCTACCCTATTATGACGGTTTGCAATTGCTGACAATATTGCCCAACCGTAATGTTGGGGCCAGATCCTATCCAGTCGTAGTGTATGACACCAACTTTTTTTTTTTTTTATGTCTGTCTATGCTGTTAGCCCTGTTGGCTATTACAGCGTCACCGGAGGAGCGGGTAGGTCAGGAGACCCGCCCTTGCAAGGGGGGGCAGGATGACACCAGCACTACACCACTCATCACACTAGTACTTTTATATTTTATATGAACAAATTATTGATCGAAAAAAAATTGAATGCTACGAAAACAAATTAATCACTAAATTCAATGACATTCTAATTTATAAGTTAGAAGCAATTAGGAAACTAAGACAATGCGATCTATTTTTATATGACTACTAACGCCATCTAGAAAACAGCTACTACAACCATTTGTGCATTTTCTTTTTACTTGCATCACTATATTTTACGCTTGTAGGTGTCCGTTAATTTTTTAAATGCACCAAAAAATTACTAGACTACTTATCAGCTACTTATATTTTTTTCTAATAAATAGAATGTTAATTTAATAAACCTGCAAAGACATGATATAATGGAGCTTACGTCATGCTTACCTTAGTTAGCAAGTGACTTCTTTTAATCTTTAAATACTACACAAATATGTTAAAACTTTAATTATGATGATTAACTTTGAAAATCTTATAAAAAGTATCATGTGAATAGTTTTGACTGTTGTCAGTATAGAGTTAAAGTACACCGAATTGTAACTCCAGTTCTCTTTGATAATGATAAATATACTTTGCAGCCAGTTGTCATCCTGTAACCTATCAAAATCTAGGAAAGAAATAACCATTACACCAATGAGATACCATGAAACCCGCATTTTCTCGCCTTTTGGTCTTTGTGCCTCGGTTCCATATGGCTTATATGTTCCACAGCCACCTTTATATTGAATATGGAAGAAGGAGCTATGAGCTATGAGAACTATGAGCTGAAGTATCAGTTCGCTTTCCGAAAAAAAAAAAAACAAATTCCGAACAATTTATATATATATATATATATATATATATATATATAAATTGGGCAATAAAGAGCAAATACATATTTAAATTTTAATATATATATATATATATATATATATATATATATATATATATATATATATATATATATATATATATATATATATATTAAATAAAATATGTATTTGCTCTTTATTGCCCAATTTAAGATATAGAGGCAGTTTTAATGCATAATTAAATATTTGCCAGCCACACCCGAAAAAAGAATTATAGAAATAATAACAAATATATACGGCATCAAAATTTTATAAATAAATAAAACTAAACATCTTAAACGATTACAAGCTATAAAAAAAGTTATACTCGATTTACAAAGAAATATTGAAATGTATACAATCACAGGTTACTTACAACTTGTAGTTTTCAATTAGAAAATGATATAAAGCTAGCAATGCTTTAACTCTAAAAACTGCAAAGCATTTGCAAGTAACAGAACAATAGAACAAATCTGACGTTAATAATTTATTTCGAGAAGTGAGAATCAAAGATATTGAAAATAATACAAACGGTTAGAATTTAAAAGTCTTTAAAGCGCCTTATCTTGTCGGAATACTTTATTTTATCTTGATGTATTTGCCATTTTTCTTTGATGCCACCATTACACCATTAAACAAATATGTAAGTGCATAATATTTTCTAAATATAATTGAAATATAATTTAATTCACCAAGGCGGATAGCGATACGGTAGCTCGGTTGGTAGAGCGACGGGACGGTTTCCCAGTAGTCGCGGGTTAGAATCCCTGCCCATATAGGTTTATTTTTCTATCTATATTTTTATAAATTAAAATAAGCTCAACATGGGAATACATGTCTATAGATATTTTCAAACGTTGAAATATTATTCAATTGAATTTTCTAAGAATGATAAATAATCTAAAACAGTTCAGTACCAGCCGTCCTACTTCCAGTGAGAAATTATAATAATGTACATAAGTTACGATTAACCTATTGATTTGTAACGATTTATTATTCATTGATTCATGGACTTATATATTGTTAAAATACGTTAAAAAGGGTGTTTTTATAAAAATATTAACCGAAAAGTTTATATAATTATTTATGTACTTTTTACCAACACTACTATTATAAAACTATTCGAAGCTAATGATTCCCGATAAATTGAGTACAATTTATTCGAAATATTACTTGATAATTGATCTGAATCTAGAAGAAACACCGTTATCGGCATTTGCTATAATTTTACTAAAGGCACTTCCAATACTTCGCTATTTTTTTTTCAATTGTTGCAATGGTCACTGTATGGTGTTATTTTGGTGGCTATCAAACACATAAAAGCAGAGAAATTATTACTTTCAAAGAGAATCAAATAAAAAACAATTTCTTCCGCTTTATTATATGTATTATATATATTTACATACCGATTGACTAATACTACTTTATATATATAGTAGTGTTAAAAATTCAATGTTAACAAAAATAAAATATTTAAAAGAATTTTCTCGTCTTTGATTTGTTTTTTTTACTGTTCTGTTCCTTAGACACTTCATGGGAAAATATAAATGTGCCCAAATTATCATTATTCCTGCAGTGAAGTAGGTATTAATTACCTACTTCACTGCAGGAATAATCGCCAAATCACAGTGCAATAAAAAATAAGATATCTGTTGAAATACAGACAAACTACTTTCCTTGTAAATAGTGTAATGATAATTAGAGTTATTTGAATACAAAAGTCTATGTCGTAATATTTCAATTTCTATGTCAAGCGAGGGCGATCTAAAATGTATTTAGTTTTCAAGAATTAAAATTTATTATCGCTTGACAAAAGTAATTGCTACTGCTTTCATCCTAATTACATTCTTGTATATAAGTTTGTTTGTCATCAAAAATACAATTTAGTCAAGTTGAAGATCTCGAGTAAGAATTTGGTGCCCGTTATTCTGTTTGTGAAAATGGACGAAGTGCGCGATTCTTATGATCAGAGTAAAGTATTATGTACGTTATATAGAAAATATAATTATAATTAAGATCGTTTGGGTCAACCAAATTTTATATCTATGAGAAGCATTGAATCGAATATTCATTTCATTCAAGTAGTACATAGAGTTATTTTTAAAAATAACTCTATTATCTATAATTTTAAAAATTAATTATAAACATAAAAAATACTGTAGTATTTTGAGTTTGATCAGTTATTTAAAAGCAATTTAACATTCTCATTACAGCTGCAGTTCAAGCATGGTCGTTTACAGAAACATCTGTTGGACTGTTTGCAGTTATAGGAGGATACTTAATAGTAGTTCTGAGGATATTACCATATTTTATGAGAAATAGACAGCCGTATGCGCTCAATAGAATACTCCCTTTCTATAACGCTTTTCAAGTCGCCTTCTCTTTGTATGCAGTTTTTCTTGTAAGTACACAATATTGCTATTTAATTGTTATGTGGGTATGTATGAAATTAAATGCAAAAAATGAAGACAAACATTGTATAATAAAATACATTTATAAATAGTTCATTTAATATCTAATATTTAAAGGTTAAAGACATTAATTAATTAATATAATTATATTTCAGTATTCAAGATATATTCTGTATAACGGAATAATAGCAAGAAGGTGTCCAAAAGGCGATGATCTTAAAGCTGTAAGATGTATTTTTTAAATTAGAACTTTAAATATTTTTGAATATATCCTCCATTTAAGTGTAGTGGTAGACTCTAGTTGTAGCAGCAGCAGCAGCAGATAGAGTCCCAGACTTTAGCAGGTGATTTTCTTACGAGTAATTTGAGATATGAGACTAAATCATTATCTGGTATTTTAAGTCTTCTATTCTTTACATAAATCCAAAAAAAAATTCTTGTTATTTTTATCATTTGTTATTCTTATGAAATTATTTGGTTTTCTTATTACAGGTGATAACTGAGATTTGGCCATATTTTATAGCGAAACACGTCGATTTACTTGATACGGTATTTTTCGTACTGCGAAAAAAAGACAACCAAGTGACTTTTCTCCACGTGTTTCACCACAGTTTGATGGTAACCTGGACCTGGTTCCACTTGATGTACTATCCTTCTGACCATTTCGTGGTTGTTGGTCTGATAAACAGTTTCGTTCATGTGTTGATGTATGTATATTATGGGATTGCGTCTCTGGGACCGGAGTATTCGAAATTTGTCTGGTGGAAGAAGCATATGACAAAGGTTCAGCTGGTGAGTAGAAATTAAGTTTTACTGTTTATTGATAATGTGTTTCAAAAATAATTATAGTATTTAATAAAATTGAGTTACTCTATGAGTAATGTTATATCTACATTTAAAAGTTATAATCCTATTTGCTTTTTAGAAACAAGTAAAAACCATGATTTTTTTTTGTTATATTTGTGATTCTTTTATTTAAAAGTTATTAGTATAATACGACTATAATCTTAAAATATTGGAAGTATTTGTGATTACAATTACCTTAACCTAATAATTTATAAGAGTATTCATGGGCTTTTCCGCCAGTTCTTCTCTATGAACATACTTTGTAACCGTACAACTAGAGTCTGACGATTGTTGACTTTGAATTTGGTGTAAAAAATTGTTGACTTCGAATTTGATTCTTCTCATATTTATTTCCAGGTTCAATTTGTTCTTGTTCTATCAAACTTACATTACCAACAAAAGCTCTCTCCGTGTCAGATACCGCCCGCCTTCCATTACTTCTGCCTATTCAGCATTAGCTCCTTCTTATTTCTTTTTATGAACTTCTATGTACGTAGCTATGGAGTCAAGACAAAGAATCCTAGCAATCGTCTTAATGTCAATAACGTAGAAGCCGTTAAAGTAAACTAAAAATTATTTTTGTTTAAAATTATCACATTGACTCAATAGTCAATAATTTATATTGCAAACTGGAAAAAAATGTGATATCTATGTAAGATTATTATAATAAGATAACAAATAACAACTGTGTGTATGTTATTAATTATTTATAAGTCTATACTGTTAATGGATTGTTGTTAACAGTAAAACCAATTAAAAATTATAACCTTCACTTATTATCTTAACTTTTTATAAGATTTTTTTTTTAACATTCATTGTCAATATATTATGTAGTTAAAGTAGCCACCGACTTAACTAAGAGTAAAGGAAAGGACTACTATGGGAAAGGTTATAATACATTCCGTGTAGAGCCTGCTTGTATGTAACTGAAGTCGTGTAACTACAGCTTGACTCTTAAACTCTCTTAAATCCAAAATTTAATAACATCAGATTTTTGTTTTTATATTGTCCAATTTAAGTTTTATTTCGGGCAATAAGAATAATATCTGTATATATCTGCTGACCAAAAAAGATTCATAGGTTTAGTTGATACATTTTTCTGTTCTTTATTTTTATTATGATTTATTAATTATTATCCGGTTCATTCTTTTGCAAAAATTTTCAATTTTTAAATTATGTTTTGTGATGCCTTTTAAATAGTAAATATGAAAATCGAATACAGAACAAGTGTACTAATAGTGTCGGATATGAACGCGTTGCAGCGGCGGAAAGGAAAGTCGACTGGCCTTTATTAGTAGTATTGCAGTTGCCCCAATAAAACCTTCACATATATGGATTCATGCTATTGTATTTTCTGTATATTTTTAGTATTGATCTATATTACATACATATCGATATCGCTATTATACACTAATTTTACCATTTAGTATACTAAATTTGTTCAAAATCATTACTTGATAAGATGGCAGAAAAATGGCAGACGAAGACACTGACAACAGTTAGTATGTTATATATATAGCACACAGAGTGTTTTGCTGCAAGAACGATCATTTATTGGATCTCATGTACATGATATCGTGGAAAGATGTTTCGGGTAATGATGACATTTTGTTATGTCATCATTACCCGAAACATCATTACTTTAATGTTAAGAATTGTAATACGAAAACATTGTACATTCAATGAATGCAAAGGCCACTTAGTTAAAGTAATTAGACTATAGCATGACCAAATATCATTTCAATGAAAACTATTTCATAAAAGGAGTTACCTTAGAAATGGTAAAGTTTTTTTGTATATAATTGATTGCTGCTCTCATTGGTTCTTCAAAGGCACTGCTAGCATCTGGCATCAGCTAGTAGACTGTTGCGGTGTAATAATTGTAATTGAGCATGAGAGGCCGACGCAAAAAAACTTCATCCTCACTTCCTACCCTTTTAAACAACCGCTTGCTATAAAAAAGCTTTATAATGATAAACTTGTTTATATTGATATTTTTGCTACCCAGAACGGGTTAGTTGCATTATGTTAGAAAAGCAATCCTTTTTTTTTAACGTCAGGAATCCTCATGGATACACACCTCCATCCAGGGGATGATGGAGGTGGTTATGTGAGTCTCCCCGAGAGGAGACCACCGGTCAGGCCCTCCTAAGAAAGCAGACTCCCGATACGACCCAGCGGGCCCAGCGCTCCGGTCAAATCGCGAGCCACGCGCCGGGCCGCACTAAAGTCAACTCAAGGCAGAGAACCCAAAGTCAAACCCGACAAGTCGGGAACCCACCGTGCCCAGATTAACCATCGCTAAGCGCAACCGTGGCATCGCACTCGGCAACGATGCAACCCAGGCAACGTCTCGGACCGTCTCCCCACCAAGCAATGTTCTGTCAATGCTTGGTACTTGGTACTATCACTCCGGTCCGGTCGGTCCCGCAGGTAGCCCCGGCAAAGAGGGCCTGCGCCCTCTCACCCTCGACGCTCAGGCCAATTTTCCACCACGAAGGCCGATGGAAAGAGACCTGAGCCCTCCCCCGCGGGCAGGCCACCCCGAAAGGTTACCCGCCCTAGCCAGCCATGGACCGGGCAGAAACCATCATGAC
The DNA here is from genome assembly GCA_959347405.1 of Napeogenes sylphis. Classification (NCBI taxonomy): domain Eukaryota; kingdom Metazoa; phylum Arthropoda; class Insecta; order Lepidoptera; family Nymphalidae; genus Napeogenes; species Napeogenes sylphis. The sequence goes on along the minus strand of OY365778.1, from coordinate 19,519,858 downwards.
CGAGACCGCCACCGTGCCGGGTATTAGCCAACGGGAGAACCTGAAGGTTCTCAGTAAACGTTGTTGCCTAGGGAGCACCAGGAGGAGGTTCCCGGCATTAGCTCCCCTAGTAAAGCAATCCTATGACATCTCAATAAGGCTATGAGAACAGTCTTTGGTTTTTTAGTGGGTCGCCATTAAAATTACATCGTCTGCTACGCTGCTGTGTAGTCCAAAATTAACTCCGGACACCAACTTCTTGACCGGTATATATTAAATTAGTCACAAATACTTCTGCATATTCACAATATCTGCAAATATCCAGGCACCTTTACCAGCCGACAGATAGTCTCTTTATCTCTAATTGTTAGAATATATATAAAGGTAAAAAAAACACCTGGAGTCGGAATACCACTTTTTTTTTTGTCTTGTGACAAACTTGATTGATGATCAAAAATGACAGAAGCGATATCGGCTCTTTCTTGTACACACCGCAGAAAAAATGGCTTTATCATAAATAAATATAAAACAACTTAATGCATAAAATTAAAAAGAATAAGACTAAATAGCCCTAAATATATAACTTAAATTTGCTTATAATTACCGTCGTGTTGATTTAATCCCCTTTTTCATTTCTTTGTCCAACAATTATTTTAATTGCAAAGGTGAGATGGACACTGTATGCACTGTGTTTTAAATTCAGGAATATAAAAAAAGTCTGGGTTTATACTTTCTATAATTCTGTGTAAGGTATTTAATAGTTTTTAACACTATTAAAAATGTTGTTCTTTATTCCCGTTATTTTGTTAATTTACAAATAGGATAGCTCTACTTAAACATAACTACATGATTCAGAACAATAATTTCTGAAACACATAAAACATTTCCATTTCTCGTGTGGAAATAACATAGAGGGTTGTCTCGGACGACGAGAATTGTCTTATTTAGGGTTATACAAACCGTGAAAAAATCCGTCGAAAAGATAACAAAGTGTAATTTTCAAAAATTAAAATAACTGTTGCTGTCTATAGTTTGACGTAGGCGGTCAAGAGTTATACATATCTAGTCTGAATAAGACTATTTTGGTCTAATTGAATTATGAGCTTTGTTCTAAACTTTGCAAATACTATGTGCTCATAGAAATGCTTTTCCTGTTTGGTCAATATATAACGAACAAAAAACACAACCAATTTTAGATATGCCTGCTTATTGTTAAGAAATGTTACTCTTCTTGTTACTCCAGTTGTCACTTAACTGTGGATGGATTGTTGTAGTTTTGCAATGAAAGGAATGGTCAGTGGTTTCAATCATGTATCATTTGTAGTTATGAATTCTGAGAAATTTCACCTCTGAAATCCTCTACACAATATTAAATAACACTCAAAGGGTAAATCACTCCCTCTAAGTGTGTGTGTGTGTACGTATTATATATATATATTAATATATAATACGTATATACACACACACACACACACACACACACACACACACACACACACTCACAATATTATTATAGGCGAGTTATAACGTTTGTGATATTTTTATTTTGGTAAAATTGCGTATTGTATATCAAATGTGTATTAGTATTTTTTTAATAACTTGACGGCGAAGAGACGAAATCGAATATTTATTTTATAGTTATGAAAATTTACCTTAGTTATGATTTATATTCGATATAAATTATACCTAAAGTAAATTTAAAAGAGGTATGAAAATAACTTAATTTTTAACTATAATATGTATACATTTCTATATGAATAAAGTAAACTATTAAAAATATTATTTATTAATGACCGCAGCAGGAAACGAAATATAAGAATCATAAATAATAACAAAGGTGATGTAAGCTTTATTTTATTTTAAATTAATTAAAATCAGCTAATAAATTAAATAACACTCCTTTATAATTTCTTAAAAAGATGGAAAAATATATTAAAAACAACCGAAAGTTTAAAAATTCACGAACCGGACTTATTAATTTGATGTTCTTATAAACTTAAGTTAAAAAAAAATTCTTAAAAGAAAGATGATTGTAAATTTCATAACATGTCTATTATGGGCCTAATACGTTGCTTCCTATCTCCGCTTACAATATACTATACATTATTATTCAATACAAATATGCAATATTACGTAGTTATTTAAATGGCATTCTACGTTCTAAGACAATAGTGGCAGGCAGTTTTTTTTGCAACTTCTCATCTAAATACAATGTTAGTAGTACATAGTATCACACTATTTAGAAAAAAAATAGATACGTACATTACATTATATAAACGGAAAGTCATTTGACTTAAAAGGTGTTTGTTGTCATTCACGTTTTAACGATCAAAACGTTTGTTTCTAAGTCCCCAAGCTTTTCAATAATAAATATCGAAAACTGTTAGACTTGCATTTCGTCTAATCAAAATCTTACAAAATTGTATACTTATATATTGCTTTTAAAAAATAAGACTTAAGAAGTAGTCTGCTATCAGGGAGAAAACATCATTTTTTTATTAAATCTTTCATGATCATAAAACTGTTTTTATTAAATATCTTGCGATTAAAATTATTAACAGACTAAAAATCAGGTCACCTCCGGTTTTAAAATAAATGAATACCTTAAAATTAAATTAAATCTTAATAGTCGAAACATTTAATATAAGTTTACTTTTAAATATAAATTTGATAGAAAACATGTTTTATTTATTTAAATATTAATAGGTACATGTCTAACGTACAACTCTGACAAACACGTTCAGACCGTCGTCTTTGGAGACTCGCAAAATTATAAAAACGATAAAATTGCTTAGAGAAAACGAATACGGTCTAAAACATATCTCACGAGATTTCATAATGCGAGTTTCGATGAGCACGCTAGTATCACAACCTGCGCAAGCGCAACCTTTTCATAGAGAACTCAGACCATCAGTCTCCTCCTAACTACCACGCTGAATTGACGTATCTTAAGATCGTTAAAATCGCGTATCGCGTGTGTTTTGTTATTGTGATATTTCCAGGACAAAAGGTTAGTATAATTTTTTTCATATTTATATCAGAAGTTACAGAGCATTTTTATGTATATAGATCAAAACTATAATAACCAATTTATAAATAAATTTGTAATAATATTTTAATCTTATAAATAAATACTATAAACAAATTTGATTCTAACTTTAAAAAGTATTTTTTTTATATTATATTTATGGATTAATTGGTAATTTGAATTTACGGGTCAAAATATACCTATAATGAATTTTCATTAGCTTAAAAATACACGAGACACCATAAAATTTAATAAAATTATAATTTCCATTTAACTTAATTTTCATTAGAAGATATTCTTATTGACATAGTAGTATATTATAACCAAGGAGTAATTTTAATTAAATATATAGTTACTTTGTTTTGCATTAATTATTAACCTACCATAAGTATTCAATGTTACATAATTGGCTTATTTAACAAAAAAAATAATATTACAATTCAGTGTACAAGACATAAATATGAAACATGAAATTAATAACAAAACAAAATTACATTTTACGATTCGTGTTTTTGAAATCTGTAACCGGAAACGTACGTTTTAAAAAAAATATTATTATTTATAAGTTTTTTACTATTTTGATAACTAAAGATTTTTTAAGTCTTAAATAATAAAAATAATATAATTCATTTTAGTAATAAGTATAGGAAAGTTAAAGGTTATTAATATTTCACAAGTATTTGAAATTCTGTAAAATAACGGCGAAAGGATGTGCGTGTGCGCCACCGGATGCAATCCATTGGTCAAGTACGATTGAGTTATAATTTTATTACTTGATTTGCCAAACAAAACATTATATTCTAATACTCCTAAATATACACACACATATATTAAATTAATTGCCCAATCAATTTCTTTATATTGAAACGTAACACTATTCATTAATAGGAATTCCTCTTAGTATCGTTTATATACTAGACAAAGAAAACCGATATAAATATTATTTAAAATATACGTTATTACTTGCTTAATAATTAATAACAGAATGATAAACCATCTATAATTTACAGTTTCGGGGTGGTTAATATTTGCAATAGAATAAATCTGGTATAAATATAAAAAAATATTTAATATATTTTCATATAACAACAGATTACCATTTAACTGTATTTTTTTGTCAAACAAGATCTCTTTTTTGAACAAGATATACATAGCTTGGTTTTTAAACAGACTTAAATGAATCAAACGGGAATGGTTAAGTCGCTGGTAACTGCGAGATATAGGTAGGACAGAAACTAGCAAACGCTTGCCTGATGACGGTAGTGATTGAGTGATTGTAATTCTAGGAAAGGATACAAAGAGAAAGAGGGACAAAGAAAGGGGAGGGTTAAACCCCCAATGTTTTTAGTACAGCAAATGTAGAGATGTTGCACCATCCTTATTACTTATCATCAAGGTTTTGTCATTCCTAGAAATCAGAAAATATGCAGATGCAGATGCTCTACCATGATGATTTTCTATAAAAGGTTACAATTAATTAACTTGATGTTGCGTATGAATTTGATAATGATACAAGACCTGTAGGATTTAAAAGAAAAGCAACGAACGCAATATACAATTACGTTTTTATGTTTTATTACGTTTTTATCCCGCGTTCGATTTAAGTACTCCGTTCCCCAAAACACACAATCTCTGTAAGAAATTGTTTCAGCAACAAGACTGCTTTTGTATATCTCTTTCTAAATTAAATGTTATAAACAATTAAATAAAAGAGATCTAGTTTATGTAGGTACCTTCTAATTCTGGTTGTAAGCCGTTGCAGATGAGCTCTAACCTCGGACATGTGATCAAACATTCGCAGTCCAAAGTTAAACATAACGTATACATTTTGAAAGCGCTCAAGTTCGTTGAGTCGTTCCTCAGAAAGATCAGGAGAGTCATATCAGAGTAACATCTCATGTAGAGTCAGTATAGTCTATGATAGAGAAATAAGTGAACATAAGAGAAAAGAAGAGTAGAGAGTGAACTAAAGAAGTTTTAGTTTTAGTTGGTAGAAAACTTTTGCTAGCGTATTAGATCACCACCAGACGCATTTTTTTTCGGCTAACCTCAGCGATTTTTTGGTCTAAGATAGAGATATGTCTACTTCTACAATAATATCCAGGTTTTATACAGACTGGTTAATTTCAATCGATTCGATCGTTGTTGTTTAATTTCAATCAATTCAATCACTCGTTCTGCTGAGTCGAATGAAAGGTATTTCATTCAGTATAATTTTATCAAGCTGATTACTATCTACCATTCAATAATGCAATCTAGCTTAATGAATAAATAATAGCTCAAATTATTTTATATAGTAGCATAAAACATGACAAATAGGAAGTGTGAATGAACTATATAATAAATTAAACAACATGTAAAGGTGATTAATAGTTCATTTAACTATCTGTATACAAAACAAAAAAAAAAATAGTAGGTTCATTTCTATTAAACTGTTTTATATAGATAAATTCAAAATGACTAGGTCTTTAAACATAATCAGATGAATAAATATATTTTGAAAGGCGTGTCTAAGCAATATATGAATTATCTATTCCGACATACCAGCTCCAAACAGGCTCGTCCATGGTGGTTTTTTTAAATGTGTGCCATTCGCTACGATTATTTAAGTTCATCGCACCAAATTGTATTTCGTATATTAACTGTCCCACTTTTGTGGATTATGAAAGTCGAAATTTGAAAATATTTATAATTTTATGGTTATATTCTACAAACGAGGCCACTAAATTGTTTTTATTTTAATTCTAGTAGTATAAGTATAAAAAAAAGTTTTTATTTTAGTTTTACTAGTATAAATATAAAACCTTTTTCTATAAATACTTTATGTCTAATTTATTTAATTATTTTATAACCAAAAAGCTATATTAAAATTTTAAAGATTTAAACGGTTAAATTTAACAAGTCATCAAGAGATTATAGGTCTGATTCACTTTCTACTAAGACCCTATTCCAGTTCTAGCTAATAAAAAATATTTAGAGTCGAGTGAGTTTTTTAAATATTCAGACTGTCCTATAAAATAAAACTCACTATAAAAATTTGGACGATCATTATTAATTTTGTTACATTGATCATATAAACTTAACAAGGTGAACGTTACCGCGACTTTGCTATCAATAAGTAATAAAACGTCAGAAATTCGCACATCTTATATTCCAATCTAACACCGTGTCCAATACTAGTTTGTAGAATATATATTTTTGTCTATAGTTCATAAGTGCTCCTCGACTGGGTCACCTTTTTAAATACATTTCGTTGCGGTTTCCAATACATAGTAAAAAAGTAAAAGTTGTTCGACTTTTATTAATTATTTTTTCTGATCAGACTAAGAATACAGTATCCTTCTATAAAATCAAGATAAGCAGTTTTAAAACAAGACGTGTAAACGATAAACTGATGTGTTTTGTTCACACTTTACCAGCAGATTGTTATTCTGAGTATGGATCTACTTAGTGCATGTTTTTTATATCTTTGTACCACAATACATTTATATCTGATTAGATAATAAAAAAACAAACGGAGGTAATCTGGTACAATAAATATATTTCAAGAAAGCAAGGCGCCAAGCCTAAAACAGTAGAACATATGTTATTTTTTGTCTGATTATATATTCATTTCTTTATCTGTGATTGTATCACGATGAAATTATTTAAAAAAAATGTGTTGTTTATAGTTAATATGCTATTAATATTCATAGATATACTTAGTCTTGCCATAATTATTGTAACAAAGAAAAAAAAATTTGTTTAATTCCAAATAACATTTTATGACCCGGCGCCTAGTCTTGCTGGAAGGACCATACTTGGTTATTGAATATGGTGTTATTAAGGGGCTTAACTACTTTCTCAAGAATGGTATATTGATACACTTGTGCCGATGTTTTGATACCTTTTTCACAAAAATATGGCTCAGTCACCCCTTCATAGCTAACACCCCACTTAACCATCGCTAAAGTGGGAAAATGCCCACGTTGTAAGCTGTCGACAAATTGGGAAGCTTCCTTAGATCTTTGAGTATAAATACTATCATTTTGTTTGCGTACCGCTTCAGTACTTCGTCTGTCACGAACACAGGAAGTCTCATTGTACCTTTTAATAGGCCGGTACACAAACATTTGACTATTACCAAGTTTATGGAGAGTTTTAAAAATTGTATTTGGCTCCATACTTACTTTGTGTAATGCAATCACAGCGATTCTATTCTCTTTATCACCTCACTCCATTTTATTATCGCAAAATATTGTACAATGTATTGGCGCCAAAATGAGAAAACACAATGAACAATCGTATAAAAATGACAGATTCCATATTCGAATGTAATATTTTTTTATTTTTAAATTGTAACAGTATTTATGGCTAGACTAAGTATATAAATCTAAACAACTATAAAATGTTAACGGAAAAAATACATGTTTCTTTATCCCGGATAATTCTCATTTTTTTTCGTTAATATGCCAAATTCATTTGGCCTATAATTACAACAGAACTTTAAACTGCTTTACGATTTGGATCTTGGGTTAAGACCAAGTCACTGGCAACTTGTAGTCTCGCAATATTTATTTATTTATAAAATCTTTATTGTACAAAGAAATTTATACAATTGGCGGACTTAATGTTATAGCACTCTCTACTAGTCAATCGATTAAACGAATAGAAAAACACAAATGGGGGGTACAATAAAAAATTAAAAAAACAAATAATAATAATAAAAAGCGACAAGATTAAACACGATCCAAAATTATAACAAATGGAAACAAAATACATTTATAAATATTATGTTCCACACACACAAAATACATCAAAATTACATAAATATATAACCATAAATATATATAAACTATTAGATATATACAGAGAGAAATGACGATTACTTGAATATGAGTTAATAAATCAATTTTAAATATAATACAAATATCACTAAGCAACGTAAAAAAAAATAAATAAACATAGATTATTAAATTAATTTCTCGTAAAGATAGATACGAAAATGCTTTTTAAGAACCTTTTCGGGGCACGTCGAAACAAATCAGGGAGGCTGTTCCAGAGTTTAATAGCGTGTACTGTGAAAGAGTTAGAAAGAAAACCAGTATGGTGAGAAGGTAGAAATAAACTAAGGTTAGAAGGCGACCGCAGATGCAAATCATGAGAGGAGCTCAGTAGTTGAAATTTTGATTTTAAATAACGAGGAGAAGTTGGATCGTTTAGAATGGAAAATAATTGACATAAAGTTCTAGACTGTCTTCTTTCGCGGATAGGAAGCCAATTAAGCTTATCATGGTACTGAGAGATGTGATCAAATTTACGGAGATTAAAGATGAAACAAATGCAATTGTTAAGAAGTCGATCTAGTTTATTTAAACAAGCTTCATATAAATCAGAGCAGCATACATCAGCATAGTCAATGAGTGGAATGATTAGTGACTGCACTAACAGAGTTTTGGTCCGAATGGGTAAAACAATTTTATAGCGATGAAGGAACATAACGAATACGTTACCTATCGGCTTAGTTCAATGATGTGTATATTCCAACTAAGGGTGCTATCAAAATGAAAACCTGGATTTTTAACTGATAGCATAAAAGGTATTTTAATTGTTAGGATTGACATTTATTCCGAACTTGAAACACCAGTCACGGATGTACTGTAGATCATTATTTATGTTAATAATAGCGGCAGAAATGTCTCCAGGCTTTGCATGGGCAATTTGCAGATCTTCTACATACTACAGATGATAAGAGGAAGAAAGATTATTAGTAATAAAATTAATGAATAAAGAAAAAGGAAGTGGAGATAGAATACCACCTTGCGGGACACCAGCTTGCAAGTCACACCAGTCAAAGAAAATATTATCGATGCAAACGGCCTGCTGGCGATCTCGAAGGTATGAATCAATTTAGCTCCTTTGACGAGATGTTCAGGTGAGTTAAGAGGGCGATGAGTATGTCATGGTCAACTGTATTGAAGGCGTTAGAGAAATCAATTAATACCAATACAGTTAACTGACCATGTTCCATTGCATACCTCATATTTTCTGTAACCTTAAGAAGTGCTGTGCAAGTGCTGTGACCAAGACGAAAGCGAGACTAAAAATCACTGAGGATATTGTTCTTGAAAACAAAGTTAGAGAGCTGTCTTTGGACAATTGCTTCAAGAACTTTGGATAGGTATGGTAGTATGGAAATAGGACGAAATTCATTACATATAGTGGGATTGGGAACTTTTATAAAGGAAGGATATGGGCTTTTCATCAGATTTTTGGAAATAAACCGGACGATAAAGAAAGGTTAATGATATAGGATAAAGTAGGCAGAATTACATCCAGAAATGCCACAATCATAAATCGGTGAATATCAATAATAATAATATATATCAATGGCAATAATAGATACATTAATCTTTAAAATTAAGATCTAATAGATTATCTATAGAATCTTGTTAATGCCAGCGATATGGATATTAAATTACTTAGTTTTACCACGTACAGGGTTTTACCACTCTTGAAATTAATAGAAGATTAATTGTTTCATTAGAATACAATAATAAGTTTAGATAATTCTCAACCCATTTTAATTTATACTTCAAATACATTAAATATTTTTTTGTAATTCTTTACAAAATCTCATTCCTTCCTAATTGTAAGAGGTCTTAGTTTAAAATCAGCTAAAGACCAAAAATATTTTATGTGGACAACATCTTACAAACTATATTTGCTATATAAGTATAGTTACTTATTATTTTATTTTTATTATATAATGAATATAAAATAATAACATTAATTTATTTTTTTAATTTTTTTAATTACTTTATTATTCGTAGTATGCATTTTATATTGTTTTATTTAAGCAGACAGTATTTAATGCTTAAACATAAATTTAAATATACATAATATATCAAAAAAGCTTTAAAAATATATTTTGTATATGTTATAAAATTTATAAAGGAAGTGCATATAATCTCGAATGATATCTAATACTGATATGACGCAAGAAAATACATTTTGTAAATTGTAGAACATGTTCTACATTTCGACAAAGCTAATAATTTTGATGTCACATTACATAACTATGTTACGACTACCTTGGGCGTTCAACAAAATGTTTAATTTGCATGTAATGACTTCCATTCTAATAACAAGATTATTTTATGTTAAATAGAAAGAAATAACCATTTAAATAATTATTATCACATTAACATAACAAAACGGAAGGTAGGCTTACCCTCCTTTTCTTACATCTAATTAAGTAAAGTAATACACCACACACACATACACACCTATTAAAAATATAGGTGTGTAAAGAAATTGGACACTAGAGAATTTGTAATAAATCTTTAACACTATGTAATTTTTAGCGGACATAGATATCTAATCACCGTAAATCTTTTATAAAATATTTTATTATTTAGGAAATTTTATGATATTATTGTATATTTTTATAAGTTCGTTTTAAGTAATATGGTTTATATGTATTTTATTTAGTTTCTCATACTTGATATTGGAAACCTGGAAATATATGGACATACAACATATTTTTATGGTTCTCTGAAACTTTAAGGTTTGGTTTGTATGAAAACGAATTGAACTTATGTATATTTTAAATAAATAAAAAGGTCCTTAATATTAAATATCGCAACTATTAATTTTTGTATATAATTAATATGAGACATGAGAAAAGGAGAAAAGGACGGAAATAGGCATCCGCAAAAATTAACAGTTAACAGCACAAGAAAAGAAGTCCTAAGAAAAAAGAAATAAGATTAAAGATAGGATAAATTAATTTTTAGCACAATTATATTTGGTTGTTGGAAAACAAATCACAAATTGTTAAACAGAGTCAATGTACATACAGGTCTCGTGATTATATTGCTTCGGGGTTTTTTCTGTGGGGATAAAAACCTGAAGCTATATATGATAGTGGGAACCCAACCATTGTTAGTGACCATTCTACCAAAAAAAGTTCTAATTAATGTACAGGTTTTTCTATAAAAACAATTAGTAGTTATAGAATACTTTATTTCTGCATTTAATTGGGACTAAAGTAACCATAACTTGGCTTATATGTTTTATGATAATTAAGAAAATTACAATATTTTGTTAGATATTTTGCTTTTTTTTTATACATTACATACACAATAGTTTTGAACAGCATCTTGGCTCTATTATAGTATATATTTTTAAAATAATATTAAACAACTGAAAATATGCATTTTAATATTTGTGATTATTCAATATAAATATAAATGTACATTTTTATTAACGAACATTACCATATTTTTAATGTTTTTATTCTTTTATCATATTTTAAAAATGTTATACTTTATCTTATTTTTTTGTATAAAAAATCGTGTTTTTGTACATAAAAATAAAACACCTACATAAATTTGAATAAAATAGTAATGAATATTAAATAATAATTCGTAAAAATTTAATCGAAAAGAATTTCCTCGCATTTAAAATAAATAATGTTATCGTTCTAGTACAATTGAATTATAATATTGTACATTAATTTAATCGCCTCAAAATCAAATTGATTGAGGTATTAAAAATAAAAGTCTAGTTAAAGAAGAATAATAATAATAAATAATAAAAGTCTAGTTAAAGAAGATTAGTTTCATTAAACAAATAGCTAAAATCAGTCATTGTTATAAAATTGGATATTTATGAATTTCGATATTTTTTTACCCACAAGGCTTTATCAGTATCACTGTTTTTAAATTATGATTTTTTTATCAATTACATTCACGATCAAAATTTTAAAAGATAAATTGTTTTTCCAAAAAGTCTTTATTTACAATAATAATATCATGCTTAATTGCCTCTTTAGTAATTTTATATACTGGTTTTGCTTAGTAGTTTACATTGATTAGAATATTTATATTTTAAGAAATATTTCACACATTCCCGGCATACTTTAGGAATTTTACTTAAGTACTACTAGTAATAATTCTATTCTGCCGTCTAAGGGGAAATAGTTTGTTTCTTTCTAATTTATAGAAATTAGGGGTATGTTGAGTGTCGGGATACCATCAGCTTAAAGCGGTTGCTGTCAAAATCAAATTCAATCAAGACGGCTTTAAACGCTGATATTTTTTTTAATAATGCTCTTAATTTTATAGCTGTAACAATATACCTGATATAACATTAATTATAGTAATGGACATTACTAGTTGTATTGATTATATTAAATGTATACTATTATTAATGGTTATTATTGATAAACATACACTGACAAACGTTTAAAAGAAAAGTCCCAGTTTCAATTCCCAGTAAGAGAAAACCATATGTATGTTACCTATATATTTATCAAGATCTGTTAAGTAAAAGAATCTGTTAAGTAGAAGATCAAGAAGGGTATGTAACCTATTCTGCCAGCGTGATAAATTAAGCTTTTTCGGGCTTTAAAGATTGCCTTACCGTCAAATTGTTACTTTACTTATCTATTAAATATAATATTATATCATACAGACTTTCTTAAATCAGAATATTCGTTACGAACACGTAGGTTGCATCACGCACTAATCAAAATGCGCTTAGCGGCTTGCGGACTGTTTTGATGTAAGATGAAAATAAAAAAAAAACAAATTATCGTTACGTCATGTCTTGCCATTATATTTGTCTTTTTTTAGTTACTTGCAAATAACAATTAGAAATAAACAATACAATACATCAGACGTTTTTTAAATATAATAATATATGCTCTTTTGTATGCATTTTAACATATTTTCTTATATTAACTTAACGTTGATAAATACTTTTTCATCCTTACCTTACAAAAGTAATATAAAAATAATGTAAATGTATAAATTGTGTTAGTTATATGTAAGTACCACTTATTATTATAGAGGTCTATTTATTTTAATTGATGAAACTCTACAAATAATGATCTATTGTAAGTCTTAAAAATCATTTTAACAACAAAGAAACTAAAAGACTTCTGTCTAACAACTTAAGCAGCTGCTATTAAGTTATATAAGAATGATATAATTTTTACTACAGTAATTGTAGCCTTCGTGGACTGGAGCCCTACAAATTCGGTCACATATATTAGATAACTTTCACTCTCAGTGTGTCGTGGCGGTAAGTCGGACTACATTTTTTTATTAGCTTATGAGATTGTATTCATAACCTTATCCGCTTAAGATGTCTCGTGGAGACCATGGTTTATAGCAGGGCTGTCCAAGCTACATACCTTCGCGGGCCAATTAATTTTTTTACAAAAGCTTGAGGGCCACAGAAAAAATTCTTTCAGTTTGAAGTAAAATAAAATACAGGGTAATAATTAATTTTAACGTTTATAGCGAGGCTAGAATCAGTAAGATAATCCTGTAAAACAGTAATTATTTATTGAATTATTGATAGAAGTTGGTGCAAAAAAAATACTAGATGCTTCAGGTGTCGCTTTGGTTTGTTTAATATTTATTTCCCTCGATAAAGTTATTGACTCGAGATAGTATAGACATTTAATTATATTAGTTCCAATTCAAATTTATTAAGAATTTATTCTCGTCAGATAATTATTTAGAAATAATTTATTAATGTTTTATATTGTATCATATTTCAATAAAAACTACATGTTGCTAATATCTTCGTCTCCTAGCAGCCCAAGACCGTTAAAAATGTGTAAACATTCATATTTTTTATGATTTTATTGTTTGTTATCATCACAGTAAAATACTTCAAAAACTCTAAAAACACGGTCTTTGCCTTCATTTAGATCCCACGATTATTTTATATTCATTGTACATGAATACCATCTGTACATATTTATTATGTGTATATAAGCGTTTTAGAAATTTTTGGTAAAACAAGAATTCATTATGTTAATGAATCATGTATAGATAAAAGAAAGAAAGAAAAAAGCCTAAAATACCAAACATATCAACACCAAATACACGACAGTTCTCAAACAGACAGTGATTATAATCGTTGAGTTCTATTAACAATTACGTAAAGTACATATTTAATAAAACTAATTAACTGATTATCAAAATGTACAATCTTTAAAAAAAAGAAACAATTGTTTTTTATAAACTTAGCTATACAAAAAATGTGATTAATACATTATAAGTAAATATAATATGATTGACCTTTATATTTGAAGGTTTTTAGATTATCTAACTACGGTTTCGAACTTATTTATACAATAAATAAAATATGAATAGGATCAATGAATTATGGGTTTCAAAAGAGATTCCTTTAAAGAGGCTTATAAGACAAGGTAATTATTGGTTTAACTATACTTTATAACTACAAGATTTTTTACAGCATAATTAAGAACTTAGACTTATGGTTAAGCTAATGAAAGCAGTATTACGATAAAATAGAATCTTCTTATTTTATAATTATTATTGTATTGTATGTAGTTATTGTATATTTGTGGGAGATTGTCAATGGAAAACCATAAGGATACCAGATGAGATCTGTGCTAAGATTTTTTGTATGATAAGCTAAAAATCACATGAGAACTTCAGATTATAATGGTTGAAATTAATACAACTCTTTAATCTTGATCTACCTGAAAAAATTATGTGTCGGAAACTAATTAACTTGTCTCAGATTTAAGATCAATTATAAATTAGTTATTGAGAAGAAAAGAAGAATATGTTCACATTAGGAATATGGAAGTGGTATTGTACAATTAGTATTATTCTGACAATAACAGGAACCTATAAATGAACTACCGATTTAATCTTCCACGTGACTTGGATATTAAAAACTAAACTAATTTGCTATAAATCAAAATAACTCTTAGATATAATTTATTCAATATTCAAAATATTATATAAATTTTACGTAACTGTGTTAATAGGTTTATGTGATGAATTTAGGACCTTGATTAATATTTTAATTATGTACTCACATGTATAGTTTTTACTACTATTTTAATAAAAAATTACTACCATTTTAATAAATAATGTAATTCAGAGTAACAAAACCGTATGAATTTTTTAATATTAATATAAATATTAATTTAGTTGCATGCTGCTCTCCTTATTTATTATATTATATTAAATGAATATACAATTAGGAATATTTTTAACTGGCAAAAACTAAAAAGGTGTGGCCCCATTGATTATGATAGACCAATACGACCTCACCTCAAGGCGTGTATACATTATATAAAAATTAATTATTATATTATATAAATTATATGTTGCTAGATATATTATGCGATTCATAAGAAAAATGAAGGGGAAGAACAGATGATTTTTAAAAACGGTTGTGTTTATATTTATATGTAAAAAATATCTGTGGATATTTTATATCAAATTGTATTCACTTAAAAAAAATATAACCAAATATCGAATTTCGGCCATCCTTTGTGTACATTTCATTAATTTTAATGAAATTCAAAACAATCTTTATTACCCTCAATTTATTTTGGACAAAAGTTGAATAATATTAATAAATATTAGCAATTTGACCTATTTAGACCTATTCATGAAGGAAGTAACCGAAATGTGTATGTCAAAGTTTAGTGTTGAAAAACATTTTTAAACCTACAAAATATGTTAATCTAGTGTAAACTATAGAATCTTTTTTGTATTCTAGCTTTTTCTTTACGTACAATTTTTAATTTTCTTATTTCCAAAATTATATATATATTGTCTAACAATAAAGCATCTTCTATAACGCTAACTATCCCTTATTAAATGTAGAAATGTCAAAAAAAAAATATCTTCAATAGTGCTGAAGTCCTAAAACATTTTAACATTAAAATATTTAACTAATCCCAGCGGCCAAGACCGAGTGTTGGTCTTTTAGTATGTGAAAATAAAACTTGTTTTTGATTTTTTGTTCACGGATTCCATCCGCAGATAAATCATACTTTTTTACTTTAAAAATTAAGAATTTATAATATACCTACAGTCTATCAATTGTATTTCACAGACTTATGGAAAAAGAAATCTACAGTTTTCAAATTTATAACACCAGAGGTTTAGGAGATGTCAGTCAGCCAGGAAAAGTCTTCACTCACTGTTAAGTTTTTGATTAAATTATTGCTCTGAAACTAATTAACAAAAAGCATAAGTTAAATTAATCCTTAAAAAAGATATCAGCTGGTAATGATGCTATACTTAGATGTTGTTGCAATGAGTATACAATTAAGTTCATTCCGTATTCATATCAAAGAAAATAATAATGTGTTCTATCAACAACATTACTTTCTTTTCGAATATCTCTTAGAGTTTCTCAGGATTTACTTACTTGCAAATTAAGTAGGGTACTGGGTTGCGCAGGCGCAGAGAAATGCCTGTACTTGCATTAGTGTTTGAACTACGCAACACTTAGTTTTAAGCGTTTATATGTTCAAGCAATTATAACCTTTGCCACAATATAGTTAAGGCTATTTATGACGGCTTTATGTTAAATCTGTATTCTGCAATGCTGTGTCAATGTCCGTTTTGAGTAGGATTTATGTTTTATTTGTTAGTAAAGTGAGTATTATTTTATTAGATATTTGGTTTTCATCTTTAAGTGACTTAAGCTATTTATTATTTAACGTGTTGTATAATTTGAATGGTATTGATAGCAGTGTAGACTAAAAAAGAAACGAATAAGAAACGAATTTATTTTAAACATGTATTAGAAAAATAATAATGAACCTTCCATTTGCAGTAAAAAATATTGTATCTTCTTTAGTACTATATTATTTCAATGGTAAATATAATAAATTACTCATTTATTCTTATGAATAAGGAATAAAAAAAATATTTTAACAAGCATTAATAACTATATTACCTTAAATATTGTTTTAGAAATACAGAATATTAGAAAGAATAGAATATTTAATATATGTCACTTATTAGTTTTTAACATAAAAAAAAGCAATTTAATTAATTTAAAAAAAATTCAGAGGTATGCATAACTCTATGGAGTGTGACTAACTCTTAAAATAAAAGATTAATAATTTATGTAAATATATGTAAATAGAAACATCTACATAAGTTGATAGTGTATTTTAGAACTGTGAAAATTATTTTATTTTGGGTTTTTTTAATTTGGGTAGGCCTTCTAATTTAAATAATAAACAATCTACCTAGACCCTTACTCTCTATATTTTTTAAAAACACTAAGGGGCTTTTTATTTGTTTTTTTTACAATACCTCTATCGTATAGATACACATACTTATATTTAGGTATAGATAATTTAAAAAATAAAACTATTAACCAACATTCAAATGATTTTTAAATATGATCCAAATACTATCCTCTACTAAAAAACAACCACTGGTGTGTCATAATAGAATATCCTTGGCCCAAGAACAAATTTCCATCTTCTTTTGTAAAAATCTCATCAAATCAATTATAATTTTTGTTTATTTCAATTATTTGTTTTTAATGTAATTTAACCGCTCTGTTGGTCGAATGGTTAGCGTAAACGCCTAACGTATAGCGGCTCAATGGGGACCGGGTTTGATTCCCGACAGGGACAGGCATGTATGAGATGATGATAGATTTCTGTATTTATAATGTGTTTTTGTATAGTTGTCTAACATCCTTAACACAAGCAAATAATTTGCTTATTTAAGAGTTAGATCAATGTGTGTAATTTGTCCAGTGATATTATTATATTAAAGTGTGCCTATAGATAATATCTATATATTTGTTATATTTTATGGTATATATATTTTTGAAATACCCGTTACTACGAAACAGGTTTCAACCGAAGGTTGCTCTGATTCCGCAAGGTCCTATTCAATGTAATCCTTAAATTTAATTTATTCCAACTACTGCAAAACTCGGTGCTATTATGATAATTAGAGGTATGTGACAGCTTCATATTGGACCAATGTAATAAGTTAGAATCTGCTAAAACGTATTTTTCATATAATCGGCTAATAAGCTTTATATCTTTTATAGTGGTGGTTTTTTATTTTATCTTGTTATAGGATATAAGCCTTAATATAAAATATAATACAATATAAAATAACAATTATGGCACACAGCATGAAAGTATTTGGATATTCTTGAACTTATGACCTTGGGGTATTCTAAAACGCATTTCTTCTAAACAAGAAGAAGCATACGATCCACCTGATTGATTGATCCTTCACGCTCATATTAATTGGGTGTTATAAATATCATATACACCACTTGGGATGACACATAACTATGTGTCAATCCTGGTTGTAGAAATATGGATAGGATCATGTCAAGTGTTAAATAGACGAGGCTTGTACTGGAGATCATCGGCCAAAGACTGAAAATTTTGCCTTATGTTGGAATGTACCAAAGTTCTTTCTAAGATATTGTTTCAAATAAAAATAACAAAGGTAAATCGTCATTAATTAACAATCTTTTATCCTTTAATTTTTCTACGAAAATATATGGCAAATTATAAATATAACATTTTGGTTAAAACAACTATGTAATCTAAGCAAGGATACAAAGATAACAGGATTGTTCAGATTACTTTTGTATGCTTATAAAAAGTAATGGATATTTTTATTTGCCATTTTATAAGGGTCTTGCTTTACTTGACTTTTTAAAGTAGGATTTCCTGAAGTAATCAATCAGACCGTATATTACAACCAACACGAAACTGTAAGACATATAACATTAAGGTAACTGGTATTTTAGCTTAATATAATTGTTATTATAAGAGACCGAATTATAGTTTCTATTTAATTATAGCTGTAATCGAATTTATATGCTCGTTACCCCTCTCCACCAATTCAAAAAATAAGCCATCTATAGTTTAGTTTTTCTACACCACATTTTTTTATGTAATCATTATTTTTTATGTCCAAACATTTTTCTTAGTTTTCCACTGAATATAAGAAAACTGTTTGTTGAAAACTGTTTGAAGTAAAACTTAAATAATTATCTGAAAACACACTAAATGCGAGCATAGACAAACCATATAAATATACAAAATATAATATATATAATAAACACTACAAATCCTATAAAAATAAGTTGGTTTGTTTAGATTATAGATACTAGGGATTTAGATTTTAATATCATAAGTTCTTCTAAGAACTTCTAAGAAAGCATCAATACCGAATAAAACAAAAGCGTACAATTTTAATAACCATACATTTAAATCAAAATGACATTTGTGTTTTTTATAACAATAAAAACTTTTAGGTTTGGTCAATAATTTATAATAATCTTAACTTTATACGATAATAATTTTGTTCGTATTTTATTTGACATTTAATTTCTAAAGGTTATTCGACGATGTCCTTAAAATATAAGGAAATAAATTTTACAGGAAATATGCGAATTTATATTATGTTGACCTGGTTTGTATTATAGTGTGTAGGTTCTCGTACAATTTATCTTTTATTATATTTATCTTTTCGTCTGACAAAGTTTGCACCTGTGATTGTTAAAAAAACTTGTTTATAGACTACTGTAAGATTAATTATTATTCTACATTACGTGGTAATTGTCTTATCTGCATATTTTGTAGAAACTCGTTTTAAAGACCTTGACTCTGTCTACGGAAAAGAAAAATATAACCTGTCCATGCGTATACATTAATCGTTTGGAATAATTTTCGATGTGATCTGGGATAGGATATAAAAAATCTGAATTGGACCTCGCATACGCCCACACCATCAAAAATTTGATACATAATATTATATAGTAAATTTGCTGCTATGAATAACAACAAATAATATCATATAGATAGTGTGGTTTTTAGAATTTACTATATATGTATATGGCGGAAGGACGTCCATAAAACTAAAAGTGGCGAGACGAAGACACGTATGTTGTACAAATTTTAGGTCAATAGCAAAAATATTTCAGGCATCATTGCAACCACTAAACAATCAGTAGTGTATGCCCCAAGGTTCACCACAACTTGAAACGAGCGCTTAAAACAACCGCAATTTTAAAGGCAATATATCCTAACACCAAAACTGATATTTTTTAAATACATTTGCTCATCTTTAAGTGTGGCCTATTCTGCAATTATCTCGGTATAACTATTACAGCGATTTATGACATAAGTTTCTTTTCGGTTATTTTCCAACTATGAATTCGATATACCATTTTAAGAATAGCTTATCATTTGTGTGTAATTGCTTGTTGCAAAGCATTTCCAAGTACACAGCTGATAGATGTTTTATTGGAGTACTATCGACCAGTTGCACAACGATCACGTGGTACGCCGCTGCACGTGGCTATGAACTTAAGGTAATCTGGTCTATAATTGAAGCTTCACTATGCGCAATTAATAACTGGATTCATTTCCTATTACTGTACATTTATGATGACACTTTAAAAGTCACTTGCGTTATTTTTGCATAGTTAGATAATAATTTAAAAAATATTTAACTTAACATAATCACCTCATAAAAACCTAAAATCTTATATGTTTTTTTATGTAAAACAAGGCAAGTTACGTCGGGGGACCATTATACATTCGTTGACGACAGTGTCTATTTACCGAAGATTTCGCAGCTAATGAATGAGGACTATACGATTTTATATTGTTATTTCATTACTTTCCTGGGTAGCTTACTTGGATTTTGGATTTATTCCTTTATATAGCGTTTACTTGTTTAGGTTTTCACTGTTAATATTGCATAAGAATCTTTCACCATCATCAACAAATGCTCAATATCTTGGAGACGACTGCTTCTATTTCGACCAGACATGTCTAAGAACCAACTCGACGAAACAGGCTTTCGATAAAAAAACCGCAACCAAATCCGTCTACTTGTTTGGCTGCACAATGCCACAGACAGACACACAGATACACCCTTATAACATCCGTCTTTTTGGGTTAAAAAAACAAGACTATTTAATAAGATAACGGATGGACTCGTTCTCAAGAAGCTAAATATTTCAAGTCCAACTCCTCTTACTCTTCTCGACCAGATTTTTTTTTATTCCAATTACAGTATTTTTGCAAAACTATTTTTAGATAAGTATAATGTTCTTCTAAGTTCCATTAAGCATCAGAATTAATGAAGGGTTAAGTAAATTATAAATTATTTTATTTTTATTCTTTTTTCATTTACGAATAGCGTGTGTTTTATTTTCCTGGAAGGAAATAATCAAAAGGAGAAAAGAGGAGTCAAGATGTCGTTAGGTTTTTACTTCAGTTATGATTTTCTAGGGTATCTACTTAGTTGTAAAGTAGTTGATGATATGTTTATACTATGTAGTCAATTAATATTTGATTACAGCTTTCTAATGTTTTGTTTGTAATTGAAATTAAAATAAATTATCTCAAGACTTATTCTTAATTTTTTATATTAATAAGTGACTAATATTTATTTATTTTTGCGTTGAAAAATAAAAGTTTTTCAAAATAAACCTATACGTACATTTTGTAATGACAGTGGGAGTATATCCGAACGGTATTCTTTGGACCGAAGTATTTAGGACACGCAGCGGACCGAGTCAGTGACGAAATTGTTAGTCAAATGAGTTAAACAAATTAAGCATCTATTACGACAGAGTAAAGTCCACGCTATCGGCAAATAATATTCTTGTTTTCAATGGAACAACCAATACCAAAGACCTTTATAGGTTATTTTAATATATGAGACGGTGTGTCTTCCTACGCTAGTTACAGTGAAAGATTCATTGCGGTGTGTGTATGAATGAATTGCAACATAAACTGCATTTGCAAGTTGTTGTAATGCAGTATTGTGTCGTGAGAGTAATGACCCTTAAGATTTTGGCATCTCAAGTTCATGGTCACTTTTACTTTCATTGATGAATATAGGTATATATTACATTAGCGAGTCATCCTGGATTCGTAAGTACAATTTTGCTTAAATGAGAAGCGAGTAGCAAAATAATAAATATTACATAACGTTATTTTATAAAATAAATAATTTAACATCGTAGTTTGCTATTGTATTATTTGTATAAAAATACAAATTTATTTGTAATTACCGACTTTTCCGGAAAAATCTCCAAAAAAAAAAATTATAGCAACTTAGTCGTGCCAATTACGAAAGTAACCAAAAAAAAAATGTTAAATTGGTCAAGCTATTTTTAAGTTAGTATTAGTTAAAATTGAATAGAATAGAATAGATTTTATGGATATACATAAATATAGAATATAAATACACGGTTTTGCATCTAATATGTAAATTTAACAATGGTTGCCATCATTTTATACCTTGTTATTTCCTTTTATACATATAATATACAATTAAGATTCATAATTTTATATGCAATATCATATACCTATATCATATATATCATATAAGACCAAGACGAGAAGTTGGTATAACATTTTACCTGTAATATTATTATTATTATTGTTAATGTTTAAGGTTCGTTGATCTTTTTGACTATAATTTAAGTTTTGTATGTTGTTTTTTATCCTTGAAATGCATTAACTTTTTGTTTAATCAATGCTGATATGAATTCAACAAAAAGTAAGATTTATAAGCATAATATATAATTCCTGCACTCAAATTACGTTGATGGTGTTATTTATGTAAATTTTAATTTAAGCATTAAAACTAGGTATATACCTAGTTTTGCTTAAATTAGTAAATTATTTCGTAACAAAGAGCTGTTGCTTAAAATATCATTTTACTTGTATATATTGAATTGTATTAACAATTTTAGTGGTTTTTAATATTTTTTTCTGGTCTTGTTTTAACGTTTAATGAAATATTTATATATTGTGAATAATATATGTTATAGGAAGTAATTTGCAAATATTAAAAGCCTAAATTTAAGATTTATTTAAATAATATAAATTAAAACCCCTTCTTCCTTGTTAACGTATATTTCTTTAAAAAAAGGCGAAAAATATTTACTTATAAATAATATATTTTTATCTATATTAAATATACAACGAAGATATGAAATATTTTATAAAACTAAAGATTTATTACTGAACTATTTCCTGAATAATTTAAAATTATACATACTGGTCTGCTTAAATTGTTTGAATAACTTTATTTTATTAATACTTTAGAAATAAAATTTAAATAATTTATTCAAAAATAAATTTAATATTCAACGTATTAAATAATAAATACATTTTTATAATACAATAAAAACCGGAACTTGACCTTTCTGTTCGCGCAGCCCCTATCGTGTGATTCATCAAAATGGCGGCAAGGGAGGCAAGCAGGGAAAAGAACAGTTGCCTCAAAGAGTTTATCGGAGACGCACGCTTGTTTTGATAAATTAACAAAAATAATATTATGTGTCAATAACAAGTGAGTTGTATTGTATTTAATATTAATTATATTGTCTAAGTTTAAATTGCTTATAAAAGTTTAAGTATCTGTAGGTGTATTCGTTTTAAAGGTTTTATTTCATTATTGTTGTGTCAATATAAAGTTTATCTCTATCTATAAACAATGGTACATGTAGGTAATCTGTGTATATTTTTTTTATTGTAAGGTAATACTTATACACGTTTCTTAATACTCTAGTTATTGATATTTCAATATTGTTGCAAGCGCCATTATCATACAATATTATTACTGCATAAATATTTCGCAAAGTTTAAAATTATTTGTTAGTGTTAAAAAATATATATATTAGGTGTTATTACACAATCCGAAAATATAATTTTAATATTGATATTAAAAAAAATAATTAAAATCTCTTCCATTTAAAAATTTCCTTAAAAGAAAAATATTATTTTGTTCTGGTTTTTACTATAGGAAAGAGTTTTTAAAAAATGGCTTTTATTTAATTAATCCGTCGAACTCCAAATATGTATAAAAAAATAAAGTCAGTGAGACATACTCCTTATAAGACAGTATTACAAAATCTCGCTTTGCTTGTTATTGTTAAGGTAAAAATAAATTAGTAATACTTAGAGACCATTCTCTAAGTATTTCCAATTCATGGACCCATGTCCATCTTAAGATTTTGAGGCTGATTTTTTTTACAGTAGAGTTATGATTTTGTAAAATTTGCAACAGTTATGTTGTGTTGTATCACTTCTCATTGCTCTTGTGGAATTAGGTTACGATAGGTTAGTTAGTTAGTTATCTAGTTAATTATGTGTAGGGAAATGGAGCAATCATCGCAAGTCGTCGAAAAACAAATATTATAATAATATATAACATTATAATAACCCTAGTTAATTGCTCAAAATCGCTGGTGGCTCGATAACAAACAATTACCAAAATTATGTTGTAATTTTATATAGGTATTTCGTTATTATTTCATTTATTGACGACGACGTTTATGACTGCTATAATTAATTTAATAATTTAATTACCTCAGCTCTTCTAATTTTCGTAAAAATTTAAGTTTTCTATTTTGTAATTTTTACCAGAAAATTCTTACGTCTGTATTGAAGAAAATTAATTTCCAATAAATAGATGCAAAAGAAACTATCTACAATTTATCACATGTTTTAATCAACTTCTTAGTCTGTAATCAGACTAATCAGAGAAAGCAAATAAATTGGAGCAAAATAAGAGAAAACACTACATTTGATCAACTAACAATGATTCTGGTGTTTGTGTTTCAGATATTCATAATCAAGGATTAGCCTCTCTATATTTAAATTGGGGTTCCATATTGGGGACACCTTTGTAAAGATTTAAGGTCAATCGGCAATAACCATATGAATAACTTACAAACTATAAATATGTATTAAAAGAAATGGTTTACTTTTAATAAGAATTTGGCTCGACCTGAATACATTTCTGATTAGAAAATTATGTGTCGTATTAAAATTTTATTTTAATTATATTTTTATTTGTGATATGTTTTATTGTAAGGTATTTCCTAAATTATCTAATTACATGGTTTTTTTTTACTTAATATAAGTAAAATTATCAACTAGAGCCGAACCTCCGTTTTCGGGGATATTGCCTCTATCGCTCTACCAACCACCAACTCAATTATTGTGTATTTCCTGGCGTTGATAAATTTTTCTATTTATTTATTACAAAAAAAGTATGTGTTATTTTTATTAATATATCTCCTTTCTTTAATTTCAGGTTTCATATTATAGTAGGCCATAATAAAATGCTTGAAAATCTTTCATGACAGTCAACCGGAAGTGATATAGTAAGCGTAAAGAAATATGGCGGTCACAAATAACTCGTTTGCGGATACCTATCATCGCTTGTTTGTGGAATTAGCCGGTAAATATATTATCAAGATCAAATTTAAAATACCTCTTCCGTTTTAAAAGGTCAACTAATTTGGGGTCATTGGAATAATTCTTAATTAATGCAGGTTATTGTTTCATGCTGTTTATGAATAAAATTATATTAATAATTCTTGTTATTTCAGATCCTCGAACCAATGACTGGTTTCTTATCACCAGCCCTGTACCAGGGTTGACAATACTAGGTCTATATTTGTATTTTACACTGAAATGGGGACCTCGATATATGGTTGATAAAAAACCCTTCCAATTACAGAAGACTTTGGTGGTTTATAATTTTATACAAGTTTTTGTCAGTTGCTGGTTGTTTTACGAGGTTTGTATCTTTTGAAATGTTATGATGGTTATATTTATAAGCCATGGATCAAATGAAATGTATTTACTCCCAATTAATTTGACAACGGTTTCAAAGTCAGATCGTAATGTAATATGCCTATTTAATAATTTCAGGGCCTCGACGCTGGTTGGTTGAGGACTTACAGTTGGAAATGTCAACCAGTTGATTTTTCGAGTACCCCTGAGGCTATGAGGGTAATTATTTATGTTTATTTGTACATTATTATATATTTTATATGTTATATTATATTTGTAAACATTATTAGTACATTATTATAAACTAAAGAAGGAAGTAAAATAATTTAATCTGAAACAGCCATTATAAAGATTTACACTCTTAAATAAAATATCGATAAAAATAGTTTTTATTATTTAAATAAATAAAAAAATATCGTGACTTAACGCGTAGCTTACTTACCTTCTCAGGTAAGGTTAACTACTTGTCGAGTGATTAATAAATTTAGCAATTAATATTTTTGTTAATTATTTGGCTCTTAATCATATAATAATTTCAATCTCATACATCTATTATGTTCAAGGCTCACAATTACCTATTAAACGCTGTTAAGGAGAAAATAATAATAATAATAATATATTTAGAAATATTTTATTTAGAAGGTCGAATCATTTATCGACATTTACATAACCTTACTCCAGATATCTATATTATAGTATTTCTCTCATTTGATCCGTCTCTTGGTAAGTCATGTTTAATGAAGGAAGTAATTAAATTGCAATACCACTGACGCAAGAAAAGTTTATAACTGTACAATTTAGTAGAAAAATAGTATTGCATTTTCCTTATTGCAATATCAGTAGCCCAAGTTATAAGACATCTGTTATATTATACATAATTACAAGTAAAAAAATATAAACGGCTAGATCTTTAAGACAAACAAAGGGTGGTTATGAATATGTTTTATATTATACGTATTGCAAATTTGCAATACGTATAATATAAATGTTTTTATATTATACATAATTATAAGTAAAAAAACATAAACGGCTAGATCTTTAAGACAAACAAAAGGTGGTTATGAATATGTTTTTATATTATACGTATTGCAAATTTGCACTGAAAATAGCAATACATGTAAATATAAAATAAGAAGGATTTTTTTTTCTGGGGTCTCGTGATGAGGTAAAATCTATGAAACGCCGATCATATCGACCGTAACTATAGAGTCTGTAGATGTCTAAAATGTAATGACATATGTACATTTTGATTTCCAGGTCGCAAGAGGCGTCTACATTTACTTTTTAGCGAAGATGTCAGAACTGCTTGATACAGTTTTCTTTGTGATAAGAAAAAAGGATAGACAAATTACTTTTCTGCATTTGTATCACCACACAGTAATGCCAATGATATCATGGGGTGCCACGAAATACTATCCAGGAGGTCATGGGACACTGATAGGAGTTATCAACTCATTCGTCCACATAGTAATGTATACGTACTATCTTCTTTCCGCAATGGGACCCCAATACCAGAAGTTTTTGTTCTGGAAAAAATATATCACTACTTTGCAAATGGTAAGATTACTAAAATTTCTGTAATAATACGAAAAGTTTCTTGCATCTTAGTCCAATACCTAACGGTTCCAAAGTACCGGTTTTCCAATTTAAAATATTTTTAGTGTCAGAACTTTGTCTATTTGTTATGGTTTTAGAAAGACTACAATTTTATAATTTTAAGTGCCCTCCTTAATTGCTCGTCTATATTGTGTAATAAAAAGTCAATGTGATTCCAAAATAATTGCATTTTTAATATAAGAAACGTTATCAATTACTGTTTCAATAAAATAATTATAATGTTTATTATTTATCTTTCAGCTCCAGTTCTGTATCGCATTCATTCACTCTTCCCAACTTATATTCTACGAATGCGGATATCCTCGCTGGTCCATTGTGTTCACTTTACCCAACTCCATCTTCTTTTACTACCTCTTCTACGACTTCTACTATAAAGCATATGGTAAACCCGTCAAGAAAAACATCAATTTAAAAGCCTCTAATGGTGCTGTACAAAATGGAAAAACTAACGAAACTACGAATTCTGGGCAGAAAATTGATTAGTAGAATATTTGAAATAAATATAGAAATAGTTGAGATATATATTAGTACTCCACTATTTTTGCATCGTTAAAAATAGTTCATTTATATACGTTGAAGTTTTGGGATAGAGCTTATATTGCCAAAAAATGTAAACAGATTTTTTGATTCTTCATAATAACATATTTTAAATTAGTTAATTTTTGAAGAATCATTGCTGTTATAAAAATTTTAAACTTCATCAAATGAAAGAAAATGTAAATTTTGTCATGACTTTTTTTCATTTTTATATTTGACTTTAAAAAAAAAAAGTAGCTAAATTAAATATTTTACTACGCTACTTGCTAGTGACATATTAGGTTACCATATAAATTTTTCGGGCTGATTGTGGGTTTTATGTAATTAAAGTTTTATATATAATTTATAGTCATACTATTTTGTTTTAGGGGTATTTTATTTTTGGTCATATTTACCAATAACTAAAATAGGGAGTAGATTGAAGAGTTCTAAGAAAATTATTTGTCTTCTTATTGATAAAATATTTTTTTGAACTGCTCTTCATTATGAAGGATAATTAATAATTTGTATATACGTTAGTTTTAAATAGAATTAGTAACTTGCTCAAACTCCTAGTTTCTTCCAGAATATATTCTTACTTGTACTATTGTTTAATCTAAGATGTTTAATGTATACAGGTAAATTGTCTTCGAATAAAATGTACAGTTTGTGATACTCTAATAACTAACCAATTTAATTCTGTTTTATTTATAATTTATTCCTTCTAGTGATATTCGCTGCTCTAAAGAAATAAACATATTTTATATATTTTTAATATTTATAAAATTCATAGTAGATAAAATCCATTATAAAACACATATATCATCTTAAAAATAATGAAAAATAAAATTAGACTGTAATTAATGGTACAAAATAAATGAGTAACAAAAATAGTATGGAATGCTATTCTATTCGACCAAAGTTATGATTATCTACTTGAAAAAAAAAAATAAAATTTTAAAAACCCCAGATACAAAAAGACCTCTAAAAAGAAAAAAAATATAATTATGTACTAATTGAAGTCGTTGCGTCGGGGGACCGTTGCACGTAGTGTCTATTTCAATAAGTTTTCGGAACTAATTAATGAAGACTAGGATTATACGATGTGACATCGTTATTTCGTTATTTGCCTTGGTTATTTACTTGCAATTCGTTTTGTTCCTTTATTTAGCGGTCCCGCGACGCAACGACTTCAATTAGTACATAATAATATTATTTTTATTCTTTTTCTATCGGGTCGTTTTTTTTTATTCTTTTAAAGTTATGTTACTGGTTTCTATGTTGTACTAAATGTACGTATGAACATACACATTTTCACTTGTGTAAGTATTTAATATCAATATTGCATAAGAACCTTTCACCAGTATAAGAACCTCAATATATTTCCATTAAAAAACCACAATCAAATCCGTCCACGCGTTTGGCTGCTACGATGCCACAGACAGACACAGATCCAACTTATAACACATCTCTTTTTGGGTCAAGGGTTAAAAAAGGGAAAGTATGTATGTTCCTTATAGACCCCAAAACGGTTGTACCGGTTTCAACCAAATTTTCAGATAATTTTTACATTAACCCAGTGGATAATCCTGTAAAATTTTGTGACAAAAGGAGTATTTTTGTTTGAACCATAAATTACAGTTTTGTTTTACTACCGACATGCTATTGTTTTTGCATTTAAGTATTTAAGGTCAGTTACAACGCCATGGATCTTTTTACTTATACTTAATAAGTAGAAGAAAGTAACATTAAGGTTTCACTCTTACATTTTATGTCTTTTTAGGAAGTACCTACGTCGAATCAATATACGTTTAAATTACGCCCGGCAAACTTGACAAGGTATGCTGGTAAAGATTACTATTTATTACCATTATTATTTAGGTACTTTTGTGGTTAATTTTGTGAACAATAATTATCGAGTACAAGTGATGAGCCTAGAACTTTAAAAATGAGTAGGTGAACATAAGATTTTTGTATAACTTGATTGGTCCTAAGCAGTATTCAAATTCTACCTTAATTGCATTCCATATGGGTTTAGTAAAAGTCACCGAAAGGATTTGTAACATCTTAATAGGTTGTAGGGTATAAAATAAAGAAATAAAGTATTAGAAATCATACGGGTAGCCATTAATCTTTCAATGGCAAGAATAATATATACTGTCATTGTTAGCATAGTAGAGTATAACACTTAAGAAACGACTTGTAGAGTTTCTAAAAGAAGACGCATTTTAAAAAATAGAATTAAAAGCTTCACTCTATCTTTAAAGTGCTTCATGTTAAGACTTTCATTGTGGGCACGTATGAGAAGCAATACAACATACCTGAAGATGTCCTTATCTAAGTCACAATTCTTCTTTAGCAGCTTTGCTGCTACTCTTGCTCTGACCTCAGTGATTTGACCAAAGTTGAGGTTCCAGGAAATCTTTGAGCCTAACAACTGAAGCCGCTTACTGTATTTTAAGGATACATTCTGGAAAGTAGGAGCCAAGGTGAAAGGTCTCCTTTTGCGTCTTTTGCCTCTGCGTTTTGGTGGTGTTGAATTTGACCAGATTAGCATTGCTCCATTCGGAGACTGCTTGAAGTTTGTCACTCAAACGTTGCACCATGGCTTTTCTATCAGAATGTATTTGATCTCTCCTAACCCGAGAACTCGGCACATATCTTTCGTCTGCATATCCATAAATACCAGACTTCAAAAGATCGTTAATGTGCAGCGGAAAAAGAAATGCAGAAAGAATGGACCCATGAGGCACTCCGGCATTTATTGTTAACACCCGTCGACCACTACTCAAAGTGATCTCTGGCTCAGAAAGTCCGTTACCCAGCCGATCAGACCCGAATATACCCTACGCTGGAAGTTTACTTATAAGGCTCGCATGCCAGACCCTGTCAAATTCCCTTGAGACGTCCAGAGAGACGGCGACCGCTTGATGACCTCGCCTAAAATGTGTGTAGCATACACTAGGAAGTCCCCAGTATACCTATTAAGGCGAAACCCGTACTGTCATTCGTTGAGGAGATCGTTACCTTCTAAGTATGCTAGAAGGCGCGAGTTCAATACATGCTCTATAATCTTGAAAAGTATGGAGGGTATTGAAATCGGTCTATAGTTGGCAGGTTCGGCACGGCTTTTTTAGGCACGGGTTGCACGTTGGCAAACTTCAAAAATTTCGGCACTATTCCAGTCCTGAAAGAGATGCGACGCAGACGTGTCAATACAGGAGACAACTCAGCTGCGCATGTCTTGAGTAGAATGGCTGGTATACCATCAAGACCACTGGCTTTATTCACATCTAAATGACACAATGTTCTCAATTCCTCTTTGTTCATAATGAGGATTTAGGCATATCGAAATACACAGTGAGGAAGATGTGCTGGTGAAGCATTGCCAGTGTCTAGATGCGAATTATCAGCAAACAGAGAATCAAATACATTCGCTTTCTCTGTTACTGTGTGGGCCAGGGTTCCATATGGCTTCAGCAGAGT
This sequence comes from Napeogenes sylphis, assembly GCA_959347405.1. NCBI lineage: Eukaryota > Metazoa > Arthropoda > Insecta > Lepidoptera > Nymphalidae > Napeogenes > Napeogenes sylphis. Next base: position 19,488,845 of record OY365778.1, on the reverse strand, counting down.
ACACAGCACCAGAAATCTCGATTGCTAGTTGGTCAACAGCTTGGCTCTCGGGCTCTCTTCTTTGAACGTACATCCGGAGTTTTGCGGCTTCGAGTATCAGCCTAAATGAGGTATGCCGAATGTTTTCGGATGACCACAATCGGCATTAAATCATGGGCGAGCCTTGCCACCGATGGGTACGTCAGTAAAAGGAATAAAATATTCCTTTTCCTGACGCACCACATCGGTTATAGAATCCGCGCAACTTGATGGATCCAAAGAAGGGAAGCACACCTTCCACCAAGGATAAGACGCAAAAAAGTGCCACATCTCATCCCAATCTTGTATTTTCATTCTCGCCTAACACCATGAGGTTCGAAAGCTGGTGTGGAAAATGTAAACACAGATTTCACCAGAGAGTTATCGGAGGTTTTCAAGGGGGAGGTGACCTTTACACGATTCTTGTCCGGATCAGTTTTCAGCAGAAGGTCCAGGCAATGTGCTGTATGGACTACCACATCTGGTACACATGTCGTTTGCCTCACCAGCAGAAAGAGGCCCAAGGCCAACGCAAAGTTCTGCTCTTCTCTTCCAGCATGGTTTGTTTTCTGGTACGGAAATAGCCAGTCCTCATGACACGCATTTAAGTCTCCCATGAAGATGAACTGCACTGCGGAAGGGTACTGATGCAGGGTCATATCAGCAGCCTTACCGAAATACTCAAATAGTTGTCTCCTGTTCACCGCTGTGCGAACGGTAGACACAGGAATACAGGTTTTTCCTTTCCTGTGTATACTAAAATCCATAGAGAAGAAAAAGTGGTGTCTTCTAGTTGATGGAGATGCTGGATACAGAGGTCATTCCGCGCGTACACACGGATTCCGGCACGTGAGCGAAAGTTGTACTCTAATGTGTATCCGGGATAATCCAGGTGCGCAGCACAAAGGATCCGTCAAATAGTACAGGTGCACTTTAAATGAGGAGTGCAACCGGTATAGATTTTTTCTTTTTTTTGTCTTTCTTCATAAAAAAAAAATAAAAGTGAATAGGGATGGGAAAGGGCAATTGAACCACGCGGTACGTATCTATAATTATATATATAATTGGTTAAGTTATGCTTCTGGGAGGCTAGCCTGGAGACTTTATGATTATGATTGATTTTATGATTAAGAAAGAGTGATTGCTTGTTTTATATGTTTAGATTATTAATTAATAGATATTATTTCTTGCACACAGAAATATGGTGGGATGCAACCGTGCAAATGCATACATTGTTATAAGAAAGTATTATGATCAAACGTTGTTTGATGTTTGATCTTTTAGTAAAAATATTATTTATTTAATTTTATGTTTTTTGCTATTGGATCTACGCTCTTAATTACTTTGTTATCAAATAGCATTTTTATCAGCATACAGGACATTTCTCTTATGGAAAACTATATTATGATATTAATATACGAACATAAAACAATAGCACCAATTTTGGTATAATTGGATTTTTCTAGAATTTGATATTATAAGAGCGATCACTGAAAAAATATAGCTCATGAAATAGTTTTTAAAAATAACTCTGTAATTACTGTTGAATAAGTTATAGGTCATAATACATAATACTACAATCACTTATTTATTGTTACGAATATCTATTGCTAAAAAAAAAAAATTGCTTAGTGTTGAAGGCGCCTTCAACAAAAATATAGCAATGAAGAGAATTATCTTTCTTTCTCAGGTTATATCAACAGATCTGAACTAATGCTCAGGACATTTTTCAATTCATCAAAAAAGCTTACAAACCATCTATCTATCATTTCAAAATTATTTATTATATTTTTTATAAAGAAATCCCCGGGATCACCATTTCACACGTAATCATAAGGTTAAGGCAGCGTAACCCACCGACGAGTCCGAAACTAAATATATTTCTTGCCAACAATGGAAGATGTACTTATATAAAATAAACTTTGTCAAATACTGTATGTAATTAACAAACATGTAACCCAAAAAAACTTTGATTCCCATAGCCGTCATTGTTCTTTCAAAGGTTAGGTTAATAGCCACAATACAACAAATACAAGGTAATTATAATCTGATGATTGTTTTAGTAATTGACGGTAAAATAATAAATAAGATATACCATTATTGACAGATAACTTATTTTTTAGTAGGTATATAAGATAAGTTAATAAATACATAGGTATACTAATATATATATTTGCATTTTTTCAAACTTCAATAAATTTAAACCCCGGTCGATGTTATTTATACTCAAAAATATAAATCATTTGAATTTGAGACGGCAACAAATTACATTTAAAATTATTTGTAGCATGAGACACGAGCAGGAATTGAACCTACGGCATCTGGATGTCCATCCTAAATCAGTAACTTTTAAGTGTGTTTGGAAAATAATAACTGTGTTTATAATTGAAATAACATTGAAAATATGTCAAAATCGATTTATTTTTTTTAAGTTTGTTAGTGATGCAATGTTGGTATGCATTTTTAAATAAAAAAATATCAACGTGAACAGATCTGCAAATTCTGGGAGTCCTTATGCCTTACTTTATAATATTCTTTCCAATACATACATACATGTGGTATTGCTGTTTGGGAACATATTTTTTCATATTATAAAAGTGAGCTCTTAGTTCTAGCATATAAAAAAGGATATGGTTAAAGATTTTATGAAACCGATGAACGCCTAACTGGCGGTAACAATGCTTTTAAACTCGTGGGTAGCTATGGGGTTCTTTTTCCGACTGATGATATGTTTTTGTAAATAAAAACACCCCTCACTATAAAAGATTTGCAGGTAAGACGTTGACTATCAGTAAAGTTACATAGGTTACAAATCTATATATATATACCCGTATACTTGACCGCCCCGTTGGTCGAGTGGTTAGCGCAGACGCCTAACGTGTCATCGCGCAATGGGGCTCGGGTTCGATTCCCGGCGGAGACAGACATTTATGTGATGAGCATAGATGTCTGTGTTTCTGGGTTTGGTCGTTTATTAAATATATTTTCAGTATTTATATGTGTATTTCTATGTATTTGTATCGTTGTCTAACACCCTTAACACAAGCAAATAATTTGCTTACTTAGGGGTTAGATCAATGTGTGTAATTTGTCCTGATATTATTATTATATTATTATTATTATATATATATATATATATAGATTTCACTTCTTTTACATAATTGGAAGTCTAAACGTAACAGTGGGTTGTATGTAAATCTACTTTTGCTAATAAGTAGTTTACTTATTTTCTATTGCTATTAGAAAGCTGGTTACTTTTAAATTACAAATACTATTTCATTGCTTACCAAGTTGGTCTTGTGTATGAAGTATCATGGAATTAAAACAAAAATAAAACAAAACCTTAAAATCAGCTTTATATTTTACATTCACTTACAAGCAGTCCTTGTAAATTTAAATTAAACAAAGTACCTTAAAATGTATTTACCCAGTTCACTTATTATAGGTAATATTACCTACTTTAAAATTCATAGCATACTAGATATAAGTAATAAAATACAAACAAGCTTTGCGTAGTACATTATAATATTAAAAATTCCATATCTTGTATATTTTATTTGTTGAATACAGAGCATTTGTAAAAATACCACATGTGTCATTTATTATTCCACCAATATACATATGTTAATTTATTTAATGAAATCTATAAGTCATTGTTGAATAGCTCTCTATTTCTGGCGATCAGTTTCATATCTATTAAATTAAATTTAATAAAACACTTGTATTTCATTTATAGCTTAATTATTTACTTTACATCTTAGATTTGTTTTCATTTTTACATTAATTAAAAATGAATAAGGATAACACATCATCCAAAAAATATACATCTTTATACAAACTGCTATACATTTAATACTAAAAAATTAACTTTTTGTTATTTTTTGTATCTCTCTATATCTGGCGATCAGTTTCATATCTATTAAATTAAATTTAATAAAACTCTTGTATTTCATTTATAGCTTAATTATTTACTTTACATCTTAGATTTGTTTTCATTTTCACATTAATTAAAAATGAATTAGGATAACATTTCATCCAAAAATATACATCTTTATATAAAATGCTATACATTTAATACTAAAAAAATAACTTTTGTTATTTTTTGTAGGTACTTAATACATATTACCTACATCTTAATATAACAATATTATTTTCTTACAGAATATGTTGAAAGGTATATTATTTGAATTAATTTAATTTTAGTTTTAAATTAACTTTTTGCATAATGACATGACATAATAATAAATTATTATGTAATTATCCAGAATAGTTTAACATTAATGTTATTTATGAATTTTCGTACATTTACACAATTTTATTCCTTTTTTTCTACTGGATTCAATATCAAAAATGTTAGGAGAAAATTATCAAAACCTATATACAACAAAAGTAATCTATTCCAACTTGTCTGGTTTGATTATTACATTTCTATTATTAGACGACCTTTTTAAATAGCTTTGGAAATAGAAATTAAGGAATAATATCAAGAAGAATCCACAGTTGCTGGCTATGAAGGTAGCTACACCCTTTGATGGCGGACATTCAGAAGTACGAACTGCTATGACATAATGTATAATCATACAAACGAACTGTATCTGTAACAATTTAATAATAGTAATATAGTTTTAGTATTAGTGATGATAAAAAGAAAAAAAAAAGGATAAAGGATTAAAAAATATTAGGATATATGTCAATTAGGTGATCCTTATAACTTATTGTTCCAATGGTTAATTAGTTAGTGACCTTATCTTGTGAACCCAGATACTTGGATTCGTTTCACCACGGGATACCTACCGTACAAATAATAGTTGGGTAATGGGTTAGGTTAACCTAAAAAAATGATTAAAAATAGATATATTTATAGTTTTTTTTTTAATTTAGATGTAGTGAATATTTAAATTAAAAATCATTCGTTCATAGACAGTTTCGTTCAGGCTAGTTAGTAATACAAAATATTCTTTATTTTTTTAATTTATTATTATTAATATGAACCTATAAATTATTTGTACGGTACTAAATAGATGCAGAAGATAGCAGTGTCTATTCATCCCATTAGTAGTGTGAATAAAAATAAATAATCGTACCATTTTCGTATGAATAGTGATGTCCACAAATAAATCACACATATTCACAACCCATAAAAAAAATATCTGTAATTTTCGGAGTGAACTACCTATATGTATGTTATTTGTACGGTAAGCGTACAAAAAGATACATTTAAACGATTTTGGTACAATTAAATACTTTGAACATTCTTACACAAATAAACAATAGTTATTAATACTATCGTCGAATGAATAAAAATAAAAATATTCGTCCGACGGTCGCTTGATCCGCATTTTTTGTATTTATATAATTTAAAAATCCCCGTGATACAGGGATTATACTTTAGTATTGGAGTTGCGCTTTGTTTTTGTTATTACTTTTTGTCAAAACGAGATCAAATATTTAGTTTTTCAAGTTGCATAAGACGTTTTAAGATTAGCAAGTATAATGTGAACATGATCCACATTATCAAGCCACGGTCACTGGGTTATCGAAAACAAAGATGCATTGTTCTAAAGTCAATAGCGAAGACCAGACGAATGGTTTTGTAATCGGATACTGACATTGGTCCAGATTTAATGTTAGTATTTGTAGATTAAATTGTTTCATCTATTTCTAAGAGAAATATAAACTTTAATTATATATACTCTATTTTTTCTATTTTATTAATAATATTAATACATACCAATTGAAACTTTGTCATATATTTCTTCCAAAATATATACTTTGCCACTTTAGGTCCAAGCGCCGCTAGTCCGTAATATGTATACATAAATACATGAACTAACGAGTTGAGGAATCCAATGAAGTAGACATTATCGGAAGGCCAATACTTCAGGAAGGCCCAGGTCCCAACCATCATGATAGAGTGGTGGTACAGATGGAGAAATGTTATCTGATTATCTTTCTTCCTCAATACGAAGAACACAGTATCCAGTAGCTCAGAGATTTTCGCTATTAAGTATAACCATATACCGAATAATATCTGAAAAATAGTATTAATTATTAATTATATTGAAATAGAAATATTGTTAAGTGCAATCCACTTACAGTTATCATAAACATACCTGTTTTCTTTCTTTTATATCATCTATATAACAAGTATTTGGTAGTACACCGTAGGTCATGAGACGGGAGAAGAACTGGAGATATAAAAAAAATAAATTAGTTTATAAAAAGGTAATAACACACTGGGATCTCATAAGGAATTATGAGTCGTTGATTAAGGTATTTAATTTAATTCTATTGAAATAATGGTTTTGTAAATGGAACTATAGTAACGATCTTAGTTTATTAAATAAAGTATATGTTTCGTACATGGCATAGCCTGGACATAATATTGTATGAATCTAATACATTATTTTCATACAAATAATATGTCTCTTTATTTTTTATAAAAAAAGAGCCCATTAAGTAGGTACATTAAGTTCAATTGGACGTTTGAATACAGAGTTATGTAGGTCATACAAAATCATAAAAATAATTCTTACGAAAAATTATTTTATATACTAAGCTTTAATAAAAAATTTAAGCACTTAATAAATATATTTTACGGTCTCTTGTTTCTTTTAATTAAAAATAAATTAATTAAAGACATTAAACATAATAATAATAATTACCATTTTAACTAAATATACAGAACCGGCGACCTGAAGTCCATTATACAATAAGAGTGCTGATGTAAGTTTGAATGGTTCCCGCTTTGTCATTAGAGCTGGTCCTATTTTAAGCACGTACAATAAATATAGTGCCAAAATCATGAGAACAGGTCCAGGAGATTCCATTAGTGGGAGAAAATCTGTTTCCCCATCTGTAGATCAAAGGACCCTTATGTTAGAACAATTTAATAATTTTAGAACTTAGTTTTTATATCTTTTTAAACAAATATATGAAAACAATGTTAAATACTATAGAGTCATATGTAATAAATGAAGAAGAATAAAGAAGATAAACGAATTATCATAAGTGATGATATGTGCTTATATTATTTTTCATAGTTACATAGTAAATAAAGTGGTATTATATATTAGACATTTTAAATTAAACATTTACCTGAAATCTTTAGAGATTAATTAATTTTATTACACCTTTCAAAATTTACCGGACTATATTATTATTGGAAGTATGAAACAAATAAATGGTAAATATAATCAAAAATCCATAATGAAAACGTAAAAGAAAACATGTATTAAAAATCTATTGAAAAAATATTGCAGAAAAAAAAACGATTACTTTCATATTGTAATATTACCGTGTGATATAAAAATTATATCTTATTCTTAATACTCCATTTCCATAGAATATTAAATGAAGTCGTAATATAACAATATTTGAAAACTCTGATTTAATAAAATAAAGAGTGATATAATAATTTTATCATATTCTTACTCTATACTCAGTATTATTAGAATACCAAACAAAGTTATAGTATTTAAAAACATTGTTTGGATGTAATATTAAGAGTGATATAATAATTATATGTTTCTCTTAACACTCAATATCCATAGAATATTAAATGAAGTCGTAGTATTCAAATGGTTTTTGACACATAGGTGCAGATATACAAGTGCCGTGAGAAATATAAATAGGGTCCTTCACATATATATTTCCTTATATTTGAAAGTGGTTATTGAACTTGTGATTTAGTCAGTTAATTAATATTATACCTATTAAAATTCTAATTTCACACGGGCTGTGCAACTTTAATTTTTCACAAATAAATTAACTTTACAAACGATTTTCTAAAGAAAAACGTTTTTATTTATAATTATTATTTTTATGTTTGTATGTTTGTTTGTATGTTTATGTAGTGAGCTTTTTCTACTTTTCCACTTTTTCATGTAACTTTTATGTGGGCCTTAGCAAAAATAGATTTTTTGGTTTTAGCTATCACCAATGTACCTCTCTTTTGTGCATTTTTATCTGTTTCTATTTCTTTTTTTTTAATGTTTGTGTGCAATAAAGTATTAAATAATAATAATAAATGTAATATTTAAAAGATTTAAATTCCCTTTTTAAATAAGAGGTTGTTAGTAAATATATTAATAAGTACAATAGTAGTGTAAAAAACAAATTATATTTTAATAAGAGCAGAAAACTATAATTCCATAATAAGTATTTACATTTGCTATTTAGAATTGCTTATCTTCGCTTTGTTAATTAATTAAATAAAATGAAGTGCCATTTTTGTTATATACCTGTGATGTTATTTTGAGTACTGTTATTATGTTTTGCGAACGATAATAGATCAATATTTTTTGCTATTATTATTATATAAGTTGCAAAAAATATTAACTTTATTAGAATAAAAAACATTGAAATCGGTAAATACTTATCTTTGAAGTGAAACTTCTTTATCGACGGATGGAAAAAAAATTATAGCAATGTCAAAAAAATTTAACGTTTTTATGTTACGCGCCATCTTTATTTTATCATAACTGACTTGTAAAACATAACCTAACCTAGTTCAGAAACCTAACCTAACCAGAAACTTCCAATGTTGGAAGTAGGACGCTTTTTTGACTAATTTGCTATGTTTGATTTAATTTATGTAATTTCATAGTTTCAATAGTTTCAATGTTGGTATGTTTGGAACATGACATTTTATACAATTTATCAATGGCACGATTAAGAACATGTTTTATGTTTAGATACCAAGTAAACATTAATAAGTTCCAATGGCTTTACGTAAATGATTGTGATTTGTGATGTCGTTTAGATGACTGAGGCGAGTAGTCATTCCATTTTATCACTTTTTGTTAAGATTCCCAGAAAACATCATTTTAATGACACTTATATACAATGTCGTCTTAAATTTATGTTTAAATTTGAAATTGTGTGAAATACAAACATACATGTCTCTACAATACGTGCGTGATACGCAATTAGTTTTTTTAACCTTATGATTCACTAGTTCATGAGATAATTGATAAAAAACTAATCTGTTCATAATTAACAATTGAAGATGGATCTATAAACATTCATTACATAGATTATATTTATATAAATTAAATCGTAATCATTATACCTGTACATGAATAATAAGACTCTAGAATAACTATTATTTGTATAAATATAATGTTATTACAGATTATAATATTTTATCTTTTAATAAGTTGCTAATACAACTTATTAAAAGATAGTATGTATGAGGTAGTCATAATAATCCTTCCGTATGTTAAATTTTATTCATAAAGGATTAATTAGATGGCCTTCGAATTTCTAGCAATGTCGTTGTAAAAAATATTTTAAGAGAAATATACTACATAACATTTAATTCCACTGTTATTAAATAACTTGCGCTAATTGACTATTAATAAAAAGCACATAAAGAATATAAATTTAATATTTTACAATTATAAAACCTAACACCTATCACTAACTAACTAAAACCTAACATTCAATAAAAAATAAATAAATGATATCAAAATCTATTCAAATCAAAATAGCTTGCTTATTTAATATTACTTTTAAAATGGTCTGTTTTTCAGGACTTTGGAAATTATTTTTCCGAGCTGTTGTAACAATTACAATGAAAAAATGTTTTATTTCGATTTGACTTATATTGAATGCATTTAATTTTATTGTAACTAATTTCAAACACCTGGTCTAATGTGTCTGATGAGTTATTTATCTTACTCGCTATTTTAGCTTAGGTTAGACCCCAACTTAACATATTATGTATAAATTGTAATCGAATTGTATTAATTTTTTTAACTTATGTCGTAGAAAAAAAATATGACTTACATCGACTTTTGTTCAAATCCCATTCCGGAAAGCGTAGCGCCACATCCGCCGTCATCGTAGATCTGTACAGTATTGCACAAAATAAAAAAAAATTCAAACAATAAATAAAATATTTAATTCAAACAATAAGGTATAGTTCTAATGTATACTGTAGCCGATAATAGAATACAATGAGTTGTAGAGAGTATAAGAGAATTAGTAACTAACTAATGGGTCATAATTATTTTTTTGATTGCAAATAAATTGATGGATTCCAGGAATAATTCTTTAATTCCATTAACAAATTGAGTTAATTTCAACGATGGTCTTAGTATTATTAATTAAAAATCTGTTATCTTCATATTGTATCTATAGTTCATTTGTACATACAAATACGATGTCGATGAAATTTTAGATAAGTTTGTAGGGACTATCTTATTATTACCTATGTGAGTCGACACGCGAGATATTGTTTAATGTATAAATATCATTATTTTACTTCTACTTTGATAATAAATAAAGTATAATAATGATTTTAATCTTTATATTATAATAAAAAGTATAATTAAAAATGTACAAAAAAACATAAAATAAAAATATAAGTGAGCATAACATACAGTTTAATTTAGAAAATTTTAAATAATTGTAATAAAATGTATATTAGATCTAATCCTTCGTAGCAAAAACCGTCTTTAACTTTAAATTTAAGAATATTACATAAAAATTTAGTTTTTATTTCGGTTTATTATCAAAAATTATTTCTTGCATAGTATTTTGTTGTATAGCATTCAGGAGTTTTTAATTAATCAAACTGTGTGGAATTGGTGTTGTTGACTCATTTGCAGGTATTGTAATGTATGGGGGGCGAATGCCGGGAACCTAAGAGTTATTGAGAACCTTCGGGTTTTCCCGTTGGCTAATACCCGGCGCGGTGAAGGTCGGTCATGGGGGTTTGTGCCCAGTCCATGGCACATGGTTTGTGCACTGTCTGTGGGGGGGGCTCGGGCCTCTTTCCATCGTTTGATCGTGTTGGAAAGTTGGCCTGGGCATCGAGGGTGGGAGAGCGCAGGCCTTTTTTGTCGGGGTCAGCTGCAGAATCGCTTCTGGTACTTCTCTGATAGCAGAGTGGACTGTGGAGTGGTTCCGTGGCTGTTTGGGGGGGTGCTCGGCAGTCTTTTTCTGGCTGAGGGAGAGGGCGTGAGCGGCGGTTAAGGTCTGGACCTCTTTTCATCGAGCACTTTAGAGAGGGTCTTGGTGGGGAAACGGTCCGGGATGTTGCCTGGATTGATCGTTGCCGAGTGCGACGGCACGGTTGCGCTTGGTGATGGTTGGTCTGGGCGTGGTGGGTTCCCGACTTATGCCTTTTTCTTGCTGGTCTCGGCAGATCACCGTGGCCGGCGGTAAAGGGCCTGTCAGGATTGACGTTGGGCCCCCTACGTGAGCGGATTCACGTTCGACTCCAGTGTGGTTTAGGTCAGGTTTAACGTCAGGTTTAGTGAGAAGGAGTCTCACATTACCACCTCCATCACCCCCTAGATGGAGGTGGGTATCCATGAAAATGACGTTAAAAAAAAGGTATTATAATGTATACGTCAAACTTGGTTAGATTTCATTAAAAAAAAATATTGAGTTTCTGGCCAGTTCTTCTCAGCAGACCGGCATGCTGGGCTGGTGGTTGATAACTCAGACTCACGAACTGACAATACTGACCTTCATAAATTGACGTGCTTGTAAATGCCTACTTGAATAAAGAATTATAAATTTGAATTTAATGTCCATAATCTTCAAAAGTAGGTATTTTAAGAATGGTCTAAAATGATGATGTTTCTTACTTACAATTTTTAAATGTAAATTTGCGTATGTTTGTATTTTAGTTGTTCGGAACTCTAATAAAATCACGTTGCTGATTGTTTTGATTTATTCTCTGTTTCAATTGTCACGGTCAAGGTATATTTATGTTACTAATTTTAAGTAATGTACTAGTTTATTATTATTATTATTATTATATGAGCTTATTTATAAGTGATTATAGAAATTTTAATATAAAAGCAAAAGCTATTAAAAATTGTTACAAGATAATTCGGCCGGAAACAGACAGTCAAAAAAAATGAGTTTCTATTTAAATATTTTATTTACTGGATATTTTCGATAAGAATAAAAATAACAATAATTCCGTTTTAAAAATATTTACGTTATCTGATGGAATTTTTGATTAGGTTATAAAATTAAAATAGTCTAGGGTTCAGCAGGGCTATTCGCTAACTTTGACTTTTCTAATGACCATCAGCTGTGACGTCATGGCAGTTTGTTACTATAGTTACATAATACGAAATTAGTTGTTTGACAACCATTATGTCCGCAGATACTGATAGTGATTTTCATTTTAACTGTCAAAAAAGATACGCAATAGCCCTGCTGTACCCATAGTCTAGAAACGAAATCCTATAGCTAAGACTGCGCTGTCCGTCTGAAAATTAAACAGACGCAAAGAAAGATAGTAAAATAGATACGAGTTAACATATCGCTTATATTTGCTTAAGGAATGAATATATTTTTTAAAAAACAATTGAAAAATCGCTGTTTATTGCAGAAATAATATTTCATTAAATATTTGTTTTGTAACTTACATTTTCTTTAAATTACTAAAAATAGCCATGTATAACTAGTAATTTTCATATTTTTCCACTATGTTAGACTTAGTATAATGCCTTTTTTATATTATTTAAAATATTACTTAGACAATATAATAACTCTACCAAACTTGATTCAAATTCTTCAAGTGGTTTTTCCTAGATGCGCAAACAAACAAAAAACAGATAAAAATTGACTTCCAAGAATACATAACAAGAAAACTATAGATTATTTTATTGTAAAAACGGAAGCTTAGAAAACTTTTTATAACTTTTAATTCCTTTATATCTATTATTTATAGGTACGTCTATTTTATTATCCAAAAAAATAAAACACATCGCTTGATTCGTTCGATTTTTAGGCGAATGGGCTCAAACAGACCTGATAGTAAAGATATCGATGTAGGTACAGGGATATTTGACAAAATATGAGAAATAGCAGAAAAGTTTAATGAACTGTATTAAACTGTACTTACTGGAAAGAAATTGCAACTAATAATTGTCGTATTTCTTTTTTTTAATCACGTATAATTTTGTTTAAGAATAGAAACGCTTTATTTTAAAACAATTTCTTACAATATATTTGTACGGAACATTTATGTAATTAATAATATTACTGTTATCTAATTTTCGATTGATTTATTTTATTACATTTTTGGTATGAACTTCAGTCATTAATTATTAGGGGAATATCTAAGATAATAATAAAAAATGTACAAACTTGCACAATCTTAGTATACCTAATATAAAAATATTTTATAAAAGGAATGAATTCAAATATGTCGATGTTAAAATATGACGGAAAAATTCAATCATATTATTGAAAGACGATTTAAAACGTGGTTTTTAAATTGTTCATTTATCGTACAAGAATTTTGTTGCAAACAAACTAAAGATACGAGTATGCTCACGTCTTCATTACATTTGAATGTATATGTAATTACAGTATGTATATAAAAATATATATATAAGGATTTCAAATTCATTAGCATTATAAGGTGTTGATTTCATCTTTTAATAGGTAATTAATAACTAATCCTCAGTTATATACAAAATTAAGTAGTAATGTTAAGGCCGATTCATTTTGGCAATTTTCAAAAGGCAGGACACTTTTGTGAGTTACGATGGGCATTAAGATAAGGGCATTTCATTTAGCTTAAAAGGTTTTTTATTATTTTACGACCAATTTAAAAAATATGATATCTGAAGACATTGTGCAGTTACAAAATATTTGAAATATGAAAATATCTAAGGATTTAGAGTTTTCGGCATTTTATTTTATTATATTTATGTAAATTATGCTTAAAGCAATATTTTATAATTATTTATCATCATCATCATCATCAGCTTATTATAATCATCATCACTAAATAGTTATGATAAAAAATATCCTTGTTTATTAAAATTATCAACAATATGTTCTTGTTATATTGTTTATATCAATCATTATTACTTCAAACATAATTCGCATAAATATAATAAAATTATATATATTTTTTATTTTTGATTTTTAAAGCATATATCAATTGTTAAAAACAATTTAATTATATTGTGTTAATAATAAATGAATAACCAAACTTACTATAAGCAACACTTCACTGTACAATGCTACGCCTACTGTGATTTATGACTACAGTTTCGCGACTAAGGAGAAGACGTGTAATTCATTCATTTATAAACATTGTTTTATTGGAAGTTACTAAGGTCATTCATAATGGGTTTGGGAAAAAATTGCGGCGTTTTTTCCCAATAGATGGTCTTAAAGTCAAATAGCTCTAATAATAACCCTACTGAGGCCAACCATAGTGCATTTGAAAGGTGATCGTATATAGATTGTCAAAAAGAAAACACTATATCTTCGGGAATTTGGTCCAAAATAATTTAGTTTCGAAAATTTAACCAAAATTCAGAAAAAAACTGCTGTATTTTACCATATCATGTCGACCAAGGAAACTGACAACGCTTCGCAAGTTTGTGAAAAAGAAAAGAAAAGAAAAAAGCTTCGTGCCTTTTCTGGAGAAATTGATAAAGAACGATATAAATGGATCATAAAGATAATGTGAAAAAAGATCGAAATCTAAGGTAAATACACAAATGATAACAAACCGGATTGACACCATGAAAGCAATGCGTTGCGTTCGGTTGGACTAGCAAGAAATTGTGCATCATGAGCCGCTGACGTAAAAGTACGCAATTGGGGTAAAGCGGCCAGAATTGGTGAATAAGAAAACTTGTCTTCCACCACGACAATGCCAAATCAAAAACGTTCTTAATCACTCAGCAAAAATGAAGAAGGCTTCGTAGGGAAGTTTTGAAGGATCCATCGAAGGTCGGAAATACTGAAACCTTTCCCAGAAAAACTGGTCAGAAATATCAGAATTTCTACATTGATAATATATTGCTTTTACCAGAAAAACTGCGAAAAATTAATTCATTTTTATCATAAATAACACGTTGCAATTCTCATAACATACCCAGTAAAAGGTCATCATAAAATTACTCATTATTATAATTTTTAAGATTATTATATTTTTATTTTTTAAAAATATACATAGTAATGTTGTACAAATAAAATTTAGAGTTTTGTGAGGAAAACTTTAAATTCAACTATTTTCTTTACACTAGCTGTTACCATTGACTTCATTTAATCGCCACTCTTCCTTCTTTTTAAATCTATTAAAATATTATTAATATAAAAAAAAAAACCTGGGCTATAGACACATATATATATTTTTTATTCTATTAATTACAAGCTGTTGTCCTTGACTACGTCCACGTAGACTACCAACCATCTACCAACTGAGCTAGCTTTTCAAATATTAATTTCGGTAGTCCCATCTTTTCAATGTTTATCTGTACTGCAAAGTTAGAAACATTGGTTAGGATTTTCGAAAGCAACGTAATAGTTGTCACCACCGTCCCGATAAGGATGATTACATATAGAATGCTTAATTCACCGAGGCGGACAGCTCAGTTGGTAGAGCGACGGCACGGTTTCCCAGTAGTTGCGGGTTCGAATTCATTCTATATTTAAACCAATTTAAGTAAGCTTAACGTGGCTATACATGTTTATAAATATTGTCAAGCAACATAAATAATGTCAAGCTCAAAATACTAAAATTACTGTTTCTATTTTTCTTAATAAAACTTTTAACAAGTGATTATTTAATGAACTTAATTAAAATTCATTAATTGTAATTATATACCTGTATTCTTTTAATCCTTATTAATAAAGGTACTATAATAAACAAGTCATAGCGTTACAAAAGGCAACATTTCCGTATTTTAACTTATTTTTTCGGGATAAAAAAATAACAATAAATTTCATCTATAATGAAATATTATTTTGTATTTTTTTTTAGTGTAAGGTAGGGCTTGGTTTTGCCCCGTCCAATAGTTATATAGCAGGCAGTGTATATATTAGTGCATTGCAGTTTTTGAGAAATTAAAAAAAACGTATAAAAAAGTACTTTAAGTAATACTTTGACTTTAGTAGTAGGTTACAAGGACACCAAATTTTATTAAGTTCCATCCAGTGCAGTGATGTGAACCATACGAGGAAAGCTTTAAAAAAAAAAAATTCTTAAGTTTAAAAACTTTTTTTTAATGTACGATTTACATAAATATCAAATTTAATTTACAATATTAATTTCATATTTTTTTATATTTGTACTTTTTGATATCATCTTTAACACTTTACTATATAATAACAGTCTTATACATAGTCAATATTACAGTAATTTATGAGTACTTTGATGAGGTTTAAATTAATTCATATTGAGCTAGCAGTAATCATATAACTAATATAGTATGATTTTGTTTTTAAACCGTATATTATTCTTCCTACCCCAGGGATAACTAATGATAATATACTTTTTTATTAATGCGTCATCGATGGCTTATCGATTCTTCACTTCACTTTATTATATGTAATTTATCTCCATAGTATTATGTTTAAAAATAATGACTTATAACTTTTTTTCTTATGACGATATTCAATAAAAAAAAATATCAACAAGGACAGCAATCGAAAATATGAACTAATGTTCATACTTGATTTGTTTGTGTAAAGGAAAAAATAATAAACAAAACAATAAAGTAATAAAAAATTTCTAACGACATAAGTCTATTTTAAGTGAATATTCTACTAATTGAATAGCTTTAACATGTTATTTATTAAAAAGTTTAAAAAACAAAAGTGTTTGAGACAAGCTTGCATGTTTATGAAGTCATTGTTTTGAATTATCGTAAAATAATGTTGCTTATAGAAGGAAAATTAATAGTACTGAACAATTTTTTAAAATTTTATATTTTATTTTGTCATCGGTCATTCAGACCATTGACTCCTTTAATCTGTGTGTTCATTTTTATTATAATGTTCTAGAGATTGATTTAAATTTAAGCATAAAATTTGTATCTTGTTTACATTTTAAAGCTGCTTCAAGCTATTCAAGTACTTTTCACATAAATTCTTTAATCGACATGGTTTGCACAATAAACAATAGAATGCAGACAAAATTCAATTCCAAGCATAAAGTTTAAATAAAACCTTACTTTTTTATTTTTAAACTATGTATAAAAAATAGACAGAATATTGTTAAATAATATCGAATAAAAGTGCCATTAGGTACAAAAAATATTAGAACTCGTAATTAAAATATTCATTTAAATATGTTCTTATAATTGATAAAACATGGTATTTTTGGAATTAATATAAAACGTAAAATGGTACAAATGTTTATTACTAATCAGTAATTATGCCCTCTCATCCAAATAGCCGTATTCTTCTTTAATTATAAGACAAATTAAATGATATTTAAAAATAAAAAAATTAAAAGAAATAAATTACTACCTTTACACCTAAAAAGTTCTAAGAAAAATAAAACAGAACAAATATTTTTAATCACTGTTCCGTTCACAACCAGAAAGATGGTTAAAAGATTATATATTTTTCATATATTATCAAAGAGGAATATTTACACATATTTAATATTAGTACAATATAAAATCTGTATTACTAGCATACGATATATATTTGAAACAATCTTAGTATTTGTATGTTATATTCGGACAACGAAGTTTACTCTATTTCGAATGGTTTTTATTATTTTTTTTCTAAAAACCAATGTGCTATAGTAGTAGTGTATAAGTAAACATGGCATTTATTGTTATTTCATGAAACAAGGACTTATAATTGCCATTTACAAAGACACAAAAATCATCGTTTCTATAAATCATAAATCACAATGGATAACGTGTATATACTTTTGTGTGCACATAATATGAAAACGACCTTCTGCGAAAATTAACGGTATTACATTGGAGTAAACTTCATTTTCTTTAACCGTGTAGGTATTGAGCTATTCGGCTTAAGACACTCTTGTATGTCTTTTACGATATAACTTCTTTCACGGTTTTTAGCAAGTGAAGTATAATACATGATTGTAATAAATAATTTAATTAAAAAGTATTATATCTTTCGTTGTTTTTTAAGAGCTGTAAGAAGCATTGGTCACGTTTTGCTGACGTAACATTAAACAAAAGCCGTGGTAACGCACGTGGTATTACTCGACTTGCATAGATGAAGTCACTACAGCATCGGTGGTAATACAATACTTCAATAAGCGTATGACTACTTAAATATGATGACGTAGAAACCGGAAACTTGTATTTGGAACTCTTGTTTGACTTCGGTTACGGATGTTGTTGTTACGAATATTTATGATATTATTGAGCTAGTTATCTAATTTTTGCTTTTGGTTAATCACACGTTTAGAAATCACTTAGCTTCCATTATTCGCATGTAATTTTAAAACGCCCCGTTAGTCCAGTGGTTAGTGCAGACGCCTAACGTATAGGGAACCAATTGGGATGGGTTTCGATTCCCGACATGGTCAGGGATGTATTTAATGAACATAGACGTCTGTATTTCTGGATTAGGTTATTAAATATTTTCGAAGTATTTATAATGTGTATTTCTATGTATTTGTATCGTTGTCTAACACCCTTAACACGAGCAAATAATTTGCTTACTTATCGGTTAGACCAATATGTCTAATTTGTCCTGTGATATTATTATTATTAATCACGTCATCACTTCGCTTTGCTTGCAGAACTTGTTTGTTAACACTCACTGATAAATATTTATCAAAATTATAATTACTTGAGAATTGCAATTTCACTGTAACATGATATAGTATAATAGTTTGTATCTTAATAAGCACACTTCCAGTATGTATCACGTTTCACTTTTCACTGAGAACAAATGAAGATTTAGTTATGAAGTGAATGAAGTTTATTAAAATATGACAGTCTTTTAACATTAACAAGATTTAAAAGAAAATATTCTTGTAATTTATTTCTTAATTAGTATGTAAATATATTAGATTTATCAAAATGTAAAAGAGGATCATAGTGTTGTAGAAATTTTGCGTTAATAAAATATTTATATAAAATAAAATACATACATCTTTAAAAGGAATCTTTATGCATTATAAAAATATTTAATATTGTAATTTAAAATAAAAATATTGTAAGAGACGTTTTTATTATTTGCTTCATATTTTTTTTAGGTTTCATATTAAAGTAAACACAAAAAGACACACATATGTCGTTTTGTATATGTACCTAGTTTTAACACCATGGTATCATACGAATTGTAAGTGACGTTTGTGCAAAATGATCAGCATCGCTCGAAATATTTTAAACTTAATGTTTTAAATTGTGTCTAAATAATAAATTAGATTTGCAATGTTTTTAAAAACATTCATAAACATGTCATATACCATGTTATCCTATAGACTGAAATATAAACTTAGGAAACCGTCCAGGATACGGTAGCCTAATTGGTAGAGCTACGGGATGGTTTCTTAGAGGTCGCGGTTTCGACGCCCGGCCGTATCTATTTAGTTTTTATTATATACCTATTTGAAAATGCTTAGTCATTAATAAAAATCATAATCAGATCCGAGTACGAGATATTTATGCGTTAGGAAGCGTTATATTTTCACAGTACTTTTTTATAATTGCGCCACCTATTGCAAAATTAGAAAAGTAAAATATATACCTAACTAAAATTGCTACACTGGTGGTTTTTATTTCTTAGCGATAGCCATGGAAAAAAATAAGATTAAATTTCTTAGTGATATCTACGAGTAAATCAAATTTGTAGACCCAGTTATTTATTTATGTGCGTTGCTTATAAAATTGGCCTTACCTCAAACAGATAAGGTTCAGAATAATAGTATATTTCGTAAAAAGTTAGGATAAGTTCGCAGTTGTAATGGACAGACTAACAGACTATCAATTAACAACAAAATATGTATATTTATTACAATACGTGTAATAGTTTTTTACGTAAAAATGGACAAATAAACATTAAAACCGATAGATAAAAAAAAAGTGATATATATTGTTTACATTTGCTGTTAAAAACGTATAAATCCCCCCCTCCCACTTCAAAAGTGAACTGTATTTTCGAGTACTCCTGTGTATTTTATGTAAAAAGTGGTGTTTCGTTGTATTTTGTTATATATAATCGGAATTCATCATCTAAAATCGTAATTTTTCAAATAGTACTACAAACACTAAAATAAATCTTGTTATTAATGACTTCTTATTAAAAATAAGTCGCAATGCATAATAAAATCAGTTGAACGAGATATTCAAAGTGCAGTGTTATAAGGTCTAAAGTCAATGACCGCTGTTTGCTAAGGATCGACCACAACAAGTGACATCGAACTACACACTCATATATTAAAACTATTCAACAATTTTAAAACAGTGACTTGAGACAGGTTGATGTAGATTTTTAGAAGCTGAGCGAGAGAGGGGGGTGACCTCTCTTGCCCATCATAGGTCTACGCAGCGAGGGTGTCCCTAAGTTGATCGGAGCTCCTCGCAGGGGGTTCCGATTGGGCGTCACGGTGAGTGTGAAAGCGATCCCGTGGCGTCCCACTAAGGCGATGAGGTCAACCGTTGGTTTTTTAGGTTTTAAGTGGGTAGCCTTAAAAATGGCAGCGTCTTCTATGCTGCCAGGTAGTTCCACATATCCCCTCGGCCATCATTTTCTAAAGATGAGAAAAAATGCTACTTAAAACAAACTCCACTGTACCGGTTCCTATTGGCCCTGGAGTACCTACCTGTAAACCTATAGATCATTCTTGCTCCGTTCCCCAGTACACAAGTGATGGAGAAAATATAAGTACAAGAATCAAATGTAAAAGAGATGACAACCTCTCGTCGTTTACGGTCGAAAAGAGGGTACTTATTAACTCAAACACAAATTATGAAAGCAAATTTAAAAGCCTGCAATCTTCGGTGACGGCCATAATAACTCAAAATTCTGAAATCAAAAGCTCTCTGGATTTTATTTCAAAACAATACGATGATTTAAATAAAAAAATACAAGACATAGAATCTGAAAGGAAATCAGATCGTACCTATATAAACCGTCTCGATGAAAGAGTAGAATATATAGAGCGTTCTCTCAATATGTCAAAATTAGAGATAAAAAATTACCAAAACATCAAAATGAGACAAGACTCCCTCAGCGCGCTACAGGTACATCTATAGTTGAGGAGGTCTATTTAAAGTTGTGGATTTTACAATTACAAATATTAAGGAGTCTTTTGTGCGTCAATATAGCACATTCAGTAAATGGAATAAAAATAATAATCTAAATAAGTCGCATCTTAATATACTTGGACAATCTTATCCGATTTACATTTCGGAATCTTTAACATCAAAAGAAAAACGTATATTCTATTTAGCTCGAAACTTTGGCAAGGAATATGCTTAAAAACACGTCTGGATATCATTTGGATAAGTACACCTTCGAAAAGATGACGGTCTGACCAAATTAAAGATTGTCAACGAGAATGACATTGAGGAATTGCGTCAATCTTTCTGACAATCAACAATCATGGGATTGTAATAGTCTGTTATCTTTTTTTTTGTATTATTGTTCATGGTCCTAGATTAATAAACTTTTTTAATGTTTTAATTTACTGTGTTATTGCTATGTATATGAGTATATATTTTCCTCATATTAATATAAACATTATAATTGAAACAATTATATTGCAATATTATTTGTAAGATATATACTATGCATTTTATTTACCCTTCATTTTATGCAAGGTATAAACCTTGCATAAAATGAATCACTTATTAATCATCACTTTAAAACACTTTTAGACTTATTATATATTTATTGTGTTTGACATATATCATGTTTTTATTTATTTTAAATCATTATATTTATTTATATCGTATCGTTTTAGTTATAATCTCATGTACTCAAAAAAAATCCTTAATAAAAATGACGGTATAGTTATTTATACCAAAGATAACCTCACTATACATATTGAAAAACTAGATCCTGTAGGTGCAAATTTTATGGAACTAAATTTAATTCAACGACAGCTCTTATAACCGTTATCTTTCTCCTTCCGCATACAACATTGACAACTTCTTAAACTCTCTTGAAGATATTTTAAATAATCTCAGCTCTTTTGTCAATATTGTATTAATTGGCGATATAAAAATAGATTTGAAAACAAGTAACATTGACAATATAACCACATAATAAGGTAAGAGACCTTAATTTTACTGCCGATTTGGTCATGTCCCTCCTCTTACATTTCTAACGAGAAACTCCAGTTGCCTTGATCATGTGATGGTCAAATCTTCAAACCGCGTATCCGCGTTTGTTTTTAGCGCAGATGTCACAGACAACAAAGTTCTAGATTTAAGCCTCAATACAACACGCAATATAAAAACTAAATCAGTCTACTCTTCTTTATTCAATTTCCAAAATGCACATAAGTCACTAGAAAAAATGGATTTCTCTTTTATAACTGAGATCAGTAATGCGAACAAACTCCATAAGAAAACCAAAAATATCCTCAGTGATTAAGTGGCAGTACTATTTACAATCGATACCGCAATGTTTATAATTTTTTATTTAAGAGTGAAACATTTTATGAAGCTTCACTATTAGAGAATGCACAAGATAACAAAAAAAAGGTGGAACGCTTTTGAATCTATATTAGATATAAATAATCATAAGGGCCCAGCATCCGAACTTCTTCCGCTAACTGTAGACCAAAATAGTGCCATAAATGAAATTAACAAGTATTTCGCGTCAGTAGGAAAAGAACTAGCTATTTAAATTTCAAATCCGTCCGGTCTCAGCTCTTTAAGACTGACCAATAAATTAGTTTTAATACCTTCCCGATGAAAAAGAGATACTTTATGTAATCTAATCATCTCACCACTTACTAAACTACTAAATGGTGCCTATCATGAACTTTTAAAAACTATCATAGTTATAAGACGTTTCGTAGCAATATTACAATAATATTACTTTGATTCGTATCATGAACTTTATAAAACAATATTGTTTTATACCTGCTTAATGACGTAAATGAACGAATGCTTTTCTATTTCTGTAATAGGAGGGAATGAGACATTACTTCTATTTCGTATAGCTTCATCTCTTTTACACCATGTTGCAAATTATATTCCTTACCACACATTTGGTTATCAGACAGACATCAAAAGAAGAAAAATTAGTTATGTTTGTATTTGAGATTGTGTTTTAGTTAATTAGTTATGTGGGTTGGACTCATTTTGAATTCATGGCGCTTGACCAGTGGCATAGATACCTAGATTTAACCCAAGAGCGTGCTGACAAGTGTATTGTCATAATGGTGGTTATGCTGAATGTTGCCAATGTCTTTAATAGTCCGTTCTAGAACTTGGTCGATGCCCTCAAATTAAATTAAGTGCCCCCATCTTCGGAAGATTTTGGGGACTTAAGAAATCGGTGATGCGATGCGGAAGTACGGCGACCGATAGGTCTATTGACATAGTGATGGCGGTAGGATTCCACAGACCGCTATCCTTAGACCTCATCCTCTGAATCACTCCATAAAGGATTGGTATTTACCCATTTGGGTGAGGGAATACACAAATCTATATCCAGCCTTGGTGATTTGGTGAGAAGACGTGAACGCTTTTACCTAACTTAAGCCTATAGTTCTAAGAGTAGCAATTCCTACTATGATAATTAGGATAACCGACTTTTTCACAGTATTCTGGAGTTTAAACAAGTACCTATATCAATTAAAAAATAATTATAATTTGGAATCAAAATGAATGCTTCTCATTGTATAAACAATTACTTGCGTAATTTACGACTTCAACTAATGAATACATTAACCACCACTTATTCTATATAGTTAAAAATAATATATTAAATTACAATCAATCATCAACGGTTGGACACGTTTTGTTTTCATTAAAAATATAATTCTTATTCCAGTAATAGACCAAAATGAATGAAACATTGGATAGTTGTATAAAAAAAAATGGTACTTTATGGAATATTTGGGATTTTAAGGGCCAAGGTATGTTTATTTTTTAATAATCTAATTATAAATATATTTTCTTCTAGTATAAATTTTATATTATAATAGTAATGTAATATAATTTGCTAATGAACAATGTCTGTGACCAAATTAGTTTTAAATGTTAGACTTATAGTCTTAAATCACAGTTAACTTTCTTTTCTTGAGTTTGAGAAGTTGTCTCTAGGAATATATAATATTATTTATCGTTAAACTTAGATAATCACTTTTAAGTTTTATATAATATTTGTGTTAATAATTCACTATCAATTGATTTATTTTAGAAGAATATGTAGACCAGTGGTTTTTAATGAAATCTCCAACTCTGATGCTGATAATAAGTTTTATGTACTTGTCGTTCGTGCTACTAATAGGCCAAAAGTATATGAAAAACCGTCCTCCGTTTAACCTTACCTATGTTTTGGTTTTGTATAACTTATTGCAAGTTATATTTTCCATGTATTTATTACATACTGTAAGTATTGTACTTGTTAAGCCTGAAACCCTGTAATATTTTTATTATTTTAAACTTAAAGCAAATAGTTTGTCGTTTATTGATTTCCCTTTTAATTTATGTACAAACTACATTAAGTTTATATAAAAATGTTAACAATCACAAACTATACAAGAAGTTTCAGGTTTTTTAACAGTTTTAAATTTATGTGTTTGAATATCAAAATTTAAGTATTAAATGTGTTTTTACAGGGGATAGGTATGATAAGATCGAATGGTATTCTCGGTTCATCGTGTTTAATGGAAACAGAGGAAAGTCGATATTTGGTAAGTTATAATTTATAAAGATTCTCAAGAATAATAGTAAAATTCGAAAAGTATTTAGTATAAAATAATTATGTGGATATGGCGGATGACATTCGATAGTGGCGTCGGAAAAAATAAAATAATGTATTAAATATTTCAATTTATCTGTGATCTCAAATTTATAGGTGGTATAAACTAGCTAACGTCATTTGACTGTAGCTGGTATACGGGTTGGATAGTATTAAGCTATCTTTAGTGGAATAAACAAGAGAACTGTTTGCCTAGAACCCTATCTACTTCTTTATATTATCTTCTATTATTTGTCATGCCTTATGCTGTCATACTTTCAATTTACGTATTTACGTGTTTGGAAATCTATATTTTTATAAATATTTATTTGTGACAGTTCCATTTACCATTACGCGAACCATTTACTAGATTGCCAATCAGTGCTATGTAAAATGAAGAACAAGTGACGATAGTTTGAAAATAATAATTTTCAGATAGAATAGGCTCCAGTTGTTCGTTCTTATTCTATCTATCTATCACGGCCTGAATTTTCAATGAAATAGTATCGACAATACAATTTTATTTTAGAATTTGCAAACTATATTTCGATTATTTTTATTTAACTTGATCACTGATGTCTAAACACTTTTAAAATAAAATAACTATTTCAGGTAACATCAAGCATGTATGCCTACTTCATTTCCAAAGTCACGGAACTTCTGGACACAATATTTTTCGTTCTCCGTAAAAAGAACAATCAAGTCACATTTCTCCACGTGTACCATCACTTTCTGATGATGTGGGGTCCTTGGCTTACTCTCAAATATGAACCATCTTTTAGCACCATATTTTTGGGAACTCTTAACTCTTTGGTTCATACCATTATGTATGCCTACTATGGTTTATCTGCTTTTCCGAGTTTGTCGAAATATCTTTGGTGGAAGAAATATATCACAAGAATGCAATTGGTAAGTTTTTGTTCGATTTAAGAGTGAATAATCTATTCTCGATATTCAAAATATTCACTTTAATATTTTACAATTTAAGTAACATAGTTCTTTTTGATTTTTTTTTAGATACAGTTTGTGTTAATAATACTGCAGGCCGCTGCCAGCACTTTGTATCCCGGCTGTCCTCCATCAAACACCTTGAAAATAACTATTTATTTTAATGCCATATTTTTTGTATATTTATTCGGAAAGTTTTACATCAATACATACATTAAGTCGAAAAAAGTAAATTTGAAAAATGACGATGTTATATTAAATGTTTCGAAAGGAAAAATATCAAAAAATGAATGAATATATAATATAAACATAATTCAATTACAAATTCGTTTCATATTAATTACAAAATAATTAAATTACAGTTATGTCAATACTATTTGAATTGTATAATGTTATTGAATTGTATTTGTAGAAATTGTATTGTTTTAGCAGTCAGTGATTCTAATGTTTTAATATGCACAAAGTAAAACACTTTTTATGCCTGAAGCGTCATGGAGGGTTAATTAATGTCAAACTCATTGTTAAACGTTAACGGACTCTTCCTCGAGAAATATATTAGAATATCTGTGCTAAAAGTAACGTTCTGAGTTGGCTTACGACATTTCATTTGCCAAAAATACTTGCCATTTAATTATTTATAATTAAAACATTAAATTATTTGGTTTTTTAATATACTTAATAGATTACATTTATTTTTATTAAAGGTTATCTATCATTTATTGTATCATTCTGACAAGGTAGTTCTTGTCTTTTCTATATTACTAAGCATCTTTGTTTTCCTATTATATAGGGTGGACCAAAAAGAATACACGTATTTCAAATATGTCAGTTTGAAATACGTATATTCTTTTTGGTCCATCCTGTATTATGAACCACTCTTGGAGCTTGGAGAACAACCAAACAAATTTAAAATCATTGCTTAAAATTGTTTGTTTTTGATCGGTATACTATTGTATATAAAGGTAATTTATCTTTAAAAATAAGGATAAATTGAGCGTGAACTAGTAAAATACTTATTTAATCTTATATTTGGTACATATATATTTGGTTGCTAACTCCCGTACTATTAGATACATACTAGGATTTTAATTTAAAATTGTTTAAAGCGAGTTAACAATTTCGTATTGTCGAAGATAAAAACAAAATGTCAACGAAAACGAACGAAAACGAACGACGATCACGATGACGATTCCATAATGATTCCATAATGATTCCATAATGATTCCATAATGATTCCATAATGATTCCATAATGATTCCATAATGATTCCATTTGACCGCCCCGTTGGTCGAGTGGTTAGCGCAGACGCCTAACGTGTCACGGAGCAATGGGGCTCGGGTTCGATTCCCGGCGGAGACAGGCATTTATGTGATGAGCATAGATGTCTGTGTTTCTGGGTTTGGTCGTTTATTAAATATATTCTCAGTATTTATATGTGTATTTCTATGTATTTGTATCGTTGTCTAACACCCTTAACACAAGCAAATAATTTGCTTACTTAGGGGTCAGATCAATATGTGTAATTTGTCCTGATATTATTATTATTATATAATGGGAGTAACTCTTAATGATCAAAAAAATTATATTCTTTCAGTATGGAAACATAAGATTGTTTGAACTTTTAATTCAACTTTTAATATCTTTCTATGGAAAAAAAATATCTTTATGCTTTGTAATGACTTTTTACAAAATTAAATTTTATAAGTAGGGTCAACAAATGATTAGGGCATAATAAATGCATATTAATTAGTACAAGAATAATTTTCAACAAAATATTTTTCACAACGTCGATTATTTTCAGTAGTAACTGAAGTAACAGACTTCTTATTTCCTAATGTTTTTCTCATAACAAGATCGACAAAGGAAAAACGAGAATATTTTTTTATAGCATTGTTAATACAAATATATTATAACCGGATCAGTAATATTTAATTTAAAACAGTGCGTAGTGCAATAGAGGATTGGTTGCCACGGCTATTGCTGGATACAGAGTATAATGAAAAAATGCCAGCATAAGTACATTAACAGCAAGTAGGCAGTAAGGGACAATATTATACAGTTGGAATTGTTTTTCTATAAATGACTGAACAGTATCACAATTATATTTCAGCAAGAATAATTTCCTTGTTGCTTTGTTTAACTTTGACATCAATAGCGTGATATTTTTGTCGGGTTTTTATAACATTTAAGTCATTATATAAGCTGTTGAAATTTTCTGAAAATAAGTCCTTTAAACACCAACTGGTGATAATAATAATAATATACTATATTGCACACCACAAAGTTAAAAATACAGTCAGTTAAAAAAAACAGGTACAGACAGTTAAAAAAAAACAATATAAAAATAAAAACAGAAATTAAAACTACTTATAGATATACAATAAGGCAGTCTTATCGCTAGGTAGCGATCTCTTCCAGACAACCTTATTCTGCTAGGATCGGATCATGAGAGAGGTTGAAGGATAGTGCATAATAGAATAATATTAATATAAATACACGCATAATAAAATACTTAGTACTATATACATACATACATACATACATACATACATATACATACATACATTCATATACATACAATACATATACACACCAACATACATACGTTTATTTATAATAATTTACAACTAAAAAAAAAGACGTGTAATACAAATAATATAATGAGAAGTATAGGAAATACGTTCATAACATTATTCAAGAGACGACAAATCACTACATAGAAATATAACTTATATAAAATTATACATAAAACAAGATACATACACAAATGATAAAGTAAATGATATAATAACTATGCTGAACTTAGTGATAGATGTAGATAGTGGTCTTTAACCAACTTCTTGAAGGTGGTCAAAGACCGCTTGTACACTAAATAAATTTTTAAAGAAAGACATGGAGTGATTTTTTGGAGTGACATGATAATCGCAAACTAAGGTTATCAGAAGACCTTACTACTTTACTATAAATACCTAGGAATTTGAATTTGTTTAAAGGGGAGAAGATGGGAAAAATAACACAGTACAGAAGAGAAAAAATATGTAAATAAATTTTGGCGAAATCGAATAGGTAACCACTTGAGACAAGAACAAAATTCAGACACATTATCATATTTGCGTAAGCCAAATATGAATCGAATACTAAGATTTTGAAGTCTCTCAAGTTTTTTAGGTTGGTCTTCAGATAAACTAGGATAACTTGCGTCGGCATAATCAAGAAAGAAAAGCAATAGAGATTGTGAGAGCATAATTTTGGTAAAAATAGGTAGAAAATTTGGTAATCGACGCAATGAAGACATAGCAGCAAATGTCTTCTTACTAACTTCATTTAATTGGGTCGTCCAAGATAATGTTTTGTCTATATTTATTCCTAAATTTTTAACGTTATCGCTAAAGGGAATTGCAACTCCATCGAATAAAAGAGGAGGCAAATTTGCCCAGTCTACTTTAGCGATCATTCCTGGAGATACAACGATAATAGTTTTACATTTTGCGACATTGACTTTAATACCGTATGATGCACTTTGTATCGAGGTAAGGTCTGTATTAAGTGTAGTAATAGCACATGGTAAGTCTTTCAGGCCGGACTGTGAATATATTTGTAAATTGTTTGAATACATGTGATAAGGAGAAGAAATACTGTGAGTGATCGTATTAATGAAGATTGATAAGACCAGTGGTGACAACACGCCTCCGTGTGGAACACTGCCACTTGGAGCACACCAAGACGAGAAGGGTTCGTCAATACGAATGCGATGCCGGTGTCCAAACAAGTAACTACGAAACCAATCTATATCAGATGGAGATATGTTAAGAGAAACTAACAAACTGAGTAAGATATCATAATCTACGTTGTAAAAAGCATTGCTAAAATCGAGCAAGGTTAATACTGTCAGTTGTTTTTTATCCATTCCCATTCGAATGTCATCAGTAACTTTGATAAGAGCAGTTTTCGTACTGTGACCAGTGCGGAAACCGGATTGAAATGAATTTAAAAGATTGTTTTTATTTAAGAAGGAATTTAGTTGTTCATAAATTAGTTTTTCCAAGACTTTAGAGAGGAGAGGTAAAATAGAAATTGGTCGGTAGTCGGAAAATGAGATTTTTTGGGAAGGGGAATAACTTCAGCGTCCTTCCACACTGTAGCATTCATAGCATTACGTGATGGTGAGAAAGAAGCATTAAGGCTCTCGATATCTATGTTGTTGGTTTGTGTTGATTTTTTTGATGATTTGCCGACACCTAAAGATTGAAAAAAATTCCATATTCGTGCAGTGTCGCCGTTTTCGACGGATTGGTGGATATGGCGGCGTTGTGCATCCGTACACAATGTATTGCAGCGATTACGTTTTTTTATATATTTTTGATGTTTTGAGTCTGATTTATTGGCTTTGTACTTTGATTTGGCCTAACATTTCGTTAAAATCATTGTTTTTAAGTCATCCGTTAACCACGGCGCAGGAAGATGATTAATTTTGACAGGTTTGATTGGTGCATGAATATCATAAATCCGAGTTTAAAGAGAGTTGAATGTATTAACTTTCGAATCCATGTTTCCAATAGTCATAATACTAGCCCAATCGCTGTTCCGTGCATCATGACAAAGACGAGAAAGGTCTATTCCTCCAAAATTACGCCTCAGAAAGAGTTTGCTTTCAGGTTTAGGAGGTCGCAATTTATACGAAAGATAAATCAAGTCGTGATAAGAAAACCCATCCGCGGCACATTGGCCGTGTTGACTAATAAATTTAGGGGATGAAACAATTGCAAGATCGAGAATAGAAGTTATACAGTTAGGTAAGTTATGAATAGCAGACAAAGGTAAAATGTGAAGGTTACAGCTTTCCACAACATATCTATATATCAAATCAATGGTAAACAGATTAAAAGTTTGTCAAGGTAGATCATAGTTATTTGATACTTTTTATGATAATGTGACAACAATGCGTTATATAGCTCCAGAACTATCACCCGTCAGAAAAAAGATTTTTCCTTAATCACAAGCTTTACCTTTTCGGCACGACAGTGTGTATTTTACCTTTCTCAGGCTCATTAATAACATTGTATAATTAAAATAAAAAGATCTTGTTGTTAAAGTGACAAATCAAATGTTTAAAATATTTTTTGATGCAACTTTTCACTTACAGCAACAACAATAGAGTCTCACCGTCACTTTTTTCTAATTGAGATAAGTTTTTTATAATTTTCTATTGCAAGGTATACAGTATTCCTATACCACAGGAAAAAACTTTAACCATTTTTGCCTCCAAAATATGAGAACAAGACTTTGCCCACAGCGAAAGCCGATGATCTCGCATTACTTCTTAAAAGATACCAAAGTGCAAACTAGAGCTATTGTTATTTTATTAATTTTATTGCATTCAAAGAAAATTTATATAAATTATAATTATAAATTCAAATAAAAATATAATTTAAATCTTTAATACCTAGAAAAGAAAATGAGAGAACTCTTCTAGAGTAAGTTTGTTTCATAGTTTATATATACTGACTTCTAACAATAATAGATAGTAAAAATATAGTGCATCGAGAGTTTATAGATTTAAAATACATGAATAGGTCGGTCGCGGGGGACCTCTAAACAAAGGATGATATCAAATTGCAAGTAAGTTGCCTAGATAATTAACGAAATAACAATATCATATCGTATAGTGTAAGTTCTCATTAATTGATTCAGAAAACTTCGTAAAATAGCTAACATCGTCAACGTGTATGTACGTACCTTCCCCCGACCCAACGACTTCAATAAGTACATAATAATGTTATTATTACCTTTTAGAGGTCGTTTTGTATTATTCGTTTTTGATTTTACATCTAGTAGTATCTATCCATCAGTGTACCTTCAGGTCACTTCATCAAGTCTGACAGTAAGATGTTATCTTAATAAAACGAGCCTAAAATAGGTGCACCTAGTTCCATACCCTTAGAAGATCAAATAACAATTATCCATCAATGTATCTTTAGGTTACTTCATGGAATCAGTATATCTTTAGGTTACGTCACGATTAATTGAAGATAATAATATATTTAAACCTGTATCTGAAATTCAGTTATTAAATAATGCAAGTAAAAAATATTGCTAGTAAAAAATGCATATGCGAAAACAAAGGTATGTTATTTTCGTTCGATTACATAAAATATGAGCAAAAAACATTTTAACGATTGTCATTGGTTCAGATGATTTCCCTGGTGAGTAAAAAAATATATACATCAAATCATTGGGTTACATCCCAGATTGGACGTGCGAACTCAATAAAACTGCAATTAAAGTCACTGACAATGTATCGCAGTATTCGCATAATGGTTCAGGACCCAAAATATAGTGGGCTGTTAAAAATAATATAATTAAACTCTATCTTGTAGTGACAGCATGCTAAATTATATAAAATTTTTGCCATTACAAATAAATAAACATCCATTTACCTTAATATCGTAAATATCTTTTTGTTCTGATTTTGACTTAAATGACATGCAAATGACAAGTTCTAACGTAGAAGTAAATCGGTCGTAGTTTTTTTTTTAATACACATTCATCATTGGTAACTTGATAATCTTTGTTTGATAGTCATTGGTCTGTTAGTCTTTAATAACATTGTTAAAAGAATGTTGTTGAGTTAAATAATATTATATATTTATGGATCCATAAACACCATCAATTAATGTAATGTTCTAGGTTAAAGCCAAAACTTTTGCTCTTGGTAGATTTCTTTACTAAAAGGCGCCCATTTAATATTCTTGGTAAATCTTGAAACATCCTTGATTTACTTGTGATAAAGGCTTTGTACTTCACTTTGCTTATTATTTTTGTCAAAGAGCATTGTCTCTTGCGAGGTTTTTTATTAACATAGACATTTCGTAAATAATCTCGGCGTATCTTTTAATGTTAATGATATGTATTACTGTCATATATCTTAGATTGTAAGTACGTAAAATGGCAGACTAGAAAAAACATTGCAATAACGGTTTTTTGGATTTATAATAAGCTATTCGTTTTAATAAGATAATGTTGAAATTAATCTTTTAAATTTTATTGGTTTGTTGTTTATTGTTTCTTTCATATCAAAAAAGTTGGGATGGCAAGGCTATGTTTCATTTTAACTTCATGATCAATTGCGAGTAGTTAAATCAGTGATTTAGTAAATTTAATCAAATGTAGTTATTATTGAATTTTTATTAACTATTTGTTCAGATATGATGTTTAAACAAGGACAAGTCATCTTTTGCTTGAATTAACAAACAAGGGTCGGGACCATATTGCAGTTGGCACTATCTAAGCGCTGTATTTTCAATACACGTGTAGCAATTTGGTACTAGTGCCCTTTGGGAAATCACTAATAAACGCAGGAACACGTATTTCGTACATATAAAATACGACCCATTCCAGTGTACATAAATTGTATATTCTTTGACGTTATTCAGGATATTAAAAAAAATGGAAATACTTGTATACATAGAAAAATAAATGTTTGGTATTAATAAAAATATATACCTATAGATAATCTTTATTTCAACAATGTCTCGCTTATCAATAAAGTTTTAAAAAATGTAGGTAAGCATGTATAAATTATATGCAAATGCAATGCTCATTAAGTTTTAATTACTATGAATTAGGAGGAGATATCCTAAAATAAACCAATATATTGCTTTTAAAATAGAAAGATAAGTTGATATACAGTTTTATGGTTGTTGTAAACTCTTTTTTTATGGTTTTGTTGTCAATAAAGATTTAAAACAACTTAATTAAAAATACCTTTTTTGTTTTGTATTGAAATTATGAATTGAAGTCAATACAAATTAAACCAATTTACGAATACATTATTATATAAAACAAATAGGTATAACATGTAATGAACAATATTAAAATTTCACAGAAATATTCCACAATCCAATTGTCTTGTGAAAGAAAACACTGAGAAAGTTGAATATAGGCAAAACTATTACCATATCAAAAGAAACATTCTACGTCATTGCTTGGGTTTCAAATACTTCATGGTAAAACATT
Source organism: Napeogenes sylphis (assembly GCA_959347405.1). Lineage (NCBI taxonomy): Eukaryota > Metazoa > Arthropoda > Insecta > Lepidoptera > Nymphalidae > Napeogenes > Napeogenes sylphis. Next base: position 19,455,221 of record OY365778.1, on the reverse strand, counting down.
TTTTTTAAGGCCTTTATAAGGTTAACTAAATGTTACTGAGTTTCACTAGTATGTGCAAATGGAATCATTCTTTGTTGAATGCTATTAAATAGTCGTCTTTCTTTATCACAATTGATAGATTAATAATAATAGTAAAATACATCACAATTATTTAGTAAATCTAAAGGAACATAATTCGATATTTTTTCATTGTTTTAAATGTAAACATATATATATATATATATATATATATATATATATATATATATATATATATGTGCTCACCTTAACCCAAAATTTCTCGACATTTAGCTAAAGCAGTAATCTTATCTTCTATGAATTCAGTGCGCGTTTGGAATTAATTAGGCAAATGAAATTACGTAAATTATCACCCTGGGATTCTGTACAGGGTATTGTTGTTAAGATAATACCATCTGACTTATTGCGGAGTAAAGTTATGTTGTGGCTTTTATTTTGCAGTAAGTAAATATTCAAATTGGTAAATATTTTATTCTTCTTAATATGACTATATGACATTTATAACACTTTTTTCTGCTTCAATTATATATTTGCTGCTATATCTTTGTACTTAAATTGTGGTATTTTTTTTTAGTTATGGTCTCCTGATATACACTATCTATATACCCACGTCTGATTTATATACGTCAAAACCGTATTCTGTCAGCTCTAAGCTATTTAAATCTGATACGATTCAATACCTGTTCATACATTTATTTAAATTACTTATTGGCTTCGTAAGTATGGCACGCAAAGTATTTAAGTCTACATTTATGTCCTATCTTTAATAGTTTTTTTTTAATTTAACATGACCTAGATAGTGAAACAGAAAGACTGTTTTTAGTACCTAATAAATATGGTTATAAATTAAGTGGGGCTATGCGATGCTTATCATTAATGAGTCCTATAGAAAAGGAAACACTTTATTAGAAATTAAACGTAAACTAATTCTTACTTTACACAAATCTTTTTTTATTCTAGGTAAAATATGAAATGAATGAAAAAAAGATGTTAGTGATGAGATTGTAATACAATGTAAAAAAACTGCTCCAAAAGAAAACAATATTCTCATACAGAGGAAAGGTTTTTACTTTAAAACCTTAAGCTTCTTTAGCATATTCTTAATACTTATTTATAATATGATGTTAATATTAGGTAGGTATAATACGATTCAAAGTTTTATAAACATAAATCCAACTGACATCTCGGAAGCTACTATCAGATAACTTGTGATGATCGAACCAGCCGCGGTGGAACGTCAGTGTCATTCTGGGTCAGAACTTAAATTGTATAGAAGTTTTACAGGTTGACACAATAAATTATATATTAATTATACACTGAACAACAAGTACTTACAGTTAGGGATCGTTACTATTCAAACCAGAAACCCGACAATCTTCAATCTCTGATTTCCAATTTCAATCTCTAATTTCAATCTTTAATTTCAGAGGTTAGTTGGATATTAATTCTGTACACATTCACAATAATTTAGACAAAAAAAATGTTAGATTATTATTACAAATTAACAGTGTTAAAATCTTCAAAATATAACAGGTTGTACGTACAGGTATTTTGTAACAAACGATTATATTGTTTGTGCTACGATCCGATCACCATTCTCAAATGTGTCCTTAGCCAATCACTAGACACTGAATGACTCTTTACGAGCCTTGCTATGAGTCAGACCAATGTCAAGCGCGAGATTTAAATTACAATTTTGTTTACGAGTTTAAAAAATAGAATTAACAAATAGTGAATATGTTTCTAAAATAATGTTTTTATACTAAGTATGAAAAATAGTTACATTACTTTTAATACTAGGTACAAAGAGAGGAGAATATATTTAAATTAAGGGTCATTTAACGACACTCTTTTTAGTTTTAATAGTTGCCTAGCGCTTAGGTTTGGGTGTAATTCGATAAATATTTCCAAAGATCTATTATCTAAGATAATTAGTAACTCAATTGATATCATTGTAACAGTGGGGTGTGAACGCCGTGACGTATTGAGTCACGTGATCGGAATCGTTTGGAGGGGTACCTGAAACATTTTAAATATCCGAGAGCATCGAGACGGGAGGATTATTGATTAGTGTGAGCCTTACAGTCCGGACCCCCCAAACGAGACCGGTGGTTAACGCAACTTTGATAATTGTATACCTACTAAGTAATTTGTGATATCTGATTACCTACATTTAATACAAGTATTGTCATATTGTGTCTGTGTTTAATTGCCTGAGACCTACGCCTCGGATCCTGTACCAGAAGACGTCATCAATACCGAACAAGCCACGAATCCTCCGTTCTCCGACATATATTATACATTTTGTCATCTTTATCAAGTATGATATAATTAACACCCGGTTTCCGTACAGCGCATAGCACATCCTTTGCCTTGCTTAAGGTTACGGAAGATATCAGGTATGCTATGGATAACAAAAACCTCACTATCCTGGTCCTGTTAGATTTTAGTAATGCCTTTAATACTGTGAACTTTGATATTTTGCAAGCTATCATGCGAAGTCTTAACATATCTCCACCCGTAATTGCTTGGCTTCATACTTACCTGTTTGGACGTCGACAGATTACTTTTTTTTTTTTTTTTTTTTTATATAATCTAGGGCAATGCTTGACTACATTCCACCTGATGGTAAGTGGAATGCAGTCTAAGGTGGTAAGGCGCATTACCCTAGCAGCCTATTCACTCTTCTCTTGAATTTATCCACATTGTATTCTTTCGGAAATACCGACGCAGGCAAGCTATTCCAATCCTTTGCTGTACGCAGTAAAAAAGACGAAGCAAAGCGCTTCGTTCGGACAGGTGGAATGTCCACAACAAAAGGATGGATTCCTGCCGTGCGTCGGAAAGTCCGATGATGGAAGGGGGCCGGGGGAATTAGATCGTGTAATTCCTGCGCACACTCACCAAAATGTATCCTATAGAATACGGAGAGGCTAGCAATTCTACGCCTGTGTTCAAGGCTTAGGAGGTCGGCTTCGACCAACTCGGGATCTCCTATGAGCCTCATTGCTCGCCTCTCAATTGAGTCCAGAACCGCAAGATGAGACTTTGCGGCACCAGCAAATATGTGGCCACAGTACTCTACACACGACCGGATCTGTGCTTTGTATAAAACAAGAAGCTGTCCCGGTGTAAAGTACTGCCGAACCTTCGCAAGAACGGCAAGCTTTGCTGCTGCTGCTCTAGCTCTGACTCAATGAACCGACCAAAGTTGAGGTTCGAGGAAATCTCTAAGCCTAACAACTGAAGCCGGTCACTGTATTCCAAGGATACATTCTGGAAAGTAGGAGCCAAGGTGAAAGGGCTCCTTTTGGCGGTGAACAGACACGTCTGCGTTTTGGTGGCGTTGAATTTGACAAGATTGTCATTGCTCCATGCGGAGACTGCCTGAAGTTTGTCATTCAAACGCTGCACCATGGCTTCTCTTTCAGACTGTACTTGATCTCGACTAGCCCGAGTACTCGGCAGATATCTTTCTACAACTGTGCTGTCGTCTGCGTACCCATAGATACCGGGCTTCAACAGATCGTTAATGTGCAGCAGAAAAAGAGTTGCAGAAAGAACGGACCCCTGAGGCACTCCGGCATTTATTGTCAAGGATTCCGAGGAACACCCATCGACAACTACTCGGAGAGATCTCTGGCTCAGAAAGTCCGTTACCCAGCCAATCAGAACAGAAGATATACCGTACGCTGAAAGCTTGCTTATAAGGCTCGCATGCCAGACCCTGTCAAATGCCCTCGAGACGTCCAGAGAGACGGCGACCGCTTCTCCGTTCTTCTCGATGGCCTCGCCTAGAATGTGTGTAGCATACACTAGGAGGTCCCCAGTAGACCTATTACGGCGAAACCCGTACTGTCGGTCACTGAGGAGATCGTTACCTTCTAGGTATGCTAGAAGACGCGAGTTCAATACACGCTCCATAATCTTGCAGAGTATGGAGGTGATTGAAATCGGTCTGTAGTTGACAGGATCAGCACGGCTGCCTTTTTTGGGCACGGGTTGCACGTTGGCAAGCTTCCAGGATTCCGGCACTTTTCCAGTCTTGAAAGAGAGGCGATACAGACGTGTCAGTACAGGAGACAACTCAGCTGCACATGTCTTGAGCAGAATGGCTGGTATACCATCAGGACCACTGGCTTTATTCACATCTAAACGACACAATGTTCTCCATACCTCTTTGTTAGTGATGCGGATTTCAGGCATCGAAATACCGCAGTGAGGAAGATGTGCTGGAGAAGCATTGCCAGTATCTAGATGCGAATTATCAGCAAACAGAGAAGCAAATACATTCGCTTTCTCTGTTGCTGTGTGGGCCAGGGATCCATCCGGCTTCAGCAGAGCAGGCAGTGAGGGTTGGCAAAAATTCGACTCGATCTCTTTCGCAAGAGACCAGAAAGCTCGACTGCCAGTTGGTTTGACAGAGAGCTTTTCGCCATTCTTAGCGATTCGATCGAGACGAGCCTTCCGTAATGCCTTTTTGTAGGACTTGGCAGCTAGGTTAAAGGCTCTCTTCTTTGTACTTAGATACGGAGTTTTGCGGCTTCGAGCATCAGCCCAAATGAGATATGCCGAATGTTTTCGGTCTTGAGCATGACCACATTCGGCATTAAACCATGGGCGAGCTTTGCCACCGAAGGGAACTTCAGCAAAAGGAATAAAATACTCCATTGCCTGATGCACCACATCGGTTATAGCATCCGCGCAACTCGACGGATCCAAAGAAGAGAAGCAGACCTGCCGCCAAGGATCAGAAGCAAAGAAGTGCCGCATCTCATCCCAATCTGCTGACTTGTATTTCCATACTCGCCTAACACCATGTGGTTCGAGAGCTGGTGGGGAATATGTAAACACAGATTTCACCAGACAGTGATCGGAGGTTCCCAAAGGGGAGGTGACCTCAACACGATACCTGTCCGGATCAGTTGTCAGCAGAAGGTCCAGGCAATTGGCTGTATGGCCTACCACATCTGGTACCCTTGTCGCTTGCTTCACCAGCTGAAAGAGGTCCAAGGACAACGCAAAGTTCCGCGCTTCTCTTCCAGCATGGTCGGTTTTCTGGTACGGGAACAGCCAGTCTTGATGACAAGCATTAAAGTCCCCCAGAAAAACAAGCTGCGCTGAAGGGTACTGATGCAAAGCCATATCAGCAGCCTCACCGAGATACTCAAATAATGTAGTTGTCTCCTGGTCACCGCTGTGCGAACGGTAGACACAGGAATACAGGATTTTTTCGTTTCCTGTGTCTACTAAAACCCATATAGAAGAAAAAGTGGGGTCTTCAAGGTGACGGAGACGCTGGATACAGAGGTCGTTCCGCGCGTACACGCAGACTCCGGCACGTGAGCGAAAATTGTGCTCTAACGTGTATGCGGGATAATGCAGGTGCGCAGCGCTCAAAGGACATTGTATCTGCGTCTCCGTCAAAAAGAAGAGGTGCGGCTGCTCTGTCTCCAGGTGGTGATGGACAGCTAGGATATTAGAGTGCAAACCCCTGATATTAGTGAGGTGCACTTTAAATGAGGAGGAGTGCAACCGCTGTAAAAACATTTTCTTCTTTTTAACTTTACTCATAAAAAAAATAAAATAAAAGTGAATAGGGATGGGAAATGGCAGTTGAACGAGGCGGTACGTATCGAACCCGACGTCGAAATTGGTGATGTCTTGCCACTGGGAGGCTAGTCTGGAGACTGCGGGGACGCCCGAACCCCCCCAGGGATCGCCATCGGGCCTCCTCGTCTGGTCGCCAACCAGCACGATGGAGCCACCCTGGGATTTTTCGCAGCTGGCGGGGCAGCCTTTCGTGGGTGGCTAACCCACTAATTGGGCCCCCAACTATCTGCGGGCGGCCAGCGGAAAGCCGTTGCTTCGGATCCCGCTACCCTCCTCGACTAGACACCCGACAAAACAAACACCAACTCGACGTCAAACCGGTTCGCCAATGCACCGCAGCTGTTCAGACCCATTTCCCATTAAAGGCTTCATCGAGCAACGTGCCGGAACACGACTAGGTCGCTTTGCGGCACGACTTTGCCCGATGGGTGGTAACTTTGCCGGCGACCCGATGTTATGGTCTACCACCAAGATTACTATTACTTGTTCTGAAGATTCATCCTCTGAATAGGCAGAGTTTTCTACTGGCGTCCCTCAGGGCGGCGTATTATCTCCCCTACTTTTCTTCATTTTTATAAATGAACGCTACGCTGACGATCTGCAACTTTATAGGCATTCATCACCTAAACTTCTCAATAGTACTGTTAATCTTTTAAATGACGACTTAATATTACTACAAAATGGGCCCATTCTTCTGGAATTTTAGTGAATCCCAAAAAATCCCAGGCAATTATTATTGGTAGCAGACACTTTCGGAATAAGCTTATCATTAAACAACTCACTAATATAGAATACGACAATTCTATGATACACTTTTCCGATGATGTTAAATTTCTGGGATTGTCATTGGACAAATATTTATTAGGGTCGGCGCAGATTAAAAATGTTAGCAAGCGCATTCATTTTTCAGTCCACTTCCTTAAACGTCTGCAGAATTTCTTACCCTTGCGGACTAAAATCATGCTAGCGCAATCTCTTTTGTAACCCCTTCTCGACTACGCCGACGTTTGCTATCTGGATGCATTTGAGGAGCTACTTAATAAATTAGATCGCCTTCAAAACTTGTGTATCCTCTTTATTTTTGGACTAAGTAAGTTTGATCATATTACAAATTTCCGTCAGCAACTTAAGTGGCTCCCTATCCGTCTACGCCGGAATATGCATGTCCTCACCACGCTGTATAACCTCTTCTCTAATTTAGCCCCCTCTTATTTGTATGAACGTTTGCATCTTTCCTTACCCAGTAGCCGCCCTAAACGTTCATGTATCTTAACCAAAACTTTTGATATTCCGAAATATCAATTTAACTTTTATTTTAAATCCTTTCTGTTCCAGCAGCGAGGTTATGAAACTCTCTACCTAGCCAAATAACTTCTAGTCCTTCCGTCACAATATTTAAACGAAGGCTGAAGAGTTATTATTTGTCACAAACATAAGTATTTATTTTTATTATGTATGTATTTGTATTGGATGTCATTATATGTATGTATGTTTACGTATATATATATATATCGCGGGATATCGCGCCCTCCAGACGGAGCCAGATTGAACCTTCCCCGTGACATCCTACCACACCCTTGATCACCGAATACTAAATATCGTCATTCCGGTCGTTGGCAACCTCAGTTGGGCCTACCCTGGTCCGCCAGGGGTCCCACCCGGTGCTGTTTAAGACTGTGGTTGAGGCGCTCCGGTTCTATGAAGTGCCTCTTTATCTCCGGCGGCTGTTGAGGGCTTACCTGCAGGACAGAGAAGTCCTGTGGGAGTGCGGCAACCGGCGGGTCTATCGGCGTAGCGTTAGCTGCGGTTCGACAGGGCTCTATGCTCGGGCCCGTTTTGTGGAACCTCGGTTACGACTGGCTGCTCCGATGTCCTCTCCTCCCGCGAATCAGGTTTTACTATTATGCAGATGACACCCTCGTAACAGCGACGGGGGTAGCTTTGCGGAGGCGGCCAGGCTGGCAACAGTCGGTGCTACGCTGGTGGCGGACCGTATAGAGCTGTTTGGACTCAAGGTTTCGGTCTCGAGCATGGCTCTCTACGGCCCCCCCATATGATCGGGAGCCCTCACCCGTGACTCTAAGGTCCTCTTGCGGCAATCGCAGAGGACCATCGCGGTGAGGGTGATTAGGGGGTACCGTACGGTGTCGTTCATTTCGGCGACACTGTTAGCAAGTGACCCCCCTTGGTAGCTCCAGGCAGAGGTCCACGCGGCAGTGTATTGGCACCGGGCCGACGCTCGTGCCAGGGGCGAAGCGCCTGAGGCGGCTAGGATCAGGGCAGGGGCACTAAATATCCTGCTCCAGCGGTGGAAACGAGTATTGGAGTCCCCGGCCGCCGGTTTCTTCACTGTTGGAGTGCTGCTTCCGCACCTCAAGCAGTGGGTGGACCGGCGGTACGGGACTCTGACGTTCCGCCTTGTGCAAATTCTCTCGAGGCACGGATGCTTCGGGGGGTATCTGCACAAGGAGCGAGGAGAGAGGCGACCCCCCGCTGTCACCACTGTGACGGACTAGGCTCGTCACACCCTGGAGGAGTGTGCGGCGTGGGACCGCCAGCGAGAAGAGCTGGCGGTCGTGATCGGCAGCAGTGTCTCGCTGTCGAGCGTCATTTCAAAGATGCTCGACAGCGAGGACGTTCGGGTCGCCATGGCCTTCCACGGCGAACAAGTCATTACCACAAAGGAGGCCGCGGAGCGGGTCAGGGAGCTAGCCTCTACCGCTGACCCGCTTCGTAGGGGTAGGATGGGAAGAAGGAGGCGGGAGTATGCCCGCCCCTTCCTTCTCCAGCCGTAGTGCTTGGGCGGGAGAAGGGGGTGACCTCTCTCGCCTACCATAGGCCTACGTTGTGAGGGTGTCCTAAGTTGATCGAAGCCCCTCATTTGGGGGTTCCGCCGGGGCGACACGGTGAGTGCGACAGCGATTCCGTGCCGTCCCACTAAGGCGATAAGGTCAACCGTTGGTTTTTTAGTGGATAGCCTTAAAAATGGCAGCGTCTTCTGTGCTGCCGGGTAGTCCCACATACCCCCTCGGCCATCACCTTCCTGGCCGCTGGGATGATGCGTAACGCATTTTTCAACGATATAAAAATAAAAAAAGGGGGTCCCACCCGCCTGGGTGGACCGCCCGTTTTGACGATATGTCAAATCAATCATATACTCGTTTTGTAGATAAAAATCAAAAACATTATTAGAGTAAGTACTGAGCAGTGTTGTACCCAGTCTAAATCGATTTATTTAAGAGTATAAAAACGGGTAAAAGGTCTTGATGTTACTATATAAGTTTTAATCCTGCATGATATAATTGACAGCCCACCCTGAAAATACACTCTTCCTATATATATATATATATATTTTTTTTATTGTTATAATAAGCTGAAAGATTTTGTTACGCATTTAACCAAGACTTTTTATGTACGTCTGCGTTTATGTCTTCTTATATACATTGCATCGTTTTATTATTCATTATTTATTATATTTTTTTTTCGTGTGTGCAATCCTATGTATACAAACATTGTACAGTATCAGCTCATATGTCAACTCTAGGCATAACAACGCCTTTACTTTTTATCTACTTTTTACTACCTTGACAACAACATATTTGGATTGAAGTCAGTTTTTTTTGTTTTTGGTCTTCTCTTTTTTTCTTGTTAATTGTGTAACTATTATTCTTAATTGTTTCTATTAATCCTAATCTTCTTAATTCGTCCTAATGTTTCTACGAATACAAATGTTATAAGCTGGTTTAATATCAAATAAAAAAATAATGACTGGGTTAAATTTAAGTTTTTGAAGTCACCATCTGAAAATGATTTTAGGTCCAGTAGAAATTCCTCTTGTTGTTTGTTGAGAAAAATATAACAGTAAAACAGATAGGCTGTTGGCTCACACTTATTTAAAAAATGGCCCAACGCAAAAAAAAATATGATTTGGCCTCTACAGCATGTTATAAAGAATTTCAAATGGTAACTATAATAAATATTAGAAGTTAAATGAAATAAAACTGTTGAACAAGAGATTAAAGATCATCTTTGTACTACATTAATTTCTGAATAGTTCTGCACTTCAAACATAATGCAAAAGAGACTGCAGAGGTGACGGATTTAAACTAAACTTCTGCAAAATCTTGCCTGACACTGATCTCCAAAATTCTTTATTGGTCCTCATAGTCGTCTAAAACATCTATGTGTCCATATATTAGCCATAACAATTACCACTGGAAAAAGATAAAGAAGAACTATGAAAATATTTTCTCTATACAATTGTATAAGGCAAAAATATATAAAAAAGGCATGATAGAATGAAGGGAGTCTACCTAACTACCTAACTTTTTGTACAGCCTCTTCTTTTAACCCCCGACTAAAAAGAGCGGTGTTATAAGTTTGACCTATCGATCTGTGTATCTGTGTATCTGTCTGTGGTAAATTTGCGTCCAAACGCAGGGACTGATTTGAATGCGGTTTTTTTAATCGAAAGCTATGCTCTTCGAGATGGTTTTATCCATGTTTGGTCGAAATAGAAATAGTCGTCTCCAAGATATTGACGTTTTATTCGTGCGGGGGAGATGTTCTTATGCAATAATTACCTGTTCCAAGCGCTATATAGGAAAAAAAGCCTTTTTATGAATGCCAAAAGGATTTTACACTTACTTACTGAGGCAAAGAACTTTATTAGGGATAGCTGTTGCCCGTGACTGTGTCCACGTAGACTGCAAAAATATATTTATATTGCTTATGATCGTAGTATCTTAAGAATCACGGGCAACAGCTAGGCAACATCTAGTGATAATATAAATCCCTTCATCCTGTTATTAGTGATTGTAAATCATTTTAACTCTAAATGTTTATATTTATTACTTTTCGTATATACGAAACCTACCTATCTACCTACCCATATGAAAAAGTCTTGAATCATGTTATTTAATACATTTATTATTTATTACATTGTCGAAACTTTCACGGCGATCCTTATTTTATTAAATATTATATATATATATATATATATATATATATATATATATATATATATATATATATATATATATATATATATATATATATATATATATATATATATATATATATATATATATTGCGAGAAATGTATATATTTATACATTTCTCGTATTAAATATAACCTTTGTACATCATAATGTAGGATTCTGATGCTTCTGACGCTAAAAGATTTTTTTAGAACGGTCCCGTAGTTTCGGAGCCTATGCGATTCAAACAAACAAATCTTTCCTCTTTATAATTTTAGGATAGATTAATAGAAATACTTTAACAATTGAATTTTTTGTGTTTTTAGGATAATTTAGCACAATTCAGAAACCAGTAACATAACTTTAAAAAGCAGAAACAAATAAAATTAAAAATTAAAAAAACCCCCGATACAAAAAGACCTCTAAAAAGAATAAAAATAATATTACTATGTACTTTTTGAATTCGTTGCGTCGGGGGACCATTTTATAAAGGAAGAAATTAAAATGCAAGTACGTTAACAATGCAAGTAAAGAAATTACGATATCGAATCGTATAATCTAAGTCCTCAATGATTAACTTCGTAATATATACACTATCAACGTACGTACAACGGTTCCCCGACGCAACGACTTCAATAAGTACACAATAATATTATTTTTATTCTTTTTAAAGATCTTTTTGTATCGGTGGTTTTTTAAATTTTTAATTTATACAAAACAATATATTATCGAAACAATTAAAATAAAATGTTAAAATGCGACCACATCGCTAATAAGCTGTCACTTCCAGGTAACCCTCACATTAAAGAATAATACCTTAAGAACGGCGGAAGAGGTGTACAACTGATATTTATTCTTGGTATACTTATTCTATAGTCAGGGGGTATTCTTATCAGATACCTATCCGGCAACTGAGACAAGGATACACGGGTACGCAACCCCGACTACCCCAGCTACTACTGCCTGTCCCCATTTCCTTCTAAAGCAGTAGTATCCCCCCCCTAAACAAATCCAATGCACTCTCGCAACACTTTATTTCTAAATCTTCGAATCCTAACCCTATCCATTATTTCCATCTACATCCGGTAAGAGATGTCGGGCAGCAGCGCTCTCTTACCACCTCACTTCGCTCGCCCACCCTCTTGCCAGGCGTGGCGAGTATGGCAAACCCACCAAAAAATGAACGGCACTAATAAATGGCCCCTAGTCCCCGGCAGCCCTGCTAGTCCAGGCAACGGTAGCGGCCTTGGTAACGGCAGGGCAGGGGGTGCTAAGAATCCCCGGCAGAGATCTGGCTACCATCACCGACGACTGGACCTGGCAACGTATAACACACGGACGCTGCGAACTGACGAGAAAATAATAGAGCTGGAAGAAGCTACACGCAGGTTACGCTGGGACATTATAGGGCTGTCTGAAGTCCGAAGACAGGGACAGGACTCGATAGTTCTCAACTCAGGTAACCTGCTGTACTACCGGGGGGATGATCAGCTATCTCAAGGTGGTGTCGGGTTTATCGTTCGTAAGTCCCTCATTAATAACATCATCAAAATCGACAGTGTATCGACCAGGGTAGCGTACCTGATACTCAGAATATCGACACGGTATTCATTGAAGGTTATCCAGGTATACGCACCGACATCAGCACACCCAGATGAGATAGTGGAGGAGATGTATGAAGATATCTCAAAAGCCATACACTCCTCTAAAACGCACTTCAATGTCATAATGGGGGACTTCAATGCGAAACTGGGTATACGGAGTGACAATGAGCTGAGAGTGGGGCATTTTGGAGTTGGGCAACGTAACTCCAGAGGGCAGAAGCTGGCCGACTTCATGGAGAAGGAAGGCCTCTTTATGATGAATTCCTTCTTCAAGAAGCGGCCCCATAGGAAGTGGACCTGGATGAGTCCAGATGGTCGTATAAAAAACGAGATCGACTTCATTTTGTCGACCAAAAAGCAGGTGTTCAATGATGTCTCCGTGATCCACATGGTCAAAACCGGTAGTGATCACCGGATGGTAAGAGGCACATTGAACCTTAACATCAAGCTTGAAAGACTTCGACTGATGAGGTCCACGCCCAGACCTACGACTAGAAACATCCAAAACCAAGAAAACTTTCAGCCGCAACTCGAAAATCACTTTAAATTACTACAGAAAGACGCAACAATCGATGATACCAACGCTATGTTCGTGAAAACTGTCCATACGATAGGCTCCAAAATCTTTAAAACAAACCGTACATATAAAACTAAACGGCTGTCCGATAAAACCCTAAGTCTCATAGAAAAGAGGCGAGACTTAAGGTTGCAGTCTTCGGATGATGCATTGGCATATCGACTGCTTAATAGAGAGATCTCAAAATCACTCGCACGCGACAAACGTCTCTTTAATACCTTGCATATTAAGGAGACCATCGAGCAAAACCGAGGTCCTAAAGTGTTCTCGAGAGATCTTTCCATAGGGCAAAGTCGACTGTCGAGGCTGAAGACCGAGGACGGCATCATAGTTTCGTCCAAACCCGAAATTTTAGGAGAAATCGAGAGATTTTATGGGCAATTATACTCGTCGACATCGAACTCAGTTGGCAGCCCAGCTAAAGACCCAAGAGCTGGACTGACTCGATACCATACCGAGGACATCCCGGACGTCAACTTGTACGAGATTAGTATGGCTCTCAAACAGCTTAAAAACAATAAGGCACCGGATGATGATAGAGTTACGGCAGAGCTACTGAAAGCAGGTGGAAAACCGGTGTTGAAAGTCCTCCAGAAGCTTTTTGATTCTATCATACTTGAAGGTACAACTCCACAGGCGTGGCACAGAGGCGTGGTGGTTCTGTTTTTTAAGAAAGGTGATAACACACTTCTTGAGAATTATAGACGCATCACGCTTCTGAGTCATGTCTATAAGCTGTTTTCGAGAGTCATCACGAACCGTCTCGACCGCAAGTTCGACGATTTCCAGCCTCCCGAACAAGCTGGTTTCCGAAAAGGCTATAGTACCATAGACCACATTCATACGCTGCGGCAGGTTATACAGAAAACCGAAGAGTATAACCAGCCGCTATGCTTAGCGTTTGTGGACTACGAAAAAGCCTTCGATTCGGTCGAAACATGGGCAGTGCTACAAGCTCTTCAGAGATGCCAAATCGACCATCGGTATGTCGAAGTGATAAGGTGTTTGTATGAAAACGCCACTATGTCAGTCTGTTTCCAAGATCAGAAGTCGAAACCGATCCAACTGCAGAGAGGTGTGAGACAGGGAGATGTTATATCTCCGAAACTGTTCACAGCTGCGTTGGAAGATGTCTTCAAGCTTCAAGATTGGGACAGTTTTGGCATTAATATAAATGGCGAGTACATCACCCATCTTCGGTTTGCTGATGACATCGTGGTCATGGCAGAATCACTGGAGGAACTTGGCACAATGCTCGTTACCCTCAGTAGAGCTTCCCAAAGAGTGGGCCTTAAAATGAACATGGATAAGACGAAAATTATGTCGAACAGACACGTCGTGCCCACTCCGATATCAATTGGGAACTCTACACTCGAAGTTGTTGACGAATATATATACCTGGGACAAACTGTCCGACTAGGTAGGTACAACTTCGAAAAAGAGGCTAGTCGCCGAATCCAACTCGGCTGGGCAGCGTTTGGGAAACTGCGCACTGTTTTCTCGTCCTCAATACCCCAGTGCTTGAAGACGAAAGTCTTCAACCAGTGTTTGTTGCCAGTGATGACATACGGCACTGAGACTTGGCCGCTAACTATGGGCCTTGTAAGAAAACTCACTGTCGCTCAGCGGGCGATGGAGAGGGCTATGCTCGGGATTACCCTACGTGACCGAATCAGAAATGAGGAGATCCGTAGGAGAACTAAAGTGGTCGACATAGCTTATCGAATTGCAAAGCTAAAGTGGCAGTGGGCAGGACACATCGCTCGAAGAACCGATGTTCGATGGGGAAAAACGGTCCTAGAGTGGCGGCCACGTACCGGAAAGCGCAGCGTGGGACGGCCCCCTACTAGATGGTCAGACGACCTAGTGAAGGTTGCGGAAAACCGTTAGCTAAAGGCGGCTAAAAATCGCACGCTGTGGAAGAAGTTAGGTGAGGCTTTTGTCCAGCAGTGGACGTCAATAGGCTGACATGATGATGATGATGATACTTATTCTGATTCTTGGTGGTAGACCATAACATCGGGTCGCCGGCAAAGTTACCACCCATCGGGCAAAGTCGTGCCGCAAAGCGACCTAGTCGTGTTCCGGCACGTTGCTCGATGAAGCCGTTTATGGGAAATGGGTCTGAACAGCTGCGGTACGTTGGCGAACCGGTTGACGTCGAATTGGTGTTTGTTTTGTCGGGTGTCTAGTCGAGGAGGGTAGCGGGATCCGAAGCGACGGCTTTCCACTGGCCACCCGCAGATAGTTGGGGGCCCAATTAGTGGATTAGTCACCCACGAAAGGCTGCCCCGCCAGCTGCGAAAAATCCCAGGGTGGCTCCATCGTGCTGGTTGGCGACCAGACGAGGAGGCCCGATGGCGATCCCTGGGAGGTTCGGGCGTCCCCGCAGTCTCCAGGCTAGCCTCCCAGTGCCATAACTTAACCAACTTCGACGTCGGGTTCGATACGTACCGCCTCGTTCAACTGCCATTTCCCATCCCTATTCACTTTTATTTATTTTTTATTATGAAAAAGTTAAAAAAAAGGAACAAGTTGACACATCGGTTGCACTCCTCCTCATATAAAGTGCACCTTACTAATATAAGGGGTTTGCACTCAAATCTTTTAGCTGTCCACCACCACCTGGAGACAGAGCACCCGCACTTGCTCTTTTTGACGGAGACGCAGATTCAATGTACTTTGAACGCTACATACTTGGATTATCCCGGTTACTCGTTAGAGCACAACTTTCGCTCACGGGCCGGAGTCAGTGTGTACGCGCGGAACGACCTCTGTATTCAGCCCCTCCGTCAACTTGAAGACCCCACTTTTTCTTCCCTATGGGTTTTAGTGGACACAGGAAACGAAAAAAATCTGTATTCCTGTGTCTACCGTTCGCACAGCGGTGACCAGGAAACAACTCGTTTATTTGAGTATCTCAGTGAGGCTGCAGATATGGCTCTGTATCAGTACCCTTCGGCGCAGCTCGTCTTTCTGCGGGACTTTAATGCCTGTCATCAGGACTGGCTGTTCCCGTACCAGAAGACCGATTATGCTGGAAGAGAAGCGTAGAACTTTGCTTTGTCCTTGGACCTCTTTCAGCTGGTGAAGCAAGCGACAAGGGTACCAGATGTGGTAGGCCATACAGCCAATTGCCTAGACCTTCTGCTGACAACTGATCCGGACAGGTATCGTGTAGAAGTCACATCCCCCTTGGGAACCTCCGATCACTGTCTGGTGAAATCTGTGTTAACATACTCCCCACCAGCTTTCGAACCTCATGGTGTTAGGCGAGTATGGAAATACAAGTCAGCAGATTGGGATGAGATGCGACACTTTTTTGCGTCTTATCCTTGGCGGCAGGTCTGCTTCTCTTCTTTGGATCCGTCGAGTTCCGCGGCTGCTATAACCGATGTGGTGCATCAGGCAATGGAGTATTTTATTCCTTTTGCTGAAGTACCCTTCGGTGGCAAAGCTCGCCCATGGTTTAATGCCGAATGTGGTCATGCTCAAGACCGAAAACATTCGGCATATCTTAATTGGGCTGATGCTCAAACCCGCAAAACTCCGGATGTAAGTACAAAGAAGAGAGCCTTTAACCAAGCTGCCAAGTCCTACAAAGAGGCATTGCGGAAGGCTCGTCTCGATCGAATCGCTAGGAATGGCGAAAAGCTCTCTGTCAGACCAACTGGCAGTCGAGCTTTCTGGTCCCTTGCGAAAGCGATCGAGTCGAATTTCTGCCAACCCTCACTGCCTGCTCTGCTGAAGCCGAATGGATCCCTGGCCCACACAGCAACAGAGAAAGCAAATGTATTTGCTTCTCTGTTTGCTGATAATTCGCATCTAGACACTGGCAATCCTTCTCCAGCACATCTTCCTCACTGTGGTATTTCGATGCCTGAAATCCGCATCACTAACAAAGAGGTATGGAGAACATTGTGTCGTTTAGATGTGAATAAAGCCAGTGGTCCTGATGGTATACTAGCCATTCTGCTCAAGACATGCGCAGCTGAGTTGTCTCCTGTACTGACACGTCTGTATCGTCTCTCTTTCATGACTGGAATAGTGCCGAAATCCTGAAAGCTTGCTAATGTGCAACCCGTGCCCAAAAAAGGCAGCCGTGCCGAACCTGTCAATTACAGACCGATTTCAATCACCTCCATACTCTGCAAGATTATGGAGCGTGTATTGAACTCGCGCCTACTAGCATACCTAGAAGGTAACGATCTCCTCAGTGACCGACAGTACGGGTTTCGCCGTAATAGGTCTACTGGGGACCTTCTAGTGTATGCTACACACATTTTAGGCGAGGCCATCGAGAAGAACGGAGAAGCGGTCGCCGTCCCTCTGGACGTCTCGAGGGCATTTGACAGGGTCTGGCATGCGAGCCTTATAAGCAAGCTTTCAGCGTACGGTATATGTCCTGGTCTGATCGGCTGGGTAACGGACTTTTTGAGCCAGAGATCTCTCCGAGTAGTTGTTGACGGGTGTTCCTCGGAACTCCTGACAATAAATGCCGAAGTGCCTCAGGGGTCCGTTCTTTCTGCAACTCTTTTTCTGCGGCATATTAATGATGTGTTGAAGCCCGGTATCTATGGGTATGCAGACGACAGCACAGTTGTAGAAAGATATCTGCCGAGTAGTTGGGCTCGTCGAGATCAAGTACAGTCTGAAAGAGAAGCCATGGTGCAACGTTTGAATGACAAACTTCAGGCAGTCTCCGCATGGAGCAATGCCAATCTTGTCAAGTTCAACGCCACCAAAACGCAGACGTGTCTGTTCACCGCCAAAAAGAGCCCTTTCACCTTGGCTCCTACTTTCCAGAATGTATCCTTGGAATACAGTGACCGGCTTCAGCTGTTAGGCTTAGAGATTTCCTCGAACCTCAACTTTGCTCGGTTCATTGAGTCCAGAGCAAGAGCAGCAGCAGCAAAGCTTGCCGTTCTTGCGAAGGTTCAGCAGTACTTTACACCGGGACAGCTTCTTGTTCTATACAAAGCACAGATCCGGTCGTGTGTAAAGTACTGTGGTCACATATTTGCTGGTGCTGCAAAGTCTCATCTTGCGGTTCTGGACTCAATTGAGAGGCGAGCAAAGAGGCTTATAGGCGATCCCGAATTGGTTGAAGCTGACCTCCAAAGCCTTGAACACAGGCGTAAAATTGCTAGCCTCTCAGTATTCTATAGGATATATTTTGGTGAGTGTACGCAGGAATTACACGACTTAATTCCCCCGTCCCCCTTCCATCACCGGACTTCCCGACGCTCGGCAGGTATCCATCCTTTTGTTGTGGATATTCCACCTGTCCGAACGAAGCGCTTTGCTTCCTCATTTTAGTGCGTACAGCGAAGGACTGGAACAATTTGCCTGCGTCGGTATTTCCGGCCAAATATAATGTGGGTGTCTTCAAGAGAAGAGTGAATAGGTTGCTAGGGCAATGCGCCTTACCATCTAAGACTACATTCCACTTACCATCAGGTGGAATATAGTCAAGCATTGCCCTAGACCATATAAAAAAATAATAATAAATAAATTAAATGACATATAGGTACACATACTTAGAACATACATATACGATACTTTTACAATAATATACTTCTAGAATCTAGATAAAGGTCAATACTTGCGTCGTCACGATAAGGTATTAGAAATTATACGGGAAGCGGTTAGTCTTTCAGTAGCAAGAGCACGGAAGGGTATAACAACCACCAAACGATCTATAGAATTCGTAAAAGAAGGTTCTTCCAAAAAATCAAAACCGAAGCCTTATTAAATTTTGGGAACGGCTCCTGATTGGATTCTCATGATGGACGCGTATGAAAAACATTACAAACTCCTTGGAGATGTTGGTGTTTCGTCATCCAGACCGAACTTATTTCTGTATTCTAAACATCTGAGGCGCCTGATACTTGTGGAGCTTACTGCTCCATGGGAACGAAACATCCCCAGGGAACACATATTCAAGCCTAATAAGTGTTACGAACTGACCAACAAACTGTCCAGGGATAAATCTATAGTTAGTTTGTACGCGGTAGAAATGGGAGCGAGAGGTATAACAACAAAATCTCTCTATAACCTACTTAAATACCTTGGCCTTTCTAGAACTAGCACCGGTTCATTTCTAAAACGTATTTCAAAGGCGGCATTAGTAGGTTCTTTTCAAATTTGGTTAGGTAGGGAAAGAAGTGTGGAGGGTGAGTGTGAGCGTTTTTAATTAAGGGCCCAATGATCTTGTATAGTGATTGCCTGGCCTGTGCACCAAGGACATACTCTTTTCATGGGTTTTTCATTAACATAGTACGTTTTCGTTATATCATTATTTATATATATTCATATTTTATATATAAAGATATGCAGCGTCGTATGTTAAAGAATGTTATGACTGTATTTAGATTAGTTAAACAGACTAGGTCATTCTAAATATTTGTATTAACCCCCGACTAAAAAGAGGGGTGTTATAAGTTTGACCTGTCGATCTGTGTATTTGTATATCTGTGTATCTGTGTATCTGTGTGTCTGTGTGTCTGTCTGTTTCAAATTTGCGGCCAAACGCGTGGCCGAATTTAAATGCGGTTTTTTAATCGAAAGCTATGCTCTTCGAGATGGTTTTATCCATGTTTGGTCGAAATAGAAATAGTCGTCTCCAAGATATTGACGTTTTATTCGTGCGGGGGAGATGTTCTTATGCAATAATTAGCTGTTCCAAGCGCTATATAGGAAAAAAAGCCTTTTTATGAATGCCAAAAGGATTTTACACTTACTTACTGAGGCAAAGTACTTTATTAGGGATAGCTGTTGCCCGTGACTGTGTCCACGTAGACTGCAAAAATATATTTATATTGCTTATGATCGTAGTATCTTAAGAATCACGGGCAACAGCTAGTTATAATATAAATCCCTTCGTCATAGTGTTATTAGTGATTGTAAATAATTTTAACTCTAAATGTTCATATTTATTAATATTCGTATATATGAAACCTGCCTATCTACCTACCCATATGAAAAAGTCTTGAATCATGTTACTTAATACATTTATAATTTATTACATTATTATTATATTATTGTCGAAACTTACACGCGGATCCTTATTTTAGTAAATATAATATATATATTTCTCGTATTAAATATGACCTTTGTTCATCAGAGAGATATGGGATAATGATCATGATGATAATAAAATATAGCCAATGTTCATCAGGGATAATGTAGAATTCTAATGCTAAAAGAATTTCTAAACCGGTCATGTAGTTTCGGAGCCTATTGAATTCAAACAAACAATCAAATCTTTCCTCTTTATAATATTAGGATAGATTATTAGAAATGCTTAAATAATTGAAAATTTTCTGTGTCTTATGGTTCATTTAGTATAGTCCTCTATAATTAACTTATTTACTTAACGTAAAATAGACATCATCGTCAACGTACGTACAACGGTCCCCCTAAGCAACGACTTCAATAAGTACATAATAATATTATTTTTATTCTTTTTAGAGGTCTTTTTGTACGGGGATTTTTTAAAATATTTAATTTAATTTTTACTGCATATAATCTTTTTATTTTAATTGGAATAAAGCTTTGTTTTTCGGGTACTATTTTTGACAGCTTGAGTAACAATTTTGATATGTGAAGTGAAAGGCAATCAATTATAGGATGATTTATGCTGGATGAAGCCGGCTTTGGACCATGGCACGTACGAGGATCAGAGGAGGCACGGATTAAAAATTATACGATCAATTTATATGAAGTATTAATTATGATAACATGTACTACTTCAATAAAAATAAAATATATAACTTATTATAATATTCTGTATATAATGATATAATTGCATACTTTTAATTATCAGCAATACTTATTTATCGTTGTCACAGATATATAAGTTATAGTTGACAATCGTTCATCTGCACTATACAATGGGCTTTGTTGAGTCGAGCGTACCGCGGCTTTTTTAATTAGCTACGTGACAAGGCACTTTACTTCTTTTATAAATATGTCAACTGTTTGTTTGTATTGCATATAACAGAAATTATATCTTTAATAACCATTGTTTGGCTTATTTTATTTTGGAGTCCTATCTACAAAATTAAATAAATGTCCAAGGGTTTTTGAACCTTTAAAAGGTACATAGTTTGGGTTTTCGGTAGCATATGTTAAAAAATAAAATAAACATTATTTGCTAATAATTTAGTCATTATGTAGGTAAGCAATAATTTGGACGTTTTATGTACTTTAATTATATTTTTTTCAACAAAACTTGAATTATTATTCACATCACTCTTTAGGATTACAATTTTCAACTTTAATTGAAAATTCACCTTTGACATACGATTTCAATTTTGACCCAATTTCCATAAACCGAGTCCTTTAACACTCATTCAAAATTCAGACCGGACGAATTTTCCGGATTTGTCAAACCACAAAATTTTACCTTTCGAAAGCTGTTTCATAATTTATCGTAATACACGATTTATACTTCATTTCGATACGAATTGAAAGCTTGGAAATTATTAAAAATTCCTAATATTTAATGTTTTTAATCTCACCGTAAAGAATAAAAGATATTATGTATATAAATAAATAGATACACACCTACTCATACATTATCCAACTTAGACGACTCATAACATAACACCTATTTGATCTGAATATTACAAAAAAAAATTAGTTGGTATAATAAGAAAAAAGACTTCGTTTTGAATACATAATAAGCAATCTTCATTCTCGCGTATTTTGCCTGCATTGCATTAAGCGTATGATCTTATTAAGCATAACATTGAGAGTGCCGTAGATATTTCGTATGAGAATATTTATAAAAATAACTTCTCAACAGAAGACAACTACAACAACTACTTTCATAACAATATAAAAAAAAATCAGTGTTGATTTATTAATAATAATTTTATTTTATTTCATTCGGTTTATACCTTATTTAGCTTTATCTTTAAAAGATTCGTTTTTCATGTGTATTTGAGCGTTAAAATATTTACCAATATCTCAATTCTATTCTATATTATATATAACTATATAATTTAGATAAGTTTGGAATACTTTGTTATATATAGAGTAGGTCTGACCATCGCATTGGTCTAATGGTTAGTGTCCCTAACTAATAAACCGTAGGATGTGTGACCGGTTCCTTCACGAGCCGGTTGTTTGTGTAATCGTGGAGAAAACATGGTTTATTTCTGTGTGTCTCCTGTCTGAAAGGTCATTGTGAACTGTGAGGCGGCAAAGGTTTATTTAATAGTACACGGTATTTATTATCACAAACATAAGGAGCTCATATGGACATATAATTATGACTAGGTACCATCTATAAAAATAAACCTAAACCATAAACAAATATAGAATTGATATTTGATCAACACGAGCAGCTTTAGACTTGACGTTTAATATCTGAGGTATCACTTTGTTAACAGTATACTAATTCCTTGAAGTATTTATCATTCTATACGTAATCATATTTAAAGGCACTTTAATGTATATAATAACTTAATGAAGCCTGAAAACAGTGAAATGATTTAGAATATAAAATAATCAGGTTGAATTAACTAAGAGGTAAAGTTTATCATCTGGCGCAGCTGCCATCAAGTTATATTGGCATAATTTGTGAAATATCCCCAGTTATATAATTAAATTGTGCAAACTTATAGCTTATAACTGTTTATGGACCATCACGAGTAGGGTCCAGGATCATTATAATTTAGTTAAATGTCATTTTAGGCACAAATTTTAATAATTTTATACTTTAAGCTGTTGCTGTTATAGAAAATATGACACAAATTGTATACTTAAAATATTTCAAGTGCTAATAATGTAACTTCGTAGTATATTTTTATATGGATGGTATATAAAATTGCTTGAATAGCTCGCCTGCTTAGTTCTAATATTAATATGCGAGGAGAAAACTTAACTTGCTCGCACTGAAAAGTGTTTTCCTTGGTTTAATTATAGTTTGAGTAAGAGGAGAAATTGTTGCTTAGTAGAGCAAAATGATATGGATAAGCTTAATATATAATTTATATAAGCATATATATATTAAATCAAACATAAAATATGAGAGCAGTATTACTACTAGTACGCTAAGTATTTGCAAATAAAATTTATATTCTTTAAGATCTGCAATAGTGAGTTAACGAAAATAGATTGTCCGAACAATCAATTTGTTTTGCCTATTTTCACATTTTATTCCTGATATTGCAGTTTTTGCTTCAAATAAAACATCCAAATTTTTCGGCACATGAAGAATAATTATTCTGACCTGACCTCTATAACCCTAACATTAATTTAAATGTTTTTCATTTTCTGGACAAATTACGGTTAGTTATGGTTTAATTAAATCAAATTAAGGTTTTATTTCACGGGTTAAAGTTATAAATATCATGAAATACATTTTACTTATCCCTCGGGTATCGTTACCTTTAATATATCACTGTCATGACGGGGTGACATTATAACTGTCGTTAGAAATTACACTATTTTGACCATCTCATCTAGATTTTGTTACATGACGTAGTACCCAGAAGATGAAAGTCACGATTTCTATAAGATTTAATTTATGATATCCATTGTATGAGATACAATGCCTACGGCAGTGAATAGTTTATTGTACTAGCTTGCGCTTGAGGCTTCGTTTACTTGATACCGGGATAGAGACGCCCATCAATCCAGCGTACACAGTATTCAACGTAATGATAACTTTATATAATATATTGATGCAATTTGCTAAAACTTAAATACTATAGAATGAGAAATTTCTTTTTATGATTATTTTGATAAAAATTATAATAAAAAGATGAACATGACGTTACGATGTCTGGATCTGCGAGTTATGTAACTTCCAATAATTCCTTCTTGAAGCAAGAGGATTTGTTGATTATAATAGAATTGTACATGTAATTATTTTTTTAAAGCGGGTGCCATTTTGCATAATTTTAAATAATGGTTACAGTTATATTCCGAACATATACAAATATTGCAGTCATTAGAAACAAGTGCTTAAGTATGTTAAAGTGTAACGTTAGTGACATTACATAGAAGAATAATATTTAAGTTTTTAAACAATATTTATTAGACACAACTCGATTAAACTATTTAATAGCCACTCCGACTACCAACAAATTTATTCGATTTATAAAATTATTACATAATTTACACAAATTTATTCGATTTTAAACAAGTTACTGGTCGGGTTCAAGCGCATGCATTGACCGGTGACGTTTTAATTACTTTGAACTTTCTTAACAAAAAACTAAATTAAGAGCCATATTTTATTATTGTTAACTCTAAAAGAATTTAAAATTTATATTTTTACATAATACCTAATTAATATTCTATACTATAATATGAATCTTTTCTTTTTATTTAAAATCTTTTGTTTTTAGAGGGTTTCGCAACTCGAAAGGAAATCAACGGAATCCTTGTAAGATTACTTTGTTGTTCATCTGTCCGTCCGTCTGCAAGACACTTTTTCTTAGGAACCCTTTCTTTCATACCTGTAGAAGTATCAAGCTAAAATTTTTAAAATTTATATCAAATACTCAAGTCCTCAAGTGTTCTGTCCCTTGAGGCTATGAAAAGAATCACAATTTATGTAACTCGTAAGTGAATCAAAATGAACAGATTCTTCCCGTAAACTCACTTCCTCCTCAGTTCCCAAAAAACTTGAAAAAAACGTAAATTTCTAGTTACATCATATAATCCAAATATTTTATAAAGTTATTACCCCTTTTCTCATAACTGTGTAGAGGTGATAAACTGAAATTTATATCAAATATAATATCTTACATCACATATTATATCGGTACGGAATCTTTCGTGCACGAGTTCGACTCACACTTGGCCGATATTTTTTATTTATTCAAGATGTAAATTATATTAAAAATGTGTGTAATAATAGCTCTAAGATAAGTCAATATTATCTGTATTGTTATTTAATTTTTATAGTAAAATGAAGATTATTCTTAAGGAAAGACGCTAAAATAATGAACTTTAAAGTTTACGCTTTAATTTCTTTAATTTGATTCAAACATACACAAAAAGACAAAATATGGTATAAACAACATTGCATTGTTTGTATATCGGTTTTTTCTTTTTTATAAAACTTCGAAAATAAAGATATTTAGAATGTTCACGTGCTTTTATGCTTGATAATATAAAAGTATAAAAAATATAAAAAACAAAACATTACGTTTAGCGGGTAAATCTTAATAAAATATATATTTTAATGGTACAGTTCATAAACAAAAAATATACATTATTTAGATGTTTTATCATCCAACGTTATAAGATTGACATCAAAGAAATAAGGTCACAGGGAAAACAATAAAATAGGGACAGTCCCTTTTTCAAAGAGCCTAATATTACGATTACGTTATTTAAATAAAAGTATTTATTATACTTGTATGTATTTCGTTGGAAAATATAGCGTGGATTTGCTAGTTATTTGTGATTTAAAATAAAAAAAACAGACGAAGAAAGTAAGAGAAAATTGGACTAACCATCTATAAAATTTCAGTGAACTAAAATATAAAAAGGGTAAGATCCGAGCTGCTCTCATTAAGAGCGAACGAAATATTCCTATCACGTCTGACGCCATCACCGTTCTCTGTATTATTTGCATTTGATAACAACACTTTCCTTTGAAAAACAACCTTATGTGGACTACACATGGTCTGTTATTATGTGGAACAAGTTCTGGTTTGATATTGCCATCCGTAAAGCAACGTTCGCGTCCCGCGATGCCAGAGGCTGCACAAAATTTCCATTTTCCACACGATTTACCACAAATTAATGCTCCCACAACCGTCGGCGCCTCGCCAATTTATGTGAGGATCTGAATCTAACCAACAAGAGCTAATTTTTCACGGACGAGTACTGATTGTTGTTTACTGAATTATTGACCAAATTTTGCTTGCCTTTGTTTCAAAAACATTTTGCAAATTATATTGGTTTTCATCATTATAAAAAATGAAATTCATAACTACTTTTTAAATTTAGTATAACAGAGGCATTTCCTCCATAACACATTGAATAAAGAAAAAAGCTGTACTTATATATGTAACTCAGCTTAAATAAGAGTAAATTTCTAATGGTATATTAAAATAAACATATTTATGTTACATATATAGTTGAATTTGTAGTTTTGAGTTACAAGAGTAAAAAAAAAATAATGCTATTTTATGATTTGAACTTAATCATAATGACAATCAGAGTGGTTCCTGGGTTGGGAAATCAATCAATCAGTATAACTAACTGACAATCAGTATAATACTAAGATTGTACATCTCAGAAATTAAAAAGCTAACAGTATATAATAGGCATACTATGGGACGGATATACGTTTTGGTTTTATCTCTATACAATTAATAAGATCATAATATTTTCTTTTTGTTTAAGTTTATCTTATTTTCAAAAGGAGAATAATTTTTTTAAACATTTCTATGTACTTTTTCCCTTTTTGTTTTGGTTTACAAAACGTGTTATATAAACCTGAAAAGATAAATATTTTCACTTATAGAATAAAGAAAAATATGAAAAATTGATACTAAAAAGTGTTTACAGTCTGCCTTTGCTCGTTTGAAGCATTGAAGCTCTATTGGAAGTCTCCTATTTTATACACGCTGCAAATTGGATACGTTAAAACTTTTAATGAAAATTCATACAGCAACTATATTTGTTTCGTTTAATTTTACATATATTTACATATTTTTATAGATATTACTTTCTGTTCACAATAGTTGATCTTTTTACATTTGAAATATTTCAAAAATATTGTCAGTGAAAGTCCGATATTGTTTTTCAGTTCATGCTTAGACAAGACGATAATCCACAGTCACATTAAATCATTTTTAACCTCCGACTCAAAAAGAGGTTTGTTATAAGTTTGACCTGTCGATCTGTGTATCTGTATGTCTGTCTGTGGCAATGTAGCAGCCAAACACGTGGATGGATTTCATTGCAGTTGTTTTTAATCGAGCCTGGTTCTTCGAGATGGTTCTTAGCTATGTTTGGTCGAAATAAAAACAGTCGTCTCCAAGATATTGAGGTTTTATTGGGTGAAAGATTCTTATGCAATATTGATAGAAATACCTAAACTGATTTTTTTTTGTATCCATAGGTTCATTTAGTACAATAATGAAACAACATAATATAACGTTAAAAAGCAGAAAAAATAATATATTTAAAAAACCCGGATACGAAAAGACCTCTAAAATTACTAAAAATAATATTATTAAGTACTTATTAAAGCCGATGCATCGGGGAACCGCTAAATAAAGAAAGAATTCAAAATGCAAATAAGTTGCCAAAGCAAATAATTAAATAATAACTTCAAATTGTATAGTGTATACTCCTCATTCATTAAGAAAATTTTGTAATATAAACACCATCGTCAATGTACGTACAACGGTCCCCCGACGCAAGTTCTTCAATAAATACATAATAGTATTATTTTATTTTTTTAGATATCTTTTTGTATAGGGGGTTTTTTTTAATTTATTTTTTTATGTGTAATCATTGAGTTATGGCTGGCTGGCTGTATGCCAAAATTATTGTTTTTTATATTAACACAGTGACGTTAGTGTGCCTAGATATGAAAAATATATATATATTTGAACCAAATTTTTCAATATCAAACGCTCAGAATAAGACACGGAAGTAAAATAAAATAAAGTAAAATCTTTCGTACGAGTTGTACGAGGAAACATCCATTGAAATGCCACCCCTAGATGCCAGGAGTAGGCTGAGATAGGATAACTCATGAACATTTAATGTACACGTTGATAAAGATAGTAATTTATATACGAAATGTAAAGAATTAAAAACACTGGAAAAGATTAAGTGAATTTATAATACTCATTAAATTATACATAAGATACAGATCATATATTTTTCATGACTATAAAAGGTTCAAAAAATTATTTATAATTTCAAAAACCAGTCGTGGTTTATTCAATACTCTCTGGTTTGCTACTTTCTGTTACATTTGATATAATTCATTTATATTATATAGTTAGCCGATTTTTGTTAGAGGATTAATTATGTCATAACAATATAATAACTATTATTTGATAAAATCTAAAAATCAAATGCTGAAAGGTAATCTTAATATGGAATAACACAAGACGAGAAAACATGGCTCAAGCGGATATTCCGTGGAGGAGAAAATGGGTTCATAAAAATATTCTATATTCCCCAACGTCTTGAATAAAATATTGTCATATCTATCGCATTTTCACTCTAAAATGCAAACCACAGTATTGAAGAGTTATTTTGAATTCAATAAGATTGTTGATTTTATGGCGAGTTTGGATGCCGAGATTTCTGTTATTGAGTAGTTTATCTTAAAAATATTAAAATAGTATATGTTTATTATATATTTGTTTAATTATTTAAATGTACCTCTCTTTTAAGAGCAAGTTATTGCACTTGAATGAAATAAATAAAAATATAAGAATGGAAATATTTTACAACATGATGCTCTATATCCGTGTTAAAGCGGCTTATTTGTTTAAATTTAAGATCCTGTATTGTTCGAATGTACTTTAAAATGTACAAATAATAAGATTAAGAATTGAGAATTACTTAGTTCAGTTTACACCCCTTCATCACAATAAATATCATTAAATGTATTTTTTTATATATGTTTATTGATTTAAAATAGCCTCTTTAGTTCACTAAACGTTCCAACACTAGTAAACAATCAGAGTATATAAAAACAAACTATCATGAGTACTTGCAAAACGAGGTTTCTGATTTTCCTTGGTTCCTGAGGTATTTATTAACTCGAGTTGCAAAATATCGACATTTTTTAAAAATCGAATTCAAACGGCACTACAGATAAGAGTAATGATATATGCTATTATCATAGTAATAGAGCAGGGAACTATACTATTATGTTTATTATATTTATACATACAATATATATATATATTGTATGTATCTAATGGTATAAATTTATTGTTTTTGTAATTTATCGTATATATCCTATATTACCTAGATAGGATATATACGATAAATTACATATAAATTCTCTACGACCATATATTTACTAACATAACATACATATTAACAATTGAAAAAATGTGTTTTAAGTATATCAATCATTCTTAACGGAACTTTTTCTTTTATAAGATACGGGTCGCCTGGAACAGATCAACATTATTGATAAGACCGTTGCACCCAAAATTGTATATTCATATTTTTTTACCCCTTTTTCTTTTTACTGTATTTTATATTTTTGTTGAGTGAAGTATAGATTTGAAAGCTAGTGCTTATCATCTAGTCCTATTTTAATTAGTTCAGTTCTAAAAGTGGCGTTCGTGAGAAAACCAAGTCTGTCTTAAATTTGCATAAAATATGACATGACAAATAGACGAATAACTCAAAATCTCGTCAACTGATTGCGATGATTGTTTTATTAATTATTTTTGGAAATAATTTACGTTAAAGTAAATCAACTTAAGTTTCTAATTATGGAAACCATGAACATTCAATTTTTAGAAGCAAAAATAACCGATACTCAGCCGAATCTTTTAGGCTATCCGGATATTCGAGTCGTCTACTGTAACATTATGGTCAAGTAGTTATCATAGATGATGAATGGATCTTCCTAACGACTTACAGTAGTATGGGTTTGTATAATTTGGTATGAAATTTTCTGCGAATTAGTGCGTTTTAAGAAAAAAATATAAAGTTTTATTTTACTGGTACAAAATGTATAATATCACTAAAAATAAGTTACCACAAACTGTTTTATCAAATATTTCATCTCCTCTCACATAAGTAAAGCAATATCACATTTAATTGTATATTCAACAGTAATAAAAATGATTAATAAATTATATTATTGAGAACAACAATACTACATGATACTTAAAACTTAATAATTACAATACACCAACCTCACATCTCTTATAATTAAAAAAAAACATAATATATGTTACATTTAATTGATCGTCTGATAAACCGATAAGTGGCTGGAACCGAGTGCTCATTTGGGTTGGATTAAGAATTAATTCACCCTCGGCTTCAATGGTACGGCAATTAATTTCTCCAGATCTCGTGGATTAGTCCATTCGGCTCCATCCGATTGAATTTTAATTGGTACACCTGATTATTTCGAGATTTGAAAAGGTAATCGTAAAATAATTTGTTATATGTAGTTAAGTTTATTAATATTGGATAGTATTCGAAAATTAATTTATTTACTTTCTAGATAGTTTTGCTTCTTGCAAGATTTTTTTTTATGTAGTAATCTAATGACTTGATTATTTGATGAACCTCTAAGTTGTTATTTGATTTTATCAATAATAATAATAAATACGTTTGTGAAGTCAATTTAAAAATAATAAAGAAAAGAAAAAAGAGTTCTTGGATCAATAAAAATGGGGAAAAACTATTTATAACATGGTATTTGTCATAAAACACACATTATAAAACAATAAATATAAAATAAAACATTTATATTTAATAAAAAGCATTTATTTTTACTATATTAAGTACTACATGATTATAAAATACTAAAAATGTTGAAAGTCTGTTAAGGATTAAAAATTGTGAGTAAGGGTTGCAATTGATATTGATCATCTAGTTTACCTAAAATTTTCTCGGAAAGTGTTTTGAATACCATTTCACAAATCACAATTGTATTAGAGATAAATTATATATTGATAATTAATTATTTAGAAAGGAAACCGACCTTTTTGTTACAAAAGAGGTTATTAATTCATAAATTGATAAAAGAGTAAGTTTTTGTCATTGTCATTGTTTTTGTTTTTGTCTACAATAACATTTTGCGTGTTTATAATTTTATACAATACTGTTGGTCTAACAACAAAAGGAACATTCACTCGTTCTTGCCTTTTTTAAATTTCAAGTATAAAAATGAGTAAAACATATGTAGTGAACTTTCGTTCTGAAATAAATAACTAAGCATAAGAAATAATGAAAATCTAGGACAGCTTTTCAAATAATGTACTATGTTTATTTACTTAAATGTAAGGATACTTTTTGAAGAAATGTATTCTGCTTCGATTAGATTTATAAGTATTAATTAATTATTTATACGTTTTATTGCACACCACAATACTTTTAAAAAAACATATAATAAGAATGCATTGCAATGTGCAAAAGACGGTCTTATTGCCTGACGGCGCTTTCTTCTAGATGACCTTAGGGTTAGGCAAATTATAAATAGTGTATATAAACAGTGTAAGATACAGGTAGTGTGTGTTAGTGTAGTAGTAGTGTGGTTATAATAAACATGTGTATGTCTTAGTACTAAGAATACATATGTCATTATATAAAACATTTAACAAATATACACTAATAAATACAAGAGTACATAAAAAAGAATTACAATAGCAAAGTGATCTTTTAAAAACAACAAGTTTATTTTAGATAAGTAGTATTTTATAACGCATTTTTAAATACTTACAAAGATTTAGACATTCGTATAAATAAAGAATACGTATTCCGGAGTTTGATGGCATGAATTTCGAAAGAAAGTTAATAAAAAAAGGAATTATGAACAGGCATTTTTTTTAATAAGTTTTGTGACGCTTGTGCAGTGTCTTGAATATCAAGGAACACAAATCTTTCCTTCAGATATGAGTATGGTTTTGGGTGGAATAATATACAGTACAAAGGTTAAATTGCATTCAGATGACGACGTCAGCAGACTGGAGTCGAAGTAAAGACAAAAGTTTTCCTACTGATTTCTCTATCCTGAACAGAACACGACAGTATCTGATTTAAGTGAACACCCAAGTTTTTAGCGGATGAACAATAAGGAATAGTAACTCCGTTAAATATTATATTCTAAATTTCGCCAATCAATTCTTAATATCATACCGCTACTGCCAATTATCATAACTTGGGACTTGGCAGGATTTATTTTTTAAACCAAATTATTTACTCCAGTTAGAAATAGAATTTAGGTTATTGTTAATGGCGGTCACCGAAAAACAAATATTAGGTCCTTACAAATGAACTTTGCGTTTTGTATGGGAGGAACGAAAAGTCAAATATTTTTTAACATAATGTATTTAATTAATCAATAAAAAATTAATGAACTATTGGGTTCTATGCACTTTTGCCATCTTATAGGTAGTTCATTAATGCCTTTACTAAAAACTAGTCGGACGGAAATTAATGAATTATTTGAAGACGTTTTGTCCTATTATCTAAATTTCGAAAAAAATGTTTCCTGTTGAAGCAAGGTTCGGGGAGTACGGTGAATGTCATGGACATTCTAATTGAAGCTCTTCTAATTTGGTAGCCGTCTGTTGTGCAGTGTGTGGTCTAGTGTGTGTGGTCACCCTAGGTTATTTAGCAGATTGCTTTTCCATCATGGCATCATTCTGCAAAACAAAAATTTGTAACTGGTAAGGATGGTGGTCTGAAATACCATATGTATGTGTGGGTTTCCTATAAACAGTGTGCCCTAAACACTTTTTCAGGATTCTTGAAGATAATAATATCAAGGAAAACTAAAGTATTTGACTGTTATCCACTTGTAAATTGGATTTTATTATTAATAAAATTAAGTGTTCTAGAAATGCAGGTGTTTTATTGCTAGGCAGTATTGTAAAGGTGTAAAGATTTTCTGCAGAGCCGGCACAGAGGATAAGGCCCTCGCATCAAAGTGCTCCAAATCTACATGGTATCGCGTCTCCCGGTCTCCCTCGGTACTGGCGACATCTATGTCGGTAGTAGCGGAGGAGACCGAGGAACTCATTGCCACTACATTGATTTGTTCAAACAATTCATCCTTCCATATTAATGAAAAAATTCGGAATTATTATATGTTGGTGTACCAATCCGGCTGACCATATGACGTACTGGAACATGTGGTTTGTGTATTTTACGTAACCCATAAAATTTTGATGGATTTGACAACTGAAGTATGTGTTGCCAGGCTGTTATGAGATAATTTTGTTTTATTTGAATGGATATCTGATGTATCATTAATAACTCTTGAAAATATTTATAACATAATAATTATAACAGAGACATGGAATGTTAAAAATATGAATTATATACTAGTTACATTCGTAAAATATATTTTCATTGAAATAAATTTTATTTTGTACTTTTGAACTGAATAACTATTAAGTAATAATGTGTAATACATATCATAATATATAGAAAGGAAAAGGAATCAACTTTTAATCACAAGAACCACAAAAACATCTGAAACTTCTGAAACAAGTTTAGCAACTAAAGCCGTGGAAAAAAATACTAGTGGTACGATCCCTGGACATTAGCGTGAAGATAAATTGTGAGGCAATCACCCTTAACGAGGGGCTAGGGATTTATCGGTGAATTACGGTAGGCTAATGAATTAAGCGCCCTTACTGTTAAATAACCGTTTTTTTTATAGTGGAAATTCACGGTTCCATATTCAAACGAAAAGCAAAATATTCCGCTCCAAAAAAAAATATATGCAGATATTAATAGATATAAAGACGATCACATATAGAATGCTTAATTCACCGAGACGGACAGTGATACGGTAGCTCAGTTGGTAGAGCGACGGGACGGTTTCCCAGTAGTCGCGGGTTCGAATCCCTGCCCGTATCGGTTTATTTTTCATTCTATATTTATATAAATTTAAATTAGCTTAACATGGCTTTACATGTTTATAGATATTTTCAAACATTAATAGATGTTCGTGTTATTGACCGTGTAGTAAATAGTAATTTGTTTTTTCAATGCCCATACGTGCAATTTAAATAAAAAATAGCATTGTAATCATGATTTCTAGGTGTTTAAGAGTTAACATACCTGTATTTTTAAGCGAAGTATTTCTTTTCAAAAATAAACTTGACCTGAAAGCACTTGCTGTTTAATTAAAATGTTAATAGAGAGGTTTGGCGGAGGAAATGTACGTCTTAAAATGTTATAGACAATGATTAACAACTTTGGTTGCTTTTAAAGTCTTGGATTTAATTAATGTACTTCAATAATTAATAAAAGTATTCTTTTAAAAACTGTTATAATAAAATTCAAGAAATTTCAATGAAATTGCATATTATTGGATATTCTATATGCATCTACTTCTTGATAACCAAAATTTGCAAATATTTTAGGAGGTTGACATTCAAACATTCATAGGTGCCCAGAATCAGACTATAGTCATTTGACTTCAGCTTGTGCCGAGCAGGCTGGACTGATATCGTATCACCAGGTCATAAGGTACTTAAAAGGTCTTAAGGTATATTAAAGCGACATATCATAAGAACCCCTTTATTTCTTACCTACCTTCATCGTCCAAATGTATGAAAAGGTCCATAGACTATGGTCCCACTTACCATCGTATTATAGTAACCGTCAACTGTCTGTTACTTACTTACGTTTTACTAGTCAGGAAGTTAAAAATAATAAACTTATTATATTTATTAAAAAATAAAGTAATTTGCGGTCGGTCCAGAGTTCCAAACGGTACTGCAATATTCTTGTATGGTTCGGTTTTCAAAAATGAAATGTTCATGGCAGGAATAACAAGTTTACTCCCTATTACATTATAGGGTAAGATATTGTTAGTGAAAAATCAATTTTAACACACCTGGCAGTGACGATGATGTTCTATTTTTAGTTTTTTTTATGTTCTATTAATAAAGTAATTAATTTGAACAATAGATTCTATATGATCTTTTAGCTTATTATAACATTACAAAAAAACTAGTTGTCTTTGTCGAAATGTAAAAGATATTTATTTTTACAATGGTTAAATCATATAGTTAACACAGTATCGAGAAAACGGAACAAATGGAAATCACATAAGAGAAACAAAATAACTTTTGCACATACAAAGATTTACTGAAACCTCACTGTTGATTGCTACTTATTTTCCTCATATAACACCACTAGATAATTAGTTGTTAATAAAGCTATATTATGTTACATTGTATCTATAATTGCAAGTTCGAGAAAAATGCTTTTATAATCTTAAAGAGCAGTGAACCTATTGGTCTTAATAATTAAAAAAAAAGAACTAGACAATACTAATGATAAAAACTCTTTTTATATTATGTTATGTTATATAAATTGTGTATGTAGTATATATGTGTGTGTGTGTGTATATATATTGCAAATATTAATTTTATTTCATTTGTTCGCTTTGTTTTTTTTTGTACTATTATTGTATCTCTTAAGGTTGGCTGGTAGAAAATGCCAAATTAGCATTAAGTCCGCCTGTAGTACACTTTTCTTTTTGTTCAATTGTGCAATAAATAATAAATAAATATATAAATTATATGTTATTTAGTGAATAATATTAATTGACATTCTAATATTTGTATTTAGTAATATATTACATTACGATATTACTACAATCCAGCATTAACGTTAAATGAGATCAGCGTTAACGTAATAGGGCTGTCTACTGAAATTGATTCCGAATTAATTTCAGTCACGAGGGGATAATAAATAAATAGTAGAAACAGTAATACGAGGAACACCTTTTATGTTAAAGGTTTGTAAAAAAAATAGTGTAGTATGATACGAGTGATTTATGACTGTGATAAAACGTATGTATTTTATGTTTTCTTTTTTGTATTTATTAACTAACATAGGTTATCAATTACTAATCATCTTTTTTGCAATGTTTTTTTTTATTAAATACAATAATATATATATATATTTTTTTTTTTTTTTTTTTTATACCAAACTAGGTTAATGCTTGACTACATTCCACCTGATGGAAAGTGAAATGTAGTCTTAGGTGGTAAAGCGCATTAACCTAGAAGCCTATTCACTCTCCTCTTGAAGACACCCACATTATATTTTGCCGGAAATACCGACGCCGGCAGATTGTTCCAGTCCTTCGCTGTACGCACTAAAAAAGATGAAGCATAGCGCTTCGTTCGGACAGGTGGAATGTCCACAACAAAAGGATGAAAACCTGCTGTGCGTCGGGTCGTCCGGTGATGGAAGGGGGATGGAGGAATTAGGTCGTGCAATTCCTGCGCACACTCACCAAAATGTATCCTATAGAATACTGAGAGGCTGGCAATTCTACGCCTGTGTTCAAGGCTGTGGAGTTTGGCGTCAACCAATTTAGGGTCGCCAATAAGCCTCTTTGCTCGCCTCTCAATTGAGTCCAGAACCGCAAGATGAGTCTTTGCGGCACCAGCAAATATGTGGCCACAATACTCTACACACGACCGGATCTGTGCTTTGTATAATACAAGAAGCTGTCCCGGTGTAAAGTACTGTCGCACCTTCGCAAGTACGGCAAGCTTTCCTGCAGCTGCTCTTGCTCTGGACTCAATGTACCGACCAAAGTTGAGGTTCGAGGAGATCTCTAAGCCTAACAACTGAAGCCAGTCACTGTATTCCAAGGATACATTCTGGAAAGTAGGAGCCAAGGTGAAGGGGCTCCTTTTGGCGGTGAACAAACACGTCTGCGTTTTAGTGGCGTTGAATTTGACAAGATTGGCATTGCCCCATGCGGAGACTGCCTGAAGTTTGTCATTCAAACGTTGCACCATGGCTTCTCTTTCAGAT
The DNA here is from genome assembly GCA_959347405.1 of Napeogenes sylphis. Lineage (NCBI taxonomy): Eukaryota > Metazoa > Arthropoda > Insecta > Lepidoptera > Nymphalidae > Napeogenes > Napeogenes sylphis. Next base: position 19,418,934 of record OY365778.1, on the reverse strand, counting down.
TGTACTTCATCTCTACTAGCCCGAGAACTTGGCAGATATCTTTCTACAACTGTGCTGTCGTCTGCATACCCATAGATACCGGGCTTCAGCAGATCGTTAATGTGCAGCAGAAAAAGAGTTGCAGAAAGAACGGACCCCTGAGGTACTCCGGAATTTATTGTCAAGGGTTTCGAAGAACACCCGTCGACAACAACACGGAGAGATCTCCGGCTCAAAAAGTCCGTTATCCAGCCAATCAGACCAGGAGATATACCGTACGCTGAAAGCTTGCTTAAAAGGCTCACATGCCAGACCCTGTCAAAAGCCTTCGAGACGTCCAGAGAGACGGCGACCGCTTCTCCGATCCTCTCGATGGCTTCGCCTAAAATGTGTGTTGCGTACGCTAGAAGGTCCCCAGTGGACCTATTTCGGCGAAATCCGTACTGTCGGTCACTGAGGAGATCGTTACCTTCTACGTACGCTAGAAGCCGCGAGTTCAATACACGCTCCATAATCTTGCAGAGTATGGAGGTGATTGAAATGGGCCTATAATTGGCAGGATCGGCACGGCTGCCTTTTTTGGGCACGGGTTGCACGTTGGCAAGCTTCCAGGATTCCGGCACTTTTCCAGTCTTGAAAGAGAGGCGATACAGACGTGTCAATACAGGAGACAACTCAGCTGCGCATGTCTTGAGCAGAATGGCTGGTATACCATCAGGACCACTGGCTTTATTCACATCTAAACGACACAATGTTCTCCATATCTCTTTGTTAGTGATGCGGATTTCAGGCATCGAAACACCGCAGTGAGGAAGATGTTCTGGAGAAGCATTGCCAGTGTCTAGATGCGAATTCTCAGCAAACAGAGAAGCAAATACATTCGCTTTCTCTGTTGCTGTGTGGGCCAGGGATCCATCAGGCTTCAGCAGAGCAGGCAGTGAGGGTTGGCAGAAGTTCGACTCGATCGCTTTGGCAAGAGACCAGAAAGCTCGACTGCCAGTTGGTCTGACAGAGAGCTTTTCGCCATTCTTAACGATCCGATCAAGACGAGCCTTCCGCAATGCCTTTTTATAGGACTTCGCAGCTTGGTTAAAGGCTCTCTTCTTTGTACTTACATCCGGAGTTTTGCGGCTTCGAGCATCAGCCCAAATGAGGTATGCCGAATGTTTTCGGTCATGTGCATGACGACATTCGGCATTAAACCATGGGCGAGCTTTGCCACCGATGGGTACGTCAGCAAAAGGAATAAAATACTCCATTGCCTGATGCACCACATCGGTTATAGCATCCGCGCAACTCGACGGATCCAAAGAAGAGAAGCAGACCTGCCGCCAAGGATAAGACGCAAAAAAGTGCCGCATCTCATCCCAATCTGCTGACTTGTATTTCCATACTCGCCTAACACCATGTGGTTCGAAAGCTGGTGGGGAATATGTAAATACAGATTTCACCAGACAGTGATCGGAGGTTCCCAAGGGGGACGTGACCTCTACACGATACCTGTCCGGATCAGTTGTCAGCAGAAGGTCCAGGCAATTTGCTGTATGGCCTACCACATCTGGTACCCTTGTCGCTTGCCTCACCAGCTGAAAGAGGTCCAAGGACAACGCAAAGTTCCGCGCTTCTCTTCCAGCATGGTCGGTCTTCTGGTACGGGAACAGCCAGTCCTGATGACAGGCATTAAAGTCCCCCAGAAAGACGAGCTGCGCCGAAGGGTACTGATACAGAGCCATATCTGCAGCCTCACTGAGATACTCAAATAAACGAGTTGTCTCCTGGTCACCGCTGTGCGAACGGTAGACACAGGAATACAGGATTTTTTCGTTTCCTGTGTCCACTAAAACCCATAGGGAAGAAAAAGTGGGGTCTTCAAGGTGACGGAGACGCTGAACACAGAGGTCGTTCCACGCGTACACACTGACTCCGGCCCGTGAGCGAAAGTTGTGCTCTAACGAGTAACCGGGATAATCCAAGTATGCAGCGCTCAAAGGACATTGTATCTGCGTCTCCGTCAAAAAGAGCAAGTGCGGCTGCTCTGTCTCCAGGTGATGGTGGACAGCTAAAAGATTTGAGTGCAAACCCCTGATATTAGTGAGGTGCACTTTATATGAGGAGGAGTGCAACCGCTGTGTAACCTTGTTCCTTTTTCTTAACTTTTTCATAAAAAAATATATATATAAAAGTGAATAGGGATGGGAAATGGCAGTTGAACGAGACGGCACGTATCGAACCCGACGTCGAAATTGGTGATGTCTTGCCACTGGGAGGCTAGTCTGGAGACTGCGGGGACGCCCGAACCCCCCCAGGGATCGCCATCGGGCCTCCTCGTCTGGTCGCCAACCAGCACGATGGAGCCACCCTGGGATTTTTCACAGCTGGCGGTGCAGCCTTTCGTGGTTGGCTATCCCACTAATTGGGCCCCCAACTATCTGCGGGCGGCCAGCGGAAAGCCGTCGCTTCGGATCCCGCTACCCTCCTCGACTAAACACCCGACAAAACAAACACCAACCCGACGTCAGACCGGTTCGCCAACGCACCGCAACTGTTCAGACCCATTTCCCATAAACGGCTTCATCGAGCAACGTGCCGGAACACGACTAGGTCGCTTTGCGGTACGATTCTGCCCGATGGGTGGTAACTTTGCCGGCGACCGGATGTTATGATCTACCACCAAGAAATATAATAGAATATATTATATATGTTATCTTTGTATATCAGATAACATATATAATATATTCTATTATAAATTATATGGAAGTTTATTATTTGTTTTTTTAGTAAAACCATGTTTATATATATTTTATATTCAAATACGAAAATTAAATAAGTTATTTATATCAATCTTTATAGACAATCAAACTTTTTCCGAGTTATATATTTAAATTTACTGGGGTAAACAAAAGACAAAATGGTTGTAAATATCGAAAATAATGAGAGAGACAATAATTGGCTTTGAAAAAATCTCACTAACGAGCGAACCATTAAACGATTCGTTGATCTTGCTGTCACAAATATGGGAAAAAAACAATAAACAAATCTTATAAACGTAAATACGTGGATAAAAATATAGCAATTGTCAAGAAAATTATAACAAAACAAATTTCAATGTCAATAGCACGTTTATTTTTTAAGAGCCTCTAAAATTTTCTTAGTGGTTTAAGTGAACGTTACTGTGTGAACTGATTGAGATAAATCAGTCTTTTGATGGAATGTAATATATATATATCTACATCAATCCCAACAACATTTACTCTGTATTTTGTAAGAAGTACTTAAAAGGTCAACGCCCGGGCGTCATACCTGTGCTCAGAGCTAATACCAGTTCAGAGGCAACAAATAAATTTAGTAAAGTAAAACTTAAATTTTAAAAACTATTCATTTTAAAAAATTAGCGAGAGCGAGCGATACGCAACCGGTTTGTAGAAGCTTGTTGAAAAATAACGGTTAATTAATTTCTCAATATAATATGGTTACATTTGTGCAAATAGATAAAATAGATAATGTTGTGTTAGCTTAACTTATTAAATTGTTTTGAAATCAGTTCAAAACAATTTAATAAGTTTAGCTAACACAACATTCGTCTTATTTGGCTTACTTAACAAAATCCGTACAACAAAAATATAGCAATTTAAAAAGTTTATCCTGAGCTTTTATAATTGAATAAGCACCCGCAGAGTCGAAGAGTAAAAGAAAAGAGCCAGCCTTCTTGCCAGAAGGTTGATGTTGCAAATCTCAATTTATGATTTCTACGATTCTAAAAAAATATGGTAGATTGTAATAAAGATTTTTTTAGATGAAGATTACAGAAACGTTTTGTATATTTCATTATAAATAAGAAATAAACGGCTCTTTTAAAAGATTGTCAAATAAATATTTTTGTGATACAAAAAATTAAAAGGGCTCTCTAATAGACAACTCAATTAAACTTATTTATAAGGGTTCTGAAAAAGGATGAAGGGGATATTAATTTGCCCGAAGTATATTTCGTATAATCTGTTAATCAGATAGAAAAATACGCCCTTTTATCTTTTATCTTGATCAATGTTGAATATTTCTATCAGTTAAATTGTTTTTCTTTTTCTAGTTATTTAAACTTTGAATCTCTGGAGGTTGACAAAAAAGTACTAAATACACATTAAAACATACATCATCATATTTAATAAACATAATATTTATATAATTACGTCAACGCAAAGCAAAAGCTCTAACACTAAATCCTAGTTTGAAGCTTAATGAGGGGACGTCTAAACTATACACGGATACTTAAACACTTCATTAATGTGCAATATTTCTTATTATATCACAACCTTATTCTCTCAGGAATAAAGGTTGCAATTCAAAAGCAGGTTAATAGTTCTGTCGTGCCTAGCGTGAGCGCGCATAATGGAAGGAAAATGCTTTTGTACATTTCAGAAATAGACCAAGTGCTGTTAAGCGCCCTTGTTTATGGGATTCAGTGGTTTGGTCTTTTAGCTTCCTTTTATAATTTAATTATATAATATATAATTGACCTACACTTAAAACTATATTATGAAAATCTACTCCTAATTCGGTGTATTTTATTAAATGTTGAGTTCATAATACTTGTTTTGTTTTATAGTACTAATTTCTCTTTGTGATTTTTTCTAATAATTTCACTCTTTATTTGAATTTAGAATTTAAAACTACTAAGTTTTAATTATCATATTAAATATATTGAAGGAGTTCAACGCTTCTGTTGGGTTAAACTGAATAATCGCATAATTTTAAACTTGATCAATGAATTAATTACTAATTACTTCATTTGAAAGTTCAACAACCTTATACCGCCCGGCTCAGAGGTTACATGCATTTACAACAAATACCTATAATAAAAATAATATACATATAATAAAAATCATTTACATATTGTAAAATAAAAATTTTGTAAATATTTAAATGTTTTATTTTCTGACTTATAATAAAAAATAACTTAACGACAATTACCGTGACCGATTACGACCCGCGATTTTCGTTACGATCATGAGCACTTTTCAGTATTATGAAATAGTGTATATTGTACATTTATCCAATAACTTCTTATAAACTACCATTCGTAGCTAAATACAAGTGTATTTAGCTATAAGATTAATTTGAATTGAATTTATCAGGCGGGACTAAATATATCCAACCGTAATGCAGCCTTAATAGGGAACATTCATGTATTTTTTTTTGACGTAAATTAATCATTTACCTCTCTATATCGTAGAAAAAAATATAAATAGGTTTGAAAAGATTCTAGTTTTTTTTCAAATTAAAAATTAAAACATAAATTAAATTTGAACCGTTCAAACGCCGTCATTTTGCGCGCGCTTTGCGTGACGTCACGATGACACGTCCTGTGAATGTTTACTATGAACTTTTTAGTTCAACTTCATACATATCTTAAGTTTTAATTGCTTTACAAGTCATGGAAGAAGATAAAAATCATCTTACAAGTAATGTGTAGTACCGGAGTGCAAAAATAGTATCAGAAAAACACCCGACAAAGTGTTTTTTGTATTCCAAGAGATGCGAAAATACAAAAACAATGGGGTGTGGTAATTAAAAGGGATAATATATGTCCTAAATCGTGTTTATATTGTTGTGAAGATCAATTTAACGTAAGTATACTTTATTTATAATATGTTTAATCTAATAGTTTATATATATAATAAGTATAGAACATTAGAAAATTTGAGTTTAAAATTAACATAACCTAGCTTACAAAAGTTCAGTATAAATTTCTATAAAAACCGTATTCTTTTTTTGGTTTTACGAAATTTTTATTTTTGTCGATTTATTTCAGGTTAAGGAAGATACAGCCAATTGTATTGAATATAATATGTATAACGAAACAACAAGGAGAAAAATGTAATCTAAGTTTGAAGAGAAGAGTTGTGCCTTATATATTATTGTGGCAAAAACACCAGCTGAGAGAACATTCTCATGAATGTGCATAGTCAAAAGGCAAAGATTGTCATCGGTTAATGAAGCCTTTTCAGAGTTAGTTATAAAAAGTAGTGTTTAAAAATGGTGACCTTCATAAAGAAATGATATACTCTAAGTAAGTCCTAGTACTACCCATACATGTCTGTGATATTAATCAGCCAGGTCTCAGTACTTCTCCTATTGAAAGTGATGATCATAAGGCAGAGACTTGCTTTTCGCATATTGAAGATAAATTACCAAGTGACTAAGCTGTGCAAGTTAATATTAAACCGAAGTATGGAAGTAAAGGTGTCAATATAAATATACTTGCTGAAAAACAAAATGTAGCATTGTCACCATTTCCTCATTCAACACACAACATTGGTACACAACAATTTTACCAGTAAAACTATCTGTTTTAAAGAGAAAATTGTTTACCGAAAACACAGCTGATAATACTTCTATAGCATCTTATATCTTCTATATCTGCTGATTATCAACCAAGTTATTTATCTGAGTCAAATGAAGTGGAAAACGATTCAGAGGAAGAAACATTTTAAAAATGTAATGTGTAGTAACATGCTAAATGTATTGAAAAAGAGTTTGTAGTTATTTGTTTTGTTAGGGTTGTTTGAGTATTGAAAAAATGTTTTTAGAATTACCTAAACAATTGTATCATTTAATAAAAACTTTAAGCACGAAAATATAGGTTTAAATTATTTATTTTTCTCAGTAACACTGATACCACAGTATGAACTTCGACGCCGATAATTTGAATGGCGTGTCAAATGACGTCACATTTCCTTTCGACCAATGGTGGCGCGTTTTGGAAGTTTGAATTTCGCTCCCTTAATTTACACTTTTCATAAATTATTTTATGGCCTTAAGTGGTTTGTAAATTAAAAAAAAAATTATTATAATAAGATGATAATAAGTAATCGAAAAAAAAATTTTTGGAACCATTTTATTTTTTGCATGTTCCCTATTCATCAATATATCAATAAAAATATTTGTTTAAAATTACACTCGCATCTGAAAGCCCAAGAATTATTATTTACTACGTTATTTGATAGTCTAAAGGAAAAATAAAGTTGAGCTAAAATCAACACATATGAGTCTTAAAAACTGGTTGTCCTTAAAGTTATATAAGTTACTAATGCTTGCAAATACTAATGTTTTATCAATTAAGCTGAAAATCTTTTATACACACATAAGAAACGAATAATATAATGTGTTTTTTATGATAATAGTATTAAAATTTCGATTACAGTTTTATACAATAAGTAAAAATAGTTTAGAGGAGAGTCACTTGCGGATTGATAACAAAAATATAATTACATTATATATGAAAACATTTTAACTTATAAAAAGCACCAAATGTACATTTCAGTACACAGTTTAATACCACAGTTGTAATGGTTTTTTAATGGCGTCCATACGTTATGCAAAGAATAACATGACAAATTGCACTTGTGGAAAAGTCGTTGCCATAAAATGACCCATTAGTATCATATTATAAATAGTAACTGAGAATTTAAAATTTATTTGTAGTTTGTATGAATGTTAAACGAATACGTGTTGTATTTTTTTACGATGGTGTAATAAACTTAACAGAATTTTTAAAGTTTGTTGACACTAATTTGAATATGGATTTTAATTTGATATCAAAATAGTTTTTGCACGCCTAATGGTAGAATATTTAGATACTTATTAATAAATATCTACATTGTACAGACCAAATAAATCATATTTTTTTTCATATACAGTAAAGGGTTTATTACAGAAATAGCATGCATAATGGATTTTTTTTTCCTAAAAAGTGTTTAATGGAAAACGATCACATTAACTGAAATGAGGTTTTAAACTGAAGTAATAAATAACGTACATAAACGGTAATAAAAAATATTTACAATCAAAAATAGATTCCCATCCATTGTACGACGGAGACAAATGTTCGATTTTTTCATAAACGCTAATAAGCGAACAAAGGTAGAAACTAGTAGGTAAAAGTTTTTAATTATTTCACTCTTTTTTCTCCCTAATTTTATTGTGATAAAATTAAATGATTTAGGGTGCATGATACCAATTGTCGTAAGATAAGTAGAAGGAAGGAAGGAATTGACATTGAAATTGAAAACAGGTGATAGATGATGGTGCTAGAGTCTTGTAGATCGATATAAAAGAGTCGGCGAGAAAGTCTACGTATAAGCTAGCAAGCTCTATAATATATTTATATTACTTACCTTTCCATTAATTCATACTTGTGACATGATAATATAAGTTAATATATTGACTATCTAGTAATATAAAGGTTTGTTCACATTATGAAATAAATGATTATGAATTATGTATAAAAAAATAAGTTATGGCATCAAAGTTGGAATAAAGAAGATTATTGATTTATATATGTTTAATCGGAGTCTTTATTTGCCTCTGTTCTCTAGAGCAGAACCTCATACGATATAATTTTCTGAACTACATACAGTACTATTACACTAACCTCGCTGTTGGGATGATAGGCTAATATATCATTTATTTATAAATGTTCATAAATGTTTCTGAACCTAAGGCTGATGACAGCATAATAGTTAAAGTCGCACTGTGACTTGGAATCCAAAGTCAAAACACACCAGCAGATTTTAATTTCTTACTAATCATATTTTATAAGCGATTTGTTCAAATGTTTTTATTTACTAGCCAATAGCATCAACTTTCTTTTTTATTTTATATCCAATAAAATGGAATCTAAAGTTTGACAGGAAAACGTTAATGAGCAGCGCGCCCTAAATTGTAACATTAATAAAATACATTAAGCATTTTGAAACAATGTTATCACATAAACTGGATGCGTATGTGCACCATTATTACCATGTTGGTGATATTGGGTCATTTGGCAACTAAATGTTTAATTTAAAATTTGCCCTCTTGGATATAAAACCTAATATTTAAAGTTTAATTGTAATAGTTAACGTTGTCTGATCATAATTTTGTAAATTATATTTTTTTTTAATATTTAAGGGTAGCATACGAAATTTGTATTAAAGTGTTTAGAAATAATGATATTCAATTATTGATTCAAAAGCAAAATGTTATAAATTGGTTGTTTTGTAATTATATTTTTTGATTATGTCAACTTACCACTGATTAACAAATTTCATAAAATAGCACTTATTAAACAATTGAAATATAAAAAGACATAAAGTTGTCTTATATTGCATTTTCATATGTCATAGTTATGATTAAGTGATCATAACTTTAATCAATGAGAATAATGTCGCCCCCCCTCCACCCCCTGGCACGACTAGATCTGAAGTGGAAAACTTTTACCTTACCCTTATGGGATCTATTTGAACGTGTATATAAAAGACGCTTATTGTATACAGGTTTCCATAAAGGTAGGCATTTTAGTAAATATATATCATTTGTGGGCTACAGGACTGCTTTCATTATTTATATTAAATCTAAAGTAACAAGTTTGTATAAGAATATTTTATTGTCTTTTTATATTATTTTTTTATCTATTTACTTTGTTCCAGAATTTTCTTTTACTGTTTCATTATATAAGTTTTAAATTAAACAACTGTAATATTTTTTTTAGGTATTATACGAAATATATTTATTTTAGTATTCGAGTTAATTAAAAAGTTTTCTTATTAAATTTTCCATCGCCGTTTTATATTGACCAAACAACACCGACATTGTTGCGAAAAAGACAATTTTACAATTAACTTTTCAAGAAGGAAAGACAACAGTACAGTTAAAACAATGTTTTAAAAATGTTATTTTATATAACTTCATAAATTCATCAACACAAAATAGCTATAATTTTAAAAACCTATCAAGAGCGTAAAAAAGCGATTCAGTAATATAAATTTACATTATTATAATTTTAATTTATAATATAATTTAATTATTCGTATTTCACCTTTTAATTCGTTTTCAATTAACTTACATTTTGAATTCTTCCTTTATTTAGCGGTCCCCGACGCAACGACTTTAATAAGTACATAATAATATTATTTTATTATTATTCTTTTTGTATCGGGGGTTTTTTAATATATTTTTTTTCTATTTTTAAAATTATTTATCTTTTTTCTAGTACTAAAAGAACCTACGAACACACTAATTTCATTTGTTTAAGATTTTTACTATTAACAATAAACCTTTCACCAACACCAATAAAAGTTCCATATCTTGGAGACGACTGCTTATATTTCAACCAAACATATCCAAGAAACATCTCGACGTATCAAGCTTTCAATTAAAAAAAAACCGCATTCACATCCTTCCACGTGGTTGCTACGTTGCCACAGACAGACACACAGATACTCATATACATAGGTCAAACTTATCACACTCCTCCTCCTCCTAAGACATACTGGTCGAACTGTGCACCAGAGACCCGCCAAGTCAAAGACTTTCTAATCAAAATAACGTAGCAAAAAAAGTATAAAGATTTTTCAATAGGTTTTGATCGTTATCGAGCTAGTAGTTTTTAAAACTTTTTGAGTTTTAGGATTTCTCCACATTAATTCGCCCGTAATTATAAAACACGAATCCAAAATCTTATCAGAAATTGATAGACAAATGCGATCAGTACTTTAAAGGTATACCCATGCATAATACACAAAAGCTTTTTTTTTTTTTTTTTTTTTTTTTTATACAAAACTAGGTTAATGCTTGACTACATTCCACCTGATGGAAAGTGAAATGTAGTCTTAGGTGGTAAAGCGCATTAACCTAGAAGCCTATTCACTCTCCTCTTGAAGACACCCACATTATATTTTGCCGGAAATACCGACGCAGGCAGATTGTTCCAGTCCTTCGCTGTACGCACTAAAAAAGATGAAGCATAGCGCTTCGTTCGGACAGGTGGAATATCCACAACAAAAGGATGGATACCCGCCGTGCGTCGAGACGTCCGGCAAAGGAACGGGGATGGAGGAATTAGGTCGTGCAATTCCTGCGCACACTCACCAAAATGTATCCTATAGAATACTGAGAGGCTAGCAATTCTACGCCTGTGTTCAAGGCTGTGGAGTTTGGCGTCAACCAATTTAGGGTCGCCAATAAGCCTCTTTGCTCGCCTCTCAATTGAGTCCAGAACCGCAAGATGAGTCTTTGCGGCACCAGCAAATATGTGGCCACAGTACTCTACACACGACCGGATCTGTGCTTTGTATAATACAAGAAGCTGTCCCGGTGTAAAGTACTGTCGCACCTTCGCAAGTACGGCAAGCTTTCCTGCAGCTGCTCTTGCTCTGGACTCAATGTACCGACCAAAGTTGAGGTTCGAGGAGATCTCTAAGCCTAACAACTGAAGCCAGTCACTGTATTCCAAGGATACATTCTGGAAAGTAGGAGCCAGGGTGAAGGGGCTCCTTTTGGCGGTGAACAAACACGTCTGCGTTTTGGTGGCGTTGAATTTGACAAGATTGGCATTGCCCCATGCGGAGACTGCCTGAAGTTTGTCATTCAAACGTTGCACCATGGCTTCTCTTTCAGACTGTACTTCATCTCTACTAGCCCGAGAACTTGGCAGATATCTTTCTACAACTGTGCTGTCGTCTGCATACCCATAGATACCGGGCTTCAGCAGATCGTTAATGTGCAGCAGAAAAAGAGTTGCAGAAAGAACGGACCCCTGAGGTACTCCGGCATTTATTGTCAAGGGTTCCGAAGAACACCCGTCGACAACAACACGGAGAAATCTCTGGCTTAAAAAGTCCGTTATCCAGCCAATCAGACCAGGAGATATACCGTACGCTGAAAGCTTGCTTAAAAGGCTCACATGCCAGACCCTGTCAAAAGCCTTCGAGACGTTCAGAGAGACGGCGACCGCTTCTCCTTTCCTCTCGATGGCTTCGCCTAAAATGTGTGTTGCGTACGCTAGAATGTCCCCAGTAGACCTATTTCGGCGAAATCCGTACTGTCGGTCACTGAGGAGATCGTTACCTTCTACGTAAGCTAGAAGCCGCGAGTTCAATACACGCTCCATAATCTTGCAGAGTATGGAGGTGATTGAAATGGGCCTATAATTGGCAGGATCGGCACGGCTGCCTTTTTTGGGCACGGGTTGCACGTTGGCAAGCTTCCAGGATTCCGGCACTTTTCCAGTCTTGAAAGAGAGGCGATACAGACGTGTCAATACAGGAGACAACTCACCTGCGCATGTCTTGAGCAGAATGGCTGGTATACCATCAGGACCACTAGCTTTTTTCACATCTAAACGACACAATGTTCTCCATACCTCTTTGTTCGTGATGCGGATTTCAGGCATCGAAATACCGCAGTGAGGAAGATGTTCTGGAGAAGCATTGCCAGTGTCTAGATGCGAATTCTCAGCAAACAGAGAAGCAAATACATTCGCTTTCTCTGTTGCTGTGTGGGCCAGGGATCCATCCAGCTTCAGCAGAGCAGGCAGTGAGGGTTGGCAGAAGTTCGACTCGATCGCTTTGGCAAGAGACCAGAAAGCTCGACTGCCAGTTGGTCTGACAGAGAGCTTTTCGCCATTCTTAACGATCCGATCAAGACGAGCCTTCCGCAATGCCTTTTTATAAGACTTGGCAGCTTGGTTAAAGGCTCTCTTCTTTGTACTTACATCCGGAGTTTTGCGGCTTCGAGCATCAGCCCAAATGAGGTATGCCGAATGTTTTTGGTCATGTGCATGACGACATTCGGCATTAAACCATGGGCGAGCTTTGCCACCGATGGGTACGTCAGCAAAAGGAATAAAATACTCCATTGCCTGATGCACCACATCGGTTATAGCAACCGCGCAACTCGACGGATCCAAAGAAGAGAAGCAGACCTGCCGCCAAGGATAAGACGCAAAAAAGTGCCGCATCTCATCCCAATCTGCTGACTTGTATTTCCATACTCGCCTAACACCATGAGGTTCGAAAGCTGGTGGGGAATATGTAAACACAGATTTCACCAGACAGTGATCGGAGGTTCCCAAGGGAGAGGTAACCTCTACACGATACCTGTCCGGATCAGTTGTCAGCAGAAGGTCCAGGCAATTGGCTGTATGGCCTACCACATCTGGTACCCTTGTCGCTTGCCTCACCAGCTGAAAGAGGTCCAAGGACAACGCAAAGTTCCGCGCTTCTCTTCTAGCATGGACGGTCTTCTGGTACGGGAACAGCCAGTCCTGATGACAGGCATTAAAGTCCCCCAGAAAGACGAGCTGCGCCGAAGGGTACTGATACAGAGCCATATCTGCAGCCTCACTGAGATACTCAAATAAACGAGTTGTCTCCTGGTCACCGCTGTGCGAACGGTAGACACAGGAATACAGGATTTTTTCGTTTCCTGTGTCCACTAAAACCCATAGGGAAGAAAAAGTGGGGTCTTCAAGGTGACGGAGACGCTGAACACAGAGGTCGTTCCACGCGTACACACTGACTCCGGCCCGTGAGCGAAAGTTGTGCTCTAACGAGTAACCGGGATAATCCAAGTATGCAGCGCTCAAAGGACATTGTATCTGCGTCTCCGTCAAAAAGAGCAAGTGCGGCTGCTCTGTCTCCAGGTGGTGGTGGACAGCTAAAAGATTTGAGTGCAAACCCCTGATATTAGTGAGGTGCACTTTATATGAGGAGGAGTGCAACCGCTGTTTAACCTTGTTCCTTTTTCTTAACTTTTTCATAAAAAAAAATATATAAAAGTGAATAGGGATGGGAAATGGCAGTTGAACGAGACGGTACGTATCGAACCCGACGTCGAAATTGGTGATGTCTTGCCACTGGGAGGCTAGTCTGGAGACTGCGGGGACGCCCGAACCCCCCCAGGGATCGCCATCGGGCCTCCTCGTCTGGTCGCCAACCAGCACGATGGAGCCACCCTGGGATTTTTCACAGCTGGGGGGCAGCCTTTCGTGGTTGGCTATCCCACTAATTGGGCCCCCAACTATCTGCGGGCGGCCAGCGGAAAACCGTCGCTTCGGATCCCGCTACCCTCCTCGACTAGACACCCGACAAAACAAACACCAACCCGACGTCAGACCGGTTCGCCAACGCACCGCAACTGTTCAGACCCATTTCCCATAAACGGCTTCATCGAGCAACGTGCCGGAACACGACTAGGTCGCTTTGCGGCACGACTCTGCCCGATGGGTGTTTAACTAAGACTTACTTAGCTTAACTAAGCTTATTTAGATAGTTTCGAAGCAATTAACTTAGCTCGCTGTGTCAAATAACATTTTATAAATTAATATTTTTCAAAAGAATACTTATAATAATCAATTATTATAATCTACTTAGTAGCGATTTTTCTATTAGAAAGGTATTGTACAATATACAACTGATACTTGATGTCGCTATTTATTCCTGCAGCGTAATCTCGTAGCAACAGCTTGTATGAAATTTGAAAAGGTTGACATAATTCTTGACTTATGTAGTATATATTGTAATAAATACTTCCCATTATCTTTCTGAATAGAATGTATAATATATTTCGTTACCTTTTATATAATAAATGTATTTTTTAATTATACATTGAAACATTTTCAATGTATAATTAAATAGTACATTACACAATGAATGTTGTTTCTGTCAATCAGAAACTATTATATGTACAATACTTCATCAATTCATTAACTTGCGAGTAGTGACATGGTAGCTTAATGTACAGAGCAACGGAATGGTATCTCAGAGACAACAGGATTGATTACTGCCTATGTTGATGAACTTTCAATTCTATTTTCTCTGTTTAATTGTAATTAGCTTAACAGGATTCAATATGTTTATAACCCATTTCAAACACAATATGTGTTTTTGTAACCCTGTTTTTTTATATCTTTAGATATACTTTGAAAAAATACTATTCATTTAAATAAAAAAATATATATTGTCATAAATAATATAAGTAATTAATGTAAGTAACTTACGAAATTTATGTAAAAGTAATAAAGATATTCAATTACATATTTTGAAAGAACGAAAGATTAACAATAAGATAATATAATAATCTTTAGGATTTATGTCAGATAGATTTCATAAATATTTCTGTGCCTTGTTAAATACTGCTGTCTTTATACAAATGGGTTTTAAGGAATAAATAAAAAAAATATCCATTGAAATTACTTCCAAGAAGTTGTCTATTTCCATTTTTAGAGAATAAGGCATTATACAATAGTTCTTATTATTTTTAATGTTAAAGGAATCCTCTAAGACCTTATAAATGTGCATCATAGAATAAGTATCTTATTGTGTAACTACTTATTCTAGTCTTCGATATGGTTTCCCGCTTTAATTAGTTTACTTTGACTTTGACATTATAGATGACATTATAAGTATGGATGGATGTTGGTACTCTTTGACGTAAAAACTACTGAATGGATTTTAATGACGCTTTACAATCATATAGATATTGAATCAAATTAACACATAGACTATAGAAATACTAACTGTTGCATGTGGTTTTGTCTATGATATGACGTATTTTTTAGCGCGATTACGGACTTGTAACGGGAGCTCCTGTTAATAATCGTTTGATTCATTGAATTCTACAAAAGTGTTTTAGAATTTCTTGTTCTTATTAACTGATTTAAAAGAAGCGTTATGTTTTTCAAATGTATGTGTGTAAATAAAAATCTTTCTTTAAACAAACCACAAATCATAGCTAATAAGATTTTGACGTATGAGGTATTGTAAGATAAGTCTCGATAACGCAATTTTTACTGGTTATATTCAGGAAAGGAAAATGGCGAATTTTGAACGCCATATTGAAAGACTAACAACAAGTTGTGTTTAAAACCTAACATTAAGTGTTTAGAGTCTAAAAATCTGTATTTGCAAGAAGCACAAGTTTACATTTTTTTACAACTAGGCAGTTAATCCATGCTAATATTCTTTCTCTCTCTTCCTAGCTATTAGTCCCACATGGTGATGGGGTCAGCTTTCCTTATTTTTCTCTTCCACTTCGTTCGATCCTGGATGTCGTTGTCAGTGACTTCGCATACCCTTTTATCTTTCCGCACCACATCTTTCCATCGCGTTTTGGGTCTTCCGACTGGTCTTCGACCGGGGATGTCAAGCTGTAGAGCCAAATTTCCAATATAGTCAGGTGGCTTTCTCTTTACGTGTCCATACCATCGCAGCCTACTTTCCTGCATCTTGTCAGCGATATCACGCACACCGAGACTTCCTCGCACGTACTCGTTGCGGATTTTATCAAGCCTGGTTACGCCACACATCCACCTCAACATTTTCATTTCGGCCACTTGAATGGTATGTACGTTCTTTTGAGTTACTGCCCATGTTTCGCTACCATACATAAGGACTGGTCTTATCATGCTTTTATAGATTAGACCTTTAAGTTTTACCGGCATCTTTTTATCACATGTGACACCAGTTACTTCTCGCCACTTTTACCACGCTGCAGCGATTCTATGTTGAATGTTGCATTCCAAATTCCCAGAGACGTGCATCATACCGCCCAAGTATTTATACTGATCGCACATGGTGACTAACTGTCCATCGATAGGAATCGGGCTGATATTTGGACTCGGATCGTTAAAGGCCATATATTGGGTCTTTGCAACACTCAACACCAGGCCACCGACTTGCAACTGGTGTTTCCACGTCACAAGTGCCTCTTGTAATTCTGTGCGGCTCTCGGTACAGATGGCAACGTCGTCTGCGTAAATAAATGTCCACGAAGCTGAGGACTGCGCTACCTCAGTTAGTGAGTCTAAAACTAAGCAAAACAGGAAAGGACTTAGCACTGAGCCTTGGTGCACACCTTCTGTGACTGCTATTGATTTTGTATGACCCACAGCTGTTCGCACCGTCGATCTCGCACCCCTATACATGTCAGCTACAATGTTAATATATTGTTCGGGGACGTTCTTCCTCCGAAGACTCCACCAGATTGTATCCCTTGGGACCCGGTCGAACGCTTTTTCCATATCTAAGAATGCGACATACAATGGTCTGCGTTTCGCGCGATTCTTTTCAGCAATCATATTAAGAGCAAACATAGGATCGATAGTAGATAAGCCAGGTACAAAGCCATAATGATTCTTAGACAATGAACACTCTGATCTTAGTCGGTTATTAATCACTCTTTCATATAGCTTCATAGTTTGACTTAAAAGCTTGATCCCACGATAGCTGTTGCATTCATATTTGCTGCCTTTTCCCTTATATATAGGAACTATGGTGCTCAATCTCCATGACTCTGGCATTTTTGAAGAGAACAACACACAGTTAAATAAGTTGCTATTTTAACCTCGCCAGAGTGTATTGGGGATATGAGTCCCATATTTTTATTCAGGTCCCCGAGCTGCGTGGTAGCTTGTACAGGGTTGAGTAGTTGGTGATAATATTGATGCCAGGTAGATAAGACATCCATATTCTTATATAGTAGGTCACCATTTGGGCCTTTTACCGTTTTACACCTAGCGGGGTCTCTTATGCTTTGACGGCGTTGCTTTGCGAGCTTATATATGTATTTTTGGCCTTCTCTGGATTCTAATTGTTTGTACATGGCCTTCTGGGAATCTGCGCGCTCTCTTGCTATTATTTTCTTAGTCTCTTTCTTCACTCTCTTGTATTCTTCGCGGTCTTCAGAAGTTTGGGTGAACTGCCAAGTTTTAAAGGCATCTCTCTTTCTATGAATTGCATTTTGTACTTTATCTGTCCACCACCAGGTTTCCCTGTTCATAACCTTACAACCCTTCGTTCGACCAAGAGTAACATTTGCAGCTCTTATGATGGACTTGCTAAGATGATCCCATGTAGAGTCGACGTCTAGTTCATTGTCAATCTCTAGGTTACTTATTTGATTACAGAACTCTAGAATCTTGTCTCCTTTTAGATTCCACTACTTGATGAGCTCGGGAGTCTGAGATGTTTTCTCCGTGGTTGTTTTTCTGAAAAGCATATCCATTACAACAATACGATGTTGGGGTATCGCGCATTCTCCCGGGATTACCTTGCAATTAGTGACGTAGGCAATGTTAGCTCTATTGACTAGAATAAAGTGTACCTGCGATCTTGTTTGGCTGCTTTTGTATGTGATTATATGCTCTGGCTTTTTGGCAAAGAAAGTGTTAACTATGGCTAGATCATATGCTGCGGCTGTTGAAAGAATAACTTTCCCCTCATCTTTTAGAGTGCCGAATCCGTGATCACCATGCACTCTTTTAAAAGCTTGGTTCACTGACCCTATGTGACCGTTCAGATCCCCGCTTAGTATTATGGTCTCTTTTGAGGGTATTTGTTGTAGGTGGCCATCCAGAGTTGTCCAGAATGCATCTTTCTCTATTTTGCTGCAACCCCGCTGGGGAGCGTATGCTGATATTACATTAAGAAATTTTCCCTCAACCATTACTTTCAAAGACATCAGCCTGTCGTCAACCCGGATTACCTCCAAGATGTTGTCGAGGTGTTGTTTGCTCACAGCGATTGCTACGCCATTTCTTCCATGCTTTGTGCCCACATACATAAGTTTGTAACCCTCTCCGATGTTCCGGGCTTTTGCACCAGTCCATTTTGTTTCTTGTAAACAAGCGAAATCCACCTTTCTTCTCTTAAAGAGGGAAGCTAGTTCTTTGGTCCTTCCAGTTAGTGTTCCAACGTTCAAAGTAGCGAAGCGGACTTTACGGTTACAATTTGGGACTAACTTCTTTAGCCAAGCCCGTCCGTGACTCGGTAGCCCTCGCATACTGTACGCAGATATAGGGCGATGTCTCTGCGCGTCGTTTTGTGGCGACGCCCGATAGGTTAACTGATACAGTTATCGATGTATTTTGTAACCTGTCCATTTGCTTTTCTGTGAATTTGGCGAAAGTTTGGGTTTATTAGCTAAGTACCGATGCCATCTGACGTACTAAAACCTACCCCTTTCAGGTAAGGAAAACCCCGGAACCAGGTGGTAGGTCCGTGTACAGATATTCCCATCTGTATGTCTGGTTATTCCGCCAGAGCGTCGGTCGCCAGAGCCTCGTTCGTTTTTCAGCAGGGTGCACCACTAGCAGGTGAGGTTGACGTTTGGGATGGTAAAGATGTTAGACCCATTCCCCTATACACCCCTTAATCCATGCTAATATTATAAATTCAAAAGTAGCTTTGTCTGTCTGTTACGCTTTTATTATATCATTCACTATTACGACTTTGATGAAATATGGAATAAATACAGATTAGACACTGAGAAAGGACATAGGCTACTTTTTATAGCGGGAGAATATCTCAATCCCTCGGGAAACAACATGAATCGCAGGCGCATACGCTGGCGTCACAGCGTCATACAATGTTTTTCTTAAGTATTTTCTTAACATTTGCGTATTTTCTTTTATAATAATACGTGTTTTTGGGTACTTTTTTATTTTATAAAAAAATAATATAACGTGAATAAGATATTTTGAAAAATTGAATTGAGTGGAGTGGACGGTTTCCCAGAGGTCGCGGGTTTGAACCCCTGCTCATATCGGTTTATTTTTCATTTTATATTTATATAATATTTCGAAAATCTTCATTTCTTTTTTTTTTCCTTTTGTTCAGTAAATAATTTTGAAATCATACGTGTTGCAGGGTGCTTTATCTTTAATTTATAAAAAAAATAATGATATGAGGTAAATAAGATGTTTTGAAAATCTCCAGGTCTTTTTATTTTATTTTTTTAATCTGTTATTAAAAGTAAAGTGTAAGTAGTTACAACAGCGGCTTAAGGAATTTATAAGAAATTGCTTTATTAATTAAAGTAAATACCTACTTTTTGATTCGTATAGATTAATTTTTGTAAAGTAGTAACTTCGATGTTCTTATTTTATACTAAAGTTTTGGTTACTTGATTAAAGTTTTAGTTATAAAAATCCATGCTAATATTATAAAACTTTAAAAGTAACTCCGTCTATATGTCAGTTTGTCTGTTATGCTTTCACGTTTAAGCCACTACACCAATTTTGATAAAATTTGACGTAAACGTAGATTAGATGGTAAGAAAGGACATAGGCTTTTTTATCGCGGGAAAATATTTATTTATCACGGGAAAGGTAAATCGGAAGAAAACCATCTTTGTGGTTTCAACGAAAATATTTATGTTGTTTGGATGTATAGTTTCAGAAAGACGGGATTGTTTATGAAGTTATTATATATATAAATAGAAATATGGACTTCGCTTATATAATATATAAAAATAGAAAACAGTAGGAGAAAAAGCACACTAGTTTTTAGTGAGATAGTAAGTAATTTTAAGTGATGGTTGAACATACAGGTAGAGACGATTTTCACAAACTATGTATTCGTAACTTTCAGGTTTTTTTGAGAGCTTTGAGCCTAACTTTTATATTTTTGCGAAATGTTCATAAATCTTTTACAGTTATAACTTATTATAATTAAAGTTTATTTCAAAGATTTGTTTTGTAATACTATTATTCAACAAAGACATGATTCGAGTAACTACGTTAACGAGAGTTTTTTTTTTTGGTTTACTAGAATGATAAATTCAAGGTAAATTTTTATACGTCTGAAAAAAATTGTTAATTGCTAATTCTAAATGAACAATTTTGTAAATTGCTAAAAAAACATATTAATTTTTGAGGATGGTAATTTTGAATAACAATAATATTACTTACACACTTACCAGCGCGCGTCTTTACAAAAATGTTATTGTATGTTGAACTTTGAATACGAAATTTGGGAACGAAATTCTAGATTTTGAGTAATTGTTAACGTATGGAAATTTTTATACATAATGTCATGTATGTACCTAGTCTTTTGCAAAAATATTGTAACAAAGAAAAAAAAATATTGCAAATAACATTTATTACTTATACAAATATAGAATGAAAAATAAACCGATACGGGCAGGGATTCGAACCCGCAACCTCTGTAAAACCGTCCCTTTGCGCTACCAATTGACCTACGGTATCGCTGTCCGTCTCGGTGAATTAAGAATCCATATGTGATCGTTTTTATCGGGACGGTGGTGACATCTATTATTCTTCTTCCAAAAATGTCACCACCGTCCCGATGAATGATATTTTGTTGCATGCTAGAATGGTATCTTGTTACACTTGTGCCGATGTTTTGATACCTTTTTCACAAAAATATGGCGCAGTCACTCCTTCATAGCTAACACTCCACCAAATCATCACTGAAGTCGGTTGATGCCCACGTCTGCTAATTGGGAAGCTTCCTTACAGCTTTGAGTATAAATGCGGTCATTTTGTTTGTTAAAATGTTGCTGAATTGTAAAAATGTTCAGATCCGTAAACAATATTTTTCTGTGACCTCCCTTTGCATACCGCGTCAGTAGGTGTTTCAATTTTACCACCCTATTCATTCAATAATTTATCAGTTAAGAAGTGACCAGTCGTCTCTTATAGGCTACAAGTCCTAAGTCATCTCTTAAAATACGCGATATGGTTCTAGGTGCTATCTTCATTTCCCGAGAAAAAATCTTTTGCTTTCGGACAAGATTTCTTCGAATTCTTTCCCTTACTGCTTTGACCACCTTTTTCGTACTAACACTACGTGGACGGCTTCGCGGCAGCTTTTTCGCTGTCACAAATAGAGAAAGTCTCATTGTACCTATTAATAGCCCGGTACGCAAACATTTGATTAATGCCAAGTGTATGGAGAGTTTTAATAATTGCATTGGGCTCCATACCTACTTTGTGTAATGCAATCACAACGATTCTGTTATTTTTATACCCCACTCCATTTTAACATCGCAAAATATTGTACAATATATTAGCGCCAAAACGAGAAAAGACAAAGAACAATCCAATAAAAGTGACAAATTCCAAATTCAAATGTAATATATTTTTTAAAATTGTTACAGTATTTATGGCTAGACTAAGTATATTCTATTATTTTTATTCAATTATTTTTAGCTATTTTAAACAAGAACGCATTAAAAAATAATTAACTAAATGTATTTTCAACGAAATCTAATTATTAATAAGCTCGATTTATAAAATAATAAATTTAGAATAATATTTAATAGTAAAATATTTAGCATTGGTCAATTGAGTATCGACCTTGTACCTAAGTGTAATGAATTTATTATATATTTCGGATATAGATGCATATTAGTGACTGGCTCGTTCTTGATGGAGTATTCTGGTACAGGATCCGAGGCGTTGGTCTCAGGCAATAAAACCACACAGACACAATATGACAATTCTTGTATTAAATGTAGGTAATCAATTCTCACAAATTACTTAGTAGGTATACAATTATCAGGCTTGCGTGAACTACCGATCCCGTTTTGGGGGGTCCGAACTGTAAGGGTCTCTCTAATCAATTCCTCCTCGATTCAATGCTCTCCAATATTTAAAATATCTCCGGTGCCCCTCCAAACGATTCCGATCACGTGACTCGTTACGTCACGATGTTCACACCCCACTGTTACAATGATATCAATTGAGTTACTAATTATCGTTAAATTATCGTGATCTACGATACGGCCATACTGACAAGTCACACGCCTTCGTGTGCACGTATCTGCATCGAGTGACGATAACCATGCCACCTCCATCGAGTGACGATAACCACCACGCCACCTCCATCGATTAGCTTTGGAGTCGTGGTCGTCCTCGGATGTAGGCTCTGTAATAAAACAAATAACTCCAAGGATAACTTGCTCGGCTATTCTGACAATAAAACCAGTGAATGTCACGTCTCAGGTCTTTACTCCATATACACTCCTAACACAAGGTGTGCACTACACCTTATTTACAACTGTTAAAAACTACTTTGATCATTAGATCCATCACTTTACTTTACAAAATCAATCATGATTTTACCAGACTTGCGTACTCAACTCAAATCAACACTTTTGCAATATGATACAGTCCATCGATCATATACAAACAACTACCATGAACCAGTCCTTCGGTCATGTAAAACACAAAACAGACCCATCGCCTACACGTGTTACACCACACGTGAGGTGCGGTCAACAAGTATGAGTAGGCAAGCTGTTATCTGTAGTGAAATCAATATCACTTCGCTCGACTAAAACATTTAGTTCCTGAGGGACCTTGTGATCGGAATGATTTGAAATAAACTTTCTAATAGAAAATTATTAATCATAACCTCTGATAAGATCTGTAACGTACTCTGGACACTATGATCGTTGCCAGTTAGAATTACTGAGTTATTTAAACGTTAGCCACAAAAATTGTTTGCTATACATTCTGTGATCAGAGAACTCTCAGCACAAGAATTAAAACAATATGAAAATGACTCACCAAAGTCCTATAGTACCGTTAAGGTAGCTTACCTGACCATTTCAACCCTTCTTTCTCTGTGGCTGCCTGCTGCTGGCACAGTATCGAAACTACTCGAACACCTGTTGCACCTTGCCTTTATAACTTATTGAAAAAGGAAAAAGTTATAATAAAATTGAACATCATAATTGAAAATAAATGCCTTAAGCAACCAAGCACCACTTTTCATTACATTTAAACCAAAAATGTATTCTAAAACATCATAAAACACAAAGCATGAATCTTATTCGTCACATATGGCTTTTCACTAAGCCCTACCAACAAACCTCCTGTTTGCTTCGTGGTATTGCTTTTAATTCCGAATCCCACGGGCTCCTAATTGAACTAAGATTCACTAGTATCAATTTTACTCAATCGCTTTTACTACAAGCTCTGACTTCAAGTGCTACTTAACTCTCTGGCATCAAAAACAAAGGTTTTTTAACTTTCTCTATCATAAGCTCTAAAAATGAAACTTTTGCAACCCTGGTCATTGTACAATTCTTGCCCCGATCGAATATTTCTAGTCTCTGTTGCGGAAAACATTTACAAGACGTAAATAATAAGTTCTTACTTTTGCTAAATTAACTAACCGATTTATTTTACAGCATTTACGGGCCTTGATCGGCAATAATACACATTTACAATATACGATTAATTAATAATTGTAACTTCGCCCATGATTACTACACATGTAGGTAGACAAGAAATAAAATATTCTAAAAATCGAATTACAGTTATTTTTTTGTTTTTACAGGTTGAATCTTTAGAGCTATCGCGTTACCATTGTTAACCGAATTTAAAACAAAGATCTTTGTCAAATGAAACATCCGTAGCACTAAAAATTAGTTATCTTATCATAACATGTAGCAGAGGGACGTTAAGTTAAAGTAAAATAATTTTCAGTAAAATTTAACAAAAACAAGATGGGTTTGATCGCTAATCTCAGTACCAGTCATCGCAATAACAATAATGAAGTGCTTACTACTATATTTGATAGCTTAATTTTTTTTAACTAGCGAGTATTTAGCCCAAAAATTGGAAGTAAATCGAAACGAATTACCTTTATGCTGTGACGTATCCGATGGTGGATAAATTGCTCAGACCTCAACGCGTTGCTCGCACCGTACTTTACCAGTACCGCTGCCATAGCTGCCATCGCTACGACCGCCGTCACCACCATCAGCAACCTCGGCACCGTCGTAGACATCCGCGCTGCGCCGTCGTCGCCGCCATCCGCGCTGCGCCCTCGTCAACAACCGCCCCGCACCATCACCGTCAGCCGCGCCGTGCCGTAACAGCCATCTGCTCCGTGCCATCACCGCTACCCGCGCCGCGCCGTCACCGCCTTAATTTCTTATTTCTTTTCTTTGTTCATCAGCAGCGATTTCTTCTTTCATAAGAACTTCACTAGATTTTTTTGATATGTGGGTAGATTTCAATTTTGAAGTTTCGAGATAACAAATTTAACTTGATTGATTGATTTACAACCGTTGATTATCAACTATTGATTGATTGTATTGATTCTGGAACTTCATTGTTATTATCTTGTAGTGTGCGTTTCAAATAATAAAATCACTTAATTTTTTGCTTGATGTGATTTTGTAGCTTCAATAAACTTATCTGGTAGGTAGTTTGTGGTTTTGATGCCCGAGTGAATCCCACTTCTGATTTCAGAGCTAGATGCATATTAGTGACTTGCTCGTTCTTGATGGAGTATTCTGGTACAGGATCCGAGGCGTAGGTCTCAGGATCTACGACAGACAGAGACGAAGCTTCTTAGCAATCCATGGATTCACCGTGCGGGTGCCGGGCCCATCGCGTTGCAAGGAGGGGAGTGCAAGCAGTGCCTGGGACTTGCGACCCAGGAGTAGGTTTAAGGGGCCCCTTTATTATGCGCAAAAACGCTCACCTTCACCCTCCACACTCCTCTCCCTACCTAACCAAATTTGGAAAGAACCTACTAATGCCGCCTTTGAAGTACGTTCTAGAAATGAACCGATGCTTGTTCTAGAAAGGCCAAGATCTTTAAGTAGGCTATAGAGAGATTTTGCTGTTATACCTCTCGCTCCCACTTCTACCGCGTACAAACTAACTATAAATTTATTCCTGATCAGTTTGTTGGTTAGTTCGTAATATTTATTGAGCTTGGGGATTGAGGGATCACACATTATCCCTTGGGATGTTTGTTTCCCAAGGAACAGTAAGCTCCACAAGTATCACGCGCCTCAGATGTTTCGAATACAGGAATAAGTCCGGTCTGGATGACGAAACACCAACATCCCCAGGGATTTTGTAATGCCTTTCATACGTGTCCATCATGAGAATCCAATCAGGAGCCGCGCCTAATATTGAATAAGGCTTCGCTTTTGATTTTTTGGAGGAGCCTTCTTTTACGAATTCTATAGATCGTTCGGTGGTTGTTATACCCTTCCGCGCTCTTGCTACTGAAAGACTAACCGCTTCCCGTATAATTTCTAATACCTTGTCGTGGCGACGCGAGTGTTGACCTTTATCTAGAAGTACCCTACACCCTACTAATAGGTGTTTCGCGGTTCCTATTGCCTCCCCACAGATGTTGCAAGACTTTTCGGTGGCTTTGCCCCATCTTACTAAATTACTTTGATCTGGGAGAGTCATTTGGAATGCATTAAGATAGAATTTTAATAATGCTGGGGACCAATCATAAATTAAGGTGCGCCACTTCAAAGCTAGTGGAATACAAAAATCTCCTATGGTCACCCATTCGTTTTGAATTTCTAGGCTCATCGCGTGGAGTCGGTAATTATCGTTTTCGTCTTGTCGAATAAAAGATTTTGTTATGTCTATGTCTTGAACTTTCCTACTTGATCCTAGCCCTACTTTATTTGTTTGAGCACCTATCATAAACTTTTTATGGAATTGAAGTATGAAGTTGAAATATATCTTCAATTTCATCCCCGTAACACTATAAAAAAAGTAGAAAATAATAAGATTAACTAAATGATGGCATAATTAGTGCAATTATATATTATATTGAAGGGACTACCCCCTTATCAATCTGTTAAGTAATGCAATGTGATGTTAGACATCTAAAATAATGTTTGACTTTAGATTTAAGAAAAAAAAAGACAAAATTATAAAAACTTGAGAAATCTCTAAATTACCTGTTAAATATATTCATTTATACTTTGCTCAAAGATATATTGACACTTAATTAAACCTACTTAGTTCTTATTTATAGTAAATGAATAATTCAGTCAAAACCTGTATTTTCAGTTTTTACATTAGCTTTTATTAGTCATATTTATTTATAATAATTTAAATGGTAAATAAATTGGAATTTACATGTTTTAGTTCATAAGTTTAAACAGTAACACACTAAGTCTTAACACTATGCTTAACCATAAATCTTTATTGAACGATATGTAGTCAGAGTTAGTATATTATATTACATATTATCCTTGATTGTAAACTCACCGGTTTAAATTAAATATAAAAGTTTATTAAAAAGAAGCCGCTGAAGCTTGCAGCACTAATCGTGCATTTTCAATTACCAAATGGAACTACTTACAAGGCTTATTTTTCATAACAACAGCGATTTTAATATAAATTATAGGATTCTGAGAATTACTTTTTAATGTTAAAAAGTTTTCTCTTAATTTCAAATAAAATTCTTTTGTAAAATTGTAAATTTGTCATTATTTTTTTACAACAATATAGGAAATAAGAAATACGAACCTAATAAATTTAACTAATAAAATACTATAGCTTTACCTAAAACTTTCTGTTCTGTTTTTATATTTAGAATATAAGCAATACATTTTAAGGCCTTACATCCACGCACGGATAAGCACTGTTCAAATTCAGTGGTAATAATACCTTTAGTTTCAACAACTCGTTACGTACCCAAAAAAGTTTCACTGCAACCGTATACCCTCGCAAGGCGCTATAAATTTGTAACTAATTTTAAGCGTTATTATAGTATTTTTATATTTTAGTTATTTTAATATTGTAGTTTTTATAGTGGCATTAAATTAAATAAACTTAATTTGGATGTCACATAATTTGTCACATAAAAAAAATAGAACAAACAAATACAAACCATTAAATCACAGAAAATTAAATAAAAAAAAAACTAAAAAAATAGTAACTGCGACATACAAAACGGTTGAAGTAATTTATTGTATAGTGATAGGTATGTTTAATATTAATATATATTTACTACGTTGTTATCTTTTTAAGTTTTAGATGTCTGTTGCCCGGTGTGCACCGACGTCTTTTTCGATGTTATTACTCATAACAATTGTTTTCATAAAAAGAAAAATAATAAAAGAAGCTGACTCAGATTGGTGTTAAATTTACAAAGATCAATCAATCATAAAGATTAAGATCATTAATTAATTAATCAATAGGTTTGACTAATATTTACATTTTAATAATTTCTTTAACTGCTAAATCCTTCATTATTAGCTTATTGCCGTAAACTTGTGTTATCTTGTTATTAAACATGTAAATAACAACAATTTATGTATAATATACAACAACTTTTTAATTATAAACTTATTCTAACAATATAAAGAGGTAAAGTTTTCATAGAAAACAAAAGGACGCCGCGGGGCGTAATAGGAGCATGTGTTCCCATATTTAAATACGAAAAGTTTCAGTTTAATGAGCTTTTTTGCAGGTATAATTTTTGGTATATTTAAAAATTTGTTATTTTAAACGTGAAGGTACATATTTTAATACAAATATAATATGTCTATGGAAACAGCAGGAATGAAATCACATTCAATGAATAAAATCACGAGAGTTACACGAGGCAATATTTCAAAATAGTTTTAAATGTCGGTTTTCTACCAAACCAAGAACCCTGTTATTTATTTAACCTGCGCTTCTAAGAAGTACAATTAATACAACATAAGGGCCTCAACAGCATTACAACATGGTTTTAAATATTTGTAAAGTTGGAATGGCCAGTAGACCTCAGGAGATAGTGGTGACACAACATAGTGAACAAAAAACAATTAGACTATCAGCACACACAAGTAATCTCGTCCTCACTCAAAATTTTATCGAACTCAACAATAAGAATAACCTAAAAAAGCTTACCCATAGAATAATATATGTAGAGCTACAGCTTTTTAGGTTATTGGATCCAATTACTTTTAAATTCAAACTCAATCTGGGATATGTAGTTTATTTTATTTTATTAATATAATAACTCATTTGTTGTTACATAAAAAAATATATAAAAATCTTTTTAAACATTTAACAATTCCTTATTTTAGAAAATTAACATTTGTAACCTAAATTTCTTATCGAGAACGAATATATTCGGTGGCATCGATGGCCTTCATTATTTTTTAAGAGTGAATGAATAAGTTAGATGAAATTTAAAAGTATATTAAGAGATGGCAGATGAGGAAAATCAACTTAATATTTTGTACAAAGACTGTTAACTGAAGTAGCGAAATTGGGATCGAAAGTTAAAATTTATGTTGACGCAAGTTACAAAGATAAGTAACCTTTATTGAAAAATATTTCACAAACCAATATAATGAATAAAGTATTTACGTATTTACTCCATTTGATTAGTTTAAGGAACTTTTTAAGTATATTGTTTTATTGTTGTAGTTTTACTAATGTCTTAGTTTTTAAATAATAATAATAATATCACAGGACAAATTATACACATTGATCTAACCCCTCAGTAAGCAAATTATATGTTAGTGTTGAGGTTGCTAGACAACGATACAAATACATAGAAATACACATTTTAGATACTGCGAATATATTTAATAAACGACCAAGCCCAAAAATACAGACATCTATGCTCATCACATATGTGCCTGTCCCTGTCGGGAATCGAATCCGAGCCCCATTGCGTCGTTATATGTTAGGGGTTAACCACACGACCTACAGTTTTAAATGCAATAGGTGTTCATTAATTATTTGTGTATATATATAAATGTGTAAGCAATTATTGCGCCACAATTTGGTATCGCTTATCGCTTTTATTACATTATTTAATAATAATATTACTTCATTATAAAATAATATAATAAAAGCGATAAGCGATACGAAACTTTGGTGCAATAATTGCTTCATAACATCACTTAATAGAACAGCTGCCAGTTCCCTCTAATCATATAAAAAACAATAATTTAAGAAATTCAAAAAAATATTATGGCAATCCATAACTTAAGTTAAATATATTTATTTTGTTTCTCAATTTTTTTTTAAATATAAAATGTCTTATAAAGATAATTCTATTCATCTTTTTCCATTATTACTTTGCTTTTATAATTTTGCTTTTATGATTTCAGGCAATGAAAATGAAATAATAATAACGGTAAAAAAAAAAACTCGGCCTGCCACACAAGCAGTCACCGCAAGCAGCACCCGTTCACGAGCATAACGCAAGAGCAAGCCATCACCCTCTTCGCCATATTTAAGGGAGGAAGGCAACCCGACTGAACCCGAAAGAGATTACTAGTTATTTGCAATACAATACAATTAATTCCCAAGCCATTCCGTCGTTGATGTAATCCTTTACACTAAAGTAGGATTTTTTCATCAAATTATTTTTTATATATAATTGAAATTTATTTAATGATAAATTTAAGGCTTCATGAGGGAGCTTATTATAAAAACGTATACAATTAACCTTAAATGATTTACCTATTTTATGGAGCCTAGTGCTGGGCATAGCGAGTTTATTTTTATGTCTTGTATTAATTTTATGTAAAACACAATGTTCCTTGAACTTTGAAATATTTTTATTAACGTAAATAAATATATTGATTATAAACAGTCATAATTTTAAATTCTTTAAATTTGTTTCTTAAAGAGTCTCTTGGTCTCATATTATATATTGTTTGAACACCCTTCTGCAGTGTAAATATGGTATCATAGTCAGCTGCATTGCCTCATAGTATACCGTGTGACATTATACTATGAAGGTAACTAAAGTAAATTAATCTAGCAGTTTTCATATTTGTTAATCGACCGAAATTTTTTTAACCGATTTTTTTTAACCGCACAAGCAGAACTAAGTCTGCTTGGCAAATCAAATATATGATGACCCCATTGCAATTATTCGTCTAAGGTAATGCCCAAGAAAGTAGTAGATTTGACCAAGTTCAATTCCCCATTATTTAATTGTACATTGGTTCTAACATTTTTAACATTTCGTAAATTTGACACATTTCGTCTTTTTTTCATTGAGAAATAAATTATTGGCGTTAAATCATTGTACAACATCTGAGAGAGCATTATTCACATCGTCAATAACAGATTGCCGACTATTAACTTTAAAAGTAAGAGAAGTATCACCAGCAAACAATATTATCCCATGTTTTTCCCTCACTAGGTGAGGTGGGTCATTTCTGTAAATGAGGAACAAGAAAGACCCTAAGATAGAGCCCTGTGGTATACCTATTTATACCAAAGAACCAGGGGAACGTTTTCCAAGACTATAGACAAGACTATAGATGCCATAATCATAAGTTACAGTAGTAGTCACAGTAGTTAGATTTAAAAATTTTATTATGAAGCTAAAATAGTTTTAATTACCTATACACCGCTCCATATATAACAACATCGCCATCCAACCAACCGATTAAGCGTCTCATGTCCAAACTGGATATATGATTTATATATTATAAATAATATAATATTATAATAATATTATTTTATAGTATATATATGTACAATAATAATAATTATTATTATTATAAAAAGAGAGGTTCAAAGTTTTCCAATCACAAAATGAGGTAAGAAATATTTTAGTAATATTCAATTGCAATTAAATTACAGATATATGTTAGTTTCATTATTTTTATAAGGTACATTATAAACAATTAAATAACTAGCAATGTTTGAGCAAATCTCTCGACAAATTTTAAGAAATTCAAAATACCTTTATTCAAGTAGGCATTACACGCAATTATAAATCTTTATATTATACTTTTTATTATATTATATAAATTTAAATAAGCTTAACATGGCTATACATGTTTATAGATATTTTCAAACAATATTAGAAGTTTAATCTATAAAATTAATTAATATGTAACAATTGTTACATTGTTAACGGTAATAAAACCAAACTATAAATATGTAAATGATAATATATAATTATATCCACTAAGATAATATGTATGTATGAGAAATTATTTTAATAATAATATTTATATTTCATGGAAAAATAATTCGGAATCGCTTTTAGTTATTCTGAAGGCGTATTTATAATAAACATGCAAAAGCCGATTATCTTATGTTAATTACGAAATTATCTTTGAGTATAGCCAATAATAAGTAAGACCATTAACAGCTAAAAGAGGTTCTATATTAATATTGTACTTTTAAAGGGAATGAGGTAAGTAAAAAATAAACATTTACATACACATATACTACATTCAAAGCATGTTAACAACCGAACATTCTTGTTGTCTTTCTTCATTCTTTTGTAAGAAAAGAAATTTCCCTAAACAGGCATCGTGAACAGTACTGCTTTTTCTCCATACTATTTTATTTTATAACAATATATACTCTGTTTCAATGTCATCCTTCTTTCTTTTCATACGTAGGCTTTAACCTATAGGAAATAAAAATATCTAAATTCAATAGATGAGTTAATAAAACACAGAGTTTCGTTCATAATTATCGGAATAATCTCATTATTTTTAAATTTCTTTCCTAAAAGGTCGATTTTAAGTTGAATATAAAATAATTTCCCCATCTGTAGCAGCAGTAGCACTCAAAACTAACAAACTGTTGGTTGCATAGTTTCGTATAGAATTCAGTTGCTTTAGTTTGCGTTCATTTCTAGCGTCTGTATTTTTAGTTACTCACATAATAATAAAGTTGGCATTTCATTGGATTGCAATTAACTATTGACTTATGCAATAGATAACTTAAATATTTTTACCTAGAAAATATTCAATTTGATATTTATTATAGCAAATATAATATTAACATCCTATTCTATCTCAGATCAGAGATATTAATAAATTTACTGATATGATCATATAAGCCAAATAAAGATATTGTATATTTGTATAATTCGGTCCGATATCAGTACCTGCTATTTAGATCTCTCAAAATAAATATATTTCTCTTACGAAATTTCTGATCATAAAGTTTTCGATTTTGATTAGATTTTCATAACAATAGTGATTACAAAAACAAATTAGTGAACCAAACATAATCATTCCAGCACCAGACTATTTTTAAGCCAGTATTAATACACTAAATAATATAAAGACATTTGTAAAAAGAACATTTAATAAGAGGCAATACTGTCCGAGTAAAGTATCCAAATTATTTTCGAAAAATAAGAAAAATATTTATCTGTGCAGGTCTGTACTAAATGCCAGAACATTCTAACGACTTTAAAAGTAATATTTATTTTCATTCAGATAAGAATTGTCTATTTCCTAGTTTTAATTTGTGTGTTTCCTCCATTCATGTCGGTTGTAATGTCTAGGGAGTCCAACGAGATAGAGGCATGTTTGGAATGTGTCGCTTGTTAGGGACGGCTAGCGAGCGTGAGCTAAACCGACCACTGTAATCTGAGATCTGACCTCAATCCTCTTAGATAACTATTGTATATTTTTGAGGTTTATTGTTGTTATATATAAACTCAAAATCTCAATATTTGAAATCTCATAATATTCATGTTCACGTTAACATAATAACTAAATACGTACAATATAGCTTTTATTTTTAATTTTAAAAATATTTAAGTGTTTAAAAAATATTTTTCATTTTAGTGCTACTAACATTATTTTAAAAATGTCGTGTAAGTCAAAAAACACAAATACCGAAAAAAATTACAAATGTTCTAAAAGTTTTCAGCTTTCTATGCATACTTACCGTCTCCTATTAAAATAGCACTATATAATATCATTCCTTCTACAGGAGTATGATTTTGAAGATTTTGCTAATTAAATATTCCAACAAATTAAATTCCTTCAAATAAGTAAAAAAATAATATTACTCATATATCAAAGTTTATAGAGATAAAAATAGAAAACTATTTTTTTGTGAAAATTTATAATTTAATTAGTTAATTTTTTTTTTGGGCATTCTTTTTTTAGAATTTAAATAATGGTAAAATACAAGCCTTTGGGTGCAATCAGTAGTCCTATTTATAAGTTTCACGTGTATGAATGAAAAGTCATAATAATATAATTTCATATAACTTTGCTTATTAAATTTGTTAATCCTAATTAAATTTAGGAATTAATTAAAGTTTAATTAATTTTCGAAGAGAAATTTAACACTTGGAAACAAAGAAGTGACATAAATTTAAAATTGAATCTAAAATTTGTTTACTAAACTTTCGTAATTAGGATTAACGGTTAAAATTTATGCTAAGGTTAGTGAAATCATAACTTTTATTTTGTTCAGTATAATAGTTATGGGTGTTTTTTTATATTTTCAAGAGAACCGTAAAATGAACTTGAATTTTGAAATATAAAACATAGTATAATATTAATTGTGAATGTAATGTATGTACATAGCGTACAATTTAGATGTTTATATTGGAATGTATATGAATATGGAATGAAAAATAAACCGATACGTGCAGGGACTCGAACCTGCGAACTCTGGAAACTGGAAAATCGAAACTCTACAACAATAACAAATATCCCGTATGGTTTTAAAAAGGCACTTATTAAGCTATAGTCTATCAGAATACACCTCATAATGCCACAATAGCATGGATTTACGACAGCACGACCCACTACGACTAATCCAATATATTTTGTTGAAGATCTTGTTGAAGGTATCGATTATGGGCACTCAATTGATGTTAGATACACCGAAGTCAGTAAGGCTTCTGACAAAGATAATCATGATATACCAATGTACAAACTTTCATGTTCAGAAATTTCTGGTTCTTTCTTATACTAGTGTAACTTATATCTTAACCAAACAGTCTATGGTTGACGGTTTGCTTCGCTATCTCCTATTACTACCCCTGTCCGGAGTTTCCCAAGGTTTATTTTTGGAGCCCTTGTTTTTTATCACCTTTATAAAAGTTATCGATAGGTGTTTCAAATTCTCCAAGTTTTATATGTTTGTAAATAATTTTTAGGACGATCGATTCAAACGGTATGAGTTACAACTCTGACAAGTGAAATGTCGTACGATTTAGTAGAAGAAAGAGCATAGTTACTACTTTATATTATGTTAGCAATGTCCCACAGAAGCAAATCGATCACAATGAAAACTACACTTTAAGTACTACACTTGGTAGCAGCTTACGAGTTCATTTGCACATTTATAACATAGGAAAAATAATCTTTTAAAAAGTTAGATTGCGTCCTACGTAAAATTACGTTGCAGAAAATTAAAAAGTCCAATGACAAAATTCACAATCTACAACACTTTTCTATTTAGTTGTCTTGAATATTGTAGTATTATGTGGAACCCGTACCACGACATATAACCGTCCTGTCGCTCCACCAATTGAGCTAAGGTATCGTTAGCCGTTTCAGTCAATTAAGCATTTTATATACGATAGTATTTATCGGGACAGTTACATCAGAGTGACGGGACGATTTCCCAGAGGTCACGGGTTCAAATCCCTACCCGTATCGGTTTATTTTTCATTCTATATTTATTTAAAATGTAAATAAGCTTAACATGACTATACATATTTATACATTGATGTCATTAATATTAATAATATTTTTCTAATCAACGAATGATAAAAATAGTTACAAATTATATTTATGTTAAATAGTATGTCGTTCATATACAATAGGTTGGGTTCTACAATCGAGGTGACACTTATAAAGTTAATGTATGTTTGTTTAAATATTTGTTCGAAATAGTAATCACTTTGTTGGTGCGATAAATAGATGAATAAATAAATAATCATTATAGGCGTTTCTGTTGGTTAATCCTCATCCGTTCCGATAAAGGAATCACATCATCAAATTTCTTAAACTGACCCCCATCTTTTTATTTTCGTCTTTACTGTCAGTCTACAAAATTGTTTTGATGTATATATAAATCGTAATTTGAATAATAGCTTTGACACATCTCAGAATATTGATGATATATTTTATACTCTATGTTCTATAAAACAATAGATACCGTTTCATTTTAAAATATTATGATAGAAAATAAAAAAATAATCGAACTTCTACAATAATCACTACTTAGGAATATTAACTTTTTTTGTAAATAATTATTTTTTTGAACTAAAATCAACCTTGTAAATAATATAATAAAAATATGTTTCAGTATATTAATTATTTAGATAATTTTATCTTTGGCACATATAATAGCCCCGGAAAATAACTTTGTAAGTTTTGCTACAAGGTGCATTAGGTTTTCACCTGAATGTAGAGAGGGCAATGAATAGTAGTGCGTGCTTTTGTTACTGATTCTCTTATCATGTAATGAGTTTGAGGCAATAGGCAATTAAAATACCCAAGATATGATTTCGCAAATACTTTTTCAAAATAGGGATTTCTAATCATTTAAGCTTAAACGACAATAAAAGTGACATACTCAGATTTTTATGTAGGTTTTGTGATTTAGAACTTTTTCACTTTGCCTACAAATATTGTGGTTGCATATAACACAAGCATTTAGCAGGCAATGGTTACAACTCCAAAGAAAGCAGCCATAGCCCATATATTAGCCTTCCTACTGCAAGACATCAGAGAACACATTTAAGTATGTTTCCAAACCGCCGGTTTGATTATAGTGCATAATGATTTTCGGTTTTCCCGTAATTATATTTTGTCTTTCTTGTACCTCAAAATATAGCAGATCTCATAGATTCCTAAAATTTGCAGTCAGTATGAATTCATCTTACCATTTCTATATAGAAAAAAAAAAACTCGTCAATAAAAAAAACTATAGCATAAGATAACAGCTAAGAAAGATTGCAATATACGCGTGTCCAAATTCTTTGAGACCTAATAACCCACTAAGTGTACTCATGATTTAATATTCCGTTTAGTATAAAATCTTTCTCTATCCAATTATAATATATCTATTTCGAAATTGGTAACACCTTCCTCTGTGATAAATGGATAAAATCCTGGAAAGACTAAGTGACGGATGAGATGTACTAAATCGATTTGCACTAAAAAGAAAAATAGAACAACATTTTGAAATGCATGCGTCAATATTACGCCTTCTATTTTTCTAGAAATAATGTTATATAATAAAATATAGCATAATAATTTATATAATATATTATATCACATTAAATTGTACAAAAAATATCTATTTGATCTCATCATTACATAATTATACGCTTCTAGCACTTAAATAATAGCTTTAAAAAGAGAAATTACTTAAAAAGGAGTTCGTACATTGCTTATTTCTCAATACCAAATTTATTCTAGTCACAGAAGTTATTGCTGGTGCTTCTTGTGTAAACAGCTGTTGCATTTTAGAGGATGTACAACAATTAAAAAATATTTCGTACAGGTAATACTTCGTTTTGATATATTTATGTAATAAAAGAATTAATATTCTGCGAATAAAAACAAATAATTTAAAAATTAAAAAGCAAAAAAAAAAAATATCTAATAAAAATTTAAAAAACCCCGATCCAAAAAGCTCTAAAAAGAATAAATATAATATTATTATGCACTTATTAAAGTCGTTGTGACGGGGGACCGTTGTACATACGTTGACGATGGTGTCTATTTTATGAAGTTAATCATTGAGGACTGAGACTATACGATTCCTTATCGTTATTTTTTTATTTGCCTTGGTAACTTACTTGCATTTTAATTTCTTCCTTTATTAAACAGGGATATTTCATATGGGGATATAAAAGTGGTGGCTCGAGAATACAATAAATGGAAGTGGCGTCCAACTCCCTCTTCCTAATTCCCCTTTTCACCTGTCGTAGCCCTCATGTTTTACCTGTCCTATTATTTTTCCCATATCATTATCCTTTTGCATTACTCACCAACCCGCACTGGGCCAACGTGGTTTGTCTTGGTCCAAATCCCCCCAAACATGGATAGACATAACATACCAAGGCCCCAAGTTTCCGGCAAACCCAGCATCTATGTGGGCGGTGACGGGCGCCTTGCCGGCTCTGGGGTGGGCCCTGGGGTGGGCAGTCTCACCGTCAAGCGACCACGGCACAGGCTTTAACGAACTAAGATTCTCTAAGCGTACCTACATAAGTACAATATAAGAAAGTCATTAAAAGATGATCGTTTGATCGAACTAGAAAGCTTTCTTAAATGAGACATCGTCGGTCTTGCAGAGGTAAGAAGAGAGGGAGAGAGCACCATAGTATGATACGATGATATATTCGTCCACTTCAGAGAAACAAGCAGACAGCATGGAGTTGAGTTTCTGGTGGCTAAAAAATGAAAGAATAACATAATCGAGCCTAAGGGCTACTCTAACCGCATCGCAGTACTCAAATTCCGGTTAACAGCCAGCGCCACTTTGACACTAATACAGATCTACGCACCAACACCTGCGTATAGCGACGAAGACGTTGAACTATTCTACGATCTTCTAAACAGAACCTTTGACGAAAATTGGGGCACCTGTAATAAGATCCTCGGCAACTTTGATTCCAAAGTACCACACAACTAATGGACGTCGGTGCTACAATTTGATAATTTGGCTCAGGGTTATCCACCATGGACGTGGCACTATCCAATTAATAAAATATTGATCCAATTCGCACTGGGCAACGAATGACTATTGTCAACACAATTTACCAGAAGAAGGCATACAGACCATGCGACTGGAATATAATGGTCACACAAACCTAATGATCACACCCGTAATTAAATAGATTCTATACTCTACTTCAATTAACAAACAATTAAAATCGTAACTGTTATTACCAAAAACAATTTTAGTTTTGACCATACACCAGTTCAAGCAAGACTACATTTTTATTTCAACATACGAAGATACAGGCAATAAAAAAAAAAAAAAAGTTCAAGATATTCACATCTTACACTTTACAAAAACTTAGATAGTTTCACCTTATTATGAGAAAATCAATTTAATATACTTAAAATCGATGAAATAGAAGAAGTAGAAAAATAATACAATATATTGGAAAAAGCGAAAAATATTAGTTGTAAAACAATAAGAAGTGAAAAAGCAAGGCCAAACTCAAACAATCTACAAATGTATTAATTGTAGAAAGGGAAAATATACAAATGTGTACATAACCACTGATAAAAAAATTAAACGTACCATCAGAACAGACGTAAGAACATTTGAATTAGAATCAATAGAAGCTGCTATAGAAAACCGCACGTCACTCAGAACCGCACAACAAGGGGTTACCAAATCAAAGCATTAGATAAATCGTTTGCAAGACAAAAATGGCCTGAAACAAAACAACAACATATTATTATTATATTATATTTCATCCCATATTTTACTAAGAAGGAAGTGCATGATGCCATCAAAATCATGAGTCTAGGAAGTGATGGTATTACAACGGAAGCACTCAAAATAGGATTACCCAATATGCTACCCCAGATCATCAATTTATTCCACTTGATTTTAGTTTCCTGTCAGATTCCAAAACAGATGTGTCAATCATAGAAAACTCAATAGATTACCACATATCTCTTTACATACCCTTGGTAGATTACCAAAAAGCTTTCGATACAGTGAAACACCCAGCAATGTTTCAAGCCCTAGAAAACAAGTACATAAAACCAACTTACAGTTATTAAAATGAATCTACCTTAATAGTACAACCAATATTAAATTAAACGTCACCGGCAAAATATTCAAAATACAAAAAGGAGTCAAGCAGGGCGATCCCTTCTCCCCAATCCTGTTTGCAGCAGTGCTCCAAGATATGTCCAAGAAGCTTCCAGCTACGTGGGCGACAAAGGGCATCAACGTCGGTGGCAAACGCCTCAACAATTTGGGTTTTGTGAACGCAATTTGCGTTTTGTGGACGCTATAGTGGGACAATACAGGTGAGGAAAAAAATATTTTTGTTGCCCTTAAACTCTTACAAAAGGAAGTTACAATAATTGACATAAGTACAATAAAAAATTTCGTTCAAGACAGTCTGGTCTTATCGCTATAGTAAAATTTTCAATATCTATTCTATTATGTTACCAACACATGCTGTATGTCTGTGAGTATGTATGTAGTATAATTAATAATATTGTTCCGGCTAGTGAAGTGAACCTATAAGTCTTATTATATAGATAGATATTTGGTGCATTGTCTTACTTGCACGGCTACAGAGGCGGGTAGGTCAGTGCGCAGTGAAGGGTATAAATGAACACGATGCCTTTGAAGTAGATGTATTGCATGTCAAATAAATATACGTATTTTAATTTTATTTATAATGCTAATGTTCTTGGAGTCATAAAAATCGAATGCGGAGTAACTTCTCGCTGGAGTACCTACTTACCAAATAAGCAAATATGATTCCAACAATACATTATAATAACATACTGGATCGATACATGAAACTTAGAGAGTAGTTATATCTACTATAGAAATAGAAATTGCAAATATATAAACTCTTATTACGGAAAAGAAAATATATATACATATTAGTTATTAAGCTGCTACCAGAGACTTCATTTGTTCTTCTTCCCACCTTACGAAATAAAAAATCATTCACATTTAGATTTATTGTATTTATCTATGAAAATAATAGTTGTTATCGAAGCAGAGTGCATATTTAGTCGCACCAATAACTAATTACATTTCGTCAAATATTTTTTAGTGATACACGAACAAACAAGCATGTTTAAAAATATTATTTACATATGGGTGTGATAAACTTTTATATATGAAGAAATTCATTTAAGCAAATATAGTACATGCATTTTTCATTTTTAGTATAATATAGAATACTGATATTAAAAAAAATACTTTAACAATGTTATTGCCTTAACAATGTGCATTCGTTATTTTAAATAATTAAAAATGTGTTCATCGTGTGGAATAAAAGCCAAATATGGGAAAAACTTAGTTTATATCTCAATATAATAGAATTATTCTGTCGGGCCTAGAACGAATTGAGCTTCTGGTTAAAACCTATAAAAAGAGGTAAAGTTATACCATTTTATATGTATTTTCTAAGATTTTCAAGAGTACTACATATTATTTTTACAGATTTAACTCGCGTATAATTAATTAAATTTCAAATTTACATTTTATTAAATTTAACCCGAAGTTTTATGTCTGTAACCACACTGTAAGACCTCAAGATACTGTTAGTGCGTTTTGAGTGAATCCTGAACTGTACGCCCGGAAGCTTAGAAACCTTTGGAGATAGATAACCAATTAACTCACTTACTGACAGACACCTTCTTACCGTGAACACGATTGCTGCAAAGCATTCGGAACGTTTAAAATTTAAAATTTAATTCATTATACGCGAGTTAAATCCGTCAAAATAGTTTTATTTGAATAGTTTTATAAGGATAAAAAACTAGCAATCATAATTTGCTTACAATATATCTTCGATAAAATCTTGTTGTTTTACTAATGTTTATAGATAACAAAGTTATATGTATCATATATTATTTTTAAATTGTTAACTACTTTTCGAATCCTTGAAATCCTGGAATCCTTGAAATTGTACGAATTTGCCATTATTTGGAAGAAAATACTTTTATTTATGTTTACCTTAATAGATACCTCTATTAATGTTTACTAGGGACGTTACGTTATTTTGGAGAAATATATTATATAATTTTTGAACAAATATAATCTGACTCATAGTTCCAGATATAAATAAATATTAAAACAAGAAAATACACACAAACCCAACAAACTTTATTTAATATTATTAGATAATGTAACATAAATAAGTAAAACACCAATAAGTTTCATTTAAATTTAAAATATTATGTTGAAATTAAAATGAAAATTAATTATTGTTGTCACATTTAACTCATTCATTTAATGATATTAATGGTAAAAAAAGATAATATATTATTCGATTTTCTTATGACATACAGTGTTGTCATTGACTTAGTTGCGACTAATCCTTCTATTCTTAGTTAACAAGAAACCTTATTTCTATGTAATAAGGACTATAATAAATAACATCACACGTTAGGGAAGTTCTGTCGCCCGATGGTTCCCTCTAAGGACATTGGTGACACGAACAAATTAGGGTACAATGGACAATTAGGGTCGTCGCAAGCAGTAAGTGAGCTTAAATTATTTATTTGAGTAAGATTTTCCAAAATGTTATGTTCTGCTAGTTTTATTTTAGAAAAATTATGCTGATAACTAAAACAAAATTTAATTAAAAATTTAAACTTATAAATTGAATACCTTAATTATGTGTAATTATTTTTTTAAATACAAACTAATAAAAGTTAAATTTATTTACTGCAAATTATACATTGAACCATAAAGAAAATAAATAATATGGTTTATTGTATAATTAACTCACAATCCAGCAAACTCGGGCAACGTCAGATATTCTAGAGGATGAGTCGTGAATGGAATATGAAATCAAGGATTAATCCTGTATAGTTTACGCGCGAGTACGTGATCATCATTCAGAAATATCTTATTGTTAGTAGATAAAATATTTTCTTATACCAATTACATATACAATATTTTTATATGTTAACGCAGTCAAAATATTTTTAAAACATGCTTTCATAAAATTATATCTATATTTATATAAAAGATAGTAACAATACTATGAACTTTTAAACATTATATTATTTTGCACAAAAACATAAACATAGATTTTTTCTATAATTTTAATATATATTATTATATTATATTATTATAATATTTTTTGCATTGCATGTCATTGCATTCCAAATGACTCTCCCAGATCAAAGTAATTTAGTAAGATGGGGCAAAGCCACCGAAAAGTCTTGCAACATCTGTGGGGAGGCAATAGGAACCGCGAAACACCTATTAGTAGGATGTAAGGTACTTCTAGATAAAGGTCAATACTCGCGTCGCCACGACAAGGTATTAGAAATTATACGGGAAGCAGTTAGTCTTTCAGTAGCAAGTGCGCGGAAGGGTATAACAACCACGATAAGATCTGTAGAATTCGTAAAAGAAGGCTCCTTCAAAAAATCAAAAGCGAAGCCTTATTCAATATTAGGCTCCTGATTGGATTCTCATGATGGACACGTATGAAAAGCATTACAAAATCCCTGGGGATGTTGGTGTTTCGTCATCCAGACCGGACTTGTTCCTGTATTCGAAACATCTGAGACGCGTGATACTTGTGGAGCTTACTGTTCCTTGGGAAACAAACATCCCAAGGGATCACACATTCAAGCTCAATAAGTATTACGAACTGACCAACGAACTGATCAGGAATAAATTTATAGTTAGTTTGTACGCGGTAGAAGTGGGAGCGAGAGGTATAACAGCAAAATCTCTCTATAGCCTACTTAAAGACCTTGGCCTTTCTAGAACAAGCATCGGTTCATTTCTAGAACGTATTTCAAAGGCGGCATTAGTAGGTTCTTTCCAAATTTGGTTAGGTAGGGAGAGGAGTGTGGAGGGTGAAAGTGAGCATTTTTGCGCATAATAAAGGGGCCCCTTAAACCTACTCCCGGGTCGCAAGTCCCAGGCACTGCTTGCACTCCTCTCCTTGCAACGCGATGGGCCCGGCACCCGCACGGTGAATCCATGGATTGCTAAG
This sequence comes from Napeogenes sylphis, assembly GCA_959347405.1. Lineage (NCBI taxonomy): Eukaryota > Metazoa > Arthropoda > Insecta > Lepidoptera > Nymphalidae > Napeogenes > Napeogenes sylphis. The sequence goes on along the minus strand of OY365778.1, from coordinate 19,376,179 downwards.
AAGCTTCGTCTTCGTCTCTCTATTATTATAGTATTATAGTATTTTATTGACAAATTGTATTTGTATCAGTCAACACAGAGATTGCTATTAACTACAGTATTTTTTTTTAATTTCCATTGAACTAAATTGTTTGAGCGGTAATAACCATAAAATTTAAATTTACCTATGAAATAAAAAAGTGATGTCAAATAACTCACAATTTGAGTTGAGAGAAGAATGGGACTGAAAAATCAATATAATTAACTTTATAATTAAAAAAAAAATAATGATAGCAGTAACTAGGTCATGTCTCTCATTGTTCTCAAAGGTAGTGACAACACCCAATATTGACGTATCAATTACGATAGTCACAACACACGATTAAAAATATACAAGATTTTGAACCAATAAGAAATTAGTAAATAACAGAGATACATGTCACTTGCTTACAAATGAAGACAAAAGTAAGTTTTATACATGAAATTATAGTGTGTTACAGAAGAACAAGTTGGGCAAGTAAACGTTTCGCATGTATAAGTATCTAAATCTGGAGCAAAATGTTTGATATACCTTGTCATAGCAGTTAATCAGAATTACAATGACAAAGTTCTTTTATAGATATTTTTAGTTATAGTTAAAAGAGGGGTATTATAAGTTTGACCTGTGTATCTGTTCTGTGGCATCGTAAGAAAAGATTCTCATGCAATATTGATAATAAATACTTAAAGAGATTTGCATCCACCGTACGTACATATGTACCACTTCCTATCAGAAGGAGCGCTGCCTCGACTTTAATTAAATCTCATTTATTAATTAATGTATTTAATTGTTATGATTTAATATTGTGAATGTGGTCAAAATTATGTAGAATATATTTTATGGTTTTTTGTCATTATACTAATTCATTTAGAAAGACGTATGTATGAATGAAAGGCTCAATGTTAATAAGTTTAGTTCATTAAATCATACCATGAGTAACCATCAACCATTCTTATCAAGCTGGTATATTTTAAATTTACAAAATTTCCTGTTCTGAAATATTTCTAAAATTATTGTTTATAAAACTGATTTTTATAAAACATGAATCAACATGGATTTTCCCTGAGTTACAACAGGGATTTTCAAATATACTTCCAGATTATATACCTACAAACAGTCTTGATGATTGAGGTCGGACGAACGAACTTTACGACAGCAAGTTAGTGTGACAAAGTAGGGAGATTATGGTTGGTGCTGGCGCATTGTTTAACTCGCAGTCACTAACCATAGCCTTCAAGCGGCCAATTTCAAACTTGACCGTATCTTGTTAGCTTTCGTGAATTTCAAAATTCTAACAATATAAGATAACAATTTATCTCTGCATGTAAGTTAATGGTTTGTTAACAGCTTCTTTAAGTTAAAACCCTAAAATATCCTAAAGGACTCTTTTGAGAGTTTGAACTTAAAACCGAAATAATTCTAACTAAACAAACTATATCTTCAGTTATTATTGAATTATACTTACATATTTTGTTTTTAAGGCATTGATGCACTTATACATTTTTGAGTTTGTTTTGAGTTCATTAACAACACAATATATACATATTTCTTCACGTCATTTATAACACAATATATACATATTTCTAAATTGATTTTACTTTGAATAAAGTCTTAAAACAATATACTTTACATTAATAAAAATACAAAATTCATTTTTGCACTCGTAAGCACATTTAAGATATACGTAAGCAATTTTTATGCTTAAGTGGGACCGTTATATTTTCCAATTTTCCAACCAACAAAGAAAATGACCCGTCAAGGAAGGATTATGTTTATAATAAGTACATATTTGTTTTTTTAAGCACAAAATTTAACCAACGAGATAATAAGTTATCATTATAAATCATCCACGAATAATTTTATCTAGAACTCACATTGAAAAGTGGTTTAACTCGATGTTTTATCTACTTTTGCATTCAAGAATCGACTGTAAAATAAATATTGCTTATGCATAAAGATCTTTAAATATATATAAAAAATGGCTGTATGTAAAATAGGACTTATATTTTACATGTAAGTGTGTTTGATTGTGTAAAATTTAATAAGTCGCTATCCATTTAATGATTTACATAATATTCAAAAATTTATGTATATTTTTTGTTTGGAATTGTTAATTTCATTTAATTTTGTTTAATATTTGTTTACAACAACTGTAAGAGACTCATTGGCAGCATAAATCATTTTATTTCAACACGGCTTAATTCGATGCGATGAGATTAAATGTAATGAAAGAGAATCGTTAATTCATTCCCGAGTTAAATTTAATGTTACAGACGAGTAGTAAAACATTTTAAAATTAATTTAAAATATATATATTTTTTATTGACATGTATGACGGATTAGTTCGTTGTATGTAGATATATTTTCATATTAACTAATTGATCCCTCATAATAAGGAAAACCATATAATACATGGTGTATGTTACATATTGATGAAACTTAAAATTTCATAGTAAATATATATCCTGAATTGAGACAATTTCCTTCGGTAAAAATAAACTTTTATGTACATTAATAAAGAATATATAAATGTTATATATTTATACTTAATATATATCTTCTATTTTTGAAATGCCACATTTAATATTGAATTTAATATATGTTTTAGCCAGTATTAAAAAGTAAAAATTATAGAAAACGATTTATTATTATTTAAATATATGTTAATTTGACATATCGTATATTTTGCAGACATTCTGTTCAAGGGAAGACGAATTGTAGGTGTCTGTCGGTTAGTCAGCTAATTAGTCATGCACCTCAAACAATTCCGGGTAATAACACACACTTGTAGTATGTTGAGATGTCATTTTGCGGTCACTTATATGGGACGTTATGGAGTACGTATGGGAGTTAAACCTTTTAATAATATTAATATATATTGAAATAAAACTATTTTTACGGATTTAACTCGCTTATATATAATTAAATTTTAGATTTACATTTTAAATCTAAACCGACGTTTCGAATGCTTTGCAGCAATCGTGTTCACGGTAAGACGAGATGGAGGTGTCTGTCAGTAAGTCAGTTAATTAGTCATCTACCTCCAACGGTTTCTAAGCTCCCGGCTTTCTTCTAAGTTCAGGATTCCCACAAAACGCACTAACAGTATCTTGAGGTCTTACAGTAATAATAATATTAATATATTTTTAATGCACGTGCTAATTGAGAAAACCTTTTTATTATTTTGGAACAAAAAATAGTCACGATATGCTGAAATTATATACAAACAATCATCGAGGATTGAGGTCAAGCGCTCGAGCTTTCAAAATCACAAAGTTGGTTCAAGACAGAGCAAGTAGAGTACAGTTCATGCTCTGCCTTTATTTAGTTGCCAACTAAGTAGCACTTTACCAACGTATCTTTTTCTTCCTTAGAACTTTTTGTGACGGAATCTAAGAAAAATTAAAATTGTATATAATATATCTTATTATACATATAACGATATAGATTATTACTTATTACTTTTGTATATACAAGCATTAAATTTAGTGGCCTATGATATAATTATAAGGTATATTAGTTTATAATTTATATTGTATATCAGATATGTTCTTACCTTCGCGCTCTAAGTGCAAATATAAACTTGTCTCCAGATTTTCTGAAACGGCTTCTAAGAGCAAAGTTCAAATTAGTCCAAGTATATCGTCAAAGCTGGCAAACAGCTTTTGAGCTATGACATCCAAGTCCTGGGCGCTTTGCCCAAAAAAACACGATGGCTCACACCTGGTTTGATGTATTGCCATTATCTCCTTTCTTTGTATGTAATATTGGTCCTCTTCGTTAAAATGTCTTTTTTTATCCAAGGATACGTCACCCACGCTCTTCCTTCATATTTAATAGTTTTCAACATACTTTTAACATTTATAAATTAGAGATATTAACATTTTTAACAGAGGAGTTTGTAAGTGACAAACTTAAGAACTATATCATCTAGTTCTTTTAATTATTTAAAGTAATAATTTAGACTAAATATAACTTTTGTACATAATTATTCTAATACAATATTGTTATATATGTTAAACGTTTCATGGTTATAATCTCCTATTTTTTATTTATTTACGTATTGGATTATTGATCAACTGTAAAAAAAATCTATATAAAATGTAAATAATCTAAATATCTTTCAACTTAGGTGTCAATACAAAATATTATATATTTTACTTATATGCCATAATTAAATAATTTGTTTCGTTGAAAGACATTTAAGACTCTACGGATGAACAAACAGTATTAAACTAATTTTGTGTTATAATTTATAATTAATGCAACACTCACTATTAGCGACGAGACTAGTTGTCCAGTGTACCCTAATTTGGTCATGTCACCATTGTCCTCAGAGAGAACTATCGGGCAGTGGAACTTCACAAACGTATAATTTAACTTAATAATACACAATATAGTCCTTATTAAAAACAAAACAGCTTTTTTGTTAATAAAAATAGAAGGATTAGTCTTTACTAAAGTCACTGACTAAATTATATATCTTGGGAAAATTTAAAATGAATTATTATATCCTGCAGACTCGGGTTTTTCTGTAACATAAAAAGTCGGACTTGCTCACGAAGTGGTCTGTAGCATTTTATATATAAAAATGGGAAAAAAATTGTATTTCTGTATGGAAGCCCTTAAATATTTATTTTATTTAAACGAAATTATTTATATTTAAAGTGGAAATATAACTAAATATTGTGTAAAATTTTCAATACCCTAATTGTTGGGGTTAATAAAAATGAGTATATAAATCAGGTTTATTGTAATAAATATTAATGCTCCCTTAAATATTTAATTTTAAATTGAATAAATAACTAAATATACTGTGAAAATTTGAAACGTTTACCTGTTGACATTATTAATCGATATTAATTATATCCACAAATGTCAAACAAAATATAACTATATAAATATACTATATACGAGATCTCCCATACTCAACCCTCCCTACTGAAATATTTATTTTATTTAATTTTTTGTATATTTTTTAAAAGCGACATCACACCATTACAACCATAAAACAAACATCAAACTGTGGAAATTTTTAACTGTTGAGCTATCACGGTTCATGATATTCAGCCTGTAATAGACAAACGGATGGATACAAGCGGTTGTATCCTTCGGGTATCCCAAAATCGTTATTTGATTTCTCTTCCCAAATATATGCTTCTTCTCTACAAATTTTCGTCCAATATCTATATTACATAATATTCTTTCTTTTTTTTAATTGCTGTATGCAAACAATTTACAAGTCACTTAGATTCTAATAACAAAAACTAATTACTCTCTTTATAATTTGATTTCATCTATTTCAACAGGGCGTCCACAGCATCGTTGAAAGTTACATATGTCTGCTAAATATCTATTTAGTATCTACTACGGAAGAGCTATTAGATAAATTAGATAGTCTTCAGAATTTGTGCATTCGTTTTAAATATGGCTGTTGCTTTTACTAAATACTCTCTATAAAACTTAGTAAACTCTACACCAATGTTTTTACTATAGAAATCATTAAAGTGGGTATCGTAATTACAAACTTAGGTAAATATATTGGAATCTACATGTTTTAGTTCATAAGTTTCAACAGTAGCGCCACCTACACAATTAATTATGGAATGTTATTTAGTATTTACAGATAAATGTTTCAAGAATTAGAAACATAGGTTATTTAAACATACTGTTTAATCTTTTATTAATTATTAGAACTGATTATAAGGTATAAATAATAGCATCTGAAAGTTGGTTATGAAATTGTAAATTACCCTCACCTAAATATAGTGTTAAAATATTATAAAACGAGTTGTAAGAGCTGCTCTCACCATTTCTATTACAAATAGTTGGATATTAAATATTGAAGTGCAAATACTGTGTATTACTGAAACAAGTCTTAACACTTATTAATCTTTTCGTGACTCAAGGTAAAAAATTCTTTATTCCATGAAAATGTTTTACGTTTATTTGGTATCGAGATAAAACAAAATATTGAAATGAAATGGTGAAAAAAAAAAATGTATATGTTATAAAAAATATTAATTTAACAATTTTGACTTGTAAAAAAAAAGTTCGTTCAATTAGTTGAGCTCATGAGAAAATCCAGACAAAGAAACTCATGGCCATTCTCTTCAACTGCCAATTACAGAATTGTTTATGTGCTAGGTTTACAATAGTTTAGTCCCCGGCCGTATTGTCATTTATATAATCCTAAATCGTATAGTAGGCCTTATCCTGCAATTTTTCCTTAGCAAACAACTTCAATTTTAAAAGTGAATGTTTTTAATTTTTGCAGGGAGCTTATTATAAAAATAGACACATTGTACATAAAATAAATGACTTATGAATCTTTGCCAGCCTGGTGTGAATCGGAACAAGTTTTTCTTTATTTCTTGTATTTACAGAGTGCACATCACTATTTTAATATTATTTTCTAAGTTTTATGAACGTACATTAAATTATCTAATACTAGCTGACCCGGCAAACGTTGTTTTGCCATATAAGTTATTTCTAGGTAATTTCTAGTGGAGACAAAAAATAACTAACTGATTGGAAGTGTCTAAGGATGTGGTATTTATATTTAAATACGTGAAGCAAAAAACTTTGGATCCCTTTTTACGAAAATTGCGCGGACGAAGACGTATGAAATTTGGAATACTTATAGTTTATGTGTAGGAGAAGTGCAAAACGCTAATATTTTTTAATAATAATGCAAAGTGCAATAAAACATTAAATCAATTATAAAAACATTACACACACTGCGATGCGAAGCATTACACACTACTTCGTTGGTAACGTAAACGTTGACGTGTTCAATGTATATTTGTCTGATGTCAAATAGCCGCACGGAGTTGATAGTCACTTGACGTATTAGAATAAAAATCAAAAATAAATTTGCATAGAGGTTTTAATCCAAACTTTCATAAATATTAACTTTAGATTACGGTCGAATTTCGGCCGTTAGGCGATCTCTAGCATGTATGAAATAGGCATAGAACGCTGTAAATGATGAGGGATTATAAAAATAACAAATGCCGAACATTATTATTTTTAAGTTATTATAGTTTATTCCTTAAAATTATATATCATAAATTAATTACGATAGTAACTAACAAACAATATCAATCTCTTGATGCTATATCGTTAACAATATTTTTTGTTATCCCATCTTTAGCTAACACAAACAAAATGGATGGCTTACCCACTTGAGAGCATGCCACGTATAATTGTCCGTGTGAAAATTATAGTGTGCTCAAATCTAAGCCACAAAAAGACATCGTTTGTCCTTGGGATTTGTTGATAGTTATTGTAAATGCCAATCTAATCGGAAACTGAATGTGTTTGAATTGGATTGGCACATCTGTAGGTATAATAGGAGTCCATGTATCAATATATTTTCACCTCGAAACTCGCCATTTAACATGCTGGCTTCGATAACGTTTTTCATTAATTTTTGAATGACTAATGGCGTACCGTTGCAGAGCTTTGGCGGGTTAAAATTACGAAGCAAGATAATCGGAGATCCAACCTTCAGTTCTAAATTATGCGGTGGCATGCCTGGCCAATCCACTGAGTTCAAAAACTCTGTGGGAAAATTTACAGCTTTACTGGCATCGCAAACTATATCAATAGATTTGTATGATTCTAAATTCCCTGGCAACAACTGTTGTATCTTCAGATTTAAATTGTAAACGTCTACATTTTTTGCCGCTAAAATTGCTCTTTCTGCAAGCCACTTATGATTTATGTACTGTGTATGTACATCGGGAAATATTTGTTTAATGAGTAGTAGTATCTTGCAAATCAGCGGTTTTGCAAAAATCGGTCGTAATTTTATGTATTTAGTTTCATTTATAGCAACTTTTCCATTACCCATATCTAAGAGTTGTTTTGAGAATGTTTCAGCGGATGGATCTTGAAGCATTTGAACGGGCACATTTACTTTCAGTTGAACTTTGTCAACATTACGCCACAATGGAGATGATTTTAAGCAAGCGTTGGTCTCATCAGCGTATGTTGAACGTGGAATGATGGGAAGTAATTGTCTGAAATCACCTGAAAGGACCAATAGAGGTCCGCCAAATAGTTTGTCGTTGTTTTTAATATCATTCAATGTCCTGTTTAACGCCTCAAGCGAATATTTGTGTGCCATAGTACATTTATCCCAGATGATCATTTTACACTATTTCAGCATGGTGGCCATGGACGATTGTTTTTTAATGTTGGAAACTGAAAGCGTCTTTTGCGCGTTTTGAATATTTAGTGGTAACTTAAATACTGAATGAACTGTTCTGCTTCCATCCAATAAAGTTGCCACAATGCCCGATGATGCAACGGCGATGCCAATGCGATACCATTATTTGATCGTATTTTAGCAAAAAATTGTGAAATAAGGAATGTTTTGCGAGTTCCACCCGGTGCATCCAAAAATAAATTACGTTTTCCTGCTGAAACTGCGAGCATAATATGGTTATAAGTGGTTCCTTGTTCTTCATTCATTACTAGGACATCGCGAGTAACAATTGCTGCCATTTCTACAGTGTTGTACTTTTTATTTCAGTTTACATTAAATCAGATGTAGTTCCATTTGGAGAAATCATACCGTAATGACTGAGTAATAAGTTGGCAATGACAATGTAAAGATCCTCAATAGCAATCAATGCTTCATTGTACATAGCGTCGCTGAATGTAATTGTTAGATCGTTGCACCGTGTACGATGTTGATGCTATATATCATCAGTCATGGAATCTTTGTGATTATCCCACACTAGGTATATGTGCTCGGGCTGGAGAACATTTAGTCAACACTTTAGCGAAAAGAAGACAAATTTTTGTATTGCTGTACTGTTCAATGCAGCTTCAGCAAGCATACATTCCCACTGGTTGTCGTCTTCCAGCAAGCCGAGTGCAAAGCATGCATCTTTATACGTTGGATACTGTTGCCCATTCACTTTACGTATATCTTGAAATGATAATACGCCAGTAACATTAACCAAAAACAGTCGAAGATAAAAGCACCCAGTATGTCTTGGATTGACTGTAAATTATCGCCCCAAGGCGTTTGATTTTAATAAATTGCGACATGGATCAACTGATTTGCCTTGCTTACGGGGCATCCATTTTTTTGTTTGAGCCCACGTGAAATAGCGTGGTACTTGAGAATAGAATAATGTTCGTACAAAGGCACCAAAATCAGATGATCAAAATGTACGATAACACAATTTAAAAAATACAGAGAGTGTAGTTTTAGGTGAATTTATAGCTCAATCAATCGCTGTCTCGTTCGTGAAAATACACGCTGACCGTTTTCAAGTCCATCTTGAACCTGAACAACTGCATCCCGTTCATGAATTGGAGATTCAAAGATACGCCAAGCAGCTTCATTGGAGCTGATGTACCGACCAATTTTGTGGAGTGTCATTTCATTATTTTTATTCACTGGAGGAGCACTCACATAAGTATTTTCTACTCTAAACACTTTATAGACATACTTGCAAATGTATTTGATGCTCTTCACAGAACTGCAGAACTCAACATTAATATGAGCATTGTATGTCTTGCTCAGCAAAGGCGAAAATGGCACCACCCAACGATTGTCAATGTTAACGTCTGTGTTGCTGATAGTTTTAATAAATGATTGTCCGCCATTATCGGGACTTCTTCGACGATATATTGGATATCCGTCGACATTTGTGATCGTATCATTAGTGAAATCGTTAGGGAAATTTTTAGTACATTTTCCATGTGCCATGCAAGATGATGAACGATTAAGAGTACCGCATGGAGATGTTTGCTGTAACAATATCAAACAGCAGTTAGTCAGTAGACGGATCTGCAATTTCCGCAGAAATGATACCATCGATTTCTTCAGGACGGATTTTGTCCATTAGCCAAACCAAAATGTGTGCATGAGGTTATCCGCGCTTTTACCACGCAACCGAATATAGCCAGCAGCATGTGGGACCGAATACATGTAATTTGGTAATGAAACTTATTAAAGACTTCAACTTTTGTCTGAACACACGTGCTGTAATGTCATGACGATGAATGGCATTTTGGCCAAGCAATAGTAAAGATGTAATCTCTGGCCATTTTGAATTACATGTGAGTGTAATAAATAAACACGGTCGTCCATATTCGCGCACGAATGTCAGAGCATCCTGTATATATTCTTGCATATAGCATGGACTGTATTTATAAATATTAATTTCATTTAATTAATAATTTAATTATTTTGTTACATGATTAATGATCAAGTTCATAATAAATTAAGTACCTGATACAGGATCTCGTTGTTTTATGTTTTATATGGTAAATCATTTATGTATATTAAAAAAAGAAATGGTCCTAAACTTGAACCCTGTGGGACACCAACTTATACCTGACTCAATAGTGCGTTTACCATTTACATTCAGTATTTGATTCCTGTTGTCTAGGTACAAAACAATCAGCTTTAGCGTGATTTCCCTTACACCATAATGCTGTAATTTTTTTATTAGTGGCTCATGTTGGACGCTATAAAACGCTATGTAAAGATCTCAAAAAAACACCCAAATGTTTGAATGGGAATAAAATGAGAATTTAATTGATTTGATATTAATTCTTCAAATAATTTCTCTCTGTTATATCTATCTGATAAATACCATTGCTAGATAGGAAGCAATAACAGTAAGTATCGATTTAACTAAGCTAACTGAATGTCTCCAGAGGTGAAGAGTACTGTTTAATTTTAACGAATTAAATATTTTAATTACATCCATTATACTATTTTTCAACAATGCCTCTTCTAACACGGGTAAGTTATTTAATGATTCAGTGATAAAGAAAGGAGTATCTAAGGGCATTTTCAACTAACTAAACTAGCTAGTTTGAAATGAAATTTGAATTATAAAATTACAATATTATGGAGTTAGTTAGCTAACTAACTTCATAATATTGTAATTTTCTAATTCAAATTTCCTTCTGTATACAACATAACGCTTTTGATAAATCACAAAAAAATTCAAGCGAATTCTATGATTCCAACTAACAAAAATAATCAGTTATAACTCAACATTAGTTGACAACGACGAGTGAAACCGAACTGTTTTTTTATTTTATAGGCTAAGTCTATTTAAAAATCTTAATAAATGTATGTAATACTAAAATTGGTGTATAGTTTAATTAAATAGATTTAAATAATTTAAAGATATTTAGCACAATCTACCTATATAGTTATTAAATATTAACGCTAACTCTGACGCAACAATGTCAAATAGTGTCCTAAGTTCGTTAACAGATATTCCTCACTTCTTTTTTAATAATGATTAATTTAAAAATCTTTACTATTTTTCGGGAATTTACTTTACTGATTTTGCTACTTTACTATATATTATTAGCTTTTATATCATTGGAGGGTAGGTTTTGATAAAATAATAAAGATATCAGATGGTGGTTTGACTAAAACTAATGTAATGTTTGCATGGAATTTAATTGCCTAATAAGTAAATTATTGTAATATTGGATACTGGTTTGATTAAGAGTAGTGAATATACAAATCATCTTCCAGCTAAGAGGAGGCAGTGTGTGATTGTTGAGAGACTAAGTTGTCCAACAGAACTAGTATAATAAAGTGTAACAGTGGTAGTAAAGAGTTTAAATAGTAAACAGTTTATTGTGTTTATGACCCATAAAGTGTTTTTTTGTCATAAAGTGTTTTAAAGAATAGAACAACTGTCATTGGTGATTCTTCGCTGTAAGAGTTGAATAATATTTATTAAAGACATAAAATAATTTTACATTATTCCTAAACTCTGCGCTAGTAATAAGTTGCTTTTGAAGGTGGTACAATTTATATCTATTTCTATGTAACTCTACTAATGGTTACTCACTTAATATCACTGCATCAAACATAGTCTTAGATACAAACACCGAGTAAATAGACTTCAAAAAAGTACTCGAAAAATAATAAACATAGTATATGATGTATAGATTTTCTTAATAAAGCTGAGTACCAAACTAAGTCAGTTTTAATTTTACTTATACAGTCTATACTTACTGAAACAAAAGTATGTTGTTTTTTCAAAATTTGGTTACATATATATATATATGATTGCGATATTTGCCTTGGTGACTTGCTAGTATATGTGTGTAATGTGTTTTGATTTCTTCTTCAATTAGCGTCAAAAAAACAATATAATTGTAATAATACTGATTTCTAATGTAACATGAATAATAATTTCATAATAGAAACATCATATTTTTAAGAAATCGGTTTTTAAACCTCCAATCAGATTTTAAAATAAAGTCTTGATGATGGAGGCCAAGACGAACGGAATTTAAGATCAGAAAGTTAGTGTGACAAAGTACAGAGATTATGGCTGGTGCTGAAGCATTGTTTAACTTGCCCTCGCTAACCATCGCCATCAAGTGGCCAATTTTAAACTTTGATGTATTTTGTTAGTTTCCGTACGTTTCAAAATTCTATATAGCTAAGATAACAATCCATTTATGTTTCTAACTTCAGTGTTTTTAAGTTTCTGCTAAGCTAAAATAAAATAATTAAAACTAACTAACGTTATCTTAAATAATTAAATTATACGTACCTACTTTGTTTTATTGTCGTGACTATCGATACTTCGATACTCAGTGAAAATCAGTATTTTGGCTGACTATCGATAACAAGGACACATAAATGTTTATAAATATTTTTTAATTACAATGTTTAAAAAAAATCATAAACTTAAATTGGTTTTATTTTAAAAATAATCTAAGATGGAATTTACTAAAAATAAATAAAATACAAATTTCAATTTTGCGCTCGCGTACACACTTTAGATAAATTCTCAAACGCCTGGAAAGCAATTTTTAGGCTTAAGTAAGACCGTTATATTTTTCAGTTTTACAAAGAACAAAGAATTCTGCTATATGAAAAAGTTTTATTGTGTTTGTATATTACCTCTTATACATTACATTTTCTTTTTCTAAGAACAAAATTTTATCAATAAACTAATAAACTTCTAGTAGGAAAGTATGTACCTGTATATATTAAAAACACAATCTGTTTAATACAGCAAGTATTATTTATGTGAACATCAAAATCTAAAATATTTGTACAATAATCCTATATAATGACTTTAAGAGGCTCATTACCAGGTTAAATAACTTTATTTCATCGCAGCGTAATCCAATGCGAAGAGATACAACGATACTTTCAGGTTTAATGTTATGAAGAGGATCGTCAATTAAAGTCTTCGGCTTCAATTTAATGATATAGACAGTTACTACATTAATATTTAAATTATTTTAAACCTAAATTATTTTTCCATTAGAGTCCTACAGGGCTAAAATGAAAATCACTATCAGTAAGTGCGGACATAATGGTTGTCAAACAACTAATTTTGTATTATGTAACTATAGTAACAAACTGCCATGACGTCACAGCTGATGTTCATTAGAAAAGTCAAAGTTAGCGAATAGCCCTGCTGGTCTACGAAGAACCGCACTAACAAATTCAGCCGATTTTTTTATTGTCATCACTGTTTCATAAACGTCAATCTTAAAAGTAAATTTTGAACAACTAGAACCATCACAATCAATTGTAAATGCCTAATGATTTTAGACACCGAAAATGAAAAAAATAATAATAATAGTAAAAAAAAAACTCAGCCTGCAACACAACCAATAGTGCAGCACTCGTGAACGGGTGCTGATTGTGTTGTTAACTAACCAAAAACCATATTATTTATCTTTTTGATAGACCAATTTACATATTAAATATGTGATTAATACCTAATCAAACAAAATATAATGTCATACACTTTTAAAACCTCGTAATATAAGATCATAAAAAAAATATTCCCTTCAATCTAAACTCAGTTCAATTGTTATAAATACATTTATTTGTTAACAATTCTACTTAAATGTGTACATTTTTATATATATTATCAAAACTATTCATTAGCATAAATTTTCTTAGGTTTCTTAACACTGTAACAAAGTATATTCTTAAATTTTATTTGATATAGAAACGTGCCGTGATCTATGAATATATAAATTAGATTTATTTATTTTTTATCGCAGAGAGGCTGCAAATTTAAGAAACGAATGAGCTATGAATATAAAAGGCATATTGTAGACTTTTATATCACAGCATTATCATAAACTGACTTTATGAAGTACTTGTCTCATGACTGCAATCAAAACTTTTGATACTTGGGAACATTTTTTGCACATTCAGCAATCTACCTTTTATAATTATAATATTTCTTTAGATTACTTTAAGAGGAACAGTAACAATCCCTCTTAACGATTATTATTTACTTACATTTTTAAAATCTTAAGACCCTAAAAAAATATCTCGTGATTATTTTTGTTCGATGCTTAAAATAAAGTTTCACAAAATTATTCCACAGAAACAATTTAAATGATTTGTAGTTTTGATTTTTTTCCCGAGATGAATTTATGCTTATTTAAAAAAATCTAAAGGATTTTTGAATAATTGAGCAGGCAAACAGGCAAATAGACTAGTATTTCATTATTTAGAGACAATGTTATAGACATCTATTAATATAATTCTCACATCGCGACAATGTCTAAGTAAAAAGATGCGTTCTTATTGATTACTAACTAAAAGGGGCAAAATAAAATGTGTTTCTGCAAAAACTTTTTGTATTTTCTAACGAGTTAGCAAAAGTAAAAGCGTACGCGTTGACAGCTTTACTAGCATTTATTAAGTACCTATTTGGAATTGAAATTAGTAGTGTAGTGAATTGAATAGTTGGTTCTCTGATGACGAATGTTGATTGTAAATAATTCTTAAATCTAAAAAACGCATCCAGTACGAAAAATTTAAAAAAAAACAGGTTTTAGGTTGTTTTTTCGAAATTTAAGTAATCACAAATATTTAAACACAATTTTATTATATTATGTCATATATTTATATACCTATTTAAAAAATATGGTAATATATGAAATTAAAGCAGATTTCTTGTAAATGTAAGACATTATATTATTATATACTTGTAAAGGTTATGGATCTTCACAACTGTATTATCTAAATTCTGTAATTATGTAAATGTATGTCCATGTTATATAATATATCCAAAACTTTATTCCAAGTATTAGGGTCGTTGACTTGATGCGGTTTTTACTAGGTGTCACCGTTTTTCAATTACCGAATATAAAATTGTTTCTTGAGTTTTAGTATTGATCCACGGGGGTCTGTGTTGCTTGATATATTTTCATTTCAGTTAGCGTCGGAAATTATAGAACACGAATTCAAAATTTTACCGAAATTGCTTGAGTAATGCGACCTTTACTTTACTTAATTCGCTCGTTTAGTCAGTAAGATGTTTACTTATTTAGGATTATTTATTTTAATCTGAGATTATTGTGTATTCCTCTTAAAATAATTAATAGATTTATTTTATATATAAAAATATTACAATAAAAGGATAGGTATTCATATACATAAAGGTTATATTAGAATCCTAGAATATAGTTCTAAAAGTTTTATCTAGAATAAACATAATTGTTATTAATTAAATATTAAATTAATTATTAAATTAAATTAATAATATGATATTATAATAACCTTCATTAACAATCCTTAAATTCTAAATACATATAATCTTAATTCTGATTTATAACATTAAGTATATTTATTTGAAGACGCCTGTTTTTTTATTGTCTTGCTTTCCAGCATAGGCCTCCCTAAGTGTTCTCCATCGAGATCTATCCCTTGCTTTCCTCGTTGAATTCGTTGCGTCGTCGGGAGACCGTTTCATAAAGGAAGAAATTAAAATGCAAGTAAGTTAACAAGGTAAATAAAGAAATTACGATATCGAATCGTATAGTCTAAGTCCTCAATGATTAACTTCGTAAAATATACACTATCAACGTACGTACAACGGTCTCCCGATGCAACGACTTCATTAAGTACATAATAATATTATTTTTATTCTTTTTAGAGGTCTTTTTGTATCGGGTGTTTTTTAAATTTTTAATTTTAATTGACAGGGTTCTAAAGCTTTAATATTTTATTTGTACAACTCAATGTTTGACAACCGTAAGTCCAGCTGGGTAAAATATAAGGATTGGAAATTTTTCTATTGTGTTCAATTGGGATATCTGGGTTTTTCATGATTTAATTTAGGGACCATCATTTCTCCCATCCTATACTTGTATTTGTTTTGTAGTAAAGTCTGAGGGAGATATTATTTGGCCCAGTTATGTCTCTCGTCTACATATAGCATTTTTTAGTTTAATAGGATTTTTTATATAATTAGTCATCAACTATATTTTCCTAGTATTTATTGATAATCCAACTTGCTCATTTTCGTACACTACTTGATTTATTATGACCTGTAAGATTTTTGTGTTTTCGCTTATTAGTATGAGATCGTCGACGAATCTAAGGTGGATTAGGAGTATCCGATTAATATGATCCAATCCAACCCAATCGAGCTGTCGAAATACGTGTTCTAGGATTTTCGAAAAGAGTTTAGGTTATAATGGTCACCCTTTTTTTGTTTTTTTTTTAATCGTTGGAAAAATGCGTTACCGCAACGTCACCCAGGTCAGGAAGGCGATGGCCGGGCGGTTTGTGCGGCACCCAGCAGCACAGGAAACGCTGCCATTTTTAAGGCACCCCACTAAAAAACCAACGGCTGCCCTCATCGCCACAACGGGGCGCCGCGGGATCGCTTTCGCACTCACCGCGACGCCCCTGGCGAAATTTTTTCCCCCTTTAATGAGGGTGTCCGAGTAACCGGAACACCCTCAACCGCATAAGCCTATGGTAGGCAAGAGAGTTCACCCCCCTCTCCCGCCCAGGCACTATGGCTGGAGAAAAGACTCAGGCGGAATCCCGTCTCGTTCCATCCAGCCTTCCCCAACTAAGCACCCGTCAGTTAAGATTTCATTGCCTCAACTGACGGTGCTTGTCTGCGCTCCACGTTTAAGGCAGCTGGAGAGGTACCAGCCGCCTTCCCCTTTTTACGTGGAGCCTTGCAGGCTCGGCTCCCTATCTCATGGCCCGCTGATAGGCCCTGATCCGCACAGATGGCGCAACGCAACGTTCCGGTGCAACTGGCGCGGAAGTGTCCCGCTACGCCGCACCGGAAACAGACGGTGCTGCGGTCGGCCTCTGATGGGCATACCGCCCTCATATGCCCCGGCTCCAGGCATTTGAAGCAGCGCAGGGGCCTGACCTCTAAAAGCTCGACGATGGTTGAGCTCCATCCCACCAAAAGCCGTCCGGCATCCAACAAAGGTTTTGCCGCATCGATGGGGAGTCGGGCAAAGGCGAAGCCCATGTCCCCAAAGCCACCGCGATGAATCTCTCCTATGTGGAAAGACTCATCAGGGCATTTGGTGATACGGCAAATAGCATCTACGATATTCTCCTTCGTGGCAGAGTCGTCCAATCCTTTTAGCTTAATTGCTACCCGCTTAATAGGTCGGACGACGTCGGCCACCCCGTCTAGTACTGGGCGGAGTTTCACCGCCAGTTGCTCAGCTTGCTCTGGAGCACCCTTAGGTAGCTCCAACAGCCTGGCTCCAGTTTCCGACCGCCGGATTCGCAGTCCATCCTTCAGCCCGATGTCGTCAAGCGTAACCATCTCTGCTGCGCGTTGGAGGACATGGGCGTACGTGACGCCCATGGCTGCTGCCTCGGTCTGCAGCTTTATTAAGACCTCTGGTGACCGAAGCGATGGCAGCTTAGGCTTAGATAGCGTTGCTAGGGTCCTACGCGTATCGTTCTTGGCGGTTTTATTTTTCTTCTTTCTCTGTGGCTTGGAAGCAGGTTGTTGTGCTGCCAAAGTGGGATCCGGGGCCGAGATACTTTTGGCACAAGGCGCCTTCTTCCTTCCTTTCCCCACTACCGTACTCCAAGCCTCCTCAACCGGAGGTATAGGCGGAGACCTGACTTGTACGACAGGTGACCCTGATCGCCTATATGCGCAGACCGCTGGCCTTGAGGCTAGGTCTGCCGCTGCAGCTGCAGCAGCCTCTCGTCTCCTATCCGCGGCCAGGGAAGGCCTCAGGTTTCTCTCGGGGAGAAGCCGCTCCTCTATACCCCGGAAGCGAGCGTTTATCATCTCGCCAACCGAGGTAATAATGGAGCGCTTCAACTCCTCGAGAGCGTCCGCTTCCGACGGAGGCATCTCGGAAACCGCGGCTTTGGCCGCAGATGCCCTCATCTCGGCGATATCCCTCCGGTTGGCCTTCAGCCAGCCTTCAAGGCGTCTATCTCCCTGTGGAGACGCGCGTTATCCTCGCGGATTCGAATCGTCTCTTCCGGCTTGCTTCGACTTGCTAGGACCCTTACGATCTCGAGCATGCTGCTCGAAGCGTCCCTGAGAGCCTTCACCATAGTGCCCTTCAGGTTAAGGGACTTCCGGCTGACCTCGTAGATTGAGGCAGCATGTAAACCGGCGGAAGCACTTAAATAGGCAGCACTCAAACAAGACGGATACGGCACAGGGAGCACCTCTAAGGAGAGATCCTCCTCGGAGCCTGGCGCACTCCTAGCCACATCCGAGGTCTTCCGAAAGGCCTGTCGTTGGAGCTTCCGCTCGAACTCAGCCTCCTCGGCCTCCATGTTCAGGGCTCGCAGCTCTGCTTTCGCCCTTGCGAGCCCGCTTCCACGGGACTTCGGAGTGGAGCGTCCACGATGAGCAGTGTTGCATTTAGATGATGCAACACCAAGCTCCGAATCACTACCGGATGCTTCACTTTGCAACTGAGAGACCTCAGAGAGAGGACCTCGCTTCCTTCGAACACAGACCTCATGGTCCGACACCTCATCCGTCACATCAATTCCAAAAGCAAGTCTAAGTCCAATAGGCTTGCCGGGGTCATAAGCGGAAGAGCCGACCAACGGGGTCGGCTCATCCGCAACCAAATCGTCAGCATCCAGATTGTCGAGTAAATCGGAGTCAGAATGGATAGCTACGTCGTCGTGTTGGCCCTGAGAAGGGCCTTTTGGTTGGCCCTGAGAAGGGCCTTTTGGTTGGTCCTGAGAAGGGCCTTTGGAGAATCTTCCTTTACTGTCACGTAAAGGAAGCATGCCGTCAGTGAGATTACCAACACACCCAAGTACTGTCTGCAAGATTCGGTCACCCGCCTGCCACCTGCGTTACCGGGGTCAGGACGGGGTCCAGGGGAGACGACGAGGACGTACTTGCACACACTTGGGGACTCCCCCACCCCCCCCCTCACACCTAGGCCTACGGCTGGGAAGGAATGGGTTGGACTCTTCTCCTTCGCAGCCTCCCCCGCTGAAGCTCGATGTGACTATGTTGCCATAGTCACAGCCGGCTCCGCGCATGCTGGGCTCCGCGCTCGAAGGTTTCGCACCAGGTGCTAATCCCCGAACTCGCGGAGCCTTACACACTCTTCTCCCCAATAGGTGGGTTGCTGTGAGACCTCGGTCCGCACAGACCGCGCACCGCAACATTCCGGTGCAAGTGGCTCGGGTATGACCCTCACCATCGCACCGGAAATAGGCGGCGCTGCGATCGACCACGGATGGGCAAGAAGCACGTACATGCCCAGGTACTAGGCACCTGTAGCAGCGCAGTGGCTGCTCCTCCAGCAACTCCACCCTGGTTGAGCTCCAGCCCACCAGGACTCTTTCGGCGTTAGTTGCCGCATCGATAGGGAGTCGGGCAAAGGTGACGCCCATACCCCCATAGCCACCCCGACGGATATCTCCCACATGGAGGGTCTCGCCAGGGCAGTCAGCGATGCGGCAAATGGCATCAACGACGTCGTCGCTGGAGACGGAGTCGTCCAGACCTTTGAGCCTTACGGACATCCGCCACTCTATCCAACACTGGGCGTAGCTTCGCCGACGGTGTTAAAGCCTGCTCAGGAGTGTCCTTAGGCAGCTCCAGGAGCCTGGCTCCTGCCGCCGAGCACTGAATCCGCAGCCCATCTTTGAGGCCGATGTCGCCGAGATTAATCATCTCGGCGGCACGCCCCAAAACATGGGCGTATGTCACGTCCGCCGCTGCCGCATGGCTCTGCAGTTTGATCATAACCGCAGGAGACCGTGGAGACGGCAGCTTCCGGGAACCCACGCTAGGTGTTTTGGGTGACTTCTTCTTGGTCGAAGAAGACGCCTTACCACCGCTGGCCTTTGTACTTGAAGCCGGCTTCTGGGGAAGGCCTTTTTTTCTCCCCGAGCCTTTTTTCCTCCTAACAACTGTGGACCCCCCGCGTCCTCCACAGTTGTTCTTGAAGGAGTCGCCGCGACTGCGGCCGACTGCCTCCTTTCCGCCGCGAGTGGCGGCCAATGGACCGGCGCCGGGAGGAGACGCTCTTCAAGTCCTGCGAAGCGGGAGTTAATTAAAACTCCCACCGAGGACAATGCGGAGTGTCTCAACTCCTCAACCACGCATGGTTCCAACGTCCGCATCTCTGACGACACCCTCCCCGAGGAGACTGCTGTAGGCCCGGAAGTCGCCACGGAAGCCTTAAGCTCCCCGAATTCATTTCGGACCTTCACAATCTCCTCCCTGAGGAAGGACACCTCGCGACAAAGACGGGCGTTATCCGCCCATAATTGCCGCGAGTCCTCAGGTTCCCCTTGCGACGCTACGACGTCCACCACCTCCAAAAGGCTATTGGACGCCTCTTTGTGAGCCTTAATCATTGTGCCCTTAAGATTCTGAGGCTCCCTTAAGAGGCTGCACTCCGCATCAACATCGCGCGCAACTGTTGCGCCTCCAGGACAGAAGAACTGTTGCTCCGAAATGGGAAGCGCCTCCAAGGACAGATCGCCCTCGGAAACCGGCGCACTCCCAACCAGAGCCCTCCTCCTCCCGCGGAGGGCCCGAGCGCTCAGTACGCGCTCGAACTCGGCCTCCTCCGCCTCCTCCTCCATGGCCCGCAACTTGGCCCTGGCCTGAGCGAGCCCACTTATTCGTCCTTTTGGCGCTACTCTTCCACGCCGAGTCGTGTTGACCTTAGCCACGCCAACTAACGACTCGGGATCGGAATCCGTAGCGCTACCTGGGGACCGGATCACCCCATGGATACGCTTCCTACTAGCTGTAGGATGCGGATCCGTCAGGTCGTCGGAGTCTGTAAGCTCAACGACGACCTCATCCGCTACGCCACCACGCCTCACACTATTTTTGTTTAACCTGGTCGGTGTGGTGTCGACCAGGGCAAGGACTCCTGCACGTGAACGGTTTTTGCCGACCCCAGAGTACGAGGGGGAGGCGGCAGCAGCGGCCGTGCGGGATTCAGCACCCGCCTGGGGACTCATTTTAGAATCGTTCTTTTCCATTGCGTTTTTGGGCGCTCTCGTCCTTACTCAGTCCATTGGCAAGCGCCGAACCGCCGGACCGACACAAAACACAAAAGACGACAAAGAAAACAAGAAGGAGAAACAAAGAAACAAAGACGACACACTGCACAAAACCCAACCCCCCCCACGGGCGCCCCTCTACGGAAGAAGCAGGCCCCGTATTTCCCCCCCTGCCAGCCATGGACCGGGCACTGACACCCCCATGACCGACCCCCAGCAGGGAGATTTTTTATAGAGGTTTTCTTCCTCGCAGCCAGACGAACAGAGCGAGCTCCGTCCTGACTAACTCCTCTTCCAATGGCTATATAATCTCCTACTTTTTCGGTTCTTACTTTTGCCTTCATATTCCCATTTATGTTTCTAATTATACGAATGTAATTATTAAAGACCCCTTGTGCAGACCTTGCGAAAATATGGGAGACCCTGAGTCTCCCATATTTTCTCAAGGTCAAGCAAATCAAATACTTTGTTATAATCTATATACCGCAGGTAATAGCTTGTTCCGTAGTCATTGCATTTCTGAATTAATTGTTTTATTGTATGAATGTGATCCATAGTTACAAGGCCACTTCTAGATCCTGCCTCCTGTCTCGGCTGATTTTAATCTAAGATTTTTGTTAGCTGTTCTAATATAATCTTGGAAAATATTTAAAATATATTTAACATTAACGAGACAGGTCTATAGTTTGAAATATCATTCATTTTCCCTTTTTTTATGCAATAAAATTATAATTGACGTGTTCCGTTGAATTACTATATAGTGTTAGTCATATTTATTTATAATAATTTAATTGGTAATTACATTGGATTTTACATGTTTTAGTTCATAAGTTTCAACAGTAGCACCACCTACACAATTAATTATGGAATGTTATTTAGTATTTTTGTTAAATGTTTTAAGAATTAGAAGCATAGAATATTTTAACATAATGTTTAATCTTTATTAGAACTTATTATAAGGTATTAATAATATCATCTGTAAGTTGGTTATGAAATTGTTAATTACCCTCACCTAAATATTATAGTTTTAAAATATTATAAAACGAGTTGTAAGGGCTGCCCTCGCCCATTCTATTACAAATGGTTGAATATTAAACATTGAAGTGCAAGTACTGTGTATTACTAAAACAAGTTTTAACAAGTCAGAAGTGTTCGACCGCTGTAGTATTACGCGCCACGTGTCGATATACACCGTTCGCAAGATATCCTGTCCAAGAATGCTGATGAAGATGGAGTGCTGCCACTGCCGTTGAAAAGCCACGAAAATAAGAGACGACGTTAAAGTTACGTCTAAGAATGCTGATGAAGATGAAGTGCTGCCACTGCCGTTGCAACGCCATGAAAATAAGAGACGAAGTTAAAGTTACTATTTGGGCCTTCTCCGAGTGCTGCTGTAGTAACCTCAAGCGACAACGAGTCGTAGATTTAAAATGACATTGCAAGTGCGTAAGTTTTTTTTTTTCTTCTTAATACCCACGTTTTGCCATCTGCTTAGCAGGCTAATTATCTAGCTGGTTATTCGGCAGCATGCTCAATATAGAATATTAATAACTTTGTAGCTTGAAGTTAATAGCACTACTATTAAATTCTATTCATCATATATATCATATTCACTATTAACTATATCCTGTTAAAGTTCAATCATATGCGAAATACAATAAGAGCCTGAATATTTACCTAAACTTTACAGTGTTATTAATACAATATCTCTCCATATATGTTTACATCGCTTGGAGTCTTTGGTGAAGACAAACGTCGGAGATGGAAAACTCTAAACTACTACTTGACTGCTAATCTGGAAGGGAATTCGTTGCTGTGTTATGAAAATCAACAACATATCAACATCACCTACAGCTACTGGAAGAAGCGGTCAACCAAGTACTTTCTTCCTGATCGCGGGATGGCAGTGCAAGCAAGCAGCACTATACAACGATGGACCTGAATACAACGACAAGGTGACAGATAAACTTTTTTATAAGAAACTAGCCCTAGAAAAGTTTTGCATAATTAAGTGACCATGTGATTTATAATATTATTGTTACTACGTATACCAACTTTCAAAGCTTTTAAGACCCAGTTGTAGGTTAGATACGCGATTTTTTTTTTCTTTGCTTTTATTAAGTTATATAACTGACGCGGTAGTTGAGACTTGCAATATAAAAGTAATGTTAGTATTTTAGATTACGATTTAGGCTTTAATGTCTTTATATATGACATAGAAGTGAACACTCTCAATGAAGGGGTAATATTCGGTTTACAAAATGTATGTAGGCTATTTAAAGAACGATTTTTTAAAAAGAGTATATATCGGTCGTAAATGATTGAAATATAAAACCCAATATTAAACAAAAACAAAAGGAATAACGTTAGATATTTTATATATATATTTTTTTTTTTAAGTAAAAGCACTTAACATCATAAAACCACTTTCAAATCGTAATGATCCTTTTGTTTAAGATAGTAAATAGTTCCTTATAGTATACACAATATGAATAGATGAAGTATTATTTTAATTTATACAGATTAAAATGTAGACTTGTCTCCTTTCAGAGAAATTAAAATTCTCGAATATCTAATAGATAGACTTAAATGAATATGACTCGGTAAATATTAAACTCTATAAATTTGGTAGGATCAGATCTAAATGGCCTTGAGGACCGTATGGAAATAATAAGCCAATGCTTTGACGCTATAGGGGGTAGATTTAGATATGTTTACATTTATTAAATAGGTAAAGATTTGAATTCACGATATTATTTTATTACTTCTGCAACTATATTTTATTTTGTTTTGCTAAAACTACTCCATAGATCTTAAAATATTTATATTTAATTTTGAATTTGTAAGTTTAGCATCGGGTTGCGATAGACGTTCGTTTTTAAAACCAAGTTGGATACTTGGTTATCCACGAGGATAGGATTATGCCTTATCATGTGAAGAAATTAAATTTTATGGAACCCAATAATATCTGTTTTGAGAAGTTTCATTGGTTACTTTCATAAATCAAATTTGCTTTGAAAAGACCATTTTTAGGTGGGTAAAAAACAAACAAATTCAATAAAACAATATATCGCGCGTATGAATATGAAGCAATGATATTTATTACTAAAACATATTTCTATTATCTTTTATTTGACCGTTTAAATTATTTACTGAGTGTTAAGTTCTCAGTAGTAGGTATCTGTACGAATTTATGATCTTAAATTTCAATCGATTATTGAAAAAGTAAAACGCAATAGGTTTTTCCGAAATAAATTCGTTAGAATCGATAAATTATTTCATTATGATGATGATATAGGTTTAACATTTAGATCGATTTTAAACTAAACCAGTAAACGCGTACAAATTCGTATTAAATTGTAAAAAAAAAATAAAGCGAGCAATTAGGTCTTCTAAATCCCTATTAAAAAAAAAAAAACTTTAAACGATATGCGTGGCACTCGATTATTTAATTTCCGATAGTATGTTAAAGAAGAAAAGAAATAACTACGATGAATTATCTTACACGTGTTTTTGAACTGTCAAATCGAGGAATTATATAAATCCACAGTAAAAGTTTTACTAAACAAGAAATAATTGCATGCCTAAACAATATACCATAATTGACAGTTCAGACAGTTCAAATTAGGTATTTCAAATTGATGAACTTTAAAAAAATATATATAATTTTCTAGATTATGATAGATGTTTATTACTTAAAAATAGAATTATTATAAAACATGCCTCCTAAATATTCTTATTAGCAATATGAAACATAAACACGTTAGACTTAAAGACTCTGGTAACCTGAACTCTAGACAAGAGAAACATAAGAAAATTAGCAAGGAATATATATTGTCGTATCTTAGGGTATAAGAAGTAATATTATATATGGCACGGCCTCCTAAACCCCAAGCCCCAACCCCCTAAATTTCCAAGAATCGTATTATTTTTAGTATAACGTTTGTAAAATTTAATGCAGTTGAATTCTATTCAATAATTTATACTGTAGATAATAATAAAACAAAAAATAAAATACGTTTTGAATAATTGTATCATTCATTGTTTCGATTATATAAATACTAAACTTGATGTAGGTATACAATGTACAAAATTACGATTTCAAACTCGGAATAAAATTAATAACACTTTTATAACAAGTGATTGAAAATTTAATTGACTTACGTTTTAATGGTTTATAAATAAAATAGTTAATCATTAGTTATTTAGTGCAAATTAGAACAATTGGAAATAATAATATAAATAGTAAACTTCTAAAGAAATATGCTTGGTTTTATAATGTTCTCCTATTGTATGAAAAGTATCGTTACATCTTCAAAATAAAAAAGAGGACTATAAAAATGTTCTATTCCCACTAATGATTATTTTTTTTAGTTAAGAATATTTTCAACATTGATACGGACAGAGTAAATAAAGAATGTAAAAATGTAAAAATTTTGTTTATATTTATTTATTTATAAAATCTTTATTATACAAAGAAATTTATACAATCGGCGGACTTAATGCTATAGCATTTGATGCCTACTAATTATCTAGAAGTACCCTCGACCCCTAACTTTTTACAATTTCTTAAATAAAAAGAAATATTTATTTTATTTTAAAAACTTATTGCACACAAAATTATTACAAGAAATTACAGTAGTAGGATGTTGATACAGTAAGAAATTTTTGAGCAAAGGCGGTCTTATCGCTTAAAAGCGATCTCTTACAGACAACCCTTGATGAGTAATGAATATTTGCGAGGTCATGGGATAGTGCAAGCATACTACGAGAATAAGAATTTATACATAAGGACACAATAAAAATAAAAACTATCGTTTTTAATTATATAAGTAATTAAATAATAATGATTATATATAAATATACACATACGCACATACATATACATACATATATCCATATATATAAATAAATAGAATAAAATAGATAACCTATATAATATATTGTATACATACTTATGATAAAAATATATATTGCGTAGATAAATAATATTGCTTCAAACGATTTTTGAAAATTGACAGTGATTTAGAAGTTTGAATTTCTAACGGTAGGTCATTCCAGAGTAATATAGAGAAATATATATAAATATTACAGTTGTCGTGAATTTTGAATCGTGTTATGGTTAATAACTAAATGTAGCTTCTTTATTAACTACCGTTAAAGTATTTAAATTTTCTAAATTCGGGTGAATGGACATTTTCTTAAGATGTAAAATTTAAAACTGTTTCGATAAGATACCACATCATTTAAAATTCATATTTCTTTAAAAAAATATAAAGAAACTAAACAAATATAGCAATACAAACGTAATACAAATTAAAAACAACCTGCTACTTCCAACAAAACCCATGCATAGTATGAATTTCAAAGTCATATATATCTGTAGTCTGATCATTAATATAGCCTAACAAAATGAGCTTGGTTTGCTTTTATTAGTTAAAGATTTATTTGCTTAGAATGAGTTTTAAAAAGTAAAAATTAAATATATGTTCATAACAATGATATTAATAAGTAAATTATTGAATAATGTGTTGTGTACTAAGTTAGTGTGTTACGTGGTAAAAATAAATGTAAAGTACCTTGTTGGTGTAAAAAAATGATAACGTAATAACATTAACATGTTTGTGTGTCCCGTAGTAAAAATAAGAAATTGATGCCATGTTGGTGTAAGTATAAAATACCATGTAGGTGTGTCCCGTGGTAAGTAAGTGGTAAGTGAAAGTATAAGAAATACCATCAATGGGTGCGTCCCGTGGTATAAAAAAAAATAAGAATAAACTACCATACTGGTGTGATCCGATGGTAGTAGTGAAAGTATAAGAAATACCATCAATGGGTGCGTCCCGTGGTATAAAAAAAAAATAAATAAGAATAAAGAAGAGTATAAGAAATACCATCTGTGTGTGTTCCGGTGGTAATAGTAAAATTGAGATATATCCCATGTTGATGATGTGTGTTCATGGGCACCAGATCATAACGGCATGTCCGTTGATCTGGCTTTTTGTCAGCAGCCTGGTTTGTCCGGTGCAAAGAGAACAAGCTTGTATAAACATATTATATAGTAATGTATTTTTAAGTTTGTGATGAATTAATGAGTATTTATAATAGACGACAAGACGAAGCTTCTTAGCATTCCATGGATTCACCGTGCGGGTGCCGGGCCCATCGCGTTGCAAGGAGAGGAGTGCAAGCAGTGCCTGGGACTTGCGACCCAGGAGTAGATTTAAGGGGCCCCTTTATTATGCGCAAAAACGCTCACCTTCAATTATAATTATATTACGAGGACGTAATAAGTTGTCAAAACGGCCGATAGTAAAGTTATATATTGTATAAATTTATGTAAATTCGCACATTAAAACTATAATTTGATATTTTTCTTGTTGCATATTTTTAATAATTTGTTTTTCTCTGTAATATTGTATGATCATGAATTCAGATGACCATTTGTTCTCCTGGTTTCCAGAATGTTTATTAAATTAGAAATTAGTCATTTAATATATGATTATTGATAATTAAAGAAATGATCCAATTACGAGGTCGTAAGATGTAAATCAGGAAAGGCCGAGTGTTAGTCATATTTATTTATAATAATTTAATTGGTAATTACATTGGATTTTACATGTTTTAGTTCATAAGTTTCAACAGTAGCGCCACCTACACAATTAATTATGGAATGTTATTTAGTATTTTTGTTAAATGTTTTAAGAATTAGAAGCATAGAATATTCTAACATAATGTTTAATCTTTATTAGAACTTATTATAAGGTATAAATAATATCATCTGTAAGTTGGTTATGAAATTGTTAATTACCCTCACCTAAATATTATAGTTTTAAAATATTATAAAACGAGTTGTAAGGGCTGCCCTCGCCCATTCTATTACAAATGGTTGAATATTAAACATTGAAGTGCAAGTACTGTGTATTACTAAAACAAGTTTTAACAATATATTTAGTAGTTACAATGTTATTAAATAAGTCTGTGAGTGTTAAGTTTAAAATAATTTCACATGTTCGAATTAAAATTTCATTAGAAATACTGTCTTTATCTGGTGTTTTACTTCTTTTCTGGAATGTTATAGTTTTCCTAACTCTCTCTCTTAGTATGTTGGGAATTAGTTATTCAACATCTTTCGGGTTTTTTTAAATTATGTTACCTATTTGTCATTGTAGAGCTCACGGTAGAAATCAGTCGCCGTTTCCAGTGTATTATATTTGTATTTATTTCTCTACTTAGTTTAATTATCCCTCCTTATTTTTCCCTTTCGTTGAATAAAAGAACTCTGTTTCAGTAAGTCTGCTTCTAATCCTATTCTGTCTTTTATGGTTTTGTCTCTTTCTAGTTTTTTTGGCTACTTTTGGTTCGGATTTTAAGACCTGATCCGGTAGGGGTAGTAATATTGGTACCATCTTATTTTGTACGTGTTTCCTTATTTTTTTTTCTAGTTTACGAAAATGACCTCGTAGTAACCTGTGACCCGTATTATAGTTAAATTTATTGAGAACTTTTACATTTAGGAACAGCCTTGATTTGTACTTAGTTAAGAATTCTATTTCCTTTTTCACTAAGCCATTAGGAAATTGCCACGTCCATTTATTTTTGGGTTTCCTTTTGTAAAAACTATTCATATTATGTAAATTATTTTGTAATGCGCAATTTATTGACCTTTGTTCATTATCATTCCTATTATCTGATGTGTAGGGTCCAGGTACCGTATCTTCATTCTTTTCTCTCTTAACCATTTGACTGTTAAAATCTTCCATCACAATAAGGGTATTGTATGAAGTCCCCATTGTGTTACTTATATTTGTGTAAAATTTATCTTGAGCTACTTTGTTTGCTATCTTGGTAGGTGCGTATATTTGCACTAACGAAGTTGGATTTTCATGACGTGGAAGCCTGATGTTGAGAACAGTTATCCTATCTAAAACTCGATGAAATCCTATAATATTATTTTTTTTATTAATATTTTACTATAAAACCTACGCCGCATAGCCCTGGTTTTGTTTCCGTCGATCTACGTACGTCACTTGCCAAGGATATTATAATATTCTCCAATGCTTGTTCAAGCTCCGTTAAATATTTCTGAAATTTGAATGATCTTGTATTGAGTGCTCTATGTGTAATCTATTTTTTGGGATTGTAATTGTTTTATTTACCATAATTGTTACATTATTTGTCGTGTTTATGTTTACTTGGGGGGAGAGATCAGAAACCCCATGATGATGTGTGTGGCTTGTGTTGTTCGTTTTTGTTGATTTTTAACCCCCGACTAAAAAGAGAAGTGTTATAAGTTTGACCTGTCGATCTGTGTATCTGTGTGTAAGTGTATCTGTGTATCTGTGTGTCTGCCTGTGGCAAATTTGCCGCCAAACGCGTGGACGGATTTGAATGCGGTTTTTTTTATCGACGGCTATGTTCATCGAGATGGTTCTTATCCATATTGGGTCGAAATAGAAATAGTCATCTCCAATATATTGACGTTTTATTCGTGTGGGGGAGAGGTTCTTATGCATTAGTTAGCTGTTCCCAGCGGCTTCCCGCGATATATAGAAAAAAGCCTTGTTATGAAGCTAAAAGGTTTTTAAAGGATAGCAGTTGCCCTTGACTGAGTCCACGTAGACTGTAAAAAATATATTTATATGGCTTGTGACCGTAGTCATAAATAATCACGGGAAACAGCTACTGATAATATAAATCCCTTCATCATAGTGTTCTTAGTGATTGTAAATAATTTTAACTCTAAATGTTTATATTTATTAATATTCGTATATATGAAACCTACCCATATGAAAAAGTCTTGAATCATGTTACTTAATAAATTTATAATTTATTACATCGTCGAAACTTTCACGTGGATCCTTATTTTACTAAATATAATATATTTATATTTCTCGTATTAAATATAACCTTTGTACATCAGAGGGATAATGCAGGATTCTAAAGGTAAAATATTTTATTAAATCGGTCCAGTGGTTTCGGATCCTATTCAATTCAAACAAACAACCAAATCTTTCCTCTTTATAATATTAGTGATGATGATGATGATAATTATAAAAAATAGCCAATGTTTATCAGGGATAATGTAGGATTCTAATGCTAAAAGTTTTTTTAGTCGGTCCTGTAGTTTCGGAGCTTATTTAATTCAAATAAACAAACAAATCTTTCCTATTTATAATATTAAGATAGATTAATAGAAATACTTAAACAATTGAAAATTTTGTCTGTAGGTTCATTTAGTACAATTCAAAAACCATTAACATAACTTCAAAAAGCAGAAAAAAAATTAAAAACCCCCGATACAAAAAGACCTATAAAAAGAATAAAAATAATATTATTATATACTTATTGACATCTTTGCGTCGGGTGACCGTTTAACAAAGGAAGAAATTAAAATGCAAGTAAATGAACAAGGCAAATAAAGAAATTACGATATCGAATCGTATAGTCTAAGTCCTCAATGATTATCTTCTTAATGATAGTCTTCTATAATGATAGACTTCTTAATTCTTGATGATAGTGTATGACTATCATCAACGGCTTACAACGATTAAACAGCAATATTAAGAGTTAAGTAAAACCGTTATGTTTTCCAATTTTACAATTAAAAAAGAACGCGAATCGTTAAGAAGCGAATCTTGTGTATGTACCTATATTATGACTTATAAACTACTTTAATTTGCATGTGTCAAAATATATATCTCTACTAGCCGACCCGACAGATGTTGTATTGTACACACGTCATTAATTTAAAAAATCAACTTAAAAAATATATATTAAAAAGTTATCACAATGTCTAACGTCATTACATGTACAATTATCATAATTCGACCAATCGATACCGTATGAATATGTAAATAAAGATTTTTTATTTGAATAAATGAATTTGTTCCAATATATATTTTTTTAAATTTCACTTTTTACGTAGCGGGGCACTTATCGGGCCGCCAGCACTTTTTTTTTTTTTTTTTTTTAACGTCTGGAATCCTCATGGATACACACCTCCATCCAGGGGAAGATGGAAGCGGTTATGTGAGACTCTTACTCACTAAACCAGACGGTCAACACCTCTCCGTCATTATGGAGCGCCACGGGAACGCTTGCGCACACATCCGCGTTGCTCCGACGGAAGGCCGCGTGAGCGGCCACCACCTCCATGGAGTGACGCGCCCGGTTGACTTGAGCGCGTCCCACTCCGGGGCTTGTTGAATGGCGTAGGGCTCCCCTGCCCTCCACCCAAGCCGGCCGAGCCAAATCAGGACTCCCTCAACGAAGAAGGTGTCCCGATCCGACTCAACCTCCTGGGGCCGGACCCCGTCCTAAAACGGTCGTGGTCCGAACCCGAAGCCGCCACCAGCGGCTGGTGTGCATCGTAGGCGACCCTCCGAAGAAGACCACCCCGACACACGGGGCCGGAAGAGGTAAACACATCTGCGCCGCAATTTAAACTGCCACCTGCAGACGACGCAGAATATGCGACCTCGACCGTCCCGCCACCCCGCCAATGAAGCCCTCCATAGGAAGAGCTCCGCCGCCACCTCACCCGGACTAATCTTCGTCAAGCGCAATTGTACCTGACGATGACTATTCCAGGCCATCACCCTATCAGCGCAACGGCCTCCCCCTCAGCAAGGAAGAGACCGCCACGTACCCCCCTCACAACCACGGGACCGCCCCACAGTCCACTCTGCGCACAGAGAAGTACCAGGGGCGACCCCGCTGCTGTCCCCGGTAGACAGGGCCTGCGCCCTCCCACCCTCAGTGCCCAGGCCAAAAGGCCCGAGCCCAACCCGCAGACAGACCACCCCGAAAGGCAGCCTGCCCGCCAGCCAGCCATGAACCGGGCACAAACCCCCATGGCCGACCCACCCCGCGCCGAGTATTAGCCAACGGCTAATTCAAACCCGAAGGATCACATTAACCGTTGTTGCCCAGGGAGCACTGGCCCGTACCGCTTCCGATGCCACCGGATGAATCCGAGCAACAAGGGAAACAGACAGGCACACGAGGAGGTTCTCGGCGACGGCCCCCCTCGGGCCGCTAGCACTAAAATTTTTTTCTTATTTCTATCGCAACGCCAACTATCAGGGCAGACTATAATTAAAATATAATATTATTTAATATTTGACATTGCCATGGTAACGCAGTCCGTCGGAACCAATCTGAAACATTCCAAAATCACCACCTACTTACACATTAAAAATTAATCAAAAAAACCATTTTCCAGTGGACCAAATTGTGAATCTAAACAATTCTCAAGTCCCCTTGAACACACACAAAGAATTTTATAAAAATCGGTCCAGTCGTTTAGGAGTTCAATGACATACACACGCACACAAGAAATATATATATATAAAGATATATCAAAATTTGTCTTATTCTGATATATATCTGTAATATACTATCCGTTTAATAATCCAAATAGCGTTCAGAATGCTTAATGTTATTTTTATTTCTGTAAAACTCCAAATGTAGTTAAATTCGTTTAATATAATATGTATACAACGATTGTAAGAGACGTATCGGCAGCATAAATCACGTTATTTCAATGCAGCATAATCCGATGCGAGAAGATTCAACGTTAATTTCAATTAATGACTCCTGAGTAAAGTTTCATGCAAATAGGGTAAATATAAAAAAAAATTGCTTGTATTTATTATAACTTAATATTTTTTGTTTTTATATTTACCTGTAAAATAATTTATCTATACGTAATTGTTAAGGACACGCCTTAGACAAACGTGTGAGCAACGTTTATCGTAGCTTCCAGAAGGGCGACGCAGCAGCGGGGCGCGGGCTGGTGCAGGAGGAGTGGTGGTGATCCGCTCGACCAGCAGTACGACTTCGCTCACGCTACCATTCACATCTTTATTTATTGTCGGTAGAGTGTGTGTGTATTCATTATAGTCAATTATATACAGTCCACTCTTTTATTTGAATCAGCATCTGGGTAGTCAGTTTTCCCTACCACATAGGCACAGGGCACTGGCCCCAACATATGGTCCTTCGATCCTTAATTTGAAAAATCGATTCGTCTAGAAAGAAAACGATCGATAGTCTACACGTCAGAGGTCCAGATAAAATAACCGCCGTGCACATTGATCCTGCATCGTCTTCTAGTTGTTTCGCCGGAGTGAACATTGCTGAGTCATTTTGAATAAGCTGACATTCCCGGGCATGAAAATCAACCCTATACGGCAGGAAGAAAGAAAATTTGTGTAAAGGTCTTAACACGTCTGGCAACGTCAAGAAACTGCAAATCAAGGAAATATACGTGAGATCGTTCCATATCCTTCCTTTTTATAAATCATTCATCAACCATTTCTCCATAAAACAACTTGTATCATTTTTTTTTCTTTCTCATTATTTCGTAGTCTTAGATTTTATCATATCACTAACCTCATTAAACATAGTAATTATTAATAAAAATATGCAAAGTTAAATATATGTCTTTGATGAAATAATTTGTTAATTTAGTAAAATAAAACTTTTTATTCATTTTAGATTTACGCAATCATTTTTCATTTGCATATTAATATTATAGCCACGTAAATCAACCATTGTAGCTTTTCATAATTATTTTACTCTAAATACATTAAAAAATTGCTTAAATCTTACATATAAAAAGTGCTAACATATAAATTTCCGTTTACAGGTCGGTACTTCGAAAATAAAAGTGAATTACATTGTTACGCTATAATCCTAAGCGCCTGTTCATTTTTAAAAGCAAATGTGTTATTCTTATAATTGCTTTAAAGTTTATTTATTTTATTGCAAATAATTTATTCTTATTTCCATTTTCACATTTAAAAAACTTCTTTTGCTTTATTAAAGTATAATTGTTTAATCATTACAAATAAATATAACTTAACATGAGTGATAAACAAATAAAACAGTTAATTAAAAAACGTGCTGCTATTAAAGGCAAGCTTACTAGCTTTAGTACTTATTTAAATTTGATTACAAGGAGCACTGATAATAGTGAATTACAAACTCAAATAGAACTTCAATTACGCTTAGATAAAATTGAAAGCTTATACGATGACTTCGATGGCTTTCAGAGTGAGCTGGAGGAGTTATCGGAGATGCCTGAAGATGAGGCTAAGGAGCGCGAGGCTTTCGAGTCTCAGTACTACTCTCTTGTGTCTGCCGGTCGTGCCTTGATCCAGAATTATAACAAGCTATCTCTTCCTTCGCTTGGCACTTTGGCTCCGGTATGCTCCGATGCACATTCACACAAACGTAAGGTTGTTGAACTTCCTAAGATAGACTTACCACATTTTAATGGTGAATATCAACACTGGCTTGGCTTTAGGGATACATTTAATTCCTTAATTCATTCAGATGAAAATATCGACAATGTTAATAAATTCCATTACCTTCGTGCTTCTCTTAAGGGTAATGCTGCCTTAACTATATCAGGTTTGGATTTTTGTGCAGATAATTATGAATTAGCTTGGAAAGTTCTATGTGAACGTTACGACAACAAACGTCTTCTAGAAAATCACCATTTAAATTCTCTTTTTAAAATAGAATCTGTACAAAAGGAATCTAACCTGGGTCTGCGAGGTTTGATAGACGCATTAAATAAAAATTTAAGAGCACTAGCCAATTTAGGTCAACCAGTCCAATATTGGGATACATTAATTATTTATATGATGTCTTCTAAATTAGATAGTGTAACAAACAGAGAATGGGAAACTTATAGGAACAACCATAAAGAGTCTCCTACGTTACAAGATTTTACTAAATTTATTTCAAATAAGGCAGACCTTTTAGAAACTTTAGATACATCCAAAAATTATAAATATAAACCGGATATAAGTGGTAACAAATCTGAATTTATTCCAACTTCTTCCAGTAAGCTATTAGCATGTCCGTGTTGCAAAAAGGATCATACATTATTTAATTGCGAATCCTTTAGAATGTTACCAGTTGACATTAGAATTCAAAAGGCCAAATCATTTAAGGTTTGTCTGAATTGTCTACGTTTTGGTCATTTTGAAAACAAATGCAAACTAACACATTGTAAATACTGTACTAAAAAGCATAATACACTATTACATTCTAATGATCCACAGAACGTAGCTCTCTCAGCTAATGAAGTTTCTTTTGGCCTTTATAAAAGTTGTACGGTTCTACTTTCCACAGCATCAGTGAAGATCCTCGATGTTAATGGAAAGTCACATGCTGCCAGAATTTTGCTAGATAATGGAAGCACTAATAACTTCATTACTCAGGACTTCTGTAGTAAGCTTAAGCTCAATACTATTTCTAAGGAAACTAAGGTGTCTGGTATTAACAATCAACCTCTCAGTAGCTCACAGTCTTGCTCTCTTACTTTGGAGTCTTACGTTGGACACTACAGGATAGGCATTGATTGCATAATTTTACCTAACATCACTACACTTCTTCCAAGTACTAATATTAATTTAGATAACATACAGATACCGTCAGGTCTTTGTTTAGCCGATCCGTCATTCCATATTCCATCTACGATTGACATTTTAGTAGGTGCAGAAATATTTTGGAACGTGATAGGAACTAATCGTATAATATTAGGAAAAAATAAACCTATTCTTTTCGAAACAAAATTAGGTTGGCTCGTCTCTGGTTCTATCATAGACGATAATCATGACTATAAAAATGATTCTATGTGCATGTTGAGTAACAATTTAGATTTTGATCTTACTCGTTTCTGGGAACTAGATTCTATTTCTCCCAAGCACAACCTTTCACCAGAAGAAAATGCGTGCGAGGAGCATTTTGTAAAGACCACAAAACGAAAGACGGACGGACGCTTTGTTGTTTCATTACCTCTTAAGGAATCACCTGCGATCTTAGGGAATTCATATCGTTTGGCAGAGCGTAGATTCCTTTCTTTAGAGCGTAGGTTAGATCGCGATCCTATTATGAAGCAGCTTTATATGGATTTTATGAACGAATACATTACTCTTGGTCACATGACGGAGTCTCAATTGCAACAAAATTGTTGTTATTTACCTCACCATGGTGTTGTTAGGGAATCAAGTACTACTACAAAGTTACGGGTGGTTTTTGATGCGTCAGCCTTAACAACATCTGGTATATCACTTAACGATATTTTAAAAGTAGGACCAACATTACAAGACGACTTATTGTCAATATTGTTGAGGTTTCGACAACATAAATATGTTGTGACTGCTGATATCGAAAAAATGTTTCGCCAAACGGAAATTTTTGGTCAGCAGCGTGTACTTCAACAAATTCTGTGGAGGTTCGACCCCTCACAGTCTCTAAAAAGTTATCAGCTGAATACTGTTACTTACGGTACCTCGTCAGCACCTTATCTTGCCACAAGATGTTTATATCAATTAGGTCAGGAGTCTACGAATCCAGATATAAAACGAGCAATTTGTCGGGACTTTTATGTTGATGATTTTTTATCAGGTCATAAAACTATAGATGAAGCAATTTCACTAGCACAAGGTGTAAATAATGTTTTAAAATCAGCTCAGTTAAATTTACGTAAATGGCACTCCAATAATAACGAGATCTTACGGGCTGTTTCCGGTGAGTCTGACGTGACTGATTTTGTAGATCTAAGCAATGACAATCTTTCAAAAACCTTAGGCTTAAACTGGACATGCTCGTCCGATACTTTTGTGTTTCCAATATCCATTCAATTTAAGGATGTTGTTATCAAGCGCTCCATTTTATCAACAATTGCTCAAATTTTCGATCCTCTAGGTCTTGTTACGCCTAGTATTGTGGAAGCTAAAGTATTAATGCAGCAATTATGGAGAGGGAAATATGGTTGGGACGATCCAGTTCCTGTTATTATTCAAAAAGCTTGGTCTGATTTTGCCACGTCATTGCCAACATTAAATAGGCTTCGCATACCACGATGTGTTACTTCTCAATCACCAATTGAAACACAACTGCACATATTTGCAGACGCCTCCGAGAAGGCTTATGGTGCGTGCGTATACGTTAGGTGCGTTGACGTTGATGGTACTATTACTACACGTCTTCTTACTTCTAAGAGCAAGGTAGCTCCATTAAAGATGATTAGTATTCCTCGATTAGAGCTTTGCGGTGTGCTACTGGGAGTGAGACTAAGTAAAAAGGTTTTAGAATCTTTAACCCTTACATTTAGTAAGTGCATATTGTGGTCCGATTCCACAATAGCTTTAAGTTGGCTTCGAGCTTCTCCAGGTCAACTGAAACCATTTGTACGTCATCGTGTTTCTGAGATACAAGAAAGTTTTTCCAATTATGAGTGGCGTTATGTGCCCAGCAAGGATAATCCCGCAGATCTTGCTTCGCGAGGTTTAAGGGCAGATATTCTAAGTAAATCTTCCTTGTGGTGGTCAGGGCCTTCATTTCTTCAGTCAGATCAAACAAATTGGCCAGTTCAACCTAAACAGAAAATAGTCCTATCCGACTTACCTGAAACTCTTAAATGTTTTCATATTCTCCACAAAAACAATTTAATATTTACAGATTTAATCACAAAATTTTCCTTATTTTCAAAATTACAGCGTATAATATCATTTGTATTTAGATTTATTAATAATTGTCTTAATAAGTCCAGCAGAATAAGCGGTAACATAACAATTACTGAACTCTCTAAAGCTACTAATTTTCTGTTAAAGATTGCTCAACAGGAATCATTTCAGGAAGAATATGACTTACTTATTCAGAATAAAAATTTACCTTATAAAAATAGACTTTTACCATTTTCGCCCTTTCTTGACGAAAATAAACTTATTAGAGTTGGTGGTAGATTGTCCATTACTAATTATGATTTTGATGTTAAGCATCCAGTTTTGCTAAGTAGTAAGCATCCATTATCTAAATCACTTTTTATAATGCTACACATTAAATATGTATTTACACCCGGGTCCTCAATTATTGCTAGCCACAGCAAGACACAAATATTGGGTTTTAGGAGGTACGAATCTAGCAAAACGCATTGTTCGATCTTGTATTAAATGCTGTAGGTTTAAGGGAAAAACACTACAACCTATTATGGGTAATTTACCTGAACAGCGTGTCAAGTTAGAATTTCCTTTTCTTGATACTGGAGTAGATTATGCTGGGCCAGTGATGATAGCCAATCATAAGGGCAGAGGTTGTAAGCATATAAAATCTTACATTTGTGTGTTTGTTTGTTTGGCAACAAAAGCTTTGCACTTGGAGCTTGTTTCAGACCTGACGAAGGAAGCGTTTATAGCAGCCTTAAATAGATTTACAGCTCGTAGAGGCAAACCGCGAACTATTTATTCTGACAATAGAACTACATTTGTAGGTACATTCCACGAGTTATCAAGACTCCTTAAACATATTTCCCCGGCAGACATGACTGAGGAAGGTATAAACTTCACTTTTATTCCGGCTTATACTCCTCATTTCGGCGGTTTGTGGGAATCTGCTGTAAAATCAGTAAAACATCATTTGAGACGTGTCTTAAGTCTTACATTTCTAGACTACGAAGAAATGAATACTTTATTAATTCAAGTAGAAGCAATACTAAATTCCCGCCCTCTAACTCCTTTATCCGACGATCCCTCTGATCTTTATCCTTTGACTCCAGCTCATCTCCTTATTGGACGATCTCTTATCTTTGCACCACAGACCCAGATAAACAATAACAAAATATCATCGCTTGCAAGATTCAATAGAATCCAGCTTCTGAAGCAACATTTTTGGAACCGTTTTTCTAAAGAATATATTGTTTTACTTCAGCAGAAGACAAAATGGATGCGGTCGCAGGATACTTTAAGGGAGGGGGCACTTGTAATCATAAAAGACAAAGCTAGTCCACCCCTAATGTGGTTACTTGGGAGAGTTCTTCGAGTATTACCAGGAAGAGATGGAGTGGCAAGAGTTGCAGATATTCGGACAAAAAGGGGAATAATCAGAAGAGCATTTAATACTATATGTCCCCTGCCAACATCCAACATTGAAGACAACTCTTCAACGCGGGGAGTATGTTAAGGACACGCCTTAGACAAACGTGTGAGCAACGTTTATCGTAGCTTCCAGAAGGGCGACGCAGCAGCGGGGCGCGGGCTGGTGCAGGAGGAGTGGTGGTGATCCGCTCGACCAGCAGTACGACTTCGCTCACGCTACCATTCACATCTTTATTTATTGTCGGTAGAGTGTGTGTGTATTCATTATAGTCAATTATATACAGTCCATTCTTTTATTTAACCAGCATCTGGGTAGTCAGTTTTCCCTACCACATAGGCACAGGGCACTGGCCCCAACAGTAATATAGAAAACAATCCCAATATGTGTTACATACTGAATCTGCGTGTACAATAATAATTTGAAACCAGCTTAATGAAAGAACTTAGATACTACTAAATATTATTAGAACATGTAAATGAAATTCATAGACTAATTATATATTTTTTTTCTGTTTTGCCACATCTTGAGTTGAATATATTTATTTTAAGGTAATGTGATATGAATACAATTATATTTATTTTAAAATAAAACTAGTTTTAATGAATTTAACTTGCTTGTATAAATACCAAATAGTTGATAATATTAAGTTTAACATATTCAAACATTAATTTTGATCCAACGTTATGAATACTTTGAAGTAATCTTGTTTACGGGAAGATGATATGTAGGTGTCAGTGACTCGTGTAACTCCAACGGTTTCTCAGTTTCCAGACACATAAAACACACTAACAGTATCATGAAGTATCAGATATCAGATCACCGATAATATCAGTAGACTAATTGTGAAACACTTTATAAATGTTTTTATTATTATTGGAATAAAGATTAGTGAAGATACGCTAAAATTATATACAAACAAGTATCGCGAATTGAGGTCAAACGTCCGAGTCTTCAAATCACTAAGTTGGTTTAAAAGGCAGGGAAATTAGAGTTAGTACTCACGCTTCTTTTAGTTTTCGACTAACAAGCAATAACGAACTCTTGTTATTTTTCTTTGAACATTATTGTTTCATTTAAAAGGTGAAATGAATACAAATGCAAGTGAAAAAAATCAAAGTTCGGTAAGGATCTTCTAAGGCTTTCATATCTTATTCGTTAAGTATGCTTGTATTTTATATTGTTGCTTTACATGTTTTTTGTTTTTAGATATACTATTTTAGATATAACCAACTAGTTTACTTGTTTTCTGTTATTCTGGCTTATCTCTATCCGTCTCCTTCTGCAAAATGCCAAGTGATTTAGCCTATAGGAAGGATTTTAGGATCCATTCAAGTGTAGTTAAAGTTTAGTCATTTAATATTATGTTTTTTTTTATTACAATAACAACATAATTTTATAAATATACGGAATCAATAAAGTACGTATTCGTTAAAAATAATCAATACATATTATATTTTATAACTTATTGTCAAAAATGTGGTGTATTGATTTCTCTCCAATCTTGTTTTTCTTTTTCAATTTAGCATGCCGAGAGGTTAGCCCATCAGCCTTTTATTACAAGGCCTGGATCCTAACAATGTAGAAGAGAGTAAACTTACCTATTAGTGTGATAAAGAAATTAAACCACTAAAGGAAAAGTATACTCTGAATGTGATTTGGTAAGTTTTACCAGTATCATAAAAATGTATCTAAAGACAATGTACTTATAAAATAAATTCAATTTTGACCCTTATTATATGGTATATATGTAGGTATAAAAATGAAATAAAAACAAAAAGTGACTTTTTGTGTTTATTTCATTTTTATATGGACTTTGCCATAAATGTTATGTCCAGGTTTAACGAGTCGTTCAATATTTTTTTTATACAAGAAGAAACAAAAAAGGAAAATAAACAAGAAAAAGAGTTTTTATTGACCTTCTCGATTGCGTTGATTGAACATGAAAGGAAATTGACTTTCTTTTTGTCTTTGAGTTTTCTTTTCACGGAGATTTGAATTATATAAAGAATTTATATACAAATTATATAAGAATATATTGTTGATTGCAACTATTTAAAAGCACAGATATGATATTAGATTACTTCTTCATGAAATTTTGCATTTGATTTTAACGGAGTCACTTATTAACGCAATTCACGTTACGTCGTGATTTTAACAAAAAGTAAATTTTTAATGCGATTTATGTTATATCTTGCCACCAGCTTTCTAGAAATGCTTCTTAATACTTGATATCGCATATAAGAAAATAGTATTAATAAAGGATATACAAATTTGTACATTACCTCCTCCTTATAGCACTCTTTTCTGTCTTTCACACAGTTATCACAATGTCGATTTAACTATTTATAATAGTTAATTATAATAGTACTTAATTAATTACTTATACTTTATTTTTCACACTTTGTCACCCATACATTTAT
This sequence comes from Napeogenes sylphis, assembly GCA_959347405.1. Lineage (NCBI taxonomy): Eukaryota > Metazoa > Arthropoda > Insecta > Lepidoptera > Nymphalidae > Napeogenes > Napeogenes sylphis. The sequence goes on along the minus strand of OY365778.1, from coordinate 19,334,557 downwards.
TTATTATATACACGACACAAATATCAGTTAGTGAACAAAAAAGTTTAATTTTTTTAAAAATTGTGTTCGTCTTCAAAAAGGGTATTTCTAAATTTAAGAAAATATATAAATGGGCGTAAAGACGGAGATCATTCGATGGATAATCTTTTTATGAATTTTACTATTTAAAATGATTATTAAAATGAATTAATATAATAATCTTCAAGTTCATTACGTAATTATTAAAATAAGTAATTGTATTGACTTTTTACTATGTGATTGTTTGGATACATTACATTCGTTTTAGTGTTACTCTAAATTATTGATCATTTTCAATTATAATTTACAAAGTAAATTATAATTGAAAATGATCAAATAACTAATGAAAAATAATAATCAATTACAGTCTTGCATTAAATTAAGTGTAAAAAACTATTAATTATTGAGACCTACAATTGTAATTTTTATTATTAACTGTCCATCCACCAGATAGAAACATTGCGGCAATTCTTATGATTATGCACGCAACTGCAGGTTAGCCAACGCCAGTTATTCTCACGTTGACAATAAAAGGGTAAAAAGTCTTCGATATGCTGCACATTTTAGTCAAGTCAAGTGAAGACAATAAAATGATAAAAAGACTTTGCAATGGTGCATATTTTTTGCAAAGTATGATCGCACTCTGCATCGTCAGCAAGAAGACTTCTTTGAATGTGGTATATATGAAACCATTGACTTCTAGGCTCCATTGGCTCAAATGATGCGGACTCGGGTTATCGAGGGAACAGCAACCGGAAGGCGCCAAACGTTACACGAAGAAATTGAAACTTGCGTTTTTAATAGCTCAATATTTATTATAGCTAGAGATAATGTATACAAGAATTGAGAAATCGATGGTTGGGATGTCAGGCACTGTCTTACATAAATAAAGAAGTGTGGGAACGAACAATCACAACTTAACCACTTAAGATTAGAGTTGAAATATTTGAATTCAGAAATGTGACAATCAGTAACATCTAACTAAATAATATTAGAGTTGAGATAAATAAGTTTAGAAGTGTGTAACCAATCAATACTACACTAATTAAGAATAAAGGAGGTTTAGGAGTGTGGGAGAGAAAATATCAAATGCGTATATATCCTTGCAATATTTATCCTTGGGTTCCATATTACAATGTTTAAAAATAATTATTATTTAAGATTTAGTATACTAACCAGAGCAGCATATAAGCGACATGGCTTTATAGACATTGCTATTTAAGGGTCATAATATAACACACGTTGAAAGATAACTAAAAAAATATAGAAAATGTTATTTAGCTATGCTTTGAGTCGGAAACAACAGACTGAAACAACACAACAAATTTTAATGCAATATAATCATAAATTATGTGTTGAAAAAGTTTTATGATAAGCTTTGATAATGATTGAAACGGTTTTTGTGGTTGTTGTTGTGTTCATGAAATGGGTATTACATGAACTGAAACGTCGACATTGTGTGTGTGTGTGTAATATCTTCCCTCTCGTAATTTTATCTTCTCTCTGCAGTTAATTTTGTAGTGATGCCAGGAATCTATACTCTAGTTGTAATAAAACTATTTTTTTACTTACCTATAAATTAATTTACCGCCGTTTCGAATGCTTTGCAGCAATTGTGTTCACGGTAAGACTAGATGGAGGTGTCAGACAGACGTCGGGTTAGATTTAAAATGTATATCTAAAATTTAATTCAATATACGCGAGTTAAATCCGTAAAAATAGTATTATTTCAATGTGTAGTATTCGTGAAAGCCTTGGATAACACTACTCTAAAAATACTCTAAAAATTTTATAATATAGGTAATATTTGTAAAATAGTAATAGTAACAATAACAAATAATTTAGAATGAAGACAAAAGTCGTTTCTCGTTTCTCAACAAGTCGTATTATAGGGGAGTTTAAAACTGGATATTTTTTAAGAAGAATAAGTCTTTAAGTCTAACTTAAGCTTAGATATTGTCTCGGGACTTTCAAGGATTTTCTCTTAATTTAGTAAATTAATATATAAAAGAATTTGTCTATTATCTTATATTATAAGGTTTAAAATGTTGGTATTCCAACAATTTGAAATAATGAAATTGTATTCTTGTTTAATTTTCTTAAGATGGTAATATTCATAATTTTATTTATTTTATTAGTAGTCTTAAGTTAATTATTATGTTTGTATTATTTCTTTGTGTATGTATCTTTTATATCAGTTTTTAACCCCCCCACTAAAAAGAGAGGTGTTATAAGTTTGACCTGTCGATCAGTGTATCTGTGTGTAAGTGTATCTGTATGTCTGTCTGTGGCAATGTAGCAGCCAAACGGTTTTGAATGCGGTTTTTTTAATCGAAATCTATGTTCGTCAAGATGGTTCTTAGCTATATTTGGTTGAAATAGAAACAATCGTATTCAAGATATTGGCCTTTTTATTGGTGTGGGTGAAAGGTTCTTATGCAATATTTAACTGTTCCCAGCGGCTTCGACCGCGCTATATGGGGAAAAAAGCCTTGTTATGCCAAAAGGTTTTTACACTTATTTACTCAGGTAAAGTGCTTTATTAGGGATAACTCTTACCCGTGACTGCGTCCACGGAAACTATAAAAAAAATATAATTTATATGGCTTATAGTATAATTGTATATTATATAGATATATTACAATAAAAATAATATTATTATGTACTTATTGGAGCCAGTGTGTCGAGGAACCGTTAAATAAAGGAAGAAATTTAAATGCAAGTAAGTTACCAAGGCAAATAATAAAAAAACGATATCGAATCGTATAGTTTAAGTCCTCAAAGATTAACTTCGTAAAATAGACACCATCGTTAACGTACGTACAACAACGGTCCCCCGACGCAACGACTTTAATAAGTACCTAATTATATTATTTTTATTCTTTTTAGAGGTCTTTTTGTATCGAATGTTTTTTAAAAATTTTAAATTTAATTTTGTTTACAAGATATGTATAACTTTTTCTTGAAATCTTTTTTCTTTTCTGGAAATTCTTTTCTTTATGGTGCCGTAATTTGTATCTTTACATATTTCAAAGATTTAATGTTATAGAATGTTATTTAATATTACGTCTATCCATTGTAACATTTTTTGTTGGAACAATAAAGATTAAATAAATAAATAAACAAGGAGTAGAGTAGATGCAGTGAAGTGTATTTGTGAACACATTGAATTTGTAGTATATGTTTTGCATCTCAAATAAATATATGGAGTTTAGTTTTTATTAAAATGCTGATGTTGCTCTTAAAGCCATAAAACTGAAGTTGAACTCGGAGTGAACTCTCTCAGGACTACTTACGAAATAAGCAAATATGAGTCCAACAATACATTGTAATAACAACCCTGGATTATTATATGAAACTTGGAAAGTAGTTATACCTTGCAAAGAAATAGAAACTGCGAATGTGTAAATAAATTTTGATGAAAAGAAATAATATACAATAACTAACATTCTCAGCGACTTTATTTGTCCCCCGCTTAACAAGACATTTAAAAATCCATATTATTTTTACGACTACTGTGTTTTTCCACAAAAATTTACCTATATATATATATATATATATATATATACCTTTAGAAGCAACAGTTACACGATGATATAGACTCTGACAATATGTTACCATTACAAATAAAAATAAAATTTGTTCAGTACCTTTATCCTGATGTACGAACATTCAAACATGTTTCAAACTATAATTTAGTGTCAGCCTGTGACCACGGCCGGTGCAACCTGGTCGAAACGTCAGGCTGATAAAAAGTATGTGATACCTATTACGGACGCGTCAATTCCCGATTTCTTAAATAATAATATATAAATAATATATCTATCATATTAATTTAAGATATACAATTGTTTTGAATAAATAAACTATAATTACTCGTATTAGATACTAGATACTAGTATGTTATATGCAAAATATTGATAAAAAAATATTTAGCCTTAACAACAATAAGCCTCGTTTATTTAAAAAAAGTATAATCGTAAAGTATAAAGAATAAAAAAATAACAGTTAATCAATGCTTTATGCCAAAACCGCAGAAAAAACTTGTTTAAAACTATGTACGTATAACAAAAGTTTTATTATTGTGTCTCACCCGGTTGAAATTAAGTATCTTTTTAGAAAATGACCCCTTTTTCTAGTAACACAGTTTTCAGTCAATAAAAGTTTGTTTTGTAAAGACGATCGTAGGTACAATAAATTTTTGATAGTTTTACGCAGAAAAAGCTTTAAATAATAAATAAAAATACTAATAATTTTATTTATTATTTCAAGATTTTTCTTAACTTCCACTAGAAAACCTAAAAAAATGCTATATTTACTTACAATAAATCTAAAAAAGAATTGTTGACAATAAATATTGATGTTAGGCTTACAATTTGAGATGGGAGAAGGGCAGATCTTGTAAGTGAAAACAGATAAATATGTTATATATTTTATTTTCAATGACTAACATACATAACATACATAATAACAATAATTGTAACTAGGTTACGCAAGACTCTCATTAACATCAGACGCTGTGACAACATGTGATATTGACGTACCACTTCCGGTCATCACTTTTCATCATTGTTTTTATTATTTGTTCTTTACGTCCGTTTATTTAAGTCTTTTGTGTATAATGTTTTTAACTATTCAAAATACATTACATATACAGTATTAAAACAACAATATGTACATAAATAATAATTGTTGGATTTAAATCCTACTTATGTACATAAAATTTTTAATTTTATAATTATTTGAAGTAGGTAAACCTAACGCAGTTAAACGTGTTTAAGGACAAATTTAAACACTAATTTTGGTTACGTCATCTTTACAATGTTATTCTAAAATAACATTGCCTAGGATTATCGAAAAGAGCGTAATAAATGTCTTTTATAGACAAAATCTACTATGAATGATCCAAATGGCAAAATTTATTAAAACGGGTTGCGAAATGCCTTACTATCAGAGCAAAAGGAAATTTTCCTAAATTACACAATTTAAACTTCTACCGTATCGATTAACTTATATTTTTTTTAATATAAACATGTTTTACATGGCTAAATAAGTTTAAAGACAATTTTCAATATAATTTTTAGTTATGGCATCTTTTTAATGTTGTTGCTTTATACTGCAAAGTTTGAAAAAGTGGTTAGAGTTTTCAAAAGAAGTTACATAGATGTCAGCTCCAAGGGAATGCAAAATTAGTCGCTAGCAGAACTTTATCTACTTGAAGATGGTAAACTGTAGATCACATGCCGAGTCACGGAATCTATATTGCTTATTTTCTTATTTCATTTAACATAGAAATGGCTGTTGAGATCAAGGAACCCTATAGTTTCTTAAATTAAACTGAAGTTAAACGAAAATATACACAATTTATATTATACACTAGGGGTCGCTCGCGACTTCGTCCGCGTGGTTTTTAATGTTGCCGCCGAGTTCCATACAAAATTGATATTTAAAACCCTTAAGGGTGGAATTTAAAAATCTTTTCTTAGTACACCCCTACGTAGAAAAACAAATGTATTCCCTCAATTTTACTATCTCTACGACCTGTGGTTTAGACTGTATGCTATAACTAAGTCAGTCAGAATATATTAGATTATATTAAATATGCAGCATTTTTCATTGCTGCTTAATTTCTATTAGTCACAGCGAGATGATATACACCCCATAGCCTTCCTCAATAAACGAACTATTCAACACAAAAAGAATTTTTCAATTCGGGCCAGTAGTCCTAGAGATTAGTGCGTTCAAACAAACAAACTCTTCAGCTTTATAATATTAGTATAGACAAGCAATTTGAAGTATAAATCTACTTCGCTATTAGAACCTAAATTAGAACCAAATTTTTTTTTACTTAATAAATACCCAAGCGTTAATTTTATAAATATCACGATTTATAAAACGTAATGCTGCAGTATGTTGCGCTGGAAAAACATACCTCAAGGATATTTCAGAACTCCAGGTAGTATTAGTCATTTTTTTTGTCGTGGGGAAAATCCTCATGGATACCACTCCAGTACGGGGTAGTAGAGTGGTTATGCCAGACTGTTACCGTCTAAAAACCTCACGTGTGACCAGTCGTCCGCCATGGTGGAGCAAGATGGGGTCGCGTTAGCATTCGCCAACTTGCCCCGGCGGTAGTCCCGGATACAAACCGGGCCCCGGCACAAATGTCAGGTGACCTCACTCATACGAAGTCACCCCTCAGACATATGGAGTCATTTTGACAAACCAGCCGAAAGTCTCCCGACATCCGACCGGTAACCCTATCTTTACGGAGGGCGAAGAAAGGGGGCGAAACATCTTCTTCTTTCCCCCGTACGTCAGCGTCGGAGTAAGTCAGAGGAAGCTTCGTCCTCCCTTGCCCGCTCCGCGGCCTCCTTCTGCATCATAACGATCTCTCACTGTCGAGCATGATGTTGATAACGATCGACAGAGAGAGATCCTGTCCTAAGGACGCTGAAAGCGTATGTCGCTGTGGACTCCATGCGGCACACACCTCCAGCATATGGAGCGCCGTATCCTGTGGTACCCCACACTCATGGCAGACCGGGGTGGCCTCCCGTCTAGCAATTTGGTGCAGGTATTTTCCGAAATCTACGATACGCTTCGGCGAGGACCACCGCATGCAGTTCCCAGAGGGTATCTCCGGCCAGCACGCATGCCGCCGTTCATGAAACTGTTCGGTATCCTCGGATCGTCCTTGTAGCTATGAACCGCTGCGGACGTCGCAGCAGGGTCTTGTTGGCGCGACTGAGGGCGTCCACCCAGATGGGTGCTCCAGACATCGCCATACTCCGGATGACTCCCGAGTACAGCCGACGGCATTTGGAGCTAGGGCCACCCACGTTTGGCAGAAACCTACCTAATGAGGCGGCGGCTCTCACGACTCTCGCGGCCAGCCCGGCAAAGTGGGCCCCGAAATTCCACCTGTCGTCCAGGGTGAGACCCAGATATTTCATATAAGTTCCGACCCGAACCAAGACTCCATCGATCGCTACGGGAGTACCTGGAGGAGGTCCCTCCGAAGCCCAAGGAAAAGTAAGGCCTCGGTCTTATGAAGGGCTACCTCCAGCCCCCAAGGTATATGCTCTTTGGGGCTGGCGGTAGACCACAAATGCCGTACTAACCGTGGCCGACCGCAACACCAGATAGTAATAGTCATAATTTAAGACAACGCAATGTACCTCAACAACAAATAAATCCACCCCAGAAAGTGTTTGACATAAGTATGAGACCCATAAATAAATCTAAGAAACCTCAGTTTCTCATCGAAGAGTTTTTTATACTTTTATACAGATGGTTATGGTCAGTAGGTTGTTATTGTGGATAAATGAACAACAACATTTGGAGGATCAACCACTCTGAAGATACCTAATTATATTTGTAATATATTTGTGAAAATCAAATAATCTATGAAAATAAGGTGCATCATTTTAAAACTACTTGAAAAACTGAAACACTTGTTTGACACCAATAGCCAAATTTAGTCATGATTATAAAAATTATTTAACTTACATTTAAACCGAAAAAAATATATATATACTTGTTTATACATGAGCCTAGCGGTCTATTCTTTCTGCTGATGCTATAATAAGACTACATTTAAATATTGTATAGTACGTGAACTATGCGAGAATGGGTGTGATGTGTAATTATGGGATACGCCCATGGTAGAAGATGCCATGGTCTGGTAGCTTATTTACAATTAACACCCATATTTAATAACGAAATATTTCTTTTTCTTCCTTTTTTTTTTAAATATTAGATTATGGTTCTAAGCATATAGGTCTCATGGTTAAACCTACTAAAAGTATCTTATAACGTAGACTAATAGTTTGAGGAACTATTAACAAACTATAAAGAGTTGCTATTATATTTTTCTTACTTTAAATCACTAAGTCACAGAAAAGTTTTAAACATTTACAGCTGCTAAGCCATTTTACTCGCACTCGCTCATTCCAACTAGCAAGCCATACTGCGAGCTAAACTAACTTTGCATAGCTTAATTTAATTAACACACGCAACCAACAACTCGAGCTCAGCTAAACCATGGAAGCTAAAATTTCTAGGTTCACTATCTGCGACCGATTTATCAAAGAATTACGCATCCATGTCACACAGGAAAATAAGACACAATAGATTTAGTTGGGCCAGAATCAGTACGAGACTTGTAGTCAATCCAATCGTCGAGGCATTACGGCAGTTCCGTATGTGACATAAACATATAATTGCGAAGAAATACCATATTATTATTATGTAATACTAAATTAACGTTCAAGTCCTCTTTAATCGCACTATATTTTTTTTATATACTACCTAAGGTAGGTAGTATATAAAAAAATATAGTGTAATTGTTGTGGTTAGTATCTTGGTTAATGATTTCTGTTATTTAAAAAAAATATTGTTTTTAACGAAAAACGTATATAGATAGATCAGTAGTCTATTTACTAGTCAAGTCAACTGCTTTTTGAATACAAGTATGCTAACTTCTTATCTTTTCCATAACTTTTTTTTTTCTCAAACCGTTCTTTATATTCTTTTGCTCAAGTTTTTATGTATAAAAAATAATATGAATTCAAAGCTAGCAAGTAATTAGAATTTTAGAATTATCCAAAAGGTCAAAATTAACGATAGGTACTGGTTGAAACATTTCTTAAAAAGTACATGAAAGAAGAACTTTTTTGAACAGCTTTTTTTTAACTTTATATTTATCATTTGAAGTATCGTATTTTTTCAAACTTTAAGAATAAAAAGCAAATTTGAACAAAGAAGTAATTTATTTTTATCGGTTTTTTCTCAACAATGAAATCCAAAGCTCAGGATTCAATTACATTGACGAGCACATGTTTGGCAGGTGTTATATGATATCAGCATATTATATTATTTTGTTTCCATGTTATTATATAAAGAGATAAAATATAACAATGATGATTTTCTTAATAGGGAACATGCAAAAAAATTTAAATGGTCTCAAATATTTTTTTTTCGATTACTTTTTATCATCTTATTATAATAAAATCATTTTTTTTTTAATTTACTAATCATTTAAGGCCATAAAATAATTTATGAAAAGTGTAACTTTAGGGAGCGAAATTCAAAATTCCAAAACGCGCCACCATTGGTCGAAAGGAAATGTGACGTCATTTGACACACCATTCAATATATCGGCGTTTAAATTCATACTGTGGTATCAGTGTGACTGAAAAAAATAAATAATTTAAACCTATATTTTCGTGCTTAAAGGTTTTATTAAATGATACAATTGTTTAGGTAATCTTAAAAACATTTTCTAAATACTCAAACAACTCTAACAAAACAAATACCTACAAACTCTTTTTGAATAGCAGTTAGCATGCTACTACACAATACATTTTTAAAATGTTTCTGCCTCTGAATCATTTTTCACTTCACTTGACTCAGATAAATAACTTGGTTGATAATCAGCAGATTTAGAAGATATAAGATGCTATAGAAGTATTATCAGCTGTGTTTTCAGTAAACAATTTTCTTTTTAAAACAGATAGTTTTACTTTTAAAACTGTTGTGTAACAATGTTGTGTGTTAAATGAGGAAATGGTGACAATGCTACATTTTGTTTTTCAGCAGGTATATTTACATTGACACCTTTACTTCCATACTTCGGTTTAATATTAACTTGCACAGCTTAGTCACTTTGTAATTTATCTTTAATATGCGAAAAGCAAGGCTCTGCCTTATGATCATCACATTCAATAGGAGAAGTACTGAGTCTTGGCTGATTAATATCACAGACATTTGTAAGGGCAGTACTAGGACTTACTACCTATATCACTTCTTCGTAAAGGTCACCAATTTTTTTAAACACTACTTTTGATAGCTAACTCTTAAAAGGCTTCATTAACCGATGTCAATCTTTGCCTTTTGACTATGCACATTCTCATTCTATCAGCTGTTGTTTTTGCCACAAAAATATATATGGAACAACTCCTTTCTTCAAACTTAGATTACATCTTTCTCCTTGTTGTTTCGTTACACATATTATATTCAATACAATTTGCTGTATCTTCCTTAACCTGAAATAAATCGACAGACCATAGAAATTGCTTAAAACAAAAAAAGATTACGGTTTTTATAGAAAGTTATACTGAAATTTGTAAGATAGATTAGGTTAATTTTAAACTCAAATTTTCTAATGTTTAATACTTACTATAAATTTAAACTATTAGATTAAACTTATTATAAATAAAGTATACTTACGTTAAATTGATCTTCACAACCATATAAACACGATTTAGGACATATATTATCCCTTTCAATTACCATACACCATTGTTTTTGTATTTTCGCATCTCTTGGAATACAAAAAACACTTTGTCGGGTGTTTTTCTAATACTATTTTTGCACTCCGGTACTATACAATACTCGTAAGATGATTTTTATCTTCTTCCATGACTTGTAAAGCAATTAAAACTTAAAATATCTATGAAATTGCTAAAAAGTTCATAGTAAACATTGACTGGATGTATCATTTGACGTCACGCAAAGCGCGCGCAAAATGGCGGTGTTTAAACGGGTCAAATTTACTCAATGTTTTAATTTTCACTTTGAAAAAAAACTAGAATCTTTTCAAGCCTATTAATATTTTTTTCTACGATATGGAGAGGTAAATGATTAATTTACGTCAAAAAAAAATACGTGAATGTTCCCTATTGGCATAAAATTTATATAAGATATTCTTCTGGCATTATAATTTAAATATGGCTTCTGGCATATGAATTTTGTCTTCCAAGTGGTCAATTATTTTAGATTTATCAGCTTAAGCCGAATCTTTTTCCAGAGGTCACGGGTTCGAATCCCTGCGCGTATCGGTTTATTTTTCATTCTATATTTATATAAATTTAAATAAGCTTAACATGGTTATACATGTTTATAAATATTTTCAAACATACATTTCGGCAGTGGCATCTTTTCAATGTTGATCTATACTGCAAAGTTAGAAACATTGGTTAGGATTTTCGAAAAAAGCCTAATAGATATCACCACCGGTCCGATAAAGACGATCACATATAGAATGCTTAATTCAACGAGATGGACAGCGATACGGTAGCTCAATTGGTAGAGCAACGGGACGGTTTTCCAGAGGTCCCGAGTTGGAATCTCTGCCCGTATCGGTTTATTTTTCAGTCTTTATATAAATTTATAATCAATCAATTATAAGTACTCGCTTCTAAACGAGACTGAATTAATCCTCGTTTTGTATTTTATTTTAATCATCCGCCAAAAGTAATTGACGTGCCTTTGTATGCTGATTCAGGCTTATCTATGTAAGTAATTGAGTTTTTTTTTTTTCCTAGAATTTAATAATTTGCCCTAGAGATTCTAGTGCTCTATTATCTGAGGCAAATTTGCTTTAGTTTATAATAATCAGGGTAACTTCTAAAAAATAAATAAATATTCTGACGCTTTAACACAAAAATATTTAGTCACAAACTAAATATCACCGACATCTCGTCTTCTCGTGAACACGATTACTGCAAAGTATTCGAAATGTCGGGATAGACTTTAAAGTAAAAATTTAATAATAAGAGTTAGCATAATCCATTAAAAATAGTTTTTTTTGTGGGAATCATCGAAGGTTTTCCTTCTTGAAACATATTTTTAGTCAATAAAACACTAGGTATCGTAATCGTCGTAACTGATGGACGTAGGTGTTCACATGGATTGATTGTGCTTGAATCAGGGACAAGTCATCTGACAATATATAAAATTGTAAAACATACTAGGTAGGTACTACAATTAAGTTTATCTTATCCTACTTCTTTTAATCCCTGGTAGGTATTAGCGGGGGGACCCTACCTGTACCAACTTTTCAGTGTCCTATCGATACAAATATCCCAAACAAGTATTAACACGTCGGGTACAAATTCAATTCCGATAAATCATGTAAAGTTAAAAAAAAGGACTCCCGATCTTCCACCACCACCGATTCATGGAATCGTTAATCGGAGACATTTTGACCGGTGAGCAATCCCCGTAACTGTTTGGAAAATAAAATATTAATTCGATACAAATAATTATATTTGTATTTGGAATACCATTATCTTTTAAAATTGTATAAAATCATTTAAATATTCATTTATTTATTGAAAGGTTGTATTGTCAACAAGATTAAACAATTTTTTTTTGAGGTTGTTATATTCGTTATTAATACCGTCCGGGGGCAGTGCGGAAATTTATGTTAATGGCGCCGGTGGTACCGTGGCTGAGTGTTTAACCCATCAACCTTCTTTTAGCCGATGTTAATAAAAAATATTCGTCTTATTTATCCTAAAAGTATGATATATAAATAAGTAGCGACTTAAATTATGTTACAGTTAATGTTTGTTATATGTATGCACAGGATAAATAAAACGTTACTTATTTATCCTGTGCATACATATAACATAACTTAACTCTATATTACTCGTAAAAATATTTAATATTATAATTATAAATTTTCGTACTTCTGGTGAGTCTTGTATTGTATTACATTTAAACAAGCTGTTTGTTAGGAAAGTTTGTTAAGAATAAGAAAACTTTAATAAAAGTTAGCGTGGTTGCTAGATTCTTGCTTATTTATTTTGTTTTATTTTTATTTAAAAGCGTTGAATTGCAAATTAGTCGACGTATATTTCGATTTATATACGAAGAGCCTATATATTTTGTACTAGATTTGACTATCTGCATTAAAGACACGTGCCCATCTCATTTACACTTTAATATTTTCATATATATCTCTCATGTTTAGTCGACCTATATTCAACTTATGCAAATCTGTTATAGTTAACTCAATGTCAATTTGATACTTAAAAACATTTTCATTTACAACAATCGATTTACAGCACCTAGAATAATTCTCTATGCCGCTCAACATCGTTTTTTCTTTTTATTTTTTTTAAGTATAAAACACTGTCTTAACATCGAAGTAGATATATTATTTTATTATATTTTTTATTGAATATATTTTTTTTTAATAATAAATCATACACAATGTTAGTTACATAAGAATTAATAAGACTACGGCTTTAGTTATTTATTTATAGTTTTTATTTATTTAGTTTAACTACTAGCTATATATTTTTTCGATGTAAAGCACACAATACACTAATAAATTCATTTTAACGTTATAATTGTGTATTGAACTTGGAGGAAGAAGTTGGCATGGAGAAAAAAGTTTGGATTTATATGAAATCGTCTTTTGTGTTGTCGATTGAGTTGTGCAATACATTTTTATTAACTCATATAACTTATTATTCAACTTTTAAAAAAAAAAAAATACTAAATAAAAATATGTAAAAATGTGAAATTAGTAATTTAAAATAGTAATAATAAAAATCGACAAATATGTATTCATATGTATAGAGATCCTTCAATAGAATAATTTGCAGCGTACAATTTTTTATTTAATTTTATTGAATTTCAGTATAATCGGATGTGACGAGATACGATGCTTTCACGTTTAATGTAATTAAATAAAATCGAAAATTAATTATTTGTGGTGACAAATTTGGTGACAGTTATGTAGGACTCTACATGAACACATTTTATTGAATTATCGATTCACTTGAACACTTTAAAATTTAGGAATGTTTAAATTAACTGTGGAGCTCGTGTTTGTAAATTATTTCTATAATAGGATGAAATATTCTATTTTGAGCGTAGTTACGAATACTCTGAAAAAGACATGTAGGGTATGTAGAAAAATGTCAATCCCCATTCGGACAATAATGTTGTATGAATATGAAAAAAAAAGGTATGTACATACAATTTTGCCCAACCGGTTATGACGGTTTAAACATTAATAATGTGGAGCTTCTGTCTGTATAGTCGCAGTGATGATACATTATTACTTTAGACAATAGACAATTAGGCTTGTAAGACTCATGAATTCTGATTTCCGGAGTCTCATATGTCGTACGGTCTTACAATAGATTCATCAAGTCGAAATGATAAAAATTTGGTGTTTTATTATAAATGTGTACATCTGTTTTATTAACAAGTCAAGGTCTCTACACGGCGAAGGACTTATTAAAGAAAGGTAAAGATTTCATTAAAATGACGTTAAATTAACAAAAGATCACATAGTACCTAAAACAAACTTAACTTTAATTTAATCAACTACTCAGCGATGTTTGGAACTGACAGACCGAAGTTTTCCGGTAAAATAAGAGACACATTTTGAAAACAAATTTTTCTCGTTTTGAAAATGTAAAAATACACAGTCTCTGCAATTGTAATATATTATATTGTTAGTTGTCCACATAATATTCACATTTTTGTGATGAACACTAGCCAGAATAATTGCAAATGTTTGACATTAACAACAAAACAAAATAAAACAAATAAAATTTGAAGTTAAATAACACAAGTTACATACGAGATAAAAGTTGTATTATTTAACTTTTAGATATTCTTTTTTTTTAATATGATTAATTGTATACTAAATGAACATATATTTATAAGATTTCTGGGTTTACTTTATTTAATATATTTCACTTTTATTAATGTAACAATAAACTTTTTATTTTATTTTATGTAATATTATTACTCTTTTCTTAATAAAATTAATTTACAGATATAGTTGTAACGTCAATAATTACTAACGGTAATCGCTTAACTAACTTAACTTAAATAGTATTCGCGTATCAAGTCAGATAAATGAAGCTGACCAAATGAACAATGAGGAATATCAGAACTATAATTTTAGATTAATATTTATTTCGTATAAAACAATAGTATTTAAATAAACAAAAAAGCGTTATTGACCTTCTTTCGCTAACTCGCTAAGGTCACGGATTGAAATCCTGGACGTATATATTTATTGTTCATTCTATAATTAATTAATTATTAATTGAGTATAAATTTGAACTAATACTTCTAAACACAATCAAAAAATCATGTTTTCTTGCTCGCTTGCTTTTTGATGCTCGAAAATTGTTATACTTTTCACTTTTCGTAAAGTCAAAACTCCGACCAAGGTACGCAATTCGAAAAACTATTCCTTTCATCCAAATAAGTTTATCTAACATTTTCTTCTATTTTTTTTTTACGATTTCCATTTCTTTCCTCTTATTATTTTTTCGAACAGTTGAACTTATATCTAATACAAACTATTTCTACATTTCTATCTACCTTACAATATTTATTATTATTATCATTTATTCCATATCTATCTTATTATTTACATTTATATATATAAAATAAAAAATAAACAACATTATAAATATAAATATAAAAAATAGAATTCCGCCGACGTGGGCCTTACGACAGTGAAAGAAACTTCCTCACAATGCGTGCCGTACCCAAAACTGCTGCCCTTTGTATCCGACCCTTGATCCAGTTGTTTAGTGAGAGCCTCTTGAGATGATGATCGAGACTCTTCGCTATAAGACCATTTACGGAAACTACCACCGGGACAATTATTGTTGAGTCAACATCCCACATGTCGGTAATCTCGTGAGCTAAGTCCAAGTATTTTGATACTTTGTCTTTCTCAGCTTTCACAAGATTAGCGTCACCCGGGACGCTTATAGCTTAGCATGACCATTTTCCAAAACTGGCTCCGGTGTGTACTTATAATATGGCACTTCAAAAGATACAAGACCGTATCAAAGAGCAAGTTGTTAGTGGATAATATTGGCTACTTGGTTGTGCCTGTGCAAATACTCTCCATTGGCAAGATAAAAACAACCGGAAATAACATGTCTGATGGATTTTCCAGGTTGGTAGCATGCACGACATATATCAACAGTGCCATCCTTTATTATGTATTTCCGTTAGTTGTTCGTCTTGACAACTTCGTCAGCAATAGCACAAGCAAAACCTTCGGTTTCACCAAAGAGATCACCAAATCATAGCCAAGCCAACGACGCCAGAAGGTCAACATCAGGCCCATAGAGTGTCAGGTGAAACCACCCATGAAGCTCCTTAGTCTTCCATATATTTATATGGTCGTCAGTGCTAAGTACTACCGGCTTATGCCAGTTATCTTTGGCTAAGGAGAGCGGTATGAGACCATTATCTACTGCAACAATGTCCCGATGCATTCCACGCTCAGCATGAAGGAAATATTTTCTAAGATTGCATACCTCACGGTTGTGTAAGTATTTGGAATTAAGGAAGCCGCGACCCCCACACTTCCGTGGAATATAAAATCTGATCACTGATGAGCGCGGATGATGCATGCATTGTCAACAGTTTTCGGGCCTTTCGCCCCATGGCATCTAATTCAGTCTGAGTCCACCTTAATATACCGAAAGTATACATCAGCAGAGGCATTACCCAACTATTGAATGCACGCACTTTGTTACCTCCGGGCAAAAGACTTTTTAGAACTTTTGTCAAGCGGTTAAAGAAGCGTTCCTTCAGTAGCTGTTTAATGTCCCCACTTAGTATGCCTAAGCATTCCGACATACCAAGGTATTTGTAGGACTCGGTTTCGGAGAGGGATCTGAGGGACTTTGTCTCCGAGAGGTTTAAATATTCGCTATTTACAACTCGAACACAATGCACATGTGCAACTGCGCATTTATCTACACCAAACTCCATCCTAATGTTATTACCAAACGTTTGCGTAACGTTTAGTAACGATACCAGATCTGCTTTATTTGGTGCAAATAATTTGAGATCGTCTATGTACAAAAGATGAGAAATGATCTCATCCCCTCTGTGAAAGCGAAATCCCAGTTTTGAGTCCCTTAAGGATTAAGGTTAAGCTTAAGGGGTTCAAAGCCAGGTAAAACCACAAAGGACTCAAGCTATCACCCTGGAAAATACCTCGCTCAATCCTTACAGGTTCGGAAGTAAGAAGACTTCCTCCGCCCCCTAGAAGACAAAGGACCGTTGTCCATTGCCTCACACATGAATCAAGAAAAGCGCATAAATCTGTATCAATCTTATATACTTCTAGTACTCGTCACAACCATGTATGAGGCTCCGAATCATAGGCCTTTTCATAATCAATCCAGGCGGCGGAGAGACACTTCTTACCTCGGCAAACCTTATCATTGATGGCCATGTCAATAAGGAGGAGCACCTTAGTACCACGAGAAACAATTTAACATAAATTTTGAACGGGATCTAAAATGCTATTTGCATACAAATATGTATAATTTTGAAGTCAAAATGGATGTAAGAAGCTTATAAATTGTTGGTCTAGAGCCATTACAAGCGACAATAATGTTTCGGCGTTTCCTAAGCGATGAATAAATGAAATCTAACTGTTCAACATTTTATTCCATTAAGAAGTATCATGTGTTTGACAAATATCGTGGGGTAATTTTTTTTCTAAATAGTACCCGTTCATAAATATTGACAAACAACAGTGACAATTATTTTTTTAACTGGCTTATGTTCTTAAGTTTTTAAGTAGTAAAATATAAAAACATGTTTATTTAAAACTTCCATTTCTAAATTTCTTTCAGTAAAATCAGCAAAATCTTTATCTGTCAGCGACTTTTCAAACTGCATTCGCTTAAAAACACAGCTTGAAATCGAGTGGTGCGGGTTTTGGCTTTGGTTTTGTCAACTATTTACAAACTCGAAAAGTTTTAGTGCAACCACACATATACACTTTGTAGCTTTTATTGGTTTAAGCACAACGTTTGGTAAGCGCTGTTAAAAAACCTTGTAGAGTACGAAAAACAAAATATTTAAGTGTCAAGTTTTATATTTCTAAAATAATCTTAATTGGAAAAGTAACACTAATTACAAATAAACATTCCCACTCATTTTAAGCGTAGCTTAAGTAGCTACGCTTAAAACTAAAAACAAATTTTGAAAAATTAATCTACATAGTAGATTCAAACTCATAATCTCTGGGAAACTGACGCATCTCTACCAATAAAGCCATCGTGTCAGTACTTGTTTTTATGGATTTAGCATTCTATATGATCTTTTTTAATTTTATTTATTTATTTCATGCACCAGAATTTTACAGACAACAAAATATGGACATAAATGTACGCATAGGATCAGATTATCTCTATAAAGAGATATCTTTCAGTTACCCATGAGAGTTGGAAAAGAACATTGGCGAGGGCAGAAATAGGTAACCATAAATTAAGTACTTTTTGGAACGGTTGTTGAATATCTTTACCACGTAATACTTACATCAACTTTTTCTAAAGAAGAAAGAAGTATTAAATAGTAGTAAAACTTGAATCAATATGAAATAAAACTATTTTTACTTATTTAACTCGCGTATATTGAATTAAATTTTAAATTTATATTTTAAATCTAACCCGACGTTTCGAATGCTTTGCAGCAATCGTGTTCACGGTAAAACGAGATGGAGGTGTCTGTCAGTAGGTCAGTTAATTAGTCATCTACCTCCAACGGTTTCTAAGCTTCCGGGCGTACAGTTCAGGATTCAAAACGCACTAACAGTATCTTGAAGTCTTACCGTACTGTAAGACTGTCACATGGGATTTTATATATATTTTTTATATAAAATCATTTTTTATGTATATTTTTTTTATATTTTTTATATAAAATACGGGATAATGAGTATACGGGATGAAGGAAAATCACTTAAGAGTTCGAAAAAGCCAACATTTTGAAAGTTATTTCGACACTGATTACTTTTAAAGATCAATAAAATAATGAGTGTAGGGCACCCAGTATACGACCCCTGTAATGGCTTATGCTAAACAATTTATAAAGTTATTAATTCAAATTTCAAAATTCAAAATATCTTTATTCAAGTAGATATTTACACGCACTTTTGAATCGTCAATTACATTAAATTGAATTAAATTGGTCAGTATAGTCAGTCTGTGAGTAAGCTACCACCAGCTCGGAATGCTGTTCTGCTTAGAAGAGCTGGCCAGAAACTCAACATTTGCTCTTTTTAAATGAAATTTAACAATGTTTAACTTACATTGTAACATCAACCCTGCAAATCAGTCAATGACCCAAGTTCCACACATTTCGATCAACCAAAAACTCTTGAATTTTTATAGTTATAGTAAGATTTCTTTAATAATATACTTTTAATTTTAGATTTAAAACCAAGAAAAGGAAGATCTAAGATATCTTGTGGAACTTTATTATTTATGCGTATACTCAAGCCCATAAAGGATTTCTTAACTTTTTGAAGTCGAAATTTAGGCGTTACGAGCCTATTTTTATTTCTTGTATTGATCTCTGTCGCTGTTTTTATTATAGTCATTAAAATTTTAGCGTATATATAGTAAGTTATTAAAAATGTATTGAGAAGCGACCGTAAGAATACCGATTTCTTTAAAAACATCTCTTAGGGAGTCTCTAGCTTTTAAATTACAAATAGCCCGTTAGCTCGTTATTGTCAAATAAATATAGAATTAATTTCGGCAGCGCTGCCCCATAGTAAGATACCGTAAGACAATATACTGTGAAAATAACTAAAATAAACGATTCGAGACGTATTAAAGTCTGTTAATTGTCTTACTTTTTTTATTGCAAAGACGGCTGAGCTAAGTTTGCTTGCGAGTGTCGAGAGATGGGGGTTCCACTGGAGCTTTTTATCTAAAGTTATACCTAAGAATGTAGTCGAGTCAATCAGTTCTAACACTTCATTGTTAAGGAATAAACTACAATCTTAACTTTTTACATTCGTAAGTGTAAATTCCATGTATATAGTTTTCTTAGTATTTAATACCAAATTATAAATTTCAAACTAATGACGAACACGTAACAGAGCACATTTAACTTTGTCAAAATTTGCTTTATTACGAGCAACTTTAAAAATAAGTGAGTTATCATCAGCAAAAAATACAATGTCACATAGTCCTTTTACGTAATAGAGCAAATCATTAATATAGAATAAAAATAAGAAAGGGCCTAGAATAGATCCTTGTGGAACACCCATTTTTAGATGAAATCCAACCGATTTACAATTATTTACATCAACCGGCTGAATTCTTTGATTCAAGTAAGAGGCAATAAGATCAAGTGCAGCACTACGCACACCATAGTGAATAAGTTTGCAAAGTAATGTTTGATGGTCCACGCATGGCTTTAGATAAATCACAAAACACTCCGATTGCATTCTGTGACTTTTCCCATGCGTCATAAATATGCTTAAGAAGCGCGGCACCATAAATAGGGCACATAAATAGTTGTTGATTTGCCTTTGGTGAAACCATATTGTTCACTATGCATGATTTCATAGCTATAAACAAATTCTGACATTTGGTTTAGAATAAATTTTTCGAAGATTTTACTTATAGTAGGTAAAACAGAGATAGGTCTATAATTTCCGGGTACTAGTCTATCGCCACTTTTGAACAAGGGAACTACTTTACTATTTTTCATTAAATCTAGGAAAGTACCGGTTTTAATACATTTGTTAAAAATTAAGGATAATTGTGGAGCAATATCATTTATAATATTTATTAGTAATTTTACTGACATACCCCAAAGATCACCGGTTTTTTCATATATATGCCACTATGTCTGATCGAGACTTTAACACTACATCTTTACGAGCTAAGATAA
Source organism: Napeogenes sylphis (assembly GCA_959347405.1). NCBI lineage: Eukaryota > Metazoa > Arthropoda > Insecta > Lepidoptera > Nymphalidae > Napeogenes > Napeogenes sylphis. The sequence goes on along the minus strand of OY365778.1, from coordinate 19,314,046 downwards.
GTGAGTCAATAGCTTACTATCTACAGAACGAATTTGAAAATTTATAATTTTGTACATTTATAATATTGTTATTCTTTGATAACCAGTGCTTTGTAATGCACAATAAACTTATGTCATGTTTTTGAACAAAGAGTTCCAGTTCCAATTCCTTGCCACCTAAGCCTTGTATATTTTGATGGACAATATTTAACAACTTAGGCTTTGTCTTATCCATTAGTTTAAAGTGGAACGCTTATGTTCTGTCAGTAATACATTATTTAAAGTACATTTATCTTTCGTTATATCCTTATAACGAAGTTTTTTAAATCAAATGCTACTAAAGTAGCAATTTGTTTTTTATAATATAAAGGCAGATACATTGTACCTTTTGTTATCCTAACCCTATTATAAATAAATTTATTTACATCAAAGTAAAAGAATGCATCATTATGACGGTATGTCAGATTATATAATGTCAAATTTAAATTATGTTATATATATTTGTTTTGTTTGTCTGAATAAGAAGATGAATATGGAAATGCAAAAATTACAATTTCACAATTATTCTTATTATGTAATTTCAATATTATGTAATAATTATTTCAATTTTCTTAATCGATAAACCATCTCCATGTAATAGTATAATAGTACTGTTCAGTCAACTTTGAGTCAAAATTAATTATTTTATCTAAATTGTGCTGGAAACTAGCTCCAGATGAGCATATATTGTATACATTATTTAATTCCCTATTTAAAAGAAACCCAAAGCCCTGACCTAATTGATCAGAAAAAACAAAGTAAATGGTTGTGCACAACAGAGGACTTATTATTAATTTGATTTTTATTCATTATATTTGTTGAAGCACCTGAGGATTCTTAAGAGCAATAGCTTCTATACTGATACTGCTCTTATTATTTTTAATTATTTTGATATACCTTATGTTTTATATTATTTCTTGTTATCTTAATGTAAGATTATCGTCACTTAGCGATATTAAAGGCTATAAGACACTCCTGTGATTTTTGTTCTCTCCGAAGATCTTTTTAATCCCCAACATTGGTCCATTATCGAGCTGGATGTTGTAAACAATTTATATTGCTGCTATAATAGAAGAAAAATTAAGAAACAGCAATTAAGGAGATATATCTAAGTGGATTTAGATTTTCGATTGGAGTGGAGTCTGGACAGGATTGAGCTAAAAACGGTGTTAAGTGATACTTTTAATTGATTAATATAACCCAACACTCATTCAGGTAATTTTTTAGCCTTATTCGTTGATTACTCGTAAATAATTAAACGTGTACCACGTGTGTGGCGCGTGAGTGATCAATAGGTAAATTTTATTTATAAGGTTAGTATAGTATATTTGCCTGTTTGTATTCAAAGTATTTATTAATAAATAGACTTAATACAAGTTTCTGTAGACATATTTCATTAATACATGCTTAACGTCATTACATTAGGTTAAGAATTAATACTTTAATTGTCTAACGATTGTAATAAGCTATAAAATACAAAGAGTGTTAGTTATTAATTATTTTCAATACTTAACTGTAGCGGAATACAAATAATTAAAGCCCAGTGATATTTGAGAATAATTGCTAAGTATTCTAGGAATCATAAAACAGTTTATAACTTAAGTGACTATTACGTATAGGACATATAATATTATATACATTGCTTTCCTTAAAGCGTTAAAGTTAATTTTGTTGTTTTAAATTATAAAACATTGCAATTATATAAATTCCAGGTCGAAGACACTCGTTTACCAGTATGTCCGAGGAAAGAGAGTTAGTTAAGAAACGAGGAAGCTTCAAAGGTCGACTGACATCCTTTATTAACTACCTTGACACGTTGAACGATAAAGAATTTAACAGTTGTGATGCTATAGAATTACAACTCCGTATCGGTAAGATTGAATCGTTATATGAACAGTATGATGAGGTACAGTTGCGATTAGAATGTATAGTTGAGGATCTTAAAACACAGTACTCTGAACGTTCTGAATTTGAATCTTTATATTATAAATCGTTATCTAGGTCTCAAAATTTACTGAAAAAATTTAATAAGGATAATCAATCAGTTATTAGCGACAAAAGTACTCGAACCGGTAATCATAAGCCAGTTAAATTACCTACTATACAATTGCCTAAGTTCAATGGTTCATACGGACATTGGCTTGAATTTCGAGACACGTTTTCAAGTCTAATTCATTCTAATAATGAAATGGATGAAATCAATAAATTTCATTATTTACGTGCCTCCCTGGAAGGATCTGCTGCTGTGGTCATTCAATCGGTTGAGTTCTCCACAAGTAACTACCTTGTTGCATGGAATTTATTATGTGAAAGGTTTGATAACAAAAGACTATTAATACAGAATCATGTGTCAGCCTTATTTAGTATCGAAGTTATTACACGGGAATCTTCTATTGCCTTAAAGGGTTTAATTGATCAATTAAATAAAAATCTACGATCTTTAGAATCCTTAGGAGAACCAGTCGCACAGTGGGATACACCTTTAATATATATTGTTACTCGTAAGTTAGATCAAAAAACATATCGAGAATGGGAAGAATACAAAGGTAATTTTGATAAAGATAAAAGAATAACATTTGATAATTTTATTAATTTTATTCGTACCCGAGCTGATTTAATAGAAACTTTAGAATCGTCTCGTCATAACACCACCGCATTATCTAAATCAAGTCTTAAAGTCAAGTCTATGGTTACAATTCAAGATCCCAGTAACAATTCTAACAAAGAACTACACAGTAATATATTATGTCCCAAGTGTAAAAATGATCATTATTTAAATAATTGCCCACAGTTCCTTGCGATGAGTAATGAGTCACGACTCAAGTTAATATATAACTATAAAATATGTTTTAACTGTTTTCGTTCGGGTCATTTTGCAAACCAGTGCAAAAAACCGGGTTGCAAGTTATGTAAGCGTCGACATAATACTTTAGTTCATGTTGAGTCTAGGAATGTAAGTGTCGCTGCACGTAATGAACATAAGTATAATAACGACAGCGCGTCAGCTGATCGCTTAGCGCCATCATCGTGTTTACCATCCGCTTGCCCCGACACAACTGTTGCTCTCTCTGCAAAACTATCAGCGGCTCAGGTTAGTATTGAGAGGCGCGGCGTATTATTATCAACTGCTCTTATTAAGTTATACGATTCTAACAATCGTGAATATGTCGCACGAGCTATTCTTGATAGTGGCAGTACATCTTGTTTTATGAGCAGAAATATATGTAAAATGCTTCAATTACCGACTAATCAAATAGGTGAATCCATTCTCGGCATAAATAACGTGAGCTTACACGTAGGTGAAACTTGTCAAGTTAAATTGACGTCATTAGATAATAGCTTTGTTGCTAAAATTAATTGTTTTGTTTTACCATTAATTACTACCGAGGTGCCATGCCACAGCATAGATATATCTAGTTTAAATATTCCATCGAACATCTGCTTAGCGGATCCTACATTTTATGAACCCTCAGATGTTGATATTTTAATAGGAGCTGATATATTCTGGGACTTACTGGGTTCACAAAAAATTAAGTTAGGTGTTGGAATGCCAGTATTATGTGAAACTAGGTTAGGTTGGATTGTTTCTGGCCCCATCACGTTCAATTGTGTTAAACAGCATTCAAATGATAAGAGGTGTAATTTTACTAAGGTCTCTCACTGTACTGATAGTACCTTAGATAATATTAGAACAGATTTAACACGTTTTTGGCAATTAGAGGAGGTTAACTCGCTTGTCTCGCATTATACGCCGGAAGATAAATTTTGCGAGGAACATTTTATTAAAAATACGACACGTTTAAACAGCGGACGTTTTTGTGTTCGTATACCTTTAAAACAAAGTCCCACGATTCTGGGAAGTTCTATAAATAGGGCTACACAGTACTTATATTCCCTGGAACGTAGATTAAAGGCTAAACCTGTTATTAGCAAATTGTATCGTGACTTTATGAATGAGTATGAATCTTTAAATCATATGAATGAATGTAAGGAACATAATCGAAGTTCCATTGCTTATTATATACCTCATCACGGTGTACTACGTGAATCTAGTACAACGACTAAACTTCGCGTAGTCTTCAATGCAAGTTGTCCTACATCTTCAGGTATTTCTTCAAATGATATTCAGATGGTAGGACCCACTGTTCAGGATGATGTTTTATCTATACTCCTTAGATTTAGGCAACATAGGTACGTATTGTCAGCAGATGTAGAAAAAATGTATAGACAAATAATTGTTCATCCAAATGATAGATATTTACAGAAAATTATTTGGCGTAATAATGTAAGTAGTCCTTTAAAGGAATATACTTTAAATACCGTTACGTATGGCACTGCTAGTGCGCCATTTCTTGCGACGCGGTGCATTAAGCAATTAGGTCTCGAATGTAAGGACAACAAAATTGCCGACATTATCTTACATGATTTTTATGTCGACGATTTATTGACTGGAGGTGATAGTTTGAAAGAAGTTCAGTTTATCCGTGAATCCATTACTAAGGCATTAGCATCAGCCTGCATGCCATTAAGAAAATGGAAATCTAACGAACCGAAATTAGTTTCTGACAATAAAGATGCATATTTAAACCTTAATATGGAATATGGCGAATCCGATAAGTTATTAGGTCTCAATTGGTATTCGAATTCTGATGAGCTAGGCTTTTCAATAGATCCCACGTCTTTTGATGGTTCTACGAAGCGTCATTTACTCTCATTAATTGCACGAATATATGACCCTTTAGGACTTCTGTCGCCATTTGTAATCACAATGAAAATGTTATTACAGAAAATATGGTTAGATAAACTTTCCTGGGATCAACAGTTATCGCCAGAACTACATAATGATTGGAGTAGTATTTGTCAGTCTTTACATATTTTAAATGAGTTTCGTATTTCGCGAAATGTCGTATGTATTTCTTTTTCGGAAGTAGAAATTCATGTGTTCACGGACGCATCGGAGCGTGCCTTTGGTGGATGCGCTTACGTGCGCAGTATTAACGACGCGGGCGACTGCATTAGTCGGTTATTAATGGCTAAAAGTAGGGTATCACCACTTAAGCCTACTACAATTCCAAGGTTGGAGTTATGTGGAGCTGTAGTAGGATCTCGTATTGTTGAAAAGGTATTAAGCTCACTTCGGATTAAAGTAAGTCGTGTCTATTGCTGGACTGACTCGACTATAGTATTAGGCTGGTTAAAGATGTTGCCTTCAAAGCCACAGCCTTTTGTACGCAATCGCGTAGCTGAAATTTTAGAAAAAACACATAATTGTACATGGGGTCATGTCCCTACTGAGAAAAATCCAGCAGATCTATTGTCTCGTGGGAAAGATATTAGTACATTGAAGTATTTAGATTTGTGGTGGCATGGACCTGATTTTCTAAATCGTGATAAATCCTTGTGGCCTTCTCAAAATAATATTTTTAATTTAGACCCATTACCTGAAACTCGAACTCAAGTTTCATTAAATGCTGTTAGGTTTACACCTAACAATACAATTTTAGATTTCACACGTTTTTCTAATTATTCGCGGCTTGTACGAGCCGTAGCATATACATTGCGTTTTATAAAATTGTGTAAGGGGGGTCATAAGCTTCCAAAATTCCTATCCCCTGACGAATTGCAAAATTCATTAAATACAATTATTAGAATTACTCAAAGTGAATCATTTCCAGAATATAAGTTACTTATTAATAAACAAAGTTTACCTAAGAAGAATTCCCTTTTAAAGTATAATGTTTATCTTGATGAAAATGATATAATGCGCGTTGGCGGGCGTTTAGATAATTCTAATTTTTCTTATAATAAAAAGCATCCTGTAATCATACAGTCCACTCATAAATTTACAAAACTATTATTTGATTTTGAACATAAAAGGTTGATGCATGCCGGACCGCAATTATTACTAGCTACAATAAGGGAATCTTATTGGCCTATAGGAGGTCGAAACCTTGCAAAGGCTTGCTATTATAAATGTATTCGTTGCCATAGAATGAAAGGTAAGGTGATTACTCCTTTGATGGGAAACTTACCACAACAGCGTCTTCTTCCAGGGTTTCCTTTTGAGAGTACTGGTGTAGATTATGCCGGCCCTATTATGTGCGCTAGTCGCCAAGGCAGGGGATGTAGACTTATAAAATCGTATATTGCCATATTTATATGCTTTACTACCAAGGCAGTACACTTAGAGCTTGTAGGTGATTTAACGAGCAACAAATATTTACTGGCACTTAATAGATTTATTTCTCGAAGGGGTAGACCGGTTAATATTTATTCAGACAACGGTACCTCATTTGTTGGTGCATATAACGAGCTTGCTAAGTTTCTGAAGGCTAATTGTGATACGTTGAGTGAAAAGGTAGCTAATGATGGCATAAAGTTTCATTTTATTCCTGCTTATACACCTCACTTTGGCGGACTCTGGGAAGCGGGTGTTAAATCGACAAAATACCATCTTCAGAGAGTGTTGGGAAATTGTAATATGACATTTGAAGAACTTAACACGACGTTAGCTCAAATTGAAGCTATATTAAACTCCCGCCCACTGACGCCGTTGTCTTCTGATCCAGCTGATTATACGCCGTTAACACCAGGCCATTTTCTTGTTGGACGTCCTCTCACCGCAATACCACAAGCAGATTTTACAAATTGCTCAATTTCTCAATTAAACCGTTTCCAAAGAATTGAGCAACTTCGGCAGCATTTCTGGCAAAGATGGAGCAAAGAATTTATTGCAGAATTACAACACAGGTCAAAATGGCGTCATTGTAAAGATGGTTTAAGGACGGGTTCTCTAGTAGTAATTAAAGAAGAATACCTGCCGCCACTGAAGTGGAAGCTCGGAAGAATTGTAGCAGTTTATCCTGGTTCAGACGGCATTGCTCGTGTCTCTGACATTCAGACTTCTTCTGGGATAGTACGCAGAGCATTCAATAGAATTTGTCCATTGCCAATATCGGAGTCTGGTTGAAAAACGAAGTATTCCAACGCCCGGGGGGATGTTGAAGCACCTGAGGATTCATAAGAGCAATAGCTTCTATACTGATACTGCTCTTATTATTTTTAATTATTTTGATATACCTTATGTTTTATATTATTTCTTGTTATCTTAATGTAAGATTATCGTCACTTAGCGATATTAAAGGCTATAAGACACTCCTGTGATTTTTGTTCTCTCCGAAGATCTTTTTAATCCCCAACAATATTTATGTTTTTATTACTACTTTTTGTATGTATAGCCGAATCACCCGAAACCTCAGAGTTTAGTTTAGAAACAACATTTATTTTTTCACTTAAACAATTACAATTAACATAATTATTAGTTAATGACTCGAACCGCTCTAAGTTATAACTACATAGGTCAACTAAATTACCTGTAGCTTCAATATGTTCCTTAATTTGATTCTGAGAAGATTCATATTTTTTACTTATTGAATGCAATGCAAAAGGTAATTGAGAGATTTCCTCATGCAAGTTTTGGGTGTCTCGCTCATACAGTGACCTACTCTCAATCATTTTCCTATTATAAACACTCACTTTTTTAATTAATTTGGAGCGTTTAATTTGTAAATTCTTTATTTTCTTTGCAGGAAACTTGTTTTTTATGAGATTATTTTAATTTTTTTATGACTTGAAAAGTATATGGGGTGTACAATACTTGAATTGCGCTGAGGCTGATTAGCTGAACTTAAGAAATAGCTTGAATTTTCAAGCTATTTCAATTTAGGTATGGGTAACATCGCCACCTTCTTTACCTTTGCTATCACAGCGGATCGAAATAAAAGCCGGTAATACCTACTCACATATAAGAGCATAAACTCGGTTTAAGCCACTTTCTGATATATTGTTGGCATGAAATATATTGTCCGAAGAATGTGTGATAAACCTTTTTCTCTCTTAAAATCTTTTTATCTATTATATACTTTATATTTTTCATTATATAATTCATATTTAGGTAATAAAATATAAAAGAAAACCGCACCAAGAATTATTGTTTTTGTCGGTCAATTTTCAACAATCAGCACAATATTAAAGTTATTTACATTACATATTTTAAGGTCAATTTTTTTATTAATTTTACACAAATTCTGTTATATAACAATTATTTTGACTAAAGATATAATTAACTACAGTTCCAACAGTTTTGTTGCTGATTTAGTAGAAAGATGAGGGTTAAATGAGTTTTATTATAATATCATAAAGTTATATTTAAATTTCAGTAAAAAGTTCGCCTAAAAATATGCATCAGAAAAGAAAAAAATGTTTTAAGAAATTGATTCAAGAATTGCGCTATAAATGATGGTGAATTCATAGAAGATATTCCCATTTTTATTGAAAAAAAATAATAACAAACGTATATAATTGTATACATTTTTTTTTAAGTAATTATTTGAATTAGAGCCATTTAAATAATTTAAGTAGTAAAATATTTGTATATGCGAAGAGATCATATACATTTTTGTCAGAAGCAATAAATTAAGTTTCTTAGCAGTTTCTTTCTTTCCGAAGTATAAAAAGTTATATTTATACTTTTTAATAACTTACAAATCATTTACCTTTAAATACGACTATAAGAAATTAATATTTTATTTGACGTGTGGTGTCATTGGAAACTAGGAAGTTACATCTTCGAAACTTTTAAAATATCTTTCAAAGCTTGTCATATAGGTTGATAATTTTGATAACTTACAGTTAGATAGCGGTTTATATAGTTTAAGAGAAAATATAGATATATTTAAACTTAGAAAGATGATATTTTTTTGTACTAAAAGATAATCATGCGTCATTTAGACTCACGTAGTCGTTATATTACGAAGTTGGTACCACTTAATTTCGTAATACTTGAACCTTATGGAAGGACTAAGGAACGTAGAATATGTCCTAAGCTCCACCCAAAGGATTTACACTATTAAGAAAAAGACAGCAATTTTTTTAAAAAGCATGCGTCATTTTTACGCAGATTATCTTTCTAAGTTAAGGTAAAATAATTAAAAAAAATGGAATACTGTCAACGTCAACTGGTAAAACATAATTTAAAAATGGAACAGCACCAGTTGACTTTATTTTGGGTAGAGTAAATAATAATATTAATAAAATAATAATGAAAAGTATTAGTGTTATAAGATATCCTATTTATAAAGCTGGCTATATTCGCTTAGTGAATATTGATCTATGTACAAAGGAAACTTAAAACCGTTTAAGTTATATATTTTTATTTATTTATGTACCAAACTTAAATCTTAACTTAAAATATAAACATTACGATTTTCACGATTGTCCTCAGGTTTTGTTTTTTCTAAGTTATTTTTTTTTGTCGACTTTCAGATCGTGTTATGTAAATTTTATGAGATATTAGTTTGTAATAATGATGATCTAATATGACAATGATTAATGATTTTTATCGTAAAAGATATTGAGGATAAGAAGAATAATTATATCAACAAAAATTATAGCCAGAAATATATTGCAATGTTGAGTCAGACCTCTTCAACTCCAAATCACGAGTGAGCTTCACATAGCAAGCATTATAGTTGGTGACTCTTTGTCATTTGACGCCCGCTTTCTCATTCCTAAATTGCAAGCTAGAAAGCAAACTAAACTAACTTTGCTTAACTTAACTCACTCCCGCAACCTATAATGTGAGCTAACTGAGCCATGCAAGCTTAAGGGTACAGGTTTACATTGAAAATTAAAAGATGATTGAAATTTATAGTTTATCTGCGCTCAATTAAGGGCGGGCAGAAAGCGTTGCTTGTTTCGTTAAGTGATATTTATTAAGTAACTTTGAAGTTTAATTTTACCTTCTAATATATTTTATTGTGTGTTTAATTTTAATGCAAAAACAGAAATAATGCAATAGCAATAGAATTAGATCGTTATATGCGTTTCGACTTTTTGCGATTACTAGAGAAGACAGGTTATTTTATATATTATTTACTGCAATATACCCGTTGGTCGAGTGGTTAACGCAGTCTAACACTTAGCGGAGCAACGGGGCTCGGGTTCGATTCCTAACAGGGACACACATGTATGTGATGAACATAGATGTCTGTTTTTCAGGGTTTGGTCGTTTATTAAATATTTTCTCAGTATATTAGAAAACTGAGAAAATATTTTCTCAGTTTTCTGAGAAAATATTTTCACTATTATACAAAATAATGTGTATTTGTAACGTTGTCCCTACCCTTAACACAAGCAAATAATTCGCTTACTTAGGGGATAGATCAATGTGTGTGATTTGTCCAAATATAAAAAATATACATATGTAAAAAAATATATGATATTAAAAGCCATATTAAGAAGCACTTGATATCCTTGGAATATTTATAATATTAAAATATTATACATAAATATATAATAATATAATATTATGTGTAATAGAGTATAAAATAATATAACAACTACAAGTAAAGTTTGTGTATAATATTGTATGTATCGGTACCGTATCGGTTTGTTTTTCATTTTTTATTCTATATTTTTATATTTAAGCTTATATTTTGAGCAGTTATCTATTAATTTTACAATATAACATATTACTTACTATCCTTAATTGCCAAGAATATAATTTAGCTATTTCAATTTAAAGTTTCTTTTAATATTTATAGATAGATGTACACGGATAATTCATAAAAATTAAGGCATTACCCTCTGTTGAAGGACTAAGTTATATAATGTTCTAATTAAATTAATATTATGTATAAATTTATTCGAGCTTTACCTTACCTTTTTAGATACAAGATGTAGTTCAAGTAATAATGAATGGTACAAGAGGCTCGTCATAGAAGGCAAGACAAAATTTCTTTAGAAGTTAACTTCCGCTTTTGAAGGGCTAACTTCTTAATTATTTTTTAATTTATTTATACATATTTCCAAAATAAATTGGTGTAATTTACAGAAGCTTTCGATAACTGAAATAAAATGTACATGTAAATGTGTCACTGTAACATGTCCAGTATGTTTATTTATAAAAAATATATTTTATACAAAACTTGTGAAGGTTGCTTTCAATAGCTATAAGTAATTTATGTATATACACACGTTTTTTTCTCCAATTACACTAATATCAATTAGTATATTTAATATCAAGTGATCTAGTTAAACTAATAATATGTTTTTTTCATTTTTTTGAAATTACAGTTTGTTTAGTTCATTTTAATTATTTTTATTAATTTATTTAAAGCAAATTTAGACTGCCCTTTTTAATATAAGGGCATATACCCTAATGTGATGGTTTTGCTGAAATATAATAACATAATCTCAAATTATACGGAATTAAACCTTTTTTTTTCATATTCTGTTCACGAGTTATACTCTAGAATAGCTGGTTAATCTTAATTGAGCTGAGCCTAAGCGAAGCTCTTAACCCTTTGGTAATAAATTTTTTGAGTCAACATCACAGGAAAACCACTTGACCAATTTTAACCAAAATTGGAACGCATTTCAAGGACGTGACTGGGCTTGCACTCCAAAAATAATTTTTATTTTTTTTGTATGTCTGTACTGTTAGCCCTGTTGGCTATTACAGCGTCACCGGGGGAGCGGGTGGGTCAGGAGACCCACCCTTAACAAGGGGAGGCCAGATAGGCCCCCATGGGGAACGACGTCCCTATGGCGTATCAGATTGAGACACGGACCTCGGCTCGGGGCGTCGTTAGTCAGGAGGGAAGCTAAGGAAATTTGGACACTAGCGTCCTCCAACGGCAGAACGCCGGAGCAACGGAGCATTAAAAAAACAGAATAAAAAATATTGTTTCGTTTTAAAGATATGGTCAACAAACTGAATCTCCCATCGACTTAAGTTAACAATTTCTAGATACCAACAAAGGTAGCCGTGTTTGCCCATCGTATTTCTGAATCGCGGTATCACATACAAAAATTTTGTTATCGTAGTAAATTGACTTGTTATAAAAATATCTTCTAAATATTTAGCACAGTTCTGCCCTGGAATCGATATAAAAATAATCTGACACCATTTTGTTCATGTTCATTTGGTCGTTTTAATATCAATATTTACAGTTTATAATACATATTTCGTATTAATTGAGCTGAGCGTGAGCTTTCGAATCAATTTTTTGGGGAAATTTTACAAGATAACCGCTAGACCAATTTTAACCAAAATTGGCAAGTCAAGTAGAGTTGCCCAACTATCTATAGTTTCGCTATCGATAGATGACCTTGAAAACTAGTAACAATATAGTGCTATCGATTGTATCGATAGTATCGATATCACAAATCAAGTGATACTATTGATTGAAAGCAATAGTATCGATAGGATAGATACTATTACATGAAAATACTATTGATAACATCGATAGTATCGACCGTTTTTTTTATGAATACTATCGATAGTATCGTGTATTAAATCATTTAATAGTATCAATACTATCGATATTATTCTTAAACTATCGATAGTATGTTAAACTATCGATAGTATTACATTATCCATAGCTTCATAACCACCGATAGTATTGTTTCCCAATTAAAGCTTATCAAGTAGCGCTCTACGATAAATCATTCTCACTTACTATACCTTACATTGGCACTGTTATTACCAATACTGGTAGCCGATTGGTTGTTGTGATGGGTAAGTTATTGGTGACCGTTTTTAATTTTTATTTGAATTAGTTTTCTTTATTTACAAAGACTATTATTTGAAAGTATTGCTATTAAAGTAAATTGAGGACAATCTTTGACCACTTTCCTTATTCTTCTAGTTAATAAGAGATCTCTTGTCATATTTGATACTGAATATGAAACACAGTCGCAATGCTGAAATTGTGATCAAAAAGATCACTTTGAAGACGAAGATACTAAGAAATCTGAAAATGACGCACCAAAACGTCGAAATATCGAAAATGCTAGCACCCAAACGCCAGAATATAATAAAGTTATAGATATTATTATAATAAAATCTAATGAGAGTTTTGGTGCCTTTGTAGCGCAAGAGTACCATTAATCAAAAGGAGACAGATTATGTCTGAAATTATACGCTTATTTGAACATCGCAGTCAATAATCAGCATTAGGAGTAAATAATAAAAATATCAGTGAAATGATTAGGTAAATGTGTGATTCATTAAATAACAAAACATTCAACGAATGGAAAATAATCATAAAATCAACATCTTACTCTCTTGTTGTCTTGTACAGGTATCAATTTCTTTTTGATAGAAAATCTGTAATGGACGAACATCAACGAACATCACAAAATATTAAAGAAATTGGTTCCTACACAAATATGTTATTAGTTATACGAAAAGTAATAAAACTTGATAATTACCAAAGAAAATTAAAGGACAAGATTATCTCAATCTGTCTGCAGCAACAGCATCAGTATACGAATCGACTGTCCTAAAATAGTTAAATCATCAGCAAACACATAAAACGTAGAGTTTTTGAAACACCTATCAATATCATTTATAATGATGTATAAAAAACAAGGGCCCCAAAATTGAACCTTGGGAAACTCCAGACAAGACATTATATTATTCAGATCTAAAACCCCCTCCCACAACCATGGACTGTCTGTGTCACACAAGAGTTACACCTGTTATACCATAATCAACAATCTTTGCAGGCAGATGTGTGATCGCAGTAATGTTGTTAGGTGTTTGACGCTGCTCCCCGTTACCTGATTTTAATGACATCTGTTAATATTATTGCAAATCACAAAATTGTATGCAAGTTTAGTAATGACATGATTATGAAATGGATGGCTACTGATAATTTGACAAATAAAAATAAGACTCTAAATAATACTATGCAGTTAAATATCATGATTTATTATTGGAACGTAGTTCCTTATAGCGCGTTGTGAAAGGGGACTAGACGGTAAAAATTCTTACGGAAAGTTGGCACGACATGTTTCGCTATCTTTCTTTCTCTTATATAAAGCAAGCGAGATATTTTTATTTCTATCATTATTATTTTTTGTATTATATTAAATTGCTTAGTAGTTCTTTATTATTTATTTGATATTGGAGTTTGTTCTTTTAGAATCAATTTGCAAATGAGACAGTTTAACTAAAAATAATAATACAAATTTGTGATCAAATATACTCGTAATGTTTTGTAACAACGCCATCTATTTATACCATAGGGGAACATAACTACATCTGTTGTATAAACATATCAGTACAAAGTGAAACCGCTAGGTGGCGGGACAATAACTCATGGGTTTATTGATTAACACTTTTAATTTAGTTATTCATTTTATTTACATTTATTATAAATTATCGGCGAAATATCAAACACAAATAGTATAAAAATATTATTCATTAGCATATTAGCTTATATTAATAATTTAATACCATAAAAATTAGAAATGTATCATTCCCTACATGGAAATATGTCTTTACTTACCTACATTACAAATAATAAATATTTTAGGTTTTAATTAATTATTTTCATTATTATTATTATTATTTTTTTTGTATTATATTAAATTGCTTAGTAGTTCTTTATTATTTATTTGATATTGGAGTTTGTTGCAATTTGTAACAATGCCATCTATTTATACCTTAGCGAAACATAACTGCATCTGTTATATAAACATAGTGAAACCGCTAGGTGGCGCGACAATAACTCGCTAGTTTATTGATTACCACTTTTTAATTTAGTTATTTTTCTTTTATGTTTATAAAAAATATTAAAAGCTTTTAGGCTATGTTAACTTTTTTATAAGCTTGCTTAAAATTTCAAACATTAAACTTAAATTCGTTGTTCAGATCTTAAAGCTGTTATTGAGCCTACCGATTAAGTTTGTAAGTTTATATTTAATAATTAAAAATGTTATAATAAAAAAATATATATATTATTATAACTTAAAAAAAAATTACAATTCCTTCAATAATTAATCGAAAGGAACTTCGTTCCACCCGGGTGTCCTTGACACCTCTTAGTTGTTTTTTTTATTTCATTTATTTTATTATTTTTATATAGTGTATTTTATTTTGAATAAATAATAGTACTTCATAATACATTTAGGTAAATAAGATGACACAAAATAAATTCATTTAAATATATAAAAATTCAATACTTTGAGGAAAAACTGTACATTGAAATGTTTGCAATCAATAAATGAAAAACGATTAGATTTGTATTAAGACTTATCAAATATTAAAATTTATCGAATATTAAAAAAAATAAGTCTTTTAAAAATTAAAAGTAAATATTTAAATTATTGATGGCATTGGCTCCAATTCATTATATATATGTAAAAACAGTCTAGAAAGGCCTCATTAGTAGCGTAAATCATTTTATAACATTGCAGCGTATTGCGATGCGATGAAATACGAGCATACCTTCAAGTTTAATGAAATGAAAGAGAATCGTAAATAAATGATTTCTGGGTACAATTTATTTTAACGGAGTAATATCGCATTGAATTTTATAATCAATTTAATACATTTATAATTGGGATTTTTTTAATTTGACACTGCAACTCTTTCATCGAAACTAATGTCAATAACATTTTTATCATTTTAGCAACAATATTCCGTGTCACATGTGCTAAGTTCTCGCTATGGTCTCTGCTTTTAATATTGCCAATAAATTGCAATGAAATTTCCAATAAATTGCAAAGAGACAATTAAAGCAGTATTTTTTTAATATTGCTGGGCTGTGCTTGTCAAAATAAAACATTAAAATTAGGTTTTGCATTGTGTTTCATAATTGTTTTCATTTGTTTTTATTTTTCGTTTTTTATTATCGTTTTGTTTAACATATTTTACTTTTAAATATACATTATGTGAACTAGTAATAAAAGTAATGGTGACTAAATCATTTACAATAATAAATTTATTCCGATATGGAAGCGTATCATCAATGATTCCATCACGATTTACGTAAATATTGATTAAAACCTACATATTTTATAAGATTTCATAGAGGCTGTAAGTTTCAGAAATGAATGAGCTATGAATATAAAAGTCATATTGAAGACTTTCATATTACAATCATTAACATGAACTGACTTTCACAAGAACTTTCGTCACGATAACGATCCAAACCTCTTGTACTTGGCATTATTCTTTGCAAAACCAGTGACCTACTTTTATTTTAGATTATATATTTGCTGTTATTTTTGACACAATTTTAACATTATTTTAATTCAAGTTCTTAAAAATACTAGAGACATATCATTTTATGTTGCTTATGTTTCATAATAGAACAGTCGTATTTAGACTACTTAGACACAAAATAGAAAAGAATATACGATGAGCATCAAAATTGTTTATTTATACTTATATAATTATAGAAAATAAGTCCAATAGATATCATTTATAATAAAAACATTGAATTTTTAATGATATTTTTACTCTAAAAGAATTAAGTAGACAACCCTTGCTGGGACTTTGTATTTAACCTTTTAGAAATAATATTATAGTTTTTTAACGGATATAAATGTAACACCTGAATATTGATTAAGTAAATGAATGTGTGGATAAGCCCACTATAAAAGGCAAATAATAGGGGCTTTATGCCTTAATCTTTTTTGGAGTTCTAAAAGAGTTGTCGAAGCTAGAGAAACCGGTGTTACTTGATTTGAAAGTTAGTTTTAGTCCTCAAATTATTAATGTGGTCGAACACGATCAAGCGTGTAGTTTTAAAATAAAAATTTTGTGTTTGTAAAACATTTAGGATAAAGTTTTGTTTTATCAAATGTATGTTGTTTAATTTAAATAGAATAAATGACATCTAAGGTGTAGATTAAATTCTACAATCAAAATAAATAACATAAATTATGAGTCTAAATTATACGTTGTTTGTATACCATATACACAAATAGTAACTATTGGTTATTTATTTTACGATTTCTTGAATTACAATAAACGTAAAGTATCATTGAATCTCGTAGCATCGCATTACGTTGGAATGATATAAAGTGATTTACGCTTCCAATGAATACAAAGTACGTTTATATATACCAATATTAAATGCATTCAGTATTTTTTTTATTTAAAAATAAATAAAAAACAATGTAATGATCATTTATATTAATGGAAGGATATTTATTGTATTTGTTTATATTAAGATGTTCATTTAACGAAGTCAATTAAACCAAATTGATGTAGTAGTAAATGATGAAACTACTCAAATGATAAAAATATATTAAGTGTATGATTAAAATTTTTCAGCTTTTAATTTACAAGTCAGTGCTTATTTTTTATTGGAATGCTTCAAACTAATTAATTTGGGAATATTTACGCGGCAATAAAAAATATAAGAATAATGTTGTTATATTATCTTTTATATTTTTTTTCAGACAAACTCCTTTCTCAACGTTTTAGTTTCTTTTTTCGTTATTAACACTGAAAATATGGTCATTCTTAAGCCTAAAAAATTCTTCGTAAGCGTAAGATAATTTATTAGTAATTTTCCTGAGCGATTCAATGAATTTCTTATATTATTTATTGCATCTTATAATATTTTTTAAAATAAATGTCATTTAATCATAGATTAAAAAATCATATCTTATCTTTGTTCAACAAACCTAAAATATATAATCTGTATCTATCGATACTAACATACTCGAGAAAATCAAGAAATAAAAGTGTAATATAAATAAGGTTCACTATGATTGTAGCATATCATACATTGGTCAACAAAGAGGAGCATCAATACTGGAATTGGGCAATATTTCTAAGATGTGAAAATTAGGCGTGCCTCTGAATTTGGCAAAGTGTTGATAAATGCAATGATTGGCAAGGCTATTTAAAAAAAAAATAAAAACAAAACATTCATTTCACAAAGTCTCAGTTGAGACTCTCTCTTGAATTCAATTCCCACGTCTATAAACATACTGCAAGTCACAAAGACGTTGTGCATTTTGTATGTATCTTGAACTAAAAGACCATAAAAGCGACAAACTAACTGAGTGTCTGACAAACAGATACCTACATATTGCTTTCCTGTAAGCACGATCACTGTGAAGGATTTAAAATTACGGGTTAAAATTATATGTAAAAATTAAGGAGAAAAAAAAGCCTTAAAATTGTTTTATTACATCAACGTAACATAGAACCCTTTTTTATATTATTTCTATTTTTCCAAAAATAACAACTGCTTTGGAGCTACATTAATACACAAAAAAAAACCTTTCTAGTAAACGAACTATGATGGAAATTGGTGAGGCATTGTCCTAATATCTGAACATAAAGAATGCCATTTGCTCCAGTAAATTCGTTTGTTTTCATTTAAAAACACACAACTGGTTTGTGCAAAACGTATAAAAGTAAAAACTGAGATTGAAAAAAAAATGGCTTACAGTTTAAGTTGGGAAAAGAAATGATGTGGATGGAAACTTTCACGTGTAATAAAATACACATCTACAATAAAAAATGAATCTAGGTCATGCAAGTCTCTCGGTATCATCGGACAGTGTGTTGACATCCGATATTGACGTAACATTTCCGGCAGCGCACTGTATTGTTTTTGTGTTTATCTTGAATATATTTGTTAAGATATTTTTTTCTTATTTTCGTTTTTTTTATTTGTACGTAGTTTATTTAGCTCATAGTTTCATAGTTTTTTAAAAATTAAAAAAATATATATATTATTTATTTTATTTTAATTTATTTCAATATTTACATATTTTTTATATTAATAATCGTTATTAATATTTTAATAGACAAATTAATTAGAAATGAAAAAAGTGGGGCTATCGGTTTAAGTTCAACAACAAATACACAGAATCCATACTAGCTTTTGCAGATGATCTCGCGATACTGACACGTAATCCGAAACAATGTCAGGTACTTTTAAATGTAGTTGAGGATTTCTGTACGTGGACGGGCGGATTGAGGACAAAACCAAGTAAATGTTTTAGTCTGTGTCTGGGTAGACGGAATACCAAATATACCCCTTACGATCCGGGTCTTATAATAGGCGGTCAGTGCGTTAGTACGGTTACGGAAGCAGCTCCGTTTAAATTTTTAGGTAAAAAAATCGATTACCAAGGCCGTACTCCATCGTTGGATGTAATAGTCGATAGCTTTTTAAACGATCTCAAAAAGGTAGACAACCAACCAATAAGTAACGTCAAAAAAGCTTGGATTTACGATAATTATTTAACATCACGTCTAAATTGGCCTTTCCTCGTGTATGATATAAATAGAACCCTTTTGTCAAAGTTAGATGCAAGCGTCATAAAGACATTGAAGTTATGGCTCGGGTTAGCGCACTCAGCGGACTCTTCAACCTTATTTAGAGACCGTAACAACTTTGGATTAAAATTAAAGAAACCATCGGAGCTCTACAAACATCTAAGAGTTACCAAAAGACATATCATCGGAAAATCTAAAGATGATACTGTAACTTCTCTCCCAAAAGACAAAGTGGCCTCAGAGCTCGAGTCACGACTTCAATTCCATAAAAAGTTTATGATAGGTGCTCAAACAAATAAAGTAGGGCTAGGATCAAGTAGAAAAGTTCAAGACATAGACATAACAAAATCTTTTATTCGACAAGACGAAAACGATAATTACCGACTCCACGCGATGAGCCTAGAAATTCAAAACGAATGGGTGACCATAGGAGATTTTTGTATTCCACTAGCTTTGAAGTGGCGCACCTTAATTTATGATTGGTCCCCAGCATTATTAAAATTCTATCTTAATGCATTCCAAATGACTCTCCCAGATCAAAGTAATTTAGTAAGATGGGGCAAAGCCACCGAAAAGTCTTGCAACATCTGTGGGGAGGCAATAGGAACCGCGAAACACCTATTAGTAGGGTGTAGGGTACTTCTAGATAAAGGTCAATACTCGCGTCGCCACGACAAGGTATTAGAAATTATACGGGAAGCGGTTAGTCTTTCAGTAGCAAGAGCGCGGAAGGGTATAACAACCACCGAACGATCTATAGAATTCGTAAAAGAAGGCTCCTCCAAAAAATCAAAAGCGAAGCCTTATTCAATATTAGGCGCGGCTCCTGATTGGATTCTTATGATGGACACGTATGAAAAGCATTACAAAATCCCTGGGGATGTTGGTGTTTCGTCATCCAGACCGGACTTATTCCTGTATTCGAAACATCTGAGGCGCGTGATACTTGTGGAGCTTACTGTTCCTTGGGAAACAAACATCCCAAGGGATCACACATTCAAGCTCAATAAGTATTACGAACTAACCAACGAACTGATCAGGAATAAATTTATAGTTAGTTTGTACGCGGTAGAAGTGGGAGCGAGAGGTATAACAGCAAAATCTCTCTACAGCCTACTTAAAGATCTTGGCCTTTCTAGAACAAGCATCGGTTCATTTCTAGAACGTACTTCAAAGGCGGCATTAGTAGGTTCTTTCCAAATTTGGTTAGGTAGGGAGAGGAGTGTGGAGGGTGAAGGCGAGCGTTTTTGCGCATAATAAAGGGGCCCCTTAAACCTACTCCTGGGTCGCAAGTCCCAGGCACTGCTTGCACTCCTCTCCTTGCAACGCGATGGGCCCGGCACCCGCACGGTGAATCCATGGATTGCTAAGAAGCTTCGTCGTCGTCTCTTTGGGTTTTTTTCTTCTGTCCTTATATCTGAGCTTTTAAACTAATATCGACCTATTTAATAAGTCTATAACATAACCACGTCATATAGTAAGTCAACGTCATATAAGTTCAATAACCATGTCAAACAAGTTGGGTATTTCACCGCAAAAATAAACAAACAAGTAAAGTAACGGAAAAAGGTATTGTTACAAAAATCATATTTTTTTTATATTTATAACTAAAATATAAGAAAAATATCAAACAAGTTAAAAATAAGGAATCATTTTATCACCTACATTCATGTTTTTCCCCAACAATAAGTTTGATTTTTTACCTTAATTACTATCAGCATAGCTATAAAACTATTAGGTTAGTAATTTAAAATTAAAAAACTTACACGTATCTTGAATATTTTCTAACATTATATTTATTAAATTGTGAATTCTAATTTTGTTAAAATAAAATTTATGCAAAGTATCATATCGTAAAGTATAAACATAACAACTCAATTAATTGAAAGACGGGACGGGCTTCTCAAAAATCCGAAATTTTAAATACTGATCGTATCAGTACTTTTTCTATTCTATATTTGTTTAAAAAAATAATAAGAAGCTAAGGAAGGCTAAAGATGTTTATAGACAATTTCATACACTATAAATTAATTTTATTACACGTGAAAATATTTTTTATAAATTCTCTTACGCCCCCGAAGCAATTCTTGGGCTTACATTCATATTATATTCCATTCAAAAGCAAGCGGTTCGTTGAAAAAAGAATTTATTTTACGATGCTGTTACATTGTGGCTTGTTTATTATTTTTTTTGTATTTATATGGGCATCCAATTTTGCATAGAAACCATAATAATAAAATACAACCAACAAGTTATTTTTATTTTATTTCAATACAAACGACTTGTTGGAATACGAACTAATTAATATGTAATTGTTAATAATTATTAAGAGTTATTATAGCATTTCGAAAGGTTCCGTTAATCTTTGGCAAAGATGTTCCACTAATACTTAATAAACAAATACTTAAGCATATAAATTTCCAGTTACAGATTTACCTGTATAAACCGGTTAAAGATTACTTATGTAGAGGTTTCGTTCTCTATAGCCAGTGGTTATGCGAAATAACTTTTGAACAATGAAGAATTAGGCAGCTTTGATACTCATAAATTGCGATTGCCGGAGGCGTGTGTCACATGTTGCCTGAGTTCTATGGCCTTTGTGGAATATTGTTGTCGCTTAGTGCAATTGTAGATAATATTCATTTCAGGTAAACAAGTAATGTACGTGTTTTAAACTGTGCATTACATAAACGAAAAACAAAAAAAAAGAACCGTGACGATGTATTTAAATGCCGCTTTATCTGATTAATATATCGTTTTTCAATAAAATTTATATTTATTTGATGACGTAAATTAGCTTAAAAATTAAAAACTCAATCAATTACCATTAGATAGATACATCGCGGAATTACAATGATTTCTTCCGTAAAACAAGTGTAAGTTTTAGGTAGGAAATTGTAGTAATTCTTCATCTAATAGGTTTAAGTAGTAAAAACTTTTTTACATGCCGTTTGCAAGATACTTCACGACACGCACTGAAGTTTTACAATTAACTCGAGAACTCCTTAGACTATTTTGCCAAACCGCGCTTATTTACGTTAATCTATACATATAATAAAATTGTCACTGATCCATTAATGTACATGGAATTAAAAACAAAAATCATAGGGGGGCTTATAAGAGCAAGAGAACCCAAAACAATGCTTTTTAGTTTGTCTGTATGTCTGTATGTTTGTGCACGCTAATCTTAGAAACGGCTTAACCAATTTGAATGAAGTTTTCAGGAATATATCATCACAGTCTTCTCTTAACATTTAGTGTTTATTTTATCTAAATCGGTTTAGAAATAAAAAAGTTATGACAATTTATGTCAATGGCGTAATAGGTACCATGAAAATCTTATTTTATACATGTAATAAATCTGTAGTGGAGTAGTCTGGAGTAGTTTGAAGGTTTATAGTTTTTACCAAAATGGTACTTTTTGTCAAAATCGAAAACAACGTGTACGAAGTCGCACGCACAGCAAGTTACATACTATAAAGCAAAGTCACTTTTCGCGTCTGTCCCTATGTCTGTATGTATGTATGCTTAGATCTTTGAAACTAGGCAACGGATTTTGATGCAGTTTATTTTTTATAGATAGAGTGATGCAAGCGAAAGGTTAATATGTATAATAACATGCTTAATATATTAGAAAACCTCTGATCATTTCAAGATTTCTAATGCGAAGTCAACACATTGTTTTGCGCTTACAATGCAAACGCTGGCTGAACTTTACGAGATAGATCAAAATACTACTAAATAAATAAATACTAAGTATTGTATACCTTAAAAAGTTCTACAAGAAAATCCGCGATCGTATATGTTTATCTCTTAGGGATAACCCACAATAGCAAATTTTTATTCTTTACTTTTTAAGAAAAATAATAGGTTATTTACGAAGCGATTTTAAGAAATACAGCTTTAATTCTTATCTAATTAAGTAACTTAAATATATTTTACATTTAATATGAAACAACATAGCCCTTTATAGCATGTAATTTAAAAGTATTTTCGAAGATATTACAGATTTAAAATATAGAGTCTTCGTGTTTGCGGCGATACGGTCTACCGGAGCACTCTGGTATGGAACCGTGCAAATCATCTGAAAAATGGCTTTTGTGAATGTTCAGTATTGAAAGTTTTGTTAATGAATATAGCTAATTGAAAGTTTATCATTTAAAATAGATTTTTTTTAATAAAATTACACCTTCAAGTTGATGATGAAAATAACGTCGATTGTGTAGCTCAGCATTTCTTAAGTTTACATGGTAATATTTTGATTATGTTCAATGAAAATCTGTAAGTGTATATGGTTATAATGGTTATTAAGTACTCTGTTTACGTACTTCAATGGACGTTTAAGTAAAAACAAGAGAGGTAAAAAAATATTTACAGCACCTAATATTGTATCCTTATTAAATACTTTAAATATACTTTTGACAGTGAGCGATGTCTGCCGATGTAGTAATTTTGATTGTATCACGTAAAATAAGTCATAAAGAAGTTAATACAAAAATGGGAAGTGGGAATTGTTTTACTACGAATTTAAGGCGTGCGAAGTTGTGGGCAAAAGCTAGTTAGTAATAAACTAGTGAGACCAAATTCCGATATATTAACGTGAGTACAGCCGGGTAAATATACATTATATTCATAATGTTCACAAAGTTCAAATACCATTTTATTTTTAAACAAATATTGATCAGTAATACGACCCACCATATTGGTCGGATTAGAACTGAGTTATGTAAATTAAACGCATGCTGCGGAAATACGAATTTCGATACGATTTTGAGATCGATGTGTGGCGTGAGGACAATGGATAAAGCGAAGTATGTATGTATAAGATGAGAAATAATCTTTTGTCGTGGATAAGACTGAACATCTAATAATAATAACAATTTTGATTAAAAGTAAGGATCTGTTATCTATTTTAGATTTAAGAAAACATTATTTGACCTGTGGTGACCGCAACTATAACTATTAAATTATAGATTAGAAACTTTTGTAATTAATTTACAACATTGCAACATTGATCGGTAATTTTGATTATATATTCTGTAGTTGGTATTGATTTCTGTTTAAAAAAGTCAAGCACGCTTGAGTTTGATTTTTGATCGGATGCCTGATATTTTAGTTATCTTTCCAAAATAGATCTTAAATCATTAAATCATTTATTAGAATTATACCATAAATTATTTGAGATCAATTAAAAAAAAAGGAAAGTTAATATTTCTTCCTTTCTTCTTTCTAACTTTCTTTTTAAATTTTCTTGGAACATATCGACTTTGATTATTCCTCACTAATAGATAAGCTACATATTAAAAAAAATCAAACAACACGGACAGCACTCGAACCTGACGGCCTTTAAGACGAGGCCAAAATAAAATAGGTATCTACAAGTAAATAATTTTCTGCTTATACAAATTTTCACCACATTATTCCTAATTTAAAATTTATGACACTTTATAATTTTTTAAGACAGTGTTAAAAAGAACCAGATCACAAAGGTTTGTGAATAATTTTTCAATGACAAATTTTTAGATTACTAGATTATTGTTATGGTAGAATATAAGGATCTACAAAAAATATAATGAGGCATGTCATTGCAATACATGATTAATAGAACATGTTAAATCAGGCTTTTAAAAACTAGCTCACTAAGTTGGCCTCATTAGCTGGCATTATATTTAGTGCTTCTACGTCATTTGAATCGCGCTTGACCTTTGCCAAATTGCAAGCTACAACGCAAGCTAAATTAACGTAGCATACCTTAACTAACTTACACATTCAACAATATGATAAAAGCTAAGTCATCCAAGCTTGAATATATAGTTTTACAAAGAAAATTTAAAGATTATAGATAAATAATAGATTTTCCAGAAAATTAAAGAAGAGGAGGAGATTAAAGTAAGCTCTTTAGTTTGAATAAGCAGTGTTTATTAAGTAATTTTGAAATCTAACACACCCATGTAGGTAATACAAATTTTATTGTTTTAACAATTATATTTGAACTGTAAGTTGCACAAAGAATTTTTTCATATAATACAACAAAATATAACATTTTTTAGTTTTATTATATTCTACGTTATATATTCTGTGGTCCTTTTTCAAAAAAAAAAGCGAAACGGAAGACCACTTTGTATTTACAACTAGTCAAAGTGCTTTGAACTATGTTCCAAGTGTTTTTGGTTAGGCCAAAAAAAATCTTTAACTGTTCCGAAGATTAAAGCATCTTATATTGTACGCGTACAGCGGATCTGTTATTTATTTATTAACATTAATAAAAATGTCAAATTTTTATTTAAGTTGAAATGCAGTTTAACGCGGCAAATTAATTCATAATAAGTACACAACCAAGAATTCAATACCTTACTTTACTTGACCACAGTTACAACAGTTGTATTTAAAAAAAAATGTTTTTATAAGCCAATCAAAACAGTTGTCTGGGTAGAGGGGAGGTTTCTGTGTTGTTGCAAGTGTTAGTGCAGGAGTTATTTCACGTGTTCATGTTGTTTGATCCTCTTATACAGGTAATAGCATTATTATATAATGAAGCGTTTACCAAATATTCATAACCAATTAAAATTATTTAAATAAAGTTATTCATAACCAAGCAATTCAAAATAATTAATTGACGCACTATCATGCATGTTGATAAATTTTTAATGATTTTACATTAAATAAATAATTATCCAAAATTGCTCTCTACCTCTCCTATCAAGTTCAAAACTTTCATTTTTAACTTTAATCTTAGCCTTTGAGCGACTTTTGAAATTGCATTCGTTTGCACACACGTTTGCACACACTGAAACAAAGTGGCGTGAACATTGGTTTTAGTGTCTGCATTAATTTACTAATTTGAAATGTTCTATAACAACCAGACATTCTACGAACCTCTATTTTTAGAAGCGTATGTTAAGCTTTATTGAAACTTGCAATTTGAGTAGTTATTTGAGTTGCTCAAACATTGCTAGCTTTTAATATGTTAATTACTTACGATTGCCCAGAAAACAACTAGATCCATCCATCCAACAATGAGTATCCATGGAATTTCTTGCCGGTTCTTCTCCATGGACCTTTTTTTTTTGAACCGTGCAAGTAGAGTCTGACGTTTCCTAAGTGTAATGTAAATTAAAAAAAAAAGTCGACTCTATAACTTTTTTTTACCAGAAAAAATGTTATAAAAAGATTATTGAAAATATTGTTATATTATAATTTCGCAAATTACTTTTACATGCATACCGTTTAATATATCCTAATATGAACAGTATTTTAAATTTAAAACTTAAAAAAAAAATAAAAATTAAAAAAAATACACAAAAAGTCCTCTAAAAAGTATGAAAATAATATTAAAATTTTAATTAAATTAAATTGGTCGGAGCCAAACTCCAAAGCCTTGAGCACAGGCGTAGAATTGCTAGCCTCTCAGTATTCTATAGGATACATTTTGGTGAGTGTGCGCAGGAATTACACAATTTAATTCCCCCGTCCCCCTTCCATCACCGGACGTCCCGACGCACGGCAGGTTTTCATCCTTTTGTTGTGGACATTCCACCTGTCCGAACGAAGCGCTTTGCTTCCTCATTTTTACTGCGTACAGCAAAGGATTGGAACAGCTTGCCTGCGTCGGTATTTCCGACCGAATACAATGTGGGTGTCTTCAAGCGAAGAGTGAATAGGTTGCTAGGGTAATGCGCCTTACCACCTAAGACTACATTCCACTTACCATCAGGTGGAATGTAGTCAAGCATTGCCCTAGAGAATATAAAAAAAAAAAAAAAAAAAAAAAAAAATATTACGTACTTCTTGAAGTCGTTGCGTCGGGGGACCGCCGCGCTGTACGTACGTTGACGATGGTGTTTATTTTACGAAGTTAATCATTGGATACTTAGACTAAACGATTCGATATCGTAATTTCTTTATTTGACTTGGTAACTTGCATTTTTATTACTTCCTTTACGAAGCGGTCCCCCGACTTCAATAATTATCTTATAAGATTTTTTTTATTCTTTTTAGAGGTCTTTTTGTATCGGATGTTATTATAATTTTTATTTTTTTTTTCTGCTTCTTAAAGTTATGTTACTAGTTTCATTACTGTACTAACTGAACTTACAGACACACAATTTTTGACTTGTTTAAGTATTTCTATCAGTATTGCATAAGAACCTTTCACCTGCACCAATAAAAAATATGTATGTATGTGTGTGTATATATTGCAAGTATATATTTTGTTTCATTTGATCGCTTTGTTTTTTTGTTTTTGTACTGTTATTGTAATTTGCACGCCTAGACGGTAATTCTTGTACCTCTTAAGGTTGGCTGGTAGAATGCTAAATAGCAATAAGTCCGCCTGTAGTACACTTTTCTTTTTGATAAATTGTGCAATAAATAATAAATAAATAAATAAATATCTTGAAGTCTATTTCTATTTCGACTAAACATAACCAAGAACCATTTCAATGAACCAGGCTTTCGATAAAAAAAAACGCAATCAAAGCCGTCCACGTGTTTGGCTGCTAGAATGCCACAGACAGACACACAGATACTCAAATCGACAGCTTAAACTTATAACACCCCTCTTTTTGAGTCGGGGCTTAATAAAATGCATTTTATTACTGACGAAAAAGCATATTTCTTTCTATTTCTATATTTTTTTCATGGCTTTTTAGTAAAGATGATCCTTTTCACTCAATTTCTAAAAGACGAAACGTCGCTAAATAAATTTGATGTAGTTGTTGTTAGCATATCAACGGTGCTTATAATATTTTTTGTATAAAACTATAACTATCTATAATTAAAATATTAAAAACCCCCCATACAAAAATACGTCTAAAATTATAAAAATAATATTATTACATACCTATTGAAGTCGTTGCGTCGGAGGACCATTGTATGTAGGTTGACGATGGTGTCTATTTTACAAAATTATTATTTTTGTACTGGGGGTTTTTTATTTATTTTTTTACGTTGCCATAAATAGACCCACAGACACACAGGTCAAACTTATAACACCCCTGTTTTTAAGTAGGGTTATTTTTAAGTAATGAATACTCGCTTTTATCTGCCATTCCATTTACATGATGATCGCTTTTTTTTTTTTTTTTTTTTTTTTATATTCTCTAGGGCAATGCTTGACTACATTCCACCTGATGGTAAGTGGAATGTAGTCTTAGGTGGTAAGGCGCATTACCCTAGCAACCTATTCACTCTTCGCTTGAAGACACCCACATTGTATTCGGTCGGAAATACCGACGCAGGCAAGCTGTTCCAATCCTTTGCTGTACGCAGTAAAAATGAGGAAGCAAAGCGCTTCGTTCGGACAGGTGGAATGTCCACAACAAAAGGATGAAAACCTGCCGTGCGTCGGGACGTCCGGTGATGGAAGGGGGACGGGGGAATTAAATTGTGTAATTCCTGCGCACACTCACCAAAATGTATCCTATAGAATACTGAGAGGCTAGCAATTCTACGCCTGTGCTCAAGGCTTTGGAGTTTGGCTCCGACCAATTCGGGATCGCCTATAAGCCTCTTTGCTCGCCTCTCAATTGAGTCCAGAACCGCAAGATGAGACTTTGCGGCACCAGCAAATATGTGACAACAGTACTCTACACACGACCGGATCTGCGCTTTGTATAAAACAAGAAGCTGTCCCGGTGTAAAGTACTGCCGAACCTTCGCCAGAACGGCAAGCTTTGCTGCTGCTGCTCTTGCTCTGGACTCAATGAACCGACCAAAGTTGAGGTTCGAGGAAATCTCTAAGCCTAACAACTGAAGCCGGTCACTGTATTCCAAGGATACATTCTGGAAAGTAGGAGCCAAGGTGAAAGGGCTCCTTTTGGCGGTGAATAGACACGTCTGCGTTTTGGTGGCGTTGAACTTGACAAGATTGGCATTGCTCCATGCGGAGACTGCCTGAAGTTTGTCATTCAAACGTTGCACCATGGCTTTTCTTTCAGACTGTACTTGATCTCGACTAGCCCGAGTACTCGGCAGATATCTTTCTACAACTGTGCTGTCGTCTGCATACCCATAGATACCGGGCTTCAACAGATCATTAATGTGCAGCAGAAACAGAGTTGCAGAAAGAACGGACCCCTGAGGCACTCCGGCATTTATTGTCAAGGGTTCCGAGGAACACCCGTCGACAACTACTCGGAGAGATCTGTGGCTCAGAAAGTCCGTTACCCAGCCGATCAGACCAGGAGATATACCGTACGCTGAAAGCTTGCTTATAAGGCTCGCATGCCAGACCCTGTCAAATGCCCTCGAGACGTCCAGAGAGACGGCGACCGCTTCTCCGTTCTTCTCGATGGCCTCGCCTAAAGTGTGAGTAGCATACACTAGGAGGTCCCCAGTAGACCTATTACGGCGAAACCCGTACTGTCGGTCACTGAGGAGATCGTTACCTTCTAGGTATGCTAGTAGGCGCGAGTTCAATACACGCTCCATAATCTTGCAGAGTATGGAGGTGATTGAAATCGGTCTGTAATTGACAGGGTCGGCACGGCTGCCTTTTTTGGGCACGGGTTGCACATTAGCAAGCTTCCAGGATTTCGGCACTATTCCAGTCATGAAAGAGAGACGATACAGACGTGTCAGTACAGGAGACAACTCAGCTGCGCATGTCTTGAGCAGAATGGCTGGTATACCATCAGGACCACTTTCTTTATTCACATCTAAACGACACAATGTTCTCCATACCTCTTTGTTAGTGATGCGGATTTCAGGCATCGAAACACCGCAGTGAGGAAGATGTGCTGGAGCAGCATTGCCAGTGTCTAGATGCGAATTATCAGCAAACAGAGAAGCAAGTACGTTCGCTTTCTCTGTTGCTGTGTGGGCCAGGGATCCATCCGGCTTCAGCAGAGCAGGCAGTGAGGGTTGGCAGAAATTCGACTCGATCGCTTTCGCAAGAGACCAGAAAGCTCGACTGCCAGTTGGTCTGGCAGAGAGCTTTTCGCCATTCTTAGCGATTCGATCGAGACGAGCCTTCCGCAATGCCTTTTTGTAGGACTTGGCAGCTTGGTTAAAGGCTCTTCTTCGAACTTACATCCGGAGTTTTGCGGCTTCGAGCATCAGCCCAAATGAGATATGCCGAATGTTTTCGGTCTTGAGCATGACCACATTCGGCATTAAACCATGGGCGAGCTTTGCCACCGATGGGTACGTCAGCAAAAGGAATAAAATACTCCATTGCCTGATGCACCACATCGGTTATAGCATCCGCGCAACTCGACGGATCCAAAGAAGAGAAGCAGACCTGCCGCCAAGGATAAGACGCAAAAAAGTGGCGCATCTCATCCCAATCTGCTGACTTGTATTTCCATACTCGCCTAACACCATGAGGTTCGAAAGCTGGTGGGGAATATGTAAACACAGATTTCACCAGACAGTGATCGGAGGTTCCCAAGGGAGAGGTAACCTCTACCCGATACCTGTCCGGATCAGTTGTCAGCAGAAGGTCCAGGCAATTGGCTGTATGGCCTACCACATCTGGTACCCTTGTCGCTTGCTTCACCAGCTGAAAGAGGTCCAAGGACAACGCAAAGTTCCGCGCTTCTCTTCCAGCATGGTCGGTTTTCTGGTACGGGAACAGCCAGTCCTGATGACAGGCATTAAAATCCCCCAGAAAGACGAGCTGCGCCGAAGGGAACTGATGCAGAGCCATATCAGCAGCCTCACCGAGATACTCGAATAATCTAGTTGTCTCCTGGTCACCGCTGTGCGAACGGTAGACACAGGAATACAGGATTTTTTCGTTTCCTGTGTCTACTAAAACCCATAAAGAAGAAAAAGTGGGGTCTTCAAGGTGACGGAGACGCTGGATACAGAGGTCGTTCCGCGCATACACGCAGACTCCGGCACGTGAGCGAAAGTTGTGCTCTAACGTGTATCCGGGATAATCCAGGTGCGCAGCGCTTAAGGGACATTGTATCTGCGTCTCCGTCAAAAAGAACAGGTGCGGTTGTTCTGTCTCCAGGTGGTGATGGACAGGTAAGATATTAGAGTGCAAACCCCTAATATTACTGAGGTGCACTTTAAATGAGGAGGAGTGCAACCGCTGTACAAACTTTTTTCTTTTTTGGTTTTTCTTCATGGCAAAAATAAATAAAAGTGAATAGGGATGGGAAATGGCAGTTGAACGAGGCGGTACGCATCAAACCCGACTTCGAAATTGGTGATGTCTTGCCGCTGGGAGGCTAGCCTGGAGACTGCGGGGACGCCCGAACCCCCCCAGGGATCGCCATCGGGCCTCCTCGCCTGGTCGCCAACCAGCACGATGGAGCCACCCTGGGATTTTTCACAGCTGGCGGGGCAGCCTTTCGTGGGTGGCTAACCCACTAATTGGGCCCCCAACTATCTGCGGGCGGCCAGCGGAAAGCCGTCGCTTCGGATCCCGCTACCCTCCTCGACTAGACACCCGACAAAACAAACACCAACTCGACGTCAACCGGTTCGCCAACGTACCGCAGCTGTTCAGACCCATTTCCCATATACGGCTTCATCGAGCAACGTGCCGGAAAACGACTAGGTCGCTTTGCGGCACGACTTTGCCCGATGGGTGGTAACTTTTGCCGGCGACCCGATGTTATGGTCTACCACCAAGCAACTATGGTCTACCACCAAGCGAAATCATCACATCATTAGGATTAAATCATCACACAGCCTCGGTAACAGAACTATAATTTTGGTTTTATTGTATTTATAGGTAAAATTTAAGAAGAAAGTATAAAAAGGAATGTTTACTACATCATTTTACCTTTACATACTTGCTAAGTTGTGATATAAAAATTATATATCCAAAAATATTGATAGTACGGGTGTGTCAGTTATATTTTTAAAATTTTAAACCTTTTGTAAATCCAAGTGTGTTGGAATATTAATAAAACTACAAAACTCACACATATCATTTTATTAAGTCGAATGTAGCTATGCTTTTTCTATATCATTAATTAAACATTAATTGACAAATATAAATAATTCTTATAATACGGGTATAAAAATAAAATGTAAAAATTACTACCTACATGTCATCGGCGAGTCACATATAACATGATATTAGAATTGTAAAACTACTTAATCAATTATTACTATTCATAAGTACAAAGCAATTAATAATTAAATGTATGAAAGTATTAAATGTGAATTCACGCCAATAAGGCGAATTAGTAATGATTTCAAATATCAGAGACAAGTGGTTAAAAAAACCAACGATTATTTAATCCGATATTTTAATATTAAGTTTAGTAAACTTTTACTTTCTGATATTTTTTTTTTGTATTAGAAATACGATAACGAGGATTCTTTAAATGTTGGGGACTTCTGTTTAACTTCGTTATTATTTCATTAACAACATAAAATATATTGTAGTATTTGTAAATGAAACTAAAGTACATATAAAGTTATTATATTTCTTGTTTTTCTGCTTAGGCTATCCGCCTTTACTTGAGTTTTTAAATTAAGATTTTATTTGAGATTTGGGTCATTTTTTGGTTAACCTGTGTATAATTTTAAAATAACTAATTTAGCAATGCACGGTTTTAGAATCGATTGAAGACAGCAAAATGATTTGGTAAAATATTATTTATTATTCTACAACCATCGTTATCTTTGTTTATTAAGTACATAATATTAATGATTCTTTAAGCTAATCTTAGGTACAAAGCGTTATACAGTGTTGATGTTATTATAGTAGATATTTTGTAACAGATAGTACATAATATAATAATATTTGGTATTAACGCAACGTTATACTTATATACTTTATTACAATCACTATCAGTCTGTCAACAACAGTAATGCTACTATTATAAAATAATAATTATGTTGTTATATACATTTGTAACAATATCAGCAGATATTAACAATTTTATTGATTTTACTTACAAAACGTAGTTCTATATATAATATAATAATTTAAATAATACATTTAAAATTATTGTAATAAACATATCATTGAAAAATATTATAGTCTCTATATAATATAGAACCTTATGACGGTATACACAAATATAAGCAGCCGATTAATAAATATATATATATATATATACTTATATATATTAGTTATAAAAAAATAACCAATTACATTATGAACCAAATAAGAGAAGACATGTAGCCATTTTGTAAAACTGTTTACTATATATATATATAAGAAAACTATTTCCTGTTAAAAAAACTGTATATTACACTGAACCTTAATATTAAACAAAATTTTAAGCTACACTTCTTAAGCATTCAAGTTTATTATAAAAGTTACAAAATTTCTTAACGCTACTGCAATAATTACATTTTAATGTTCACAAATCGTTCATTTTATTAAATTTCGTTGTGGCTGTGGTTAACGCTTCGGCAACAAATTTAAAAATTGCGTATTTTTCTTAAGATAAAAGTACGTAGGAGAAGAAATTTGGCTCAAGTCCAAACCCGAATGTAGTTTCAATATCTTTCATCTTAATTTACAAGCACTATTTAACTTTTTGAAGAGGTTAATATATAAGATAGCTTGTAGCACAATAATAAAAATTGTACATATTATTTTCGATTACAGCTTGATTTGTAATGGATCTAATTTTGTATTGTTCTTTCTGAAAATATAATTTAGCTTCTTTTTGCCAATTGGATTGTCTTTTATATAAAAACTGATGACATCACAAGGGCTCTCTTAAAAAAAAAAACACATAATTTATCAAGAAATCTTGTGTCTAATTTTCTGTTTAGTTACTATATCACTATGCAACCGATATAATATTTATGTTCAATAATGAAATAACATTTTCTTAAATATTTATTTTACAAAATGTATTCTATATCTTACCAAAAAATAAGCAGGCAACTTTAAAATTACAAAACACATAATTCATTATTCTTAATAATATACATATACAGCATGACTTATTTGAAAGTACTCATAATTTAAAAAGACACATAAAACGTAACTTTTAATTGTTGTTCATGTGCTTTCATTAAAGCCGAGTTATGCACTATATGGTTTTAGTCACGATACTACTATCACTTGGGCTGGAACTGTCTTCATGTCTTTGGTTTTTGAGGTCCTGTAAAATAAAAACTATCAAAATATTGTGAAATAATATGAGTCACTCATTATAACAAACACAAATATATATTTTTGTTATTGTTTATAAAAATATACGTACTCAAGATAAATAAAAAGAAATAATGAATTACAAAATATCTTTTATTAAAATTTGATTAGTATTTTATTAAAAATATTATAAGATTATAATATAATATTATTTTAATATAAAATATTTTTTAGGTATCCGTAAATCCTTGTTATATATCTAAAGAATGTTAATATGTTACATTTATCGGAATAGGTCGAAAATGAGAACCGTAAGGAAAAATTCGTTAAAACCACTCGAACGGAAAAGGTTCATTCGTAAGCGCGCTCCAAATAATCCTGAACATTTAAAAATAAGCCGTATTTTGTTACGGTTAAGTACTTTCTTTTTGTTAATATTTTTGCAAATTTATGACAGGTGGATTAAAGTATTATTGTCGTGTGCTAAAATAATATGTTTTGTTTTGAATCTGTGGTGTTTGATCGAAAAAACCATAAAATGAGGATAAAAAATAATCCTCTTTTACTTCCTCTTCGACATTTTTGTTTTGAATCCATTAAGCCAATCTGCCTTTTAATAAGTTATTTTGTTTACTTTTTCTCTAAATAAATTTCAGCACGAGTTTTCATAATGTAGTACGTATTCTTTTCGAATAATACTATTCATAAAAAGAAAAGTTTACTAATAATTATGAGTAAATAAATACATGTAATGAAAACCGTAATGTGAAATTTGAAAGTTAAATTGTTGCTTGGACGGACTTGTGATTATAAATTTGTACTTAAATCGTTTTTTAATTTTTTTTGTAATAATTAACATATTTTTAATGGAATTATAAAAAAAGTTGTTTATGCGTTGAAAACAGTAAAAAGAACATCTTAAAATTATTAATGTAATATTTTGAGCTAATAATAATTTATTAATTTATTTGACAAAAGTTTCAAGTTTTAGATTCCTTATAAACTCAATGGCCCATTGGCTATTTTCATTGACATTGAAAAAGTCATAACTGACAAACCAATCATATCATAGATAGATTCAACTTACTCTGGATGTTGCCATCCTTTGCACCACAATTTCAAGTCTGTCCCCCGCAGCGGCTATTAAAGGCACCGTAAGACAGCAATCATAATCTACCGTCCTAGTTCCATTTACCTGTAAAAAAAATGTCAGCCCTTAAATATTCCTCGTTTGGTCAAGGTGTGGCTTTCATAACCAAAACATACTCTGGGGTAGAGATTATTGTAAAATAAAATTCATCTCCTTAAAGGGAAACCGATATCGCCATACCAATCAGTCGTTATTTATTTTATTTAATACTTATTGTGATTAGTACCGACAAGCTGAATTTAACTTTATGGAATAAAATATAAGCTTTGTAACTATTTCACTAGAAAATTAAGATTTATGCAATTAGCATAAGTTTTCTTATTCATAATACTAACTTGTAAGATTCTGTCGTAAGGCCTTAATAATCCTACTATATCGGCTGGTCCTCCCTTTCTTATTCGATTAATGTATACTCCTCTCTCATATAAACCATCTGATACTGAAAACCCGTAGTCGTCATAAATTGCGTCTTTATATAAAATTACATGGTGAACCGACCCTCGAGCTGGTGATAGAGTCTCACTGCCATAAATACCTGGTAAAAGGATTAATATGTTATGTCTTGTAGAATTAGACTTGTCTGTAGACTTTACTTTTTAAAGAGGTTTCAATACTATGTGTAAAGTTCTAGCTCTGTATTATCAAAAACTTTTAACTAAAAGTACAGAAAAATAAGTTCAAAGTACGTAAACTAATCGTGCAATACTGATACATAAACACGTAAAGCGAATATTTTTCAAATAATCAATTTTATAAAACAATTTCCTTATTTAATGACTTTGTTTGTAACTGCAATATGATAAAAATTTAAAAATGATTGCTAGAATATAACGAGACAAATTTTCTATTTATAAAATGGAGTACTTACTGGGCACATCATTTTCATAAATAGGACTTGTAGAAAATTGAAAACTCGTGCCAGGAACATTCGGTTTGAGAGGTGATTTCTGAGGAGTTGTTACTGTGTAAATACCATTATTTAAGTAATCATTTTCCCAATTTGCCCGCCTACTCTTTGGTGACACGATACCATAAGGCCCCATTTGGACATAATCGCATTTGCAGGACGATTTTTCCATATTGTGTAATTGGCAATCTTTCATATTGGATGTCAGAATTTCTATTTGTTGGACATCGTCCTCTCTTGTTATATTATGTTTATTTTTCAAAGTGTTCTCTGGAATGATGCAGGTATTTTCGTAGTGGAAAGTTTTAAGAGAATTATTTAGTGAGTAATTCGGGAGAGGCAGGTCGTGAACCGTATATGGGGCTCCTGAATTGAAACTACAGGCTAAAAGTTTATCTTCATCTGTCGGTGAGTAGGGTTGCTTATCAATTATTCGACTTTTGTCAGGAACCGCATATTCAATTACCTCGGAATTACCTGAAAATTTAATAGTAAGAAATATTCAGACTAATAACATACTTGTAAATATGATATACTTTTCTTGGCAACATTGTTCAAGTATTCATATTACAACTTGAACATGACCTAATTCTTAGTTGTTTACTCTCATATCAAAAGATAAATATGCCATTAACTATTTTTGCTCTGAGAAAATATTTAATAAAGTTTTTTATTTAAGGTACAAAACATAACTTGATTTTTACGATTATGTCGTAAGCTAAATAATGTAACATCAGCAAGTAAATATTCGATTACCATATTTTAATATAATATCAAAATAACTTTTGTTTTTTTATCAATTAATTTCTTTCTAATAAAATATGTAGTATGCACGATAGATGTGTTTTTTCGTTTAAAAGAATAAATGTCAGTAAGATATTAGTGCACTAATCATTAGTTTGCGATCTTTCTTTTTATGTGTTAAGGAGTATTAAAATAATTACCACAATTAGTACTAATTCTAACTGGCGTGTTCTGATCCCATGACTCCACCGCGCTATCGTTAGATAACCCTGGGCTGGATGTTGAGTGACTAGAATCTCTCACGCTAGATTCAGCGCAATCCAAGGAACCTAAAAGTTAATTACTCATGGAATAATCACTTTATAAATTTTTATTTAGGGCAACTTCTCGTTTCAAAGTTGTACTATATTTTGCACTACAAATAAAAAATTGTGCATAATCAAAAGTTCACTAGAAAGGAAAACTGCTAACTTTACATTATTTTCTAAAATAAAGCAACATTTAAAATAAATTGAAACAAACAATCCATTATTGTTGAGAAAATGTTACTGAGTCAATAACAACCGAGTTTCCTGTATTGCTTTTTCGTTGATGTTATAAAATCACTGACATTGTTAGAACGTAATGAAAAAACTTAAATTGTTCCACCGCAAGTTTTATAATAAGCCAGGACATAAAATTATCAAGATAAAAACTTATTTAGTTAAAACACAAATGTAATAAAGGAAGAGAACATAATACTAAATTAGCATTATTATACAATAATATAAACATTTTTTTACATTTAAGCATATTATGAAATTTATAATCAAATTATATGTGGCATTAGTAGTAATATTGTTTAGTAATATTAAAAAGTTAATCCTAACCTGTAATTTTGCGGCACATTTGCAGCTGAACGCGTTGTCCACTTTGTTGTAACAGTTTAATGGCCTCAGATAATGGTTTATTTAATACGCTTTCCCCATTAATGCTTAGTAACTCGTCACCTATTGATAATTTCCCACACTTTTCCGACAAACCACCTGCGAAAATTTAGTTATTGAAACCTTTTTGTATATCTATAAAATATGATATGTGAACACTATTGTTTTAAAAAAAATAATACAGACGGCTTTATTTTTTTTTATATATGTAAATGAAGATTAATTATTGTGTCGCACGAGATCTTAAATATTTATAAACGGATACAAAGTTCAAGACTGAACACAATGAGTCCATTGTTTAGCAATCATCACTAACTACTATACTAACAGACTATAGTTTTTTTAAATTTGAAAACGGTTTTTTTGCTAAAGCTTCATGTAGCGGTCCTGATTTTTGAGCCTAATATAGGACTATTTATAATCTTTAACGTTTAAAGCAAAAAGTATATAATTTTATTTGACCTTCAACAAGTCCACTTAATAAAATAGGTTGTGTCACATCTTCACTCCCAGCGATCGTAAGTCCCAAGGGACCGTTTTCTTGTCTTATCAACTCAACCATAAAAACTACAGTTCCATTATCACTACCATGACTTCTTTCACTATCTTTTGCGCTATTGTTAGGACTATCCGTATGATGACCTGAATCTTCTCCGCTATGCACAACGGCCTTTGTTTCAATGTTACTAAAGCTCTGTAACGTCAATTTTGCGTTATGTTTGTGAATGTTCGACCAGTCTTCTGTCACATCACGCTTTCGTATTTTCAAAGTTATTATATCTTCCGGAGAATTTTGAAGTATGTTGAAAGCCGTGTCCTAAAAACATTATTATATAAAATCGCCATTAATATACCACCATTAAATTTTTATTTTAGTAATCTACTTTCACTGTAAACGTTACCTTATGGACATATAATGATAAAACAAAAATAAATAAATAGAACAAGTACTTATAAAATAACATCACACAAATTGTTAATTAAATTTTGGACATCTGAATAACGTAGTAGACATTAAATTCGTTCAAATTTCTTTATTGTAAATTCGAAGAAAAAACCCATACCATATTACTATATACTTAATATAATACTCATACTATAATATTTCCATACTTCGTATTGCGTTCTTGGAAATAGTATTATCACTATAACAATAAATACACCAACATGGCGAATATAACCAGTAACCGTTTAGTATACTAAAAGGTAAAACGATTGTCCGAAACAATACTTACTAGTGACAAATTATGTAAAGGTTGGCCGTTAATGGCAAGAAGCTGGTCACCCGGCGCCAAGGCTCCACTCCGGTGTGCTACTGACCCTGGCTTGATATCTGATATCACCATAGGTTCTTCATTGCTTAATAGCTTTTGTTTACAGCCTGTAATCAGAGATATTAAGGTTAATTAAGGCTTTTTTAAAACTTCTTAATCTAATAATAATAAATGGATTTTCTCTTCGAATTTTTAAATTATGTAGTTTAATAATACTATTTTATTTAATAAGGATTAAATAAAAAAAATCAATATAATAAAAAAATACCTTTCACTTATATTTCATTATAATCTGTATGAAAATATTGTTTATGCGTAGTCTATTACGCGATATTCAATACGGTTATTATTTTAAAAAATAACCCACTATTATTAAATTCACTTATAAAATATACGTTTTTTAAGCTTATTTTTTCAATTTAAATTTTAGGAAAGTAAAGTAAAGGTTTCGAGCTTTTTCCACGAGAAGATGGCGGATAATATCTTGATATTTTTAGAGAGATGTCGATGATGTCAGTAAACAGTTTTTAGGCTGAAGCAATCACCTTCGTTATGAAAACTTCTAGTTTAGTTCCATCAAAGCTTTTTATGAAGCTTTATATTTGAACATAGGATATTTGGGAGATAGAAAATATAAAAAGTATTTTTGAAAAGGGAAAATATTTGATATGACGAATTAATGTTTTAATTAAGGGGTGGTCTTAAACAATTAAATTGTCACTAAAGTCCAATGATTATAACTCCTGTTTGACAACAATTAGTGTTTATACTAATATTTAACAGAGAAAATTTACATTTGCGATTAATATTACCGACACCAAATCGTATTTGTGTAGCAAATGCTAATAAACATATTTGTATAAGCTACCCTACCGCCATAAATAAGATAATAATATTTTATCGATTAATTATCTTGTAAGAGTATAAGTTATAAGTATTAGTATAACATTCTTTTTATTAATGATGAGTACTGTTGTTTAAGAAATGCAAAATATAGACAAACAAATATAGTTCAAAAAATACCTGTTATAGTAACTCCCAGTCCTGCAGATGTCTTAGCAAGTTTTACGTTGAAAACCCCACTTGACGCCTCAATCGCATTTGGCATACTAAATTCCACATTAAGAGTCAGGTATTTTGGGTTATGAGAATCGTTTCTTCTTTGTAATATTTCGTTGGCGACGTCCGATGTGAGGTTTTCGTGGCCATTTATTGACATTACCCTATCTCGAATTTGTAGACAGCCGGATCTTAAAATGCGTTTTAAAAATTTATTAGGGATAACATACACCCTAATATTAATATGATATGAAACTGTATCTTGAAGTGTTATATCTTCTTCCACTACCGTTATTACAATTAGTTTGGAATAAATAACTAAGCTTTAAAAAAAAAGCGTCACATTATAAACTTACTAACTTGAACATACCTATAAGCTGGTGATTGTGTGGCGACATGTGAAATAATTAACATGGCGTTTTCATCATGCACTGCCAAACCACTGGTTTGTCCTGGAGGCACTTCAAGTTGTATATTTAACGATTCATTCCGACATACGCCCATACTCATATAGTTCTGCTGCCCATCTATTCATTAACAATATAAAGTTTTGTATGTATATGTGTATACTTTGTATGTTGTGCTTAGTGAGGGAATTAATGAGGGTCCTAAGCAAATGTTTGGTGCCCTATAATGTGTCCGTTGGATAAAAATAGTTGTTTGTTTGGCATGAAGATCTTTATTTAATGTGAAAGATATTACCTACAACTTGTGTAAGTTATATATGTATATATTATTATATAACAATTACATTTTTTCATGAATTTATTATTATTAACTATGTATATAGAAATTATCAGTCAGATCAAAAAAAAAATAAAAATGGAATAATTGCATATTCATGAAATCATTTTTCATCGTAATAAATGGAATTAAATAAAAAATATAAAATGAGTTACAAACCATAATCATCCTGTGGACCTAGTTTTGGCATTGAACTTTGTCTGTAGTTCCATTGCCGATGCTTTTTAGGGTTTAAAGTTGATGAACCTGACATCGAATTCTCTGAAAATAAAAAAGTATGAAGTATGTAAAATATTTGAACGTGAATTTGTAACCATAATACCAAATATATGTACAAGGATATAAAATCTAACCATCGGAAGTAACGGTAACGATGAAAGTTTGAAACTCGAGTGAACTCTTAGAAATTCCAACTCTAGGATTATAACCATACATTGGCGTCACACAATATTATCTACGGAACGATTGGGTAAAGTTTAGAGAGTTTGATGTTCATTACGATCCAACTTTGTTTTGAGCAGGTAAAGGAAACCTTATAACTAAAGTTTCCTGTTAGTCAATTGTTCTTGTATCAGCTTTACCAAAAATAAAATATTCATAGATTTGTATATGCTAAGAATATATTTTGTTATTAATAAATAAATAGTTCGTTAGTTTTATATATATTTGTAGGTAATAATAAAAACTAAATTAAGCTCCCACGAAGCTTGTAATCAGTCTCATTAGTTTCTATAACTAACTTCTAACTTTCAGTGACCTGAAGAAGCTCCTTAAGTTTGTAAGAATAACCTCTACACAACCTACTTAATTTGTAATAGGTAAAATTCCAAAGTAGGTATTACAAATTCGTTTATTAAAAGCTACTCTAACTATTTGGGCAATGTAATTTAAGTTTCCAATTTATACTACAAGATTAAGGGAATTAGTTGAGGCTTTGCATAATTATGTATGGTTCCAATTTTATTTTTAATTTGGGTGAAATTTATTTGATAGAGTTTAATATTATACAATATTATTTATGAAAATTCTATATTTTGTTTTAAATACATTTGTGATTAAAGACTACACGTTTATTTTAACAAAATAATAAAGTTTATTTAATAATAATAATCGATACCTCTAGTAAATCTTCCTCCATGAGCCAGCACATGTCGTGGAGCCACGTGCAATCTTGTGAAACCAGCCTCGCAATTTTCAAGATAACACATAACTTCTTCTGCTGTGTAATTGTTTCCATCTATTACGTGGTCATCAAAAGCTAGTAATTGGTCACCAGGGTGTAGAGCTCCACATCTAAAGATTAATTCACAATTCACAAATATTGTTCATAATATATTAGAATTGTAAATAAAAAATGGTTACAATTATTTTATAGTACGTTATTATTAAATGTGTAAATTTTAAAGAATAAAGATACGAAGAACTTAAAAAACTTTATACCAAGTCCTGAATATTAATTTCATATTCAAAATAAAACTTACTGTAATATGAACTATTTAAAACCTTTTTTGTTTTTATATATTTTGTCTATTATTTAATGTGTGCACTTACCTATCACTTATACTAGCAGGCAAAATACTATCAATGTAAATAGCATTACATGTTCCGACCCTTTGGTATGTGTCTGAACCAGAACTATATACATCATCTGAATATCTTTGATTGCTTAAGAACAGTCCTAAATCCTCATTACACGGTCTCTCAATTTCAATTAGCAGGGGCCCAGTTGCCAATTTCACAGATTCCATGATTGACACATCGTATTCTATTGTGAGACTAGTCACTTGAGGACAATTTTGAAGAATCTGATGAACCTCTGATAAAGTTTTGTTTGTAAGGGAAATCTGGGAACATAATAAAATATTTGATTATATTTTCCAATTCAATTCATTTTTTTT
Source organism: Napeogenes sylphis (assembly GCA_959347405.1). Lineage (NCBI taxonomy): Eukaryota > Metazoa > Arthropoda > Insecta > Lepidoptera > Nymphalidae > Napeogenes > Napeogenes sylphis. Next base: position 19,271,196 of record OY365778.1, on the reverse strand, counting down.
TGTATTCTAAATATATATTAGGCAGTAAAATATAATTAACCTAGTAAATAAACCATTTCATATCATATCTAAATATATACAACTTACATGATCTACTTTTAAAAGCCTATCACCAGGTTTTATCCTAGATGTGTTGTATGCAGCTCCACCTGTTCTGATATGCGTTACAACTAAAGGTAAAGCATCCAAAGACCTGCTGTTTAAAACTAAATCTGCGCTAGGAGATGAGTTTTCTGGTAAACCACCTCTGATTGTCACTCCCAATGAACCATTTATTTTTTCAACCGGTACTTCTGCTAGTTTAGTTGTAATATAAAGCGAACTTTGGGATGCTGTAAGAGTATTTTTAATTTTATATAAATTTAACACAAATGATTGGAAAACAAGTAAAGGATCAGCCGTTGATTAATCGTTAAATTTTTTAATGAAATTGATTTTGGTTTAATGACATTACTGCATTTAAAAATACAACCAATTATTCATTATACAATATTCATATGATAACTGTTATACAAATAAACGTGTGACGAAATTAGAATAAAAATAAAGCTGTTATAATCAAATAAACAAGTAAAAGTCACGTCAAAGTTGAACAAAATCCCTGCTTTATGTTAAAAGTGGAACAGAATAAAGAGACTAAAGTGCGTTAACTCGTGTACGTGTTTTTGCGGATTTGTTTGTCGGTTTTCAACTTTTCGACAGGATGTCGGGTAAATCTCTTACTTTTTAATAATTGTTTTTTGCCTTCTTTTGTGTTTACAAATGTTAAATACAAATTATAGTACAAACTGTTAATATTACTTGATAATGTATGTGTTTGCTCTATTATTATAATATTTTATATTTTGTTTCTAAGGTTTAAAGTATATGCTTGGATTGTCTTTTAAGCATTGAATAATTTTGAAATGTTTAACATTCCTTCAATATTATTTTTAACGATACAATTATCATAACATATTGTTTCAATTCTTGTGTACTGTACGTACCATAATTTGGCATATAATATTCTACTTCCAAGGATGCCCTTTCTTCCACATTATCCAGCAACCTTAGTACTTCTTCATTTGTTAATCTGGCTGTAGATATCCCATTAACACTGCAAATTCTATCACCGGGGGCTAATCGATCTGAATCATTTGCTACGGAGTCTTTTGTAAATCCTACTATGGATGGAACTATGCCTGGTTCGGAACGACCTGAAATCAAAGAACTCTCCTTAATTATTTTAGACATTTACATAAAATAAATAAAATATTGTCATAGGTTTGTGTAACACTTTCAATCTTTGTTTTAATCAATCTCGATGGAATAATTAAAGTTTTTTTTCTAATATAAATATGTTACTTTAGAAAAATGTATGTCTCTAAACGAAAGTCATTTGAGAACGCATGTGCAATTGCATTTATGTGATAGAATTTGAGAATTAAAAGAAAATAAAATAAAATACAATTTAGTTATTTATTTATTTAGTTTATATTTAGTTTAGACAATTAAGAAGTATAATTCACACCACTTTATTTTGAGTTCATTGTTTTTTCATCTCAAACTATCCAAAACTTTCATAACCCATTGCCAGTTAAGAAGGTCGGATTCCATCCAAAAAATAAAATATTATCAATGTAACTCAGTTATTTTTTCATGTTCAGTACATACGAAATAATAATAATAGTTTTAAAGTATACTATTGTTACCACTTAATTAGCCATCATACATAATTTATGATCTAATAATCTGGCGACATTCAGATAATCCGCTAGTATAAACTAAGTCATCAATTATGAACCAAAGCAAATGCGAGAATGCCTAAATATATAAGCTGATAATTAATGCAAAATCGTCAGTTGTGGGCGTTGATTGAATTTACTTAATAACTATATTCTAGTGATAATTAATATAATAGATTATCACACAACAAATTTAAATAACCTACATATTAATAAGGTTTATTTTATTACGTTAATTGAGTAAAAGTACCATTTGTAAAATTAAATCAGATAGTCATTAGTATATTTTTCAGTACTTGTTTTTTTCAGCAAATAATTTAGTATTTTACTCATTTAAGTAAAATATTATCAAACTAAACAGTAAGGGTTCCAGAAAAATAAATTAGAACACGCATTAAAAACGCCGTAAAATTGTTCATAAAAGAATTACGATTTGCCGTAAATAGAAAGCATAAAATGAATATCTTTGAAGGTTTTGAGAATTGAAAGATATTACTTACTCAAAAAGATTTTAATAATGAAAATACATCTCTCTTGCCAAATTTATTTTTTTTTGCATTTCGTTTAAGATAAATAATGTCGTTACAACTTAATACCATAAATGCATAACTTCGTTCCCTAACTTTTGATAAGGGTTAGGCAACATTTTGTATAAAAATCACATAACATTCATATTTATAGAAACAAACAACTTTATTTATTTCGATGTATTCTAGAATTAATAAGACCCCACTTGAAGATAGGGAAAATAATAAATTCTTATTTATTCGGCAACTTTTACCCTTTAGTTTGAACAACTACAATATATTTATTTAATATTGGCAAAAACTTATTACAATTCATTTTTTATATCCTTCATTCTTTAATATTTTTATAACTTAAAGCATTAATGTACTTAAAATAATTAAGATTTAGTTTAAATGATTTCAGGAACCATTTACAAAACTACCGAAGTAATATATTTTTTCCGGCTTTGTTGACGTAAATGAATCGGAAATTGTTTGACTAATTGCGAACCTATTCGGGGATCCTATTCATAAGCTCGAATCATGACGTACTCACAGCGGGAACTAAGGGCAACAATTCGCTGGGCTTCCACGACAGAGGTGGTTAGGGTGGAAGGAAGTTGAAACCCCGAATGGGTTCTAAACTAGTCTGACAAAATTACGATTAATTTACGAGAACATATTAGGATAAATATATACTTAATAATCATTATGGATCACAAAAGTTTAATAACAAATAAAATATTTAAGTAACAGTTGAATATTTTAAATATTTGAAATGTATGTTGTACGTTTATATATGATGTGAATTGAAAACATGATATCAACATTTTAAAATTGTAATTTTTATACTAAATGGAAAAATATAAATCTCCGTAATTTTTAACATCAGACCAAATTGCGAGCAGAGTTATGGCTGAAGGTATTTTGAAGAGGTAGACGAGTTTTAAACATTATATCTAGTGGCCGATATATAGAAGCAATTGCTTGTATATTATCCATTGCTTGTTGTACAAAGGCAATCACTGATATTATGATGCTATTACATTCAGAACCGGCTTTGGATGCGAACCAAATGACTTTGTCGAACGATGCATGAAGCAGTTCGAGCCGCAAACTGCCAGTGCCTGCAAATAAAATGTTGTACCGATATTGCATTGTCGTGATTTAGTACCAAATATATTAAGTACAAAAAACCTATATTGGTTATATTTGTAATGAAAATAACCACTTTAAATGGGTGAATAACAATAAAATAAATGCTTTTATTGTAAGAATGTAATAGTATTAATAATTTATGTGTAATAATAATTGTATATAATGTATATTATTTTCTGTAACTTATTCTTGTTCTCGTTTACGTTCTTGTACCGCCTTTTAAGTCTCTGTACATTCCCAAGGTTGACTGTTAAAGAATGCTATTTAGCATTAGGTCCGCCCATTGTAACAGTTTTTGTTGGAAGAATAAAGAATAAATAAACATATAAATAATAACTGCCAATCGACATCATTAAATATTAAAATGCAACTGATTGTATGGAGTCTCACAGTTACTTAACATGTAAATAACATCAAAATATAACCTTATGATTTATCAGTATGTTATATAACAAAAAGTCCTAAAATTATTAAAGCTTTTTATTTTATTTTTGTGATACCGAGTGTTCTCGAAGTATAAGATTCTATAACAGCTAACACAATGGGAAGATAGGGTACATTCTGATTTACACAACAAACGATATCTCACATGCATCTTAAAATATTCAGGTCGCCTCTAGCATTTGCATGTGAAACGACGTTGCATTGATTACTCTTCGGTTCGTATTACATGCAGTAAACTGAACTATACCATTGAACTGGTGAAATTGATTACAATTATAACTTGAAAACAATTTTATTCAAAAGCACACGTGGAAGTGATTGGACTCTGCTTCAATTAATAATGCAAAATGTAATATGTCAGGTCTGGTTACGATATTTATTATAGATTGAATATTTACGATTAATAAGCCAAAAAAAAATATATTCCCTATTTAAAACGATCTCTAAAAAGGAAAAAATAATAGTATTACTTATAATAAAAATTAAGAAATAATAATAAATATTAAATTATTTTTATCCTTTTAAGAGGTCTTTTTGTATCTGTTTTTCAAATTTTATTTTTTTCAGTTATTAAAGCTACCAAACATAGTCTAAAACCATTTCGACGAATCAGGGTTTCTGTTAAAAAAACCGCTATCAAATCTGTCCCCTACCACAGATAGACACACAGATTAATAGATAAACACGGAAAACTTATAACATCCTTCTTTTTGGGGGTCAAAAGGGGATCAAAAGATTTCACTATTATTGAGAAATACAACTCTGAAGTAATCCTCAGATGAAAAATTCTTATATAGTATTGGTGTTTAATTAATTTAGCAATAACAAACTATTGGGTATTTTATATTGTAAAATGAAAATTAAGTATAAAAAAGAAAAAAAAAACTGACCAAGCCTTAGCAATTTTATATCAGAATGCATTAGAGTTGAGCACGTTCTGGAATCAACGGACGGTTAGAAGAGCATTTGGTCATCGCTGACTTAAGACAAAAATATTATTATTTTATTATTGTCTTAAGACATAGAATATATTATAAACATGATAATACTATTCTGTTAATCAAACATTTTTGTCATGAAAATATTTAACAGTTGTATTAAACAATTTATGGCCCGTTATTTTTATATTCCATGTGTACTATATGTTACGTATTTAAGCTGAGCTGCAGGCTATTTTAATGTTTACATATTTCAATATCTTTTGTCTGCGGTTGCTGTTAAACGAGAACTATCTTTAATTCAACGGATCCACTTAGCCAGTGTTCTTTCTAGGGCGTTTACAATTTGATCCAAACGACTTTAAGCGCTAGATGCTTTTTCACGACTTTAAATACAATTGTCTGCTGTACCTTTCAATGAACATCATTTTGATTTTCAACAAAGACATCATTTGAAAATCCTTAATAAGGACTATTCACATTACAAATTGAATTATTTACACATGTTAAGCCAATCCGTGTGCTTTTCTAACATATGTGATTTTTAATTATTTCTATCATAATAAATAAATACAGTGATTTAAATATAAGTAAAATAAGTTAAGATTTCGTCATTTTAAATGCGCTTATAAAATTTATTTAGAGTTTCACCCAATCTGAGAAAGTATATGTATACAAGAAATTTGTGAATTTTAGGTTGATGGTATTATGGTTGATGGTATTCTTAAAAAAAATAAAAATTATACATATCTAAATTGTATTTGCACACCTAGCGGTGGAATGTATATGGATGCTTAAATATGAATAATACCTACCTTGTACACTTATATTTAGACCAAATAAATTATTATTATTATTACATTGAGTTTATAGGTAGGTAGGTATAGGTAGATAGGTAGGTAGGTATAGGTAGATAGGTAGAAAATTTACCTCGACTCGGAATAACTATTTGTGGCCATCTATTTTATACAATATTTGATAAATTAAGATATAAATACACATACCATTATTCAATGATAAAATTTACCAATACTTATTTATTTTTAACTTTATCAATATAATTTTTTTATACAATCTTACAAGATTGTCGTTCGGTATCCCAAAGCAGGTTGTTAATTATCTAGGAAAAGATGTAAAAAAAATCATTGTAAGTATGATGCTGGGAATTGAATGTTAGTTTGGCTTACAAATCTCATTCAACATAAAATTATCAAAATATATTAAACATTAGTTAATCAAAGTCTTTCATGATGACTGGGATTTTAAACCGTAATATATTCATATAAGGTTCATTAGCAACTTTACCGTAGTTGCTTAACTGATTATTTAATTATAATTATTATTAACCATGCTGTATAATCCACGGCTCGTGGAAACTTCGAGATAAAAACTATTCTGTATTAATCCGGATAATGAATCTGTGTAAATTTTATGCAACATTATATTTCTTATAAGTATAGATTTGATTTTGTTAGTATTATTATATTGGATAATATATACTAATTAATGGTTATATATTCTATTTGGTTGAATCATTACAATATTAAATCTTTTATTTACAATTAAAAGTTTTTATATTTAATAAATAACCTAAAAAAAGAAAGTGTCTCAAATCAAAATATATATAAAAAACATAGATTAAAAACTCCATCACATGTATATCATTTAAACCATATCAATCATAATAATGATTCTAATACCTAAATATTTTATCAATAAAAACTTAATATGTATTGGAACATTTTTTATTAGCAAAGTTGTAGAACCACTTAGTTGCGTTGTAAAATTCATTGTAAGGAAACTAGCGTAAAATATTTTAATCTATAGTCGTTTCTCCATTCTCTGCCTAATCCGCTAAGAGACTGAGCTCTTGAATTAAAGATAGTACACGTCGCGTTCAGTTTAATTTATCAGACAATTCTAGAATACTCCAAATAATTTACACTTAGCATATTAAAATATATTCTGACATTATATGGCTTACTTATCGTGGAAATATATTTTTATTAATCGTATTGTGATACCTATATACGATATATAATTAAAATATGTTCACATGGCTTTTATATTGGAATTGAAAATATTTTTATTGTAATCATTTATTTTAACTGAATCACACATAATTACATTTAATTATACACACATGAATAAAAAATAATATCTATTAGCATTTTTATATTTAGATAAAATGTTATGATTATTTGATATCTTGTTGTTGAATATAACATTCAACTGACATCAAATAGGCAAGCTATGTTAAATTAATTATTAAAATTCAATTCCACGATTATAATGAGATATTTTATGGTAAACAACAGTGTCACTATTAAATAATAGTTTCCCTGACGTGTAATGTGTATTTGTGATGTCATTTTAAGGTCATTTTATACACTCATCGGTATATATAATGATATATATGAAACCTCTGTTATTTTCCAAATCCCCGCCACCTATCGTTTTCTTGAGCTCCTCCTGTGATAACACAAATCTGCGCAAGGGTGATTCAGCGTCATGACTCACTTAAATCCAGGAAAGAATTTATTTAACTCTCTTTTATATTTAAATAGTTTATCTCAGAGAACAATTGTGTGGCTATTTTTAAATCTATTTAATAGATTTCATGTCTTAACTGAATCAATCTATTTAGTTTTTAATTCATAAACATGCAGTTAACTTCACATTTATTAAAAGTTAAATTTTAATACGTATAAGGCCGGCGTTAAATATCAATTTGTTTTAATTATTTTTGCATTGCACTTAATTTTTATCTAATAAAATTATCAACTCTAAGATGACATGGCAATTATTCGGTATCTTATTTTATTAATTTGCGTATTAAATGTTGTCTCCATGTTAAAATATTAGTAGGCGAAGAAATCTTTGTATATTTTATATACATTAAACAAATATATGTGATAATAATCATAATATCAAAGTGAAAAGTAAACGCATAGATTTCAATTTTCCCCACAAACCTGAATGTTAGTTTGTGTCTAAACTGGCCTCAACAACTGTAACGCTAGCAATAAATGGTTCACAGCATGTTCAATACCGCAATTTGATCCGTATATTTGCAACAATATCCGGTAAGGCAAACCTTAGTACTTTTGCTCTAACTATATGTAACTCGTATACAAGGGAGGTAACATTTATAAAGTCATTAAAATATCAGTGGGCAATGAAATCAAAGTTAATATGCATTTTATATATATAACAATATTCATTGAATCGAAAATCCAGCACCTATATTTCGGTATTGGAAATTCGTATTTTTTTTTAATTTCATAACCGGTTAATAATTTAATAGTTTTGAAATTATTCTTTTTTTTTATTTTTTTTTTATTTTTTACCGCTTTGTTATATTTGATCGGTGGAGTGTCTTGTGATACACATGAAAACAGTGTTTGAATGGGAATCATAACTATTGATACAAAAAAAAAGTTCATAAATTAAAAAGTCACGAAATGCTGAGTCACATCGCGTGATAACTGTGAGTCACTGGTGCAAATTGAGGGGGTAATTTAGGTAAGGGAAATTGCTTAATTTATTAGTTAATAATAAATATAAGGGAAAATAGTATTGATTTATTTAATTTAGACAGTAATAAAAAATATATAAATAATGAAATACAGCTTATGTTTAAATCGGTAAAAAACATGAAAACACAAAAAAAATAAATGTGTACTAATATTTCAATTTGTATTAAATTTAAGGTGAGCTAGTGATTCATCGTGACTTGCACAGTTCAGAAACGTTTTATAAATTAATTATGGATCAACATTTCAAAAGGGTTAGAGTGTACTTTATCTCTATTATTAGTTCGTTTTAAAACATCTTAATTAATTAACAGCACACAGAATCCAGTTTTAAAATTAATTTGGAAATATACCGATTATAATAATTGTCCCTGGTTTTTGAAGTGGTAATAATATAATACTATAAAATATATCCTTATAATATATTTTTTTTATATTTGTTAAGCTGCTAAAATATCCTGTGAAATGTTTATCAAAGTAGAGCTTCAATAAATGGTCAGATAGAAGCGAAGGCTCAAAGAGATTCAATTTGCACCCCTTTATCGATGCGCATAACTAAGTTTCATCCTTAAGATTCTAATGCCGAATATATAAAATAAAAGATTACTTCAGCATTATATATTTTGTAAGAACAGAATGTTAATTAATTTGTATTGTACAGTAAACCTGTCAAAAAAGCTACAATATTCAACATTTTATTAAAATGTTCAACATCTTATTAAAATGTTGAATATTGTAGCTAAACAAAAGTGTTTTCAAACAAAATTAGTTTCTCGTGAGCAATAAAGTATTAATCATAAGAAATTATTTTGTTACAAAGTAGTTTCAAAATAACAATTTACTTTAACTACATAAGTAATGCTAAAGAAATTAACAATATTTTACGAATCCAGAGAAAATACGCCTTAAAGACTTGTTCGCTTAATAATGAATCAAAATTTATTTGTTTTTTGTTATTGCTATCATAACATTTATTAATATGAATGTATTTAATAACGTGATAACCAAACATCAAGACAGACTAATACTTAGATCTTTTGTTTTTGCCAGCTAGTATCTGATATGAGTTGAAACACTTTAAAGTTTAAAAATTTGTACTTTTGATTGAAACAAAATGTTACCATTTATATCGTATCATCGTATATACAGTTTAAAAAGGGAACGTTTTTATCGCCCTTTTCCACCACAAGGACATAGAAAAGGATAACAGATAATCTTTAATGCGAAAGGTTAAACTAATTACCAACATTATATCTTAATTATATATTTAATAAAAGTTTAAGTTTATTTATACAAAATACAAGACCACGATATTAATATCTTAGTCTATTTGTAATTCAAAGACCCTATATCATTTAAGACCAGGGTTTTTGAGTCATTGATTCAAGAATCTGTTAAAAAATATATAATTATGAATTATTAGATTAAAATTATAAATATGGTATTTTGAGTTTTTTAAAAGATTTGTGTGATTGAGAGCTCTTTTCCATCATATAGAATTTAAAACTAAATAACTATTGAACATTTGTTTGAATTTTATTCAATAAAGATGTCAGTTTGCAGACTTCCCCAGGTAAAATTTCTTGTGCAAAGTTCTGGGCACTTTGTAGTAGTTATAACATTTCTTAAAAGCACAAATATTCTCCACAAGCCCAGAGTGCTTTCTGTGAAAATGTAATAAAGATTTTAAATACTTATAAAGGAGTAGTAAGTTGTAAGTTGAATAAGTTTCAAGTGTCAATATTTATCCACAAAATTAATATCTGAACTCGGACTACTTCATTTCATAGTGACGTTTTTAAAATTTTTACAACATTTATAATTTATTTAGTATAACTTCATTTAAAGTAAAAAAAAAATAAACAAAAGAATCTCTTGTTAGAACAAAAACAAAATAACTGATAACAATGATAACAATAAAAATGCCTCTTACATAATGAAGTATAATTAAGTAGTTAAGTTTTTTCTATAAATTCACAAGGAAATAACTCTATAACGGATATTTTTTTTGAGCTGATTTACTCACTATTATACACGCTTTTATATTTATGATTCTGCTGTTAACAATTGATAAAAGATCCCATTAACGGTTTCCATACCTAATGTATATAAATGGTATTAACATTATTTTCTACACTGATTCAATCATTAAATTCTAATGAATCACAAACAATTACATTATTAAATTTTGATTATAACTTTATAGATTCAAACTTCTAGTAAAGTATTTACCAAATGCTTTTAAGACGTTTTGACTGAACAGCTGTGCTCAGTTAATTTAATGTTCCATATAACTTAGGTTACAAATCGAGTGCTTAATTCGTTTCTAAATGGCCGGACTGCAAAGTCAAATATCTGATTTACTATTCCAAACGCCCGAGTGTTAATAATTCGGCAGATGGTACCAACTAAGATTCTGTGATGAGGTGGTTTGAGGAGCTTAATGCTTAGTCATACGAAATTTTAGCAAATTTAAGCTTCTTAGTACATGAATTTGGAATAAACCGTGTCATACTTCTCCAATAATTCAGTGTTCCTGCTCGGAATAATGATTCTCAAAATTTTACCACAAGCTTGAATTTAAAAATGTTGTTCTAAAATTATAATTTTACTACAAATATTAATCTGTTATTGTTTATAATATCTTATAAATATAATCAGTTTAATCTATGGTGTCTAAATAAAAGCTCAATCTATTGTTCATGAGTTATTGGAAACCTATTTAAATTATTTTTCGCACTCTTGTCAAGTAAATATGTTATTTGAAATATTTTAAAGGCTTTGAAAATATTTGTTATCGCAAACATCCGTTCTTGAAAATCTAAACGAATCTCGTGACATGTGACAATCACACAACCAAATGTCAATTAGGGTTCTACTGTGTCCAGACTTCTGGCAGAATTATATCAGAAAAATGTTACCTTTTTTCTAGTGCATAAAAGTAAAATTTTTGCACTAAAAAAGGTGTGCCTTTGCAATACCTTTTAAAAACTAACTGTAGGTATTGTAATGTAAAAATATTGATTTAGTAAAATTAAAAATTTTAAATAAATAGAAATTAGATATTATTTTTCTTTTAAAGAAATATTGTAAATATAATATATTGTAAATAAAATAAAAATTTAATAAAATTAAAATTTAACAAAAGGATTTTTTTACGTATTTAACGAAATAAAGAAAAATATATAATGAAATGAAATTTTCAAAAGAAGCATTCTACGTAAATCCGTCTTATAGGAAGAGTAAGGACATCATAGTATTTTCATAAAAGTCGTCTTTATCAATATGAAATTTGTTTTTTATCCTAATCAATATATGGCTTAACAAAATTTTAAAAGATTAATAATCGACTCGATAAAAATACGTTACAATTTAAATCTATTGTCAGATGAAGAAATTGTATGATTTGTTGGCTAATTGCAAACTATTTGAGACATTTTAAAAATAATAAAAATGATAGATGAAAGCATGATTCATATTCAATAAAAACCATGTTATTAGGAAAGGCGATAATTTAATATGAGCAAGTATATTTAGTTTTTCACTGAACCCAAAATTATTACAAAATGAATATAATTTCGAAACATTGAGTTATTATAGTCTTACCTTATTCTAGATAGGTAACCCACTTGCCAGCTGTAAATTTATTTGCTTCATAGAAAAAGGATGTTTCAGAAATTTCATTTCGTGGAACCCAAAATTGAATTTCTTTACGACTGCTCCAATAATCAAATGAATAATCCATTTACAATCCTCGTGGGGTGTCCGCATGAATCAAGGAATCGTAAAAAAATTTCAACATCGTCAGAATACGTGCTTCGTTCATAGCAAAAGCAAATTGGGTTACAAAGTATTTTGTATCTGACGCTCCATCACTGCAGGTAAAATTTAGTAACAAAAGGAATACTTTATGTCTTGATGAGCTTACTTCTGGCCTTATTCACTCTAATGAACTAAAGATTTTATAACATGGAACATTTAAATATACCTTAAGTTAAAAATATGATGAGTAATTTATTTAATTATTATATACATATCAAATTTCTGTAGTTATATTGTAACAGCTTAATCAGGAGATGAATAATGCAGTACTTCTCGTTCAACTAAGTAAATGCTAAGCATATGTGCAACGCAAATTTCTATTAACATATCCCATTTTTCGTAGTGGTCATAAAAAAAAACTCCGGAGGCTGGTGGCTGCAGTCTTCATTATCATAACTCCAATTACTTAGATTTAGTTCCATCTTCTAGATACGATATTGAATCACTGGGTGGAAATAATTGGATTTAGCATGCACTCATCCTATTTTCAACTGAATGAGTTAGTAAATAAAAATATTAAGATTTAATATTTAGTGATAGTGCTTTTATATAAAAATATAATAAATTATATGGATCAAAATAATTTTGTTATTTAATTGAAATGATTTTAAATAATTTAACTAAGTTACTAGAAACGTGATCTTTAAATGTTCATATACTTAATTTGAAATTTATATTCGTATTTTCTTTTGTTTATATTTAAACACATTGAAATTAATGTTTCTTCATTAAAGGTGGAATGTCTTTCACGAGTAAAAAAATCTAAACATTAATTCACAGTAAATTAACTACTAAAATAAAGGTATTAATATAAACTAACTTATTAAAATAAAGTTATAAATTTAAATTTTGTTTATATATATATTTATATTTATAACTAAAATTAGAATAATATACCTCATAATTAAAAAAATATATATTGTGCAAAATGTTCAGAATCCCACAAAAATAAAATGGGTGACTGAATTGCATCTCTGATCAAAGCTTTATGTGAAACCCTGAATAGGAATAAATTTTCTATGGAATCCTTTTTTTTAATACAGAGCTGTAGATATTGATACATTACTTTCGAAGAGTACCGAATAATAAAGTTTTTTTTTGATCACCCATTTTAAGTTCTAGTTTCTATTTTTATGACTTTTTATAAAACTACCGGTTGCTTGTTTTGTAGTTATCATGGTGTTTATATAGCAAAATTGAACTCAAAGGTAGTCTTTTAGATAGATTAATATTCTAAAACCTGTCTAAAACTTGCTTCACATGAGATACAGTACAAATAAAGCTGCTCACAAAAGGTAGTAAAAAATAACGTTTTTGGGCTAGGATTTCACATGAATTTCATCACACGTATTACTTTCATTTTCCTAAAGGTGTTGACTCGAGAAAACACTCGAGCTATGAAATCGGGGACGAAATTTATTCGGGCTTATTTCAGTAGGCTTTCAGGACACGTTCTCTGAATCGTTTGTGACGGGTCAGAGAGTATGGGCTAAAGTTAGACCCGTATGGTCTCACGATTTGATGCCCAATAACCTTCGCCTTCCATAAAAATACTACAGGTTTGCAATTATATTAAATTATAGCTTTAAATTATCTTTAAACAAATAAGTATTTCGGGAACATATGGAATAACATAATATGTAGAATATAGCTAAAATCAACCTTGAAATATAAAATGTGCTCCATTCATTCAGTATATTTCCTCAGATATTTTTCCACAAAAAATTATCACGGCATAATAAAATCAACACTGGAGTGATAAGCGATTACCACTATCTTTGCCAAATGCGTCATTCGTAAAAATGATTTGTTACGGGAAACTACATTAAAAATACTCAAGAAAACTCTCAGACTTCCTCTTTTTGTTTACGTGGCCCTAAACATAATTAGGGTCAGTTACGCAATCATCTATATTTAGGCAACCCTCAATGGGCTGAAGTGACAGATGTAATGGATCGAATGGCTGGTTTCTTTCAAATATATTTAGATGTGAAAGCCAGATCTTTGAGAGGGGTTATTAGGTCAGTATCCGATGCCATTAGCATTCGATATTGTGTTTATATTTAAATTAAGAGACGTTATTAGGATGTTATTTTATATTTGTATATTCAGCAATCTTATTCATTCATAAGTATTTCTACGTTATAAGAAAATTATCAGTTACTGCTGAACATAAAATTATATGAAACTGTTTTACGCGCTTTAATTTGTGAACTGTTGAAAACACATCTACTGAGTATTTTAGGTACTCGCTCCGAATATTAGACCAGATAAACAAACAAGGTGCGTGATCGGTTTTTAACCGAATAATAATTAAAAGAGCATAAAAAACCTCTAATTTCGAAATAACAGAACCTTTCATTTTATTTTCATATAAAGATACGAATATTATTTATGGGTTATAAAAATATTATTACATGGAATATGAGTTGCTACAAAAAATAATAGAAAGCACTGCAGCGGTTGGGCAAAAAGTTTTCAAAACGCTATATTATTTTGTTCACACAGACGCCGAGAGGCATTATTCTATAATTCATTCGGGCTTATATGCCTTTTTCCAAATCTTTTATTTATTTTTATTAGTATGTAAGGCATTTAACTTTTGGGTTTTTGATATTTTTTTACATTTTTGAACATTGATAAACATTTTTTAAGTATAACGTGTTATAATGCGAAGTAAATACTGGGTCCATTTATTATTTCAAACACAGACAACTCTTGGAAATTATATTTATTAGAAGATGTTATTGATAAGACCATAATACATTCCGGGAGATTTTGATGATGCTCAATCACAGCGATCAAATTATAAGACACAGATTATAATCTTCATCATCATTTTCATATTAACTAAATGCTGTGAATGTTCTTGTTTACCCTTTTTGACTTTATGCGTTCAGAGTTGATAGCGTGATAGACAGCCAATCAAAACTCTGCGAGATTGACAAATATTTTTTTACTTTAACCTTCTTTTTTGGAACTGTCCGTAAGTTGCCCTAATAATGTATATTGTTGTAGGAATTATACACAGATAAAAATATACTTTTCCGGTATCTTAACGTGGTTACAAACGTAAAAATGATGTTCAAACTTCGAAACACTGAATGTCGCACGTGGTGGCCCAATAAAACGAGTTGTTTACAAATACCGCCTATTTATAACATAGCAACAGTTTATGGGATGTAAACGAATGTCAGGTTGTGTGGCGACTAGTAACAATTTTTTGTTCACACCAATTGTAAAACAACATCAGATTATTTGGCTTTTAGCTTATGAAAGTTCATGAAAGTGATCAAGGATAAATTTCAAATATTTAGGATTCGTTTCAGGCAAGTATTCTTAGACCAGCAATCAATATTCAACGTTCCCTCAGACAAAATGTTTTGTATTAAGGTCTACTAATTGTTACATTATATTACATTTCTTATTGTATTATCTTGGGGCTAATTGAGCCAATTGGGGCCAATAAGAAATGTATAATACAATATGATTAGGCATTGTAAGGTTGAACATAACCTACAACAAATTTCCTTAAGCAGCCTTCTCGTTCACATGCCTAGCATGATATTAGCTTCCAGAACACAATATTGTGTTTATACAGAAATACTTACGCCTTTGATTCTTAGCACGGGACAAAGTTGGGGTTTTTGGTGGTTTGGACTTAACACTTCTGTAGCAGTACACCTCCTCACTCCCCTTTTTCGTCACTTTAAAACCGGAGAACATTTCACAGCACTACACAAAAGATACATGCACTAAGAAACGCACACAAATCCATTTTGGAAAACGCGTGCTCGCGCGCCAACGTCTCTTTCAAGATTCAGTACGTTGTTTTGTCGGCACGCGTGTGTTATATATAGAACGTCGTCGCTGCTACGTCCGTTATATTTTTTTATTAATATACAAGTAGCAATAAGGTGTCTAATATAGATATCATATTTTTTGAAGGAGAATGATCTTATAAAACTAAGTATATAGGGATAATTAAAAAAAATTGCGTAATAGGACTTGAATTTTTAACATTTTTATACTGTAAACTATTTCTGTATATTCAAATTCTTTTGAAATCAAAACCAGTAGTACCCAAAACTGGTCGATGAAATCATGAGATGTTAAGACAAAAAAAAACTAATATTGATATTCTCAGTTTGCTTACAAGTTAAATAGAAAAATATTGTTGAACATCTCAACATTTCATAGTATGATTTTGTAGGTATACATCATATGATTATAATAAAGCATATAAAGGAAGTTATTCCTCTTATCAATGATATATGTTTCTAAATGCACCCGCCCTCTAAACAACACTTGTCTAGAAACTACTCCCTCAGATATATTATATAATATCCAATAAATTTATAAGCTTTCAACAAAATGACAACGCCTGGAATATTTCAATGTATTAATATTATTACGTTCCTCAATATTATTTATCAAATTATCATACTGTAACATGATAATTATTTCTTAATAATATGTTTCTCAGTTGAGAGTACAAGGTAACGAACATCAATAAATAATGACGAGTAAATCAAACATTTAAAGCATGTTGTGTTTATTTATTTATTAAATATAAGTAGCCATGAAATGGAAGAGTCAGTATCGTGCATGTTAATATTTATTTCTCATGTTTTATTAGCTTTAAATATGTTATTTGTTATTGTGAGTAAATGAAATATAGCTTTTGTAGCTTTTTCGATATCAGCGATACACACAACAATGTAAATAATGATTCCTTAATATTATTGAAGTAACTGAAAGAAGAACCCATTGACTGCATTATGACACATTTTTTATTTATTTTAAATATTACTTAAAATTTATAATTTGTTAATAATAAGGCAAATTTATTTTTTATAATGGACAGATGTTGTATAAATAATAGTTGATAGTTAAAAAAATCTGTTGCAGTATAATTAAATATAAGTGCTTTACAAACTGAAATTTCTGGTTGGTTTGTTTTAGATAGGTATATTTTAAGCTTAAATAACGTTTTAAGATGTAATTGAATTTTACCTCAGCGAAAATCTTAGATACAATACATAAAGTGGAGGTCAATGATTGATGGATAATTTTATTTTGGTTTAATATGAATTACAATGAGGGCCCTTTAAATATACTTTATATTTAAGGTGCTTTTATTAAATGAGACTAATACTGATGTCTTAATAAAAAAAATTTCAATATATTAAAAACATGTCACGAAATAATATTGTCATTGTACATTTATATATTTTAGTTTTAAACTATAAACTATTTATAATCTACATCTAATCTTACAAAATTCATTAAAATAATCTAACTTAGATAACATAGCGACGGCAGACTTTATAACGTGTCAAACCCAGAACTTACACAAGGCTTTACGGCTAGCTTGAAAGTTAGTCTTTACATCAGTGGGTCATACTCATAATGGGGATCGTTAAGAGCGTAATTAAAGCCTACATGTCTCGTCCATTCCATCCCAAAGCACTGAGTGAAACGAACTTTAGGAAACATACAGACTGTATTTTAGCTTCACAAATTATCTTTTATATTATTTTAAATAAAATGTATGTGTGTTTTATTGATATTTTTATTTTAAGCGATCTTTTTAGTATTGCTTTATTTAAAAAAAATCAATTAATATAATTCAGAAGAGTTATTATTACTAGATTTATAATAGGATAAATAAAATTAAAAAAAAATTAAATTTCTCTGCTTGAAGTATTTTTTGTAAAATAATCAGAATGCTAAATAAAAAATAACCAATAATTTTAACAAATTTTTTAGTTTAGTAGTACAAAGTTTAGTTTCATGTCTCATTTTAGTTTCGTGTGTTCTAGCATGAAATCTACCTGTGTAGGATAATGTAGGTTTGACCACCTCTACTATCTCTTGTTACGGGTCGTAAATGCTTTTATTGCACTCAATGTGAAGTCAAAATCTAGAATGGTACCGTTAAGAAAAAGCACTTACTGCACGATGGACAAATTTACTAAAAGTGGTGTCTAAAACATTAGTGTAGAACAATGTCTACAATATCTTCATTTAATTGAAATTAAATATATTTTTTGTTTTGTCAGCTTTCTATGTTAAGCTTTATGAAGTTTAATATTATGCCCTATTTTATTCTTATTTTTAGATGCAATTAAAGAATAAATAATATGAAAGACATGACAGATAGATATGATAATATATAAATGACCCAGTGCTCCCACGATCGCATCTTTACCGCATCTGAAAAAACAACGTTATTTTTTGGTTCTCGAACAATTTTCTTTTACGCACTACCAAAATAAGGATTTAGATTCCGCCGCTGCAGATCCATGTCCTACTTCTACCTCAAGTAATCAACGTTCTCGTTATACATTTGGTTTAGCAAAATAGCATGGGCAGCAGTGATTAATTTCCATCAAAGGATATTGAGATGACAATTTGGCTTTCTATACGAAATATATAATGTATGTCTTTTACCACAATAAGCGATGCGGTGGCTCAATTGAAGGTACGGAACGGTTTCCCAGAGGTCGTGGGTTTGAATCCCTGCCCGTATCGGTTTATTTTGCATTCTATATTTATATAAATTGAAATAAGCTTAACGTGGCTATATATGTTTATAGATATTATAAAAAAAAAAACAATATGTATCATTGTATAAAGCAAAGTCGCTTTCCGCGTCTGTCCCTATGTCTGTATGTATGCATAGATCTTTAAAACTACACAACGGATTTTGATGCAGTTTTTTTTAATAGGTACAATGATGATAATAACATGCTTAATATATCAGAGAACCACTGATAATTTCAAGATTTCTAATGCGAAGTCGTAAACAAACACATTGTTTTGCGCTTACATTGCAAACGCTGGCTGAACTCTACGAGACAGTCAAAATAATATACTAAGTATTGTACATCTTAAAAAGTTCTAGAAGATAGTCCGGGATGGTATATGTTTATCTCTTAGGGATAACTTACAATATCCAATTTTTATATTACTTTTTATAATATAAATCTTTACAGCATGTAATTTAAATGAATATTTTAGATTTAAAATATAAGGTCATCGCTTTTGCGGCGGTACGATCGGCCGGCGCACTATGGTATGGAACCGTGCAAACCGTCTCAAAAATGTTCAGTATTGAAAATTTTGTTAATGCATATAGCTAACTTAATGTCTAATTCATAGTATTCAAAAATCATATTAAAAATAATTACAGTAGCTAATATTGTATCCTTATTAAAAAATTTAAATAGATTTTTGACAGTGAGCGATGTCTGCCCATTTAACACTGATTGTATACCTTAAAATAAGTTATATAGAAGCCGATACAAAAAAAAGGAAAGAGGAATTGTTTTACTAGAAATTTAAGGCGTTCGAAGCCGCGGAAAAAAGCTAGTTTTTTATATAGTAAGAGAGACCCGGGAACCTTTCTTCTTTATATGTATAATTATTACATTCTCTATATGCATATAATTCTGCATCATATTACCATATAAACTTATTGTCAAGGCTTAAGTGGTTTGACCATCATCACTTAAGCCTTGACCATATTATATTGACCACCAAAAAAAAAGTTTTAGAGTACTGGCACTTAATACGTTTAAAAGCATTATTTTTCTAGACTGCTGTTTATTAAACAGATCATGGTTAAAGTAGAAACTTTATATCATAAAAAAGCAGATACTGTTCAACTGATTAATATAGATATTTCAAAGATTCATTTATTTTGTCAAAATAGCTATATGCAACAGAATCCGTATATACATATTTGGCTTCACATTACTATGAAATACTTTATTTTAATCGTAAACATACAGTATCTATAATACGCCTGTTGGCTATTCTGGCACAAATGTTTGACGCAGTTTTAAAACATAATATACGTTGAAGTTTTAAATATGCCTCAAAACTTGTTTATAAATCTTTTCTGTCATTATTTTATTGAAATCAATAATATTTAATATAGTGTAATTCTGTAACTTCAGGATATAAAAAGCCATTACTTATAAACTTTTTATTCATCCCAAGAGCCGTTTGCATAAACTTGATTTAGATGTAACCTAAAACAGCCAAGTTCGGTTCAATGTTCATTTACATAATATAGCGCATAATATATCATATGATAAAAGCCTCATACGTTATGTACGCATAAAGGGTATTATGCCATTTTTGTACGTGAAAGTACCATTACGACTATATTAGGATAAAGAAATCAAATAATATAATCTACCAGTAATTGATTTCAAATATACAATCAATTTAGTAAAGTTTAAAAAAATACCTAAGGTTATATATATTTTTTATTTTTAAAATTATTAAAGTTAATAAAACTAATTGGACTCAACCATTAGTTTTTTATGTCTGAACTGGGTTTATAAATTGAATTAAAACCAGCTTTAGCCGTCAACAACTTATGCTCTGACCATCCTGAATAAACATTATAAAATATCAAGCACTCAAATCATATTAAAACCTGGACAAATATGTCCATTATTAGATTTATAGTAGTTTTTTATCAAAATATGTTTATATTGTTATGTTTGTGTTTTTCCGTAAAAAATAGAATATTTTCCGGATTAAAGAGAATCTAATATGAAAATTGCCTTTTTGTATAGATTTTTCTCGTTATTATTTTATATGTGGCTACAGATGATACGCGATCTATTTGTGTATCTTTATCTATTTTTGAAAATATCTTTAAACATGTATAGCCATGTTAAGCCTATTTAAAATTATATAAATATAGAATGTAAAAAACCGATACGGGCAGGGATTCGAACCCGAACCCGCGACTACTGGGAAACGGTTTCCCAGTAGTCGCGGGTTCGAATCCCTGCCCGTATCGGTTTTTTACATTCTATATTTATATATATCTTTATCTATTTTATAATGAAAAAGAATTTATTAAAATCTTAGCTAAAATGAAAAACCACAATAAAAGTATGCTATAAATTAAACAGAATCTTCAATTGCATACATCGTAACATCTCTGTCTCGCAGTCGTCACGTCATGAATCAAGCGGCGCCGGAATTTGTGCGGGAATCTGTGGCGTAACTTACGACCCACATCCGCTCGCCATATTTGCTTTACTCGCTTGACTTAACATCCGTTACATAATGGTTACGAATTCTAATCGGTTGCCTATTGTCATTGGCTTATTTCGCTATATTCAATTCAAACTTCCTTACTTACACACACATATATACATATACATAAGACATGTATGTATGTATGTCTTATGTATATGTATGTCTATGTCAGTATGTCTGTCTGTGATTTCAATTAAAAAATATTTTGTAACTCTTTGATAGCTATGGTTGATTAAATTTTAAAACTAACAGCAAGGCATTAAGCTACATAAAAGCAAAAGTAAAATATATGATAAAATATATACGAGTATTGTATAAGATATAGTCATATTAGACTTACATATTTTTTTCACGTGAGAGATATATTATTTATTATAATTGTGATATAATAATATTAATTTAAATGGTGTTTTATTAATTATTAATTAATCAATACTTAGTTTCATATTTTGGTTATTGTTATTTAAGGGTATAAAAATCTAAGGGTCCCAAAATAAATGTTATAATTTATGAAATTTAAAAGTCGTTAAATTAAAATGAAACTATAACAGAAAACAAAAACTCTTTATTATATTTACCGCCCCGTTGGTCAAGTGTTTAGCAGACGCCTAAGGTATAGCGACGCAATGGGACTCGGGTTCGATATATATTCTCAGTATTAATAATGTATATTTCTATGTATTTGTATCGTTGTCTAACACTCTTAACTCAAGCAAATAATTTGCTCACTTAGTTCAATGTGTGTAATTTGTCTTGTAATATTTTTATTATTATCATTATATAAAATTTATAAAAAACATAATTCCTAAATAATTTCCTTTTGTAAAGCACATAAATTGAATGATTGATTGACAAAGATTTACATTTAAATTAAAAGTTCCTATTAGTGGATTAAGTCTCTTTTATAAAAAATAATAATATACAGATAGCCTTTAAAACTATAAAAGTAATTAATCCACTTAGTGGGCAGTATATTTTTCACTATTGTTTGTGTATTCATAACGTAAAAATATTTGTATAAAAATATATGTAGAAATAATAATTAATTAGAACTGCCTAAAAAAACACTTTCTTGTTAATTTTTTTTTACATGTTATTTGTATAGGATATTATTATTATATTATTTTTCAGCGTAACTAACAATGTTGCTCATTTTAGCAACAATAATATTTTTACCGGATTTTTGTGAAAAACGCGTGAAAAATTGTATACAGTAGAAACCCGATTAACCGGACTAATTGTTGTCAATAGGCATTCGGATAATCGAAAATCC
Organism: Napeogenes sylphis; assembly: GCA_959347405.1. NCBI lineage: Eukaryota > Metazoa > Arthropoda > Insecta > Lepidoptera > Nymphalidae > Napeogenes > Napeogenes sylphis. The sequence continues at coordinate 19,248,723 of OY365778.1, read as the reverse complement.
GGATAATCGAATGAAGATCGATGTATGAAGAATAGCGGGTTTTGTGCATACATATGTAGTACATATAATTTTATATGTTTATTTATTAAAAACAACAAATATATCTATGTCAACGAAAATCAATGTTTATTAAGGAATAATTAAGAGATACACTTTTTTAGATTACGTACATGTATTGTACTAAAATCCTGCAGCGTCAAATACAAAATAAAATATTTAGGTATGTACGTATGTACATACGTAAAGTTTGTTAAAAAATAATAAGTTTAATTTGGTTTAAAATATTTGGTAATTGTCACCTGACGGTTTCTTCATCATTTTCCGATGTTTACTTCCGACTTCACTATCTAATTTACAAGTGTACAACAAAATTGAATCGGCATTCTTTTTTATATCACTTATCGTGGATGTACCCACACCGTACTGATCAGCTAACTTACGACCGGTTTCTCTTTTTTTAATTCTTGCCCAATTCTGCTTGCTCAAATTCGACATGTAGGTACATATTTTGAATATAGCTGGGTTGTCCGGATAATCGCGAATCCGTATAACTGAGGGCCGGATAATCGAGTTTCTACTGTATTTGTTTTATTTTGTATTATGTATCGTGGTAGATAGTGTTTTTGTGATTTCAGCGTACGAGCAAAGAGATACGGCGTAGGATTTTTTTGATATTATTTTTTAATAATCATTATGTATATACCTACTGAATACTGAACAACTAGACTGAATTGGTAATTCTAGACTTATTGTGTTCTATTACATTTAAATGTTATATGTTGTCAATTATAAAAATGCGTTTTTTATATTTAAAAAGAGTAATATTTATGTTTTATCTCTGATAATGTGTTTTACTCTATTTTATTATTCTCGGCGTTTCGCTATGAGACAAGGTTTTACCTCCAAAAAAAAAATAATTAAAAAAAATAACTAACAACAAGTGAGAGCTTCGTCTATTGCCAATCTCTTGATATCTTTTGAAATTTTAAGAAACAGTTTTGATTAACAGAATCCTTTAAATAATGTTTATTGCAGAAGCTAAAACAAAGAAAATCTATACATATATATATATATATATATATATATATATATATAACCATTTTATGTTTTTTTTTGTTGCATGTGTCTTATTATATTCTTTAGCTATGAAGCTTATATTAGCTCATATTAGCTTATATTATGAAGCTATTAATTTAACAATAAATAAATACAATTTCAACGTTAAACAGAAAAAGACGCAATTATTGTTACATATTTATTTTTTTATTATATTTCTAACGTTTATTAAATGATTACGCAATTCTTATTTAAAAAGGTGTAAATGCTTTCTCAAGTTATATATTGAAAGAGTTCTTCACCAATAAAATAAATTGGAAAGGTTTCCTCTGGGGAAATGTATGAAATTGAAAAATTATTAATATATACCGATATTTTTTATTCCATATCCTGTTAGTTTCATAACTTATTTTTTTTTTCTTGTAAAATTACGAATACGCTAAATTGATTTACAATGCCCAGTTCAATGTATATCTGATGTCAAATAGTTGCCTTGACGTAATACAATAAAAATCAAAAATAAATATGCATAGAGGTTTTAATCCAAACTTTCATAAATATTAACACTTTAGATTACGGTCGAATTTCGGCCGTTCTATTAAGTTTCTATCAGTTTATATTAAAAGGAAAAGATACCTTTTCATGAAACGTAAACTACTATCTCAGCGATGCAGCTGTCTTAGCAAGATATCATCAAACCGATCAGCTGTCAGAAGCCTAGGAAATTAGATCAGATAGTAGCTAAGTACTATAGCGAGCCAACGATACCCATTAAAAAGGTAGGTTTATTTTTTTTTGGCTAAATAATTAGTTGAAAGTGAGAATAATATTTTAGACATATATTTTGTATACAATAAAAATACAAGCTAAAGTGGGTACATTCGCTTTAAATGTATTTCTCCTAATTAACCAAAAACTTTCAGTATACTAAGTAGGTTTAGTGCGGCCATTCTTTAGAGAAATTACACTATTAAGAAAACACTGAGCATCTCCGTTGTTCTCAGAAAATATATCAACACCGACTCTTGTCGTTGCCTTCATACTGCAATAGCCAACTTGCCAGATGTAGCGATAATTGAACGGCACTCAAACCAGGCTAACATTTATCCTGTCTATTATACCAAATATATAATCAGTTAAAAAGTTAACTCAAAACCATTGTATATATATATAGAGTTGTTGAGTTGAAACAGTTGGTAGTCCATATCAAATAAAATCATTTTCATCTATCATTTACCACATTACGCTTTTGCAATCACTGAGTATGATTGTTCTGATCACGTACATCACATTTATTAATGCCCTGATTTGTTTGTTTTCATTTGTTCAAACAACATTGTTACAACCAATAGGTGTTTCTACGAGTACTAATATTTAAAAATATTACCATAATATATAAATACCCATAAAACCTGTTGGCGCAGCTTAAATGTTCAGATTCTTTTAAAAAGCCGTTTAAGTTCATATGTTAATTAAAACTTCTTTAAAATTTAGTTTTGATATCCCGGTATACGTTTTTGACATATTGACAGTTATATTAAATTTTGATAACATTAATTCGAAATAAATGCTTATGATATATACTTTTCTCTTAGAGTTTTCTCTGAATATATATATTTAATGACATTTTGTACCTAAGTTTTAAACCTTAACGGTAGTCAAAAATGTTTTCATCCTTTCCATCGTTCTAAAACGCAGAAACTACTGCAATAACTGATAATAAATATCAGTATATATTATCAGTATTATATAAAATTACAACTAAATTAAAAGTTTTAATTGAAGATCATAAACCCGTCACTAAACCTTTGCTTACACAAAGACATGCCTATAAAGCGGACTCAATTTATATTCGTAGTTTTCCCAGCTGTCTTTAACAGACGAAGTATGGGGTCGGAACCCAATACTTCGTCCTCGTCTTTAAATAAAATAAACATCCAGTGTTGTTCTGAATATAATTTATATTTACTTTATAAAGAAAATTAAATATATATCGATGTTATAACTTAAGCACTTGGATTTTCTATTACATCTATTATATATAGAATCATAGATCAAAAATCAAATTGTATCTGTAATGGAAATATTTTTGTTTATTTTACTAGATTGAATATAAAACCGGTCAAGTGGTAAATTGATGTTTAATTTTGTAGTTACAATTGAAAATATAAAGCGAACGTTTTAAATGTTCTGTCAAATATTAAAAATTAAAATCGAAAGTAAATAATGATATTAATATAAATGTTTTCAGACTGTTAGGACACTGTTGTATGTCGTTTTTTTAAGTAATTCATATAACTAATTATTAATTATATTTCTTACTAAGAAAAATATTCAAAAATATGACTTAGTCATATACTTGTCAGTTTTAATATTTCTTAACTTTCTTAAGTAAATTAGGTAAAGTTTACAATCGTTAAAGATGGGCCATGAGTTTCTCACAGAAATGCCCTCCGGTTGCCTTTCCTTTGAAAACAGTTTAAGACCTCCCAGTATTTTATTAGGCGGGCAAAATATTTCCAGATTTTACAGTCAAGATTTGACAATATTTTGTTATAAATTTAATAGTAAGAAGCAGTAGATTTACAGCATAGAAAATGGGTTGTGATCGAAAACAAATTTAAATAATTGTTTATAATTTGAATTCCTGTACGGTATCGTTATAGAAAACTTCATAGAAATCAAATATTACTGTATATTTGTAATCGCATCTTAATAATTTGTGTTTTTCGTTGTTTTTTTTAAATAAATACTGTACTTTTTTTTCTACTGAGTCAACTGAGACAAATATAAAACCTTTTAAAAAACAATCTCTTATTTTTTTACCATTGCGGTAAGACATTTATACAAAACTATTTTTTTTATATTTTAGGTAAGAACAGGTTTCATAGTTAGTAGTTTTATACTTCATGAATGGGGGTATAATATATTTTAGATGTATAGCTTCATAAGTAGGATATAAATTTAAAATGTATTTTATTTAATATGGAATAAGATAGAATAAATTGATAGTACATAAGGGTTATTTTTAATTAGACGACCACCTCTAGCATGCATTCTTTCTGGATCAATCCCAACGACATTTGTTCTACGACTTTTTAAATATCTTGATAAGCAACACACGAAACACGAAACAAAAAAAAATTGCTCCCTCTTTTACTTATTACCCTGTATTTTGGTAAAAAATACTTTAAAGGTGAATGTTCGGGCGCCATACCCACGAGTTCATGTTCAGAGAAAAGAGTTCATGTTCAGAGAAAAGAGTTCAGAGAAAGAAATATATGTTGTATAGGAAAACTCAAATGTTAAAAACTATTAATTTTAAAAAGTCATAGAAGAAATGTTGTTAGGATTGATATAGAGAAGTTGTCTGCAAGAGAGGTGGTCAACTAATTAAAAATATAATGATAGTATACATTAGTAGTACATATTCATAGCATAAATTGATAGTAAATATTGATAGTACATATTGATAGTACATATTGATAGTATATATTGACAGTACATATTGATAGTAAATATTGATAGTCTATATTTGTAGTACATATTGATAGTACGTATTGATAGTTCATATTGATGGTATATATTAATAGTACATATTGATAGTATATATTGATAGTATACATTGATAGTAAAGATACATAGTACGTATTGATAGTATATATTGATAGTACGTATTGATAGTCCGTATTGATAGTATATATTGATAGTACATATTGATAGTACATATTGATAGTATATATTGACAGTACATATTGATAGTAAATATTGATAGTCTATATTTGTAGTACATATTGATAGTACGTATTGATAGTTCATATTGATGGTATATATTGATAGTACTTATTGATAGTACATATTGACACTACATATTGATAGTACATATTGATAGTCCATATTGGTAGTACATATTGATAGTATCTATTGATGGTATATATTGATAGTACACATTGATAGTACAAATTGATAGTAAATATTGACAGTACATATTGATAGTACATATTGATAGTACATATTGATAGTATATATTGATAGTACGTATTGATAGTCCGTATTGATAGTATATATTGATAGTACATATTGATAGTACATATTGATAGTATATATTGATAGTATATATTGACAGTACATATTGATAGTAAATATTGATAGTCTATATTTGTAGTACATATTGATAGTACGTATTGATAGTTCATATTGATGGTATATATTAATAGTACATATTGATAGTATATATTGATAGTATACATTGATAGTAAAGATACATAGTACGTATTGATAGTATATATTGATAGTACGTATTGATAGTCCGTATTGATAGTATATATTGATAGTACATATTGATAGTACACATTGATAGTACATATTGATAGTCTATATTGTTAGTATATATTGATAGTACGTATTAATAGAACGTATTGATAGTACGTATTGATAGTACGTATTGATTGTTTATATTGATGGTATATATTGATAGTATATATTGATAGTAAATATTGATAGTACGTATTGATAGTTCATATTGATGGTATATATTGATAGTACTTATTGATAGTACATATTGACACTACATATTGATAGTACATATTGATAGTCCATATTGGTAGTACATATTGATAGTATCTATTGATGGTATATATTGATAGTACACATTGATAGTACAAATTGATAGTAAATATTGACAGTACATATTGATAGTACATATTGATAGTACATATTGATAGTACATATTGATAGTATATATTAATAGTGTACATTGATAGTACATATTGATAGTCTATATTGGTAGTTTATATTAATAGTACACATTGATAGTACTTATTGATAGTACATATTGATAGTACATATTAATAGTACTTATTGATAGTACATATTGATAGTACATATTGACAGTACATATTGATAGTACATATTGAGAGTATATATTGATAGTGTACATTGATAGTACATATTGATAGTCTATATTCGTAGTATATATTGATAGTACATATTGATAGTACTTATTGATAGTACATATTGGTAGTACATATTGATAGTATATATTAATAGTTTATATTGATGGTACATATTGATAGTATATATTGATAGTACATATTGATAGTACATATTGATAGTATATATTGACAGTACATATTGATAGTACATATTAATAGTATTTATTGATAGTTCGTATTGATAGTACGTATTGATAGTATTTATTGATAGTACGTATTGATAGTACGTATTGATAGTACGTATTGATAGTACATATTGATAGTACATGTTGATAGTACATATTGATAGTACATATTGATAGTACACATTGATAGTACATATTGACAGTACATATTGATAGTACATATTGATAGTATATATTGATAGTGTACATTGATAGTACATATTGATAGTCTATATTGGTAGTATATATTGATAGTACGTATTGGTAGTACGTATTGATAGTACGTATTGATAGTTCATATTGATGGTATACATTGATATTACATATTGATAGTATATATTGATAGTCCTCCCGCCAGGAAATAATAATAGAATTTCCAATAAAAAAAAACATAATTGGTCTACCTACTCATGTAAAAAATATTTGTGATTATATATGAACTAGAAATATTTTTACACGCAAAAATTACTTGCCGAAGTTTGATCATACTTTGAAAGGGAACGTTTTATCGAAATCGTAATCTATGCGTACAAAGTCGCAGGCACAGCTAAGTTATACATAAAATTTTTAGCTTTCTGCACTTCATTTCCATATACACTTTAACTACGTCAAATTTAATAGTCCTCCGCCTGCATAAATTTTGTAAGTAACAAATGGGTAAAGTTGCTTCACGTATTAATATGTAGTGATTTACCGATGAGTGTCTTTTAAACGTATACACCTAAGTAAACCATTGAAAGATGCTAAGCATCAGTTTTATTTAAAGGTAGATATGATAAACAAATAGATTTCTATTTCGTTCTACTCTATTAAAGTTTAGGTATCAGAGACCTTTTCAATCTAGAAATCCTGTCTGGAGATTAAAAGATGATAGTGATGGATAGCTTTTGTCCAAGTTGTCCATGAAAAGAACGCTTTAACATAATATGTTTTTTTTTTTCAAGAACAATGTCAATGACCTTCTCTTATATTGCCACATCAGCTGATCTATAATCTCGAACACTCAACTCCTGTAGCCTCTTAAATCATTCTGAGGGATCACGATATTGCATAGCGATGCAAAACCTTGTCGTAATATTTTATTGTTATAGGGAAGATTGTGATTCTGATATGGAACTCGTTTCTTTATGGAAGGATTAGGATTTATTATTGTCATTGTTATATTAATATATGCAAGTGTTTGAAGCAGTAATTAAATAATAGGAAATAAAAAGACACTAGAAACTCATCTACTCAAAATTAAGAACCACTAAGAAAGTAAATTAAATTAGACTATCATTTAGCTCATATACAAAAGAAAGAAGCCGCATATAAAAATGTCCCTAATCATTAAAAATCTAATTTGATCACTTACAACAATAAGTCATTTAAATCATTATTATTATTTATACAAAACATAAGTCCTGTAAATGTTATATATAATAGCGATAAATATACTATAACTTATTCGTTTTAATGTAGTAAACAATAATCAGTTCTAGTCGTTATGAAAATGTTTATTTATCTAAGTTTTAATGTGTAATAAGTTTTAGTTTATAATATTTAAAAATTATCCCAAACATTCGAAAAAATATTTTCATATGTCGATATCGAACACTAAAACTCTAAAAGCTATTAACTAAAATAAAATACTTAAACATTGCTGGATAAATGTTTCATAATATTAAATACAGTTAATAAACAAAACAACAAAAGATAAACGTCTTCAAAATAACCACAAAACTTTTGTAAATTAGAAAAGTTTTTTGTTAGCATTGAAGTAAAAAGTAAAGTTTAATTTCATTAACGCGTAATTACTTTCCGCTCCATTGTACAGTTATCTTGTGTTTTAAGAATTGAATCAATTTGGTGAATCAATAATAACCTTTAAGTAGGTTCAAATTAAGCTGTCTTTTTAAGCAAACTATATTACAATAATATTATATGATTCAATATTCATTTACTTGCAATAAACTGTAAAAAAAGGAAGTAAGGATTTCGGAAAAAAAATAGCAAGATTTAGGAAGTTTTGCTTTTCTACTTAAATTAGCTAGTTCCTCTGGATTTATATGTTATTGGATATGGTTGTTTTTGTGGTATTTATTTGTGATATTGGAAAATGTTTTTTCGGATTGTATGGAAATTTTGCACACCGAGAAATATTCGAAATCACCGTTAAAATATACATATTTGTCCGTAAAAGGTTGGAAAACCGGGTACTTAATGTTATAAGTTTATCTTTCAAAGAATTTACCTGTTATTTTCATTACCCACTTAATCATTGGTCTTAAGTAATTAAATATTTAAAGTATGTAAAGTAAAGTATTTAAATTTCAAGCGATTGTTTCCTATTAAAGGTCGGTTGGAGTATTATTTTTATCCTACGCCAGTCATAATAACCTACTCTAAGGTGATAAAAAGTATCTACTCTATTGATTATTAATATATAGGCAGAATAATGAGAAACTAAGCTGTCCCTCTTTCTAATTCGCCAGTGATCTCCAAATTCCTGTCTTATAACTCGTCTTTTTATATAATAAAAAATCGCTTGATTTGTGCGAACATAGTCGATTTAATACAATGTAACAGATATCAATTAATAAGCATTTCGAATTAAATACAACACATTTCATCTATCATTTACCACATCTGGCAGTTGCAATTACTGACGATCTACCTGATGTGATTATTGATGTTAGAATATAAAATGTATTTCCATCTGTGTTGTTTTGGTATTCAGATAAATTTAATTATAGGACAATCATTACATATTATAAAAATCATACAAAAATCCAAAAATTTAACTCTATGAAAATTTTTGAATTAATATAACACATAGGAGAAATAATGTTAAAACCAAATTGTTTTAAAATCATAGACGCAAACAGCCACCAATAAAATATGTTAATTCGCAATATTAATATTCACAACGTTGTCGAATTCCCGTTTAGCTAGAGCTTACACATTTTTTCTTTTAGTAAGACCTTTTTATACGTTGCTAATGGATATACATAAAACTGTATTTTGCACTTAGCATTGAAATAAGATACTTATTATAAGCCACACCTTATCCGAGTCACAATAACTAGATAAGTGGTTTACCTCTTGTCAAAATGTTATCAGGTTAGGCTAAAAAGTTTTTAATTACACAAAATATACATATTATATTACGATTTAAAATCGATATTTTATTTATAACTAACATATATATTTTAAAAAGTATTTTTTTAAAGATTCATGAAATTTCTTATTTTTAACAAAAACGATAAATCTTATATTAAAGACCTTTAAACTGCAGAGGTACATAAATAATATCTATTTTTACTTCATCTGAAGTATCATAGTATTGAATATATAAGCGATATTTGTAGCAATCCTTTTACTTATCTGGCTAAACACTAAAAATAAAAATTAAGATTCAATAAAACTTATAATACTATACTTATACTACACAACATATTTAGCTGTCTATATAAATGTTTAAAATATGTTATTTGTGTAGCTGAAGCACGTTCTCGCGCAATATTTGCTGAGCCGATCTCATTCAAGATATACCTCGACGTTAAAATCGCACCAATTTCGAACGTATCGTTTACAATTTTTCGTTTCATGAGCTGATATTAAATTTTGCTAGCGTTTTATTTATTTTCGCAGTTACCTGGATGCTTCAATTATTTTTGGCCTTTGAATGTTCATTCGCTATATTTTACGAATCATAGATTTCCCTTAATTATGACTGAAATAATATTATAAACGCCTGTTATACAGATATTATTTTATGAATAGTTTCACTTTGCTTTATATTATTAAACTACGAAGAGTTTAAATAGTCCTAATTAATTTTATTATAACCTCCAACGCTGTGAGGATATTTTTAAATATTCATGAAAAATGTTTAATAATTTGTCAGATTTAAAATTGAAAGTGATTTTAATAATAAAAAAGGTTGCAAAAAATTCTCAAGGGAAATATATTACAGTCGAAACATTAAAGCAATACTGTTTGTATTTGCAAAAACAAAAAAAAAGTGGCAGTCTGGATGTAATTTAAATGTATAAAAAATTGCATTTATTTTGTAGTATTGGTTGAATATAATTAAATCGATTACCTTATATAGTGGTTAATAGTTTTTCTAAGAGGGTCGATATTTATTACTTAAAAAAATATAACATAGACTAATCAGAATGGTTTGCTTGTTATGTATAGTCCATAACCAACACCAACAAACGTTAAGCGCTAAGCCACAATAACTACTAAACTCTCTATAATGGAAAAACTTTCTGGATCATCGAAGAAAAGTAGAAAGTTTAATTTCATTACCGCCTAATTACTTTTGCTTTGTACTAATATAACAAAGAAATGATCATTAATAATTAATAAATATTACATATATTAAACCGGTGGACATATTTAGCGGAACGCAAAAAACAGACTGCAAGATCATATGAAAACACATTTTTGTTGTACAATCCATTTGATTATTATTCTGAATTAATTAAATTAACATTTTGGACCTTAAAAAATCACAAAATTAAAGCGAAAAAACGAAATTAAAGACAATAACGTCAATGACTTAATTCTGAAGAGTTTTGACCTAACACAATGAAAACTAAAGAAAAGTTAATATTGTCCAAATGACTGGTTTGTTCGCGATGGGTGATACAATTAGTATTTAGTGTTGCCACCTTTTGCTGTTAAAACTGCCTGCATGCGTCTGGGCATGCTCTCTATTAAATTGTCAATAAAACTTTGCGGCATTGAGTTCCATTCTTCAACCAATGCGGTTTTGAGGTCTCTTACGTTGACAGGTGATGGATTTCTTTGTTTAATTTTCTTCCCAGTTTGTCCCAAACGTGTTCTATTGGATTTAGGTCTGGCGAGCGTGCCGGCCACCCCAAAACCTGGATTCCGACCTCATTAAGATATTCCGAAACTAATGCCGCAATGTTTGGTCGAGCGTTGTCATGCATTAGAAGAAAATTATCTCCAATGAAAGGGGCAAAAGGCATCACAATCTGCTCTAAAATGTCGGTTACGTATCTTGCCGCAGTCAGGGAGCCGTTTTCTACGATGTGTAGCTCCGTGCGTGCTCCTAAGCAAATACCGCCCCATACCATTACTGACCCTCCACCATACGGCTCTCTCCCAATAATGTTACACTGAGCGTATCTTTCTCCGGGTTGTCGCCATACTTTGGTCCTTCCATCATCTGGTTTGAGACAAAATCTGGACTCATCACTAAAAAGAACTTTTCCCCAAGCGTCATTATTCCAATTTAGGTGGAAACGAGCAAAGCTGGTCCGAGCCACTCGATGACCTGCGGTGAGCTGTGGACCTCTGGCAGGAAAGTACGCCCCTATACCAGCTGCCTTCAGTCTTCTTCTGACGGTTTTGGTACTAATTATCACTTGTCGAACTTCCTGCAGCTGGTTTCGTACCTCAGAAGAAGTCAAGGTACGGTTTCTGAGAACACTGCTGACAATAAATCTATCGTCTCTCTCTCCTGTTACTCTTTTGCGACCTTGTCCTTTACGCCTGGTATACTCTCCAGTCTGCCGGTATCGTTTAACATTGCGGAAAATCACAGACTTGGAAACATGTAATGTTTGAGCCACTTCATTGTAAGTGTAACCATTTTCAATTAAAGTTACAGCTTTAGAAACCAGAGCAACGCTGAGATCCGGCATTATCGTCTAAATTTATCGAATTAAGTTCACTTCACTCAATAATGACAATTTTTCGTCAAAAAAACAACAGAAATAAAGTTTTTGTTAAAAACAACAAAAGCCGACGAAAATTCCATACATTACGTGTCTCAGAAATTAGAAGATAAACAAAAAAACAAAAATTTAAAATAAAATTATTTTTAAAATCATCTTTTTTTTTTAATACATAATATTGGTATAGTGGCCAGTACGAAAATATGAAAATATTTTCCGTTATTCGACCTTTTTTTTGCGTTCCCCTAAATATGTCCATGAGTGTACTTTGTTACAACTTTAAGAGATAAACATCAAAAGGAAATATCAATATAGATATTGTATAAAACCAAAACAAAACTCATGTTAAAACACAATTTTGAAGATAAAAATATTTTTGTTTGAAAATATTTTTAAATATCTATAGCCATGTAAGGATTATTCATTTTTTTAATAAATATAGAATGAAAAGTAAACCGATACGGGCATTGAAATCTCTGGAATGGTTCCGCGGGTTCGAAGCTCTGCCCGTATCGGTTTATTTTTCATTGTATATTAATTTAAAATAAAATATTTCTGTGTTCGTTCTATCTCTCGTAATTATGTATGTATATGTTGTACTCTCATCTGATAATCTATATAGGTTTACGCTTAGATCATTCAATGTAATCAAATTAATCACATGTTATGTTTCAAATATTCCTATTAAAAATTAAATAACTCAAATTTATTTATTTTCTTTACGCTATTATAACTGATACCGATAACTAGATATTAATAATAGTCATTTTATTTAAACAATAATTAAATTATTAGATAAAGTCATTTAAGATTATCATTAATGTTTTGAAATGCCATATATAATGTTGAACAGTCAAATAAAAAAGATAATATATAATTTATTATAAAGTTATACCTGTTATAATATAATCAGTATATTACACTAACGAGAATCGGGCTTACCCTTGGCCATACCTAAATACAAACTTCTTTTTTTATAATAATATTATTAAAAGTTTAGACTTAGGTCTAGAAATAAAACTAAACAGAACTTTGTAAAGTAGAAAATCACTACTGAGGATTTTATGAAACTCAGTTTTAGGGTACCATAAGATTCACCAGTTTTCAGGGTACCTACTATAAGATTGTTATATAGAAAAATAAATTAAAAAATTAAAATATTATTATTTACTAATATGGGACCGTTGTACGTAAGTTGACCATAGTGTCAATTTCACAAACTTAATTATTGAGGACTATACGATTCGATATCTAAATTTCTTTATTTGCCTTGGTAACTTACTTGCATTTTAATTTTTTTCTTTATTAAGCGCTTCCCCAACGCAACAACTTCAATAAGTACATAATAATATTATTTTTATTCTTTTTAGACGTCTTTTTGTTTCAGGGGTAATTTTTTTTTTGCTTTTCATAGTTATGTTACTGATTTCATTATTGTACTAAATAAACCTTTTTTTTTACGTCAGGAATCCTCATGGATACACACCTCCATCCAGGGGATGATGGAGGTGGTTATGTGAGACTCCTACTCACTAAACCTGACGGTTGCCGCCGCCGTCATAATGGGACATCACGGGATCGCTTTCGCACTCACCGCGATGCCCCGACGTGATCCACGGAGAGGGCACCCCGCAACGAGGAGCACCCATCCCTTTTTCGCAGGCTTGAAAGATTGTGGAGGATTCCCTTCCCCCCACCCAAGCCTGCTGCCTCTGAAGGGGGCCGAGACCCCCTTCTGGTCGGACTCGGTCTCAGGGAATCAGGTGTAAAACCCGACTCGACCATCATCGACCGTGTCCAGCCCCACCGCGGAAGTCACCCCCAGAGGAGACCACCGGTCAAGCTCTCTAGGAGAGCAGACTCTCGATACGACCCTGCGGATTCAGTGGCTCTGGTCAAACCGCGAGCCACGCGCCGGGCCGTACTAAAGCCCATTCAAGGCAGAGGACCCAACGTCGAATCCGACAAGTCGGGAACCCACCACGCCCAGACTAACCATCGCTAAGCGCAACCGTGGCATCGCACTCGGCAACGATCAACCCAGGCAACGTCTCGGACCGTCTCCCCACCAAGCAATGTTATGTCAATGCTTGGTAGAAAGAGGTCCAGACCCCTAAACGACGCAGACGGCCTCTCCTTCAGTAAGAAAGAGACCGCCGCGCACCCCCCCAGTACTAAATAAACCTAAGGACAGACAAATTTTCACTTGTTTAAGTATCTCTATCAATATCACATAAGAATCTTTCACCCGCACCAATAAAACCTTAAAATCTTAGAGGCGACTGTTTCTATTTCGACCAAACAGAGCTAAGAACTATCTCGACAAACCAGTCTTTCGATTAAAAAAAAACCACAACTAAATATGTCCACGCGTTTGGCTGCTAGAATGCCATAGACAGACACACAGATATACTGATCCACAGATCGACAGGTCACACTTGTAACACCCCTCTTTTTGAGTCGGAGGTTAAAAATATAAATAAAATATTAGATTGTCCTATAAGTTTCTTTAGCTCAGCGCTATGCATGACAAAACTGGCTGTTTAAATAAACTTGGCGTTGAAAAAAAAAACGTACGTGTCTTTGATGACAAAACCTTTTTAATTTATTTTTCACCGGATTTTGTATCAAAATGTGTATCGAACACTCTGGGTCTAATGAAAATATACCTTTAACTGTTGCCAATCCTGGGCTTCATCCGAAGAAGGTTCTTTTGTGCATTTGAAGGGAGTAGTGTACTACAAGCTCCTTCAGCAAGGTAATAAAATCAATGCTAATAAATATTACCATTAACTAGATCAACTTATAGCATAGCTGCCATAGCAAAAAAACGGCCAGAGTTGGTAAACCGACGAGGTGTTGTATTCCATCACGACAACGCATAACCGCATATTGCGTTGGATGTAAGGCAAAATTATTGTTGCTTTCTTTAGAAAAATCTCTAAGTGGTAATTTTTTCAAATCCATAAGTGAAATAAAGACGCTAGTATATTTATATTTTGAAAGTTATATATTAATAATAGTTAATAATAGTTAATAATAGTTAATATTAGTTTATATTTTGAAAGTAAACCTCAACAATTTTGGAAAAAATGCATAATGAGGATTCCTGAGAGATGGAAGAAGGTTATAGTAAAGAATGGTTCATATAAAGTATAATAAATGAACCTTCAACAACAAATATCGTGTATTAATTTCGCATTGAAAAAAGGGAAGGAACTTATTTGACACCCTAAATATATTGACTTTAGATTTCAAAGAGTTTAAGACAATTGAATAACAACAGACTAAAATAAAAGGTACTTAGTTATTCCGGTTGTTATATGAATATAACAAATTTTTGAATTCTCATATTGCTTGTAAAGAAAATTATTATAAGCTAGGTATTGTAAGATGTGTAATCTTAAATAATCTTTAATTAACTTTTAAATGTTGGTAGAACTCTAGTGTCCAATTTGTTGTTTGTTGAAAAGTGATATTAGTTTTAAAGAAAACAAATAGTTCAGATTAAAAATGTTATATACTCTAAAATTCAGTGTCTTTTATATCAATTTCTATTCGATAGAAGTTATATTTTATAGAAAAGTATAATCTAAAACTATAAAATATTAACTTAATTAATAGAACCAGAGTTTGTGATTCATTCAATCTATTAGTGAACTTCTGACAATTCGAAAAACTGTTAAAAACTTTAAAATACGGGCACAAATTGCCAATTATAACAGTTAGTTCAAAAATTTGCATGCGGTAGCACTTTGGGTCACAAAAACTGTACGAATATCTCACAATTTTCAACATTTAGACAGCCACACTTGATTTGTAGCCTTTGGAATCCACAATAAATCTTATGATTTTTCACATACGGTATGCTTCACGCGTAAGATAAAAGTGGTTTTATTTGAATCCTAAATACAACGCTAAAATAATTATTATATTTTAAATTTGTCTGTAAACCTGTTAGTGATAGTACGGTATTATTTTTTTTAAAGACACGGTTGCTCAGTTATTAATAGGACGGTATCCCAAATGTAGCTAATGTTTGGTCTGTGCGGATGAATTTTTAATTCTATATTATATTTAAAAAATATTTGTACAATCTGCTTTCTTGTGTATTTCTATTTGAATAAATAAAATGGGACTAGTGTTTTCTTTGGTTCATTATAATAGCAAAGAATAAAGTTTCTTGTCCTCTTTACAAAGTAAGACAAATAAGACCTAGTTATTAAAGTCAGCTAGTTTTGCGGAGCTAAGTTGAGAATTGTTTTGTATTGAAAAGAGAGTAAATATGCTGTGATTTTCTTTGCCTTTTGCTCAGTTAATTCGTTTTAGTTAGTCGTTGCCTCCATTTGTTGACATTTATAGTGTTAGGATATCATTTTAAATGTTTTAATGGTCTATATTATTTATATAGTAATACAAAACAAATTATAAAATATTTTTTAGAAATCACATACATAATGACAGATGTGCACATATTTGCTGCTTGTAAACAGCAGGCAAGTAAATCCTGAGTTGAGCCGCCAACACCATGGTGTTTCTATTATCTCCTAACAACAAATCGACAGAACAAAGATCACAATAGTAAAAGTTGACCATTCGCAATTGCAAAGTCAAATACAGATCTCCCTGTGTAGTCAGTGGCAAGTGAGAGTAATCTAAAGTATAATACACATTGAAGTTTACAAAAACTATGAATTCGACCTGTTATAATATGTCCTCAATTGAGTCTGCATTACCACTATTTAACCTGTGAAGGCGAGGAAGCGTAAACTCTGAACGCTTATCCATGTTTAAACAAAGTATTGACAGCTATCTACCTTTCAAATTGCCAAGATGATGTCAAAGATTATACTTTACGAACACAAATATCCAGGAGTAAAGTATAAAGTGATGTAAAAGTTAATAGTCGGAGTATAAGTTCGTTGTGCAACTTGATGGAGATATCTGTGTCTCCGTTAAAACAGTATGCGTTTAAGTTAGTGTGCAATCCCCTGACATTGAAGAAATCCACACATAAATTGGAGCGGAGTAAAAAGGCTCGGAGAGTGATTCATTGTTTTCTATGGAACATCTGGGATAGAATCTCTTGAAGTATCGCATTTGTATTCTGGGAAGGGGTTGGGGTTTGGAAGCCGATGCTTGACACTGACCTAAGCGAAACACCGTTATAATGGACGCAGACTAATTTACGCCGATCTTCAATGCGAGATGCCGGTCAAATTATATTACTCGTGCTGTAGACAGAAGACCGCACGAATATGATACTTACGGGTACCAAGAGTGGTCATATTCTTACCCCAGACCACACTTTCAAAAAAGCCTCCAAAATCGTGGGCTGCAGCGATCACTTGTCATCATGTGACTTGTGTAATGGTTTGCCCTTTCACCTTCAGTTAAAATTTAACAAGATAGTGTTATTTTTATTATGCTATTATGTACTGCAAAGTAAAAAACATTGGTTATGGTTTTCTTAAGGAACCTACAAAATATATCCTTCCTCGATAAGATGATTGTATTTAGAATGCTAAAACTACCAATGCGAAGAACAGTATAGGAACTCAAGAAGTTGCAGGTTTAAGTCCTGTCCTTGTCTATGAAATTTTCATTATAATATCTTATAAAATTAAAATTATATTTGTCTTAATTTATATAAATAAAGAATGAAAAATAAACCGATACGGGCAGGGATTCGAACCCGCGACTACTGGGAAACCGTCGCTCTACCAACTGAGCTACCGTATCCGTATCCGTATCCAGTTGGTAGAGCGACGGGACGGTTTCCCAGTAGTCGCGGGTTCGAATCCCTGCCCGTATCGGTTTATTTTTCATTCTTTATTTATATAAATTTAAATAAACTTAACATGGCTATACATGTTTATAGATATTTTCAAATATATTTGTCTATTAATTTTTTTCAAGATATTTGTGGAAATAAAATATAATGTTATGTTCCAAGATAAAATACAAGTAACTTAAAACAAACGTTTGTATAAACAAAAAATATTCTGTCCAATCGACCATAAAGCAGAAAACTTTGTTCTTTCATATTAGTTATTACCATAAAAGTTTCAAGCTACACACCTAATAAACTTATTGCAAGTATCAAGGGATACTCGATTCTATGTTCCCATGATAAGGTTCTATGCAAGATTCAAGTCAAACGTTTATCCTCTCACTGGCTGTGCTTTTGGTAAACATAATACTTTTGAGTTATGTTTGCTATAAAAGCTCTTGATAGATATAGGGATACGGGCATATCTATATAAAATCTGAAAACAAAGTTAATATTCTTTATAAGCAGGGATATAGAATAATATTTTTATAATTATATTATTGATTTATTCAAAAATATAAAAATATATATAATTAACAAATACATTCATAGAAATAGTGTAATCTAATCAATTATCTCATTATCAAAAATTTAAATATCTGGAAAATTATTTCTTGTGTTTGGGAGTCATTGTAGCTCAAAAAAAATGTTGATACTGTCAAATTAAATATATGTGACATTGGTTAACGTTTTGCCAACAAAAATGTGTTTATAACTTTTAAAAGGATGAAGATGAAAAAAAATCATTTTTTGTACCTGCAGAAAATTGCAATTGAAAAAAAAGCAATCTCTGGTTTTTGTTAGCAGTTAATAATCATGTGAAACATAGTTAAATATACTGAAATGCATAATATGCTAAACATAATTAAATTTAGCAAAAATACTTAACATCTGTTTAGATACAAAATACTATTATGATAGCCCTATAAATATCCCAAAATAATAAATGCTACTAGGAAAAAACTGGAATATAATTTACGCACTAATTGTTACGTATTTAAAATATTGACCTATAATTATCTTTAAATACCATACATATTTATAAATATATATAAAAATTATAATTTCGAATTTAAATCAAATATTAAGAACATAATAAGGAGTTAAATAAATGGTAATAGACAAAATAATATTAATTGTTACTTTTTAGTTTATACTACAGGCTTTTAGCAAATTTATTATTGTAAATAGAAATACAATGTTTCTTAATATTTTAAACATTCTGTTTGTAAGCAGATTTATTCAGAATGATAAGTAGCTTATAAATTCATTCTGTTTATTGTCAGTGTTGGAATATTAAACAATATATCCTTTATAAATTGTTAAAATGTTTAGGGTCTAGAACGTTGTACATTAAAAAAATATATATAGGCTTTGTCTGTTAAAATAACTTGTTTTTAGAGGGAATTCTAGTGTAAAAAGGTACGGAAGCTTAGTTGGTAGAGCGACGGCACGGTTTCAAAGTAGTCGCGGGTTCGAATCCCTGCTCGTATCGGTTTATTTTAAATCCTATATTTATATAAATTTAAATAAATTTAACATGGCTATACATGTTTATAAATATTTCAAACATTAATTTTGGTAGCGGCAAGTCTTTTCAATATTATCTATACTGCAAAGTTAGAAACATTGGTTAGGATTTTCGGAAGAAACCTAATAGATGTCACCACCGTCCCGATAAAAACGATCACATATAGAATACTTAATTCACCGAAGTGGACAGCGATACGGTGGCTTAGTTGATAGAGCGACGAGATGGTTTCCCAGTAGTCGCGGGTTCGAATCCCTGCCCGTATCAGTTTATTTTTCATTCTATATTTATATAAATTTAATAATATGTTTGTTATAATTCGGTAATAAATAAATTCTCTTTATATTCTTACGTCGTTGTGTGGAATCAAAGATAAGATCTTCGATATAATATTTTAAGCTCATTAAGACAATTTCTTCACTGACTTCGTACCTTGGTAATAAAAGAAAAGATTTACGTTATATAATATAATTTACCGTTGAGAAAAAAATAAAATCACGTAATGAATAATATTTTATATGTTCGTAGCAATGGTTTGGTGTTTCGAAAATAATTAAAATTTATTATATTGGTCTGACTACACAAAAAACTTAGGCATATTTTTTTATTTTATATATTTTTTTTAATGAAAAATAACATTAAAAAAAGATATAAAATAAAAAAATATAAAAATATACCGCCCCGTTGGTCGAGTGGTTCTAATTCCGACAGAGACAGGCATTTATGTGATAAGCATAGATGTCTGTGTTTCTGGGTTTGGTCGTTGATTAAATATATTCTCAGTATTTATATGTGTATTTCTATGTATTTGTATCGTTGTCCTTTAACACAAGCAAATAATTTGCTTACTTAGGGGTTAGATCAATGTGTGTAATTTGTCCTGATATTATTATTATTAATGTCTTTTAATTTTTGGAGTATTGGAAATTTTTCGCTCAGTATTTGTTGAGTCCGTCTCGATTAGGCAGGTAATAACTACCCATTTTTGAATATCTACATTTAAAATTTTCATTTTATTATTTTTTGGTAAGTGTAATACTAATATTTCATCTTTTTTTTGTATTTACTATTTAATATGCACCATAAACTTATATAAAATAAATAGTCTTGAGATGTCAACTATAAACATAAAAACTATTGCTGATATTGTACGCCCTTTGCTGAATAATTAATTATCTCAGCGCTGCAGACGTATTAGCTTGACTTCATTAAAGCGATTAGCTGTTGAACGCCTGTTTATACCGTCTTCTCTAGACGTGCTTAATGCTTAAGTAATTCGAGACTGTTAAATGATCCAAATAAGAAGTGTATTTATTTATTCACATAAACTTTATATTATACAGTAACGATTGCCTGACATTATTTGTATTTTGAATATTTTTTTGAAATTTGGAAAGGTATTGATTATTCATAAACAATTAAGTAAATTTATAGGCAAAAAACGAAGAAATCCTTAAATTTAGTCATAGCTTTTAGTAGTTCTCCTAGTTACTAACTTAGAGTTACGTGTGTGCCTGCACACGTAATTCTAAGTATTTATAATTAACGAATTGTATATGTAAATATGCAGATTGCTTCTTTTAACATATATTCAAATCCTCTTACAAAAAATATTATATAAAAAATCTTTTTAAATATTTATTATAATAGTAAAATAAAAAATACATAAAATATTCACCGTTACTGTTATTAAACTTTGTATAATTAGACTACTTTTTGTTAAGGAATGAAGTAAAAAGAAATGTTTAATTTCATTGTCGCGAAATTACTTTCCTCCTTTGTTGGAAACTAATAATGACGCAACGGCATCCAGACACCAAATAAACGATGAGATATTGCGAATATATTTATCTAATTCATAAAGTCTAATCTGTTTCTAAAATAGACATCAAATTATAAAATGTATGATATAAAATTATTTTGATTAAAAATTAAAAATTCCCATTACAATAATATCTCTAAAAGGGATGATACATTATTATGTTTTATTGAAGTCGTTGCGTCGGGAGACCGTTGTACGTAGTTTGACGATCGTGTCTATTTTACGAAGTTTTCGGAATTATTGAATGAGGCCTTAGATTATACGATTCGATATTATTACTTTTTTATTTGTCTTGGTACTGGCATTTTGAATTCTTCCTTTATTTAACGGGCCCCCGACGCAACGACTTCAATAAATACTCAATAATATTATTTTCATCCTTTTTAGACGTCTTTTTGTATAGGAGGAGGAGGTTCTTTATTTTTGGAACGTCGTTCCTTATCGCGCGTTGTGAAGGGGGCTAGACAGTAAAAATTCTTACCAAAAGTTGGCACGACCTGTTTTGCTATCTCTCTCTCTCTCTTTCTCTCTCTCTCTTATAGAAAGCAAGCGAGATATTTTCATTTCTATCATTATTATTTTTTGTATTATATTAAATTGCTTAGTAGTTCTTTGTTATTTATTTTAAATTGCTTAGTATTTATTTGATATTGGAGTTTGTTCTTTTAGAATCAATTTGCAAATAAGACAGTTTAAATGAAAATAATAATACAAATTTGTGATCAAATATACTCGTAATGTTTTG
Source organism: Napeogenes sylphis (assembly GCA_959347405.1). Classification (NCBI taxonomy): domain Eukaryota; kingdom Metazoa; phylum Arthropoda; class Insecta; order Lepidoptera; family Nymphalidae; genus Napeogenes; species Napeogenes sylphis. Next base: position 19,226,879 of record OY365778.1, on the reverse strand, counting down.
TAACAACGCCATCTATTTATACCTTATAGAAACATAACTACATCTGTTATATAAACATACCTGTACAAAGTGAAACCGCTAGGTGGCGGGACAATAAGTCATGGGTTTATTGATTAACACTTTTTAGTTTAGTTATTAATTTTATTTACATTTATTATAAATTATCGGCGAAATATCATACACAAATATTATACAAATATTATTCATTAGCATTTTAGCTTATATTAACGATTTAATATTTTTTTATTACAATAGCTAATATTCATGTTTTTTTTTACGTAAATTAATTATTTACCTCTCTATATTGTAGAAAAAAATATAAATAGGCTTGAAAAGATTCTAGGTTTTTTTACAAAGTGAAAATTAAAACATTGAGTAAATTTGAGCCGTTCAAACGCCGTCATTTTGCGCGCGCCTTGCGTGACGTCAAATGAAACGTCCAGTCAATGTTAACTATGAACTTCTAATTCAATTCATACATATTTTAAGTTTTAAGTGCTTTACAAGTCATGGACGAAGATAAAAACCATCTTACAAGTATTGTATAGTACCGGAGTGCAAAAATAGTATTAGAAAAACATCCGACAAAGCATTTTTTTATATTCCAAGAGATGCGAAAATACAAAAACAATGGTCTATGGTAAATAAAAGGGATAATATATGTCTTAAATTGTGTTTATATTGTTGTGAAGATCAATTTAACGTAAGTATACTTTATTTAAAATAAGTTTAATTTAATAGTTTAAATGTATAGTAAGTTGCATTAGCTATTGAACATTAGAAAATTTGGGTTTAAAATTAACTTAACCTAGTTTACAAAAGTTCAGTATAATCTTCTATAAAAACCGTTTTTTTTTTTTGGTTTTACGAAATTTTTATGGCTTTCGACCAATGGTGGCGCGTTTTGGAAGTTTGAATTTCGCTCCCTTAATTTATTTACACTTTTCACAAATTATTTTATGGCCTTAAATGATTAGTAAATAAAAAAAATGATTTTATTATAATAAGATGATAATAAATATCCGAAAAAATAGTATTTTTTCAATTTTATGCATATTCCATATCCTTCAATAATTAATCGAAAGGAACTTCGTTCCATCCGGGAGTCCCTTGACACCTCTTAGTTTTTTTTCTGCTTTTTAAAATGATGTAAATAGTTTCTATATTGTACTAAATGTTTGTACAAACAAACTAATTTATAATTGTTTAAGTATTTACTATGAATATTTTATAAGAACCTTTAACGAGCAACTATAAAAGCTCAATAGTTTTAAGATGACTTTGATTTCGACCAAACATAGCTAAGAACTATTTTGACAAATCCGGGTTTCTAATAAAAAAAACCACAATCAAATCCGTCCATTCGTTTGGCAGCTACGAAGCCACAGACAGACACACAGATACACACATATATATATAGGTTAAACCTATAATACCACTTTTTTGGGTAGGGGGTTAAAAATCATTATTTTGTATCATTTCCTTATTTAGAAATGGCTTAATATTATAAAACTACTAATCTACACTACCATGTAAATAAATCTAAAATTGATTCCAATTTTTCTTTTTTCTAATTACTTTCTTTATTTGATTGAAACATATTTTACAGATGGTCGATAATGGAATCCCATTTGTTTTTCTTCCTAGCTATATGGTAGACGTCATAATATATATAGAGTCCTAGTGCTTTTGACAGCTAATTATGATGACATGTTATTGGATGACTGGTTAGTGTGTGTAAGCCGCAGTTATTATTAGCAGGTAAAGTTTATCTATAGACCAGTTTTATATTTAATAAAGTTAAAAGTTTTGTGATTTAAAGATGCACAAAACTAATAAAAAAAAAATATTATAAGTAAATATTTAATATTTGTCTTTTCATGCATTTTGGGTGTTTTATTGTTAAGATTTTGGAATGTTTATTTGACAATTGATAACTGGTTATAATTAGAATTTTGCTCACAAATCAACCACAACCTTTTTACTTGAAAAAACCTGAAAAAAAAGTAAGTATCCGTGGAATCAATGTAGAATAAATACGAATTCGCTATTCGCTATTTTAAAAAAACATCTGTTTTTTTTCAGATAATAAACTGACAAAATTTTTTTTCATTCTTATTTTCTGATTTGGATATGGTTATTTTGTTGAATTTGGTAAACCTCAATAGTTTTATAGAAATTTTGGCCCATAAAAAATATTCAAAGATTAGGCAAATTTTTATTCAGTAGATACGAGCTCGACAAAGGCTCTGGAGAAAAAAATATATAAATATTATATAAATCTAATTGTAACCTAGATATCCGCCGATGTGTGAAAAATATTTATTAACTTTTATAAAACACGAATGCAAATTGGCAATTATACAAGTCGGTAAAAAATTTACACGCGATAACATTTTGGGCCGTAAAACTACGAATGTAGCGTAATTTTCACGATTTGGACAGCAACACTTGATTTGTAGCCACTGAAATCCACACTAAATCTTTTTCTTTCTCACACGTCATATATTGAGTATAAAATAAAAGTGGTGTATTTATAGCTTACAAATTTGGTGGTGTATTTATAGCGTAAAAAGAAATTGGAGAAAAAAAGTTATTAGGTATAAAACTTATCCTTCTTGAAGATAAGATATATATTTTTAATATTACATACTTAACTGCACCATGTATTCAAACTTAATGTTTAAGCTAACATAATTCTTTTATTAACTTATACTTCAATATAGAAGTACACAAGAACAGTATTCTTCAATATATATCACATCAAAAGTAAGTTTTTAAATTAATAATCTTGATTCCGCTTTTTTGTTGTAACACGTGTCAGCCGGGTCAAGACGAAAATTCTTATTTTTCTTGTGGTAAAAGGAAGTTTATTATTAAAATATTATTAGAATGTAAAAAAATAAAACAGGTTGGGAATTACTTCTTATAAAGATAATATTATACAGTTTGCATAGCTAAAACCTGCTAATGTAAAGACAAAAACTTAAATACGTAGTATTAGTATGTAGTACAAATGATATATTCTAACACTTTTTATAAAATAAACTATTTTATAAAAGTTGGCATCCTAAACGCCTGAACATTCGATTGTATTCTTTTATATACATTCATTTATTAAAACTTGATTATAATTATGTATATTAAATATTAAAATGTGTTTCAATATAATTGCAAAAGATTGCACTTGGGAATGTCTACCACAAACTATGAAGAAATAAACAGAACTACGCACTCTATAACTCCGCGAAAAAAAATATGAAAATAGTGTTTTTTTTCTATTATTATGGCGATCGAAAATGTAAACTAAAATACTTAAGAGCTTGTCAGCAAACGTTGTTGAGATGGTCTTGTAATGACAAAGAAACGAAAAAAGCACAAATTATAATTATAATCATCGTTCATCAGTTTAAGAAAAACCTTTTTTTCTTAATCAACCTTACTCCTTAAAACTGTAGATATATCTTTACAATATTTTTCTTAGTCGTACTAATGCCTTATTATTCTAACATTCATTTTTATGATTACATATCTATGATTGTAGAGTAAAAATATGTTTTTAAATTTTTTTATATTTGAATTTGTAATATTTATAGATCAGATTCATAAATCCGTAAAGGTTGCCTAATGGATATCGCTTTAGCGATAAGGCGTCTTTGAACCTTCATGTTTTATTTATATATTTATTCGGTTTAGTAAAATAATATTAATTTGAACTAAAAAAAACATTCATTAGGCTTGGAATAGTATGAATCCTAAATTAATATGACGCTTGAAATAGACAGTTGAAAACAATTGCTAAAAACTGAAGATTTCAGTAAGTAATTCAGAGTTTGTGATTGATTCATTTAATATTTATTTGTAAGCAAATATAAAGATTTCAAGAAATTATAGAACAATGCAAGAAATTTATTATGTCAATAAACTCTTGTTAGCATCAGATACAGAACAGTCTGCGTTGAACTAACTGTACTAAATAAAATATTATATTGATTTTTTTGGTCTCTAACTCTGTACTGAAATATATGTACTTGTTATAAATTTAATTGTATCTCAGATATAATATTCTATAAAGTCAGAAAATGTTGTCTTCTTTATAAAGATAAATGTAATATTTGTATTCAAATGATTAATTTGACTGGATTTCTAAATCTAAGTGGACACTTGAGAATTATTTATTAAATTGACAAGAGTTGTTTCTCGTTCTCTTGAATTTTTGAATAAATTAATTTATAGTCTTTAGTTTAATGCATAGAAAAGTAGTACCAGTTCAGTGTTATATATATTTTTAGCTGTTAGAACTATAAGAAGGTATATGTTAAATAAAATAATTCAATACACTGAAACACTTACAATATATTGAAAAGTTTTAAGGTGAAACGAGGCGTGTCGGGTGGCAGTAATTGATTACTACCGCCCATGGTCTATTGCAACTAGAGAGAGAAATCACAAGAACTTTAGCCGCTCTTAATTATAAGTAATAATATACTTTTTTAATAACTTTCATGATAAAAATTAAAATCTTTATATTGTAATAGTCACAAGATACAATACATTAAATGTCCCGTGCATTGACTATTCAGAAAACATTATTAACTACAATTAGCCAGTCTAATGTGACGTAATAAAAAACCTAATAAAGTTTTACCGCACAAATTATTGTATTGTTTTTTATAGTGACAAAAAAAAACCATATGATTCCGTTTTATTATATGTGTCTTATACAGATAATACATGAAAATCATAGACAATATTCGAGATCACAATCCGACAAAAATAGACTATGTAAAAACTTTTTTTTTGTTATTTTATTTAAGGTACTAAACTAACCGTGTCTCAAAAAATACACCATTAAATGTCAATTCAAAACATGAATACAGATAACAGATAGCAGTTATATATTTTAAGATATCTATTAAATACACTATAAATTTCCCGTTTCATATAAAATGCAATGTCTCTTTCGTACAGTCGTCACGTCGTGAATCATCGGCGAAATGTAAGCTGTAATCTAAGGCGTGACGTACGACCCAAATCCGGCCGTCATATTTGCTTTTACCTCTTGACTTCACTTGCGATACGGTTTGATTACTAAATCTAATCGGTTGTCTAATGTCAATATCTAATATTTATAGACTACAAATTAAGAAATTATTAATTTTAAACTTTGCGAGTGAATTATATAATTGGCTAGGGGTCCAGTTATCCTGTATTATAAAAAAATAACAATATAAGTAGACTTTTGTCAAAGTGTAACCTACCAGGACTAGGAGTAAATACAAAATAATTAATCATTATTCCAAACACAAACCCTAAACAATAAAATACATTAAAATCGGTTAAGCAATTTTTAGGACTTCAATGATCATATGATGATCATATAAACTTCAATGATCATATAAACGATATTGTATATTATTATTATTATTTTAAACAATAATAATATGACCTCAAGCCGTGTCATCTTAATGTTGAGTGACTGCTCAATTTCGACGCACCCAGCTGTAACTTAGACGTGAAGGTAATACAGAAGCTAATAATCATGTAAGATATAATTATTTTTTTGACAATAGTTGTTAAAACACAAACATGTTTTTTCATAATATGTAACAGTTATATACTCAAAAGTCTGTTTTCGTGTATTTGACACAGTGTATGTTAGCATGTTCATTCGGGTTGTTAAGTTGTATAAATTAATAATATCCATTGTTTATTATTTCAGGAACAAATTTACTAAACTCCGCGAATAACTCTCACAATAATATTTGAAAAGACTGATCGAACCTGGCGACACATTGGATTAATTTATGAACATTATTGATACACCAATATGTTGGGATGAATAATGTTAATATTTTTTTTCAGCGCTTTTTAAACAAAATTCACGTTAGGATTTCATAATATCATATCTATAATTTGCTTGTTTTTTTGTTACATTCTTAATTTTGTTATTTATAATGTCAATAAAAATGTATCGATATATTTGAATTAATCTTTAAAAAAAAATTGTAGTCTCTCTTATGTTATTAGTGAATGTTTCGAACATTTGGTCAGAATAGAAATCTATTTCATAGCTATAGAAACACATTTATTTCAAAATTTTATTCCAATTGAACGAATGTATTTTATTCAACAAAAGACTTTAAAAACAAAAGGTGTTAAAATATTGTTATAATTTTTTGGCTGTAACTCCATTAAAGAACCAATAATTTCTTAAGCTTATAAAAAAACGCCACTTACTATAAAATTAAATGCAAAACACGTGTTTTCGGTGTGTTTAATATATGTGCAGTGAATAATTATGAGAAAATTTGCTTTAAGATAAAGTTATTCAGCTAAAAATGAAATCTAAAAATATGTTATTTGTGTAGCGACAGCACGTTCTCGCGCTATATTTGCTGAGCCGATCTCATTCGAGATATATCTCGACATTAAAATCACACCATTTTCGAATCCATTACAAATTTTCGTTTTAGAAGCTGATATTAAATTTGCGTCTTGTATTGTTAGTTTTCGATTAAAAAACTGCGTCGGCCATTTTTTTACTATATGCCTAATTTTCAAATTACGAATATTAAGCAAGTAAATTAATTATACAACTAGTAAATAATCGATTTTTTTATTTTTACAAACGGAAAAAATATACAACAATACACCACGACTACACATCTTTCATAAAAAATAATTTGTAACACTTTAAACGTATGCGACATTAAATATTTAATTACGGCACTAAATTAAGTTGCTACAAGTATAATTCACGTTTAACTAATTTATAACAAGTAGCTACCACATTTTCTCTGGGAAATTAATTTAATTATCTCAAACTAATATTGCTAAAAATGGTTGCCTTTCTGTTTTTATTCAAACGATGAGCTATCATATCTTTATTATTATGATTTATATGTATGTGGACAGTTTTAACATTAAACGATAAAATCACCGGATGTTATCAGAGGCTTTTATATGTCAAGCGCTTGAGTTACTTTTGTATACAAGTAGGGGACGATGGGGGAATTACGGACGCGGGGTAAATACGGACTAGCATATATCTACGTTATCTCTGCCGCCCAAGTCTTTCTGTGGCGATCACGTGTTACTTTCAACCATCTTTAGTGCCTAACACACAATCCCGATAGAAGGCCTCACGCCCATTTTAAAGTAAGTGATTATTTCATTTTTTTGTGAATTAGATGTAATTTTTGGTATTTAATGTTTTAAATGTTATTTAAGAAGAATAAGTGTTAGTAAAAAAAGTCATGTTTGTTGTCGATTGCAATGTTAATGACGAGTAAATAACACAACGGTTTAACTTGATAAATTTTCTTACTCTAAAAATTTTGATGTTGTACATTTTCTAGGTCGTTTGGGTCAATTGCGGACAAATGGCCTGGGGTAAATACGGACGTCTGTATTTACCCCATTATTTATTAAAACCTATACGAATATTTCTTTAATACAGATGCCTCGAAAATATAATAAGTAAAAAACCAGCTTACATTCTTGAAACTTTAAAAAGAGCTGTGCAAGAAATTAAAGAGAGAAAGACTCCTTTTCGACAGGTGGCAGAAATGTATGGCATCCCCAGAGCGACCCTTTTTGATCAAGTGAAAAAAGTCTGTGTCAGTACCATGCCCAAAAGAGTACCACTTAGTGATGTAGTGCAAGTACCAACTCTAAAACCTACTCGAACTAAACGATTGTTTAAAAAAAAAGCATTATATTATTTTCACTAGCACACCGGATAAAGTAAACCTAGAGAAAAAAGAACAAAAGAAAAGAAAAGAAAGTACCTGGAACAAGAAAAGATCAAAACTACGATTAAAAAACCAAAAAGCACCAAAGAAAATCGACCAAAATGTTTAAGAAACTTAAATAATTTATTGTCAGGAAAAGTATTGTGACCCACCCACCGAAGACTGGATTATGACGTTCTAAATGTATGAATTGGGCACATGAGAACTTCAGTGCTGGCTGTTCTTCAAGAGGCTACGTTTGTGAATTCTGCAAATGATATAGGACCTCATCCGTAAATTCCCCATGTTGTCCGCAATTAACCCAGCACTGGTCCGTATTTACCCCAAGAGCTAAGGGTAATTACGGACATACATGTTTTTGTTTTTGATTAAAATTTTATAAATGTTGATTGATTTCATATAATAATTAATGTTGATTTAATAGGTAAATAAGTATAGTTTAATAATTAATAAAGACAGACTGATTATTATAAATAGTTTGTGTTTTATTTGTGATTCCGCTTAAGCGTCCGCAATTCCCCCATCGTCCCCTAATGCTTGTAGTTTTGCTGTAATACAATCGATAAACATAAAAAAAAGTGCAATTTATACATGGGAACTTATTTTCGTTAGTGCCAAAATAAAAACTCTTGTCATAAATAGTGATGTACATATATTTAACTCATAATTAAAACTACTTCATTTCAAACTCAAACTTTTTAATAAACAATTATATTCTTACGATATTGAAGTTTACTTAAAAAGGGATTAAAAATAAAATCTTATTTCAGTATCGTTTAATCACTTTTTGCTTCGTTCAAAACTAATAATCTCGGAACGACATTCAAACAGCCAAGCACTGAAAGCAAATAACAATAAATAATAATAATAATAAAAATTAATATAATGAAATTTATCTGATAATGCCAGAAAGTCTAATCTAATGTATTTTATGATTTATATTCAAGATTCTTTATACTTATTAATAATTAAATATTATTATTGTAATATTATTAATTCGTTTGGTTGTAACTCTTAAGTAGAAGTTTTATTTTATTTAATACTTCTAAAATAAAAAGTCAATGTGAGAGAGACTTAATCCTTTGAAAAACAATTGCGAAGAGAATTTAATGTACTTTACTGCAATTCTCAGAATCTAATACAATCTTACTTACAAGTAATTTTCTTTATCTATCTACTATCTTTATCTACTTATCCTTAAAACGTATTGCCGTTTTCAAAAAAAAATCTGTATCAGAAAAATATCTATAAAAAATATCTATTCACCGTTTCAGGTTCTGAACCGTGAAAATTAAAAAAAAAAATAACAACGACATAAAATTTCATACACGCAACACGAGACCTGACACCAAAAGTTGATGAATTAATCGACGTTGGTAAAAATAAAGTTTCAAATTGTTTTAGTGTCATAAATTCATAAAATGAAATAGTTTCTTTAACTTTTTTAAAACATGGCAGGCAATTAACAATTATAGCAATACAGCAAAATTTACATGTTATAACTTTTAGACGTAAAAAGTGTATGAATTTTGCGCAATTTTCACGATTTGGACAGCCACACTTGATTTGTAGCCGGCGGAATTCATACTAAATCTTTTGCTTTCTCACTTATGATCTGGCCTAAAGATAAGGGAAAAGCGATTATTTGGTAGGACTATTTTCAATACCTTGTATTGATTACTTATCTTTTTAGTGAAACTCTAAAAAATATTATGTATTATTCACCAAAAACATTATTTTGGCTAAGTCAAATGATTAGTTAATTGTTTTTTTTTTTATTGTCAATATACTTTCTTAATTTATTTATAAACAATAGAATATATTTTATTTCAAATCTAGTTCCAAAGGGAAGGTTCATAATAGGAACCGGCACCAGGTAGATAGATACACTCTTATCTTATTTTTTTTTTTTCTATAGTATTAACAATCGATAGTATTTTTCCGCCCGCGAGTTGCCTATGAAAAGACGTTTTTGCGGCGAGAACAAGTTTATTATTCAAATGTTATTAGATTGTCAAGAAACAGTAGAAATTTTAGATAACCTGTTTATATAATGTAGATGATCTTGCTTAGTTGGAATTTGCTTAAACTAAAGCAGATTGTGAGAGATGGAACTAGTAACAAAAGACGTTTTTTAGAACTTCTCCTCAATATCGTTATCCCAGTACTTACTTGTCAATTACATAGAATGTATTGATGATTTATATGATTTAAATAATATTATTTAAATCATATATAATATATTATTAATTATATGTTAAATAATTAACAGATAGAATAATACATCTCAGTCTATATTTAAATCTGTGAAACGGTAGCTCAATTGGTAGAGCAACAGAACGTCGCTTCCAACCCGACAAAAATAATAATAAAGAATATAAATGAAGATAATATAAAGGAAAAATATAAAGGTATTTACCTTTATATTAAAAATATTTATAAAGGATGAAAGGAATATTTTATTTATTCATCAATACATGCATTACTCAAAATATATTAAATATTTTATTTATCCACATATCTGGTCTAAAGATAAAACATTCTACAGTATGTAATAACTATAGTATATACATGTAAGTTAGATTTTCATAATTGTTTTTACTATATTTTATCGTTTGTGCTTTAAACTAACAAAGCTAAATAAACAGCAAAGCGAATATTTTTAAATATGTTTTGCAAAAAATATTAAACTTTGTAAAAAATTCAATATTTAATATATACTAGTTAGGTATTCAAGGTTTAACAAAGTAATACTCTGAGTATTGTGCTTTAGCCAGATCTAGAAAATAATAATTCATATGCTACATTATTTTATTTTAACTAGTGTAACATATAAAAATGGCTGTCTGTTGTCTGTCTAATATGTATGGAGATACCTCCGGTTGCTGACATGTTGTAGTCCATTTCACGACACGATTGCTTCTGACAGTAAAATTATTTTCACAGTACGTTATTGGAAATTTTGTTTCTATTTATATCATATATTTAATTTTATTATTTAATATTCAGATAGGTAATTATATTTTATGGGCCTTTGTGGAACGTTATTAATATTTACTTCTATGAATCAAAGATTTTATTTTTCCGAGAATACACAATCTATTATGGAAAATAACAAGATTTTTATTCAAGTATACTAGTATAACTATAATATTAGGGATATTAACTTTAAACTTACTTAAGCTAAAAGGAAAAGTGAATCTTTATGACAGTTGTGTACTTCATCCATACATTTCCTAACGGCAACGTGTGAAAGGTTCACTGAATTCTTTCCAATAAAGTGTCCAACATTTAGCTATCTTTCAAATTCTTACATAATAGTCTCTATTTCTACAAAATAAGGTTTATTTTACCTTCTCAACACTTAGAAATGTTTGGTTCGGAAAAGACTGCATCTGAATTTTAGATGGCTTTGGTCGAAGGGCCAGTTTGGATGCGAGCCAATCGTAGTGGTTGATTTTTTCACTTAATTTACAGATTGGCTCTGATTTTAACGGGAAAATAAGAAAAGCGTTTGAAATCCTATTTGTAAAAAGAGTAGGATTTGTTGATAATTGAAACGGGGTTTAGCAGCCATTTTCGACCACAGTATTCGATTTTAGAAGTTTACGAAAACAAAAATCATAATAATAATACGTATAAACCAGATAAACTTAATTAAAATAAAACTTATATATAATTACGACATAAAAGAAATAACTTTAATTTAAAACATTCATTTGAATATCTAAAGATGTTTTGAGTTTATTATTATATGTTAGAACTTGTCATTTATCGGCATTATATAGACTAAATTAATCTAAAACGGGTAAGAAATCTAGAATTTCTATGTATTATTTTATTATGTGGATCGTTTTATATACTAGGTATGTTTTTAACATTTATGTCCAATATTAAAAACAACTTAGTATAACGTTTGAAAATATCTATTAACATGTATGTGTATAGCCATGTTAAGCTTATTTAAATTAATTTTATTAAATTTATCTAAATTGATATCTAGGAAACTAGAAGTCGCGGGTTCGAATCCCTGCCCGTCTCATTTATTTTTCATTCTATATTTATATAAACTTATTATAAATGGATTAAATTAAATTAAATTTAGTATGTCAATAACAATAAAAACATAACTGTCTGATGATAATGTTAAAAGGGATTAAACAAATTAAATAATCCTTATAAAACACTTCATGATAGTAACAAACCAATATTAATCAAAATTTGCAATGCATTATAATCGACACAAATAAATTTTGATAAAAAATGTTTAGTGGAATGTTATTAATAGAATCTTTTTTTGGAACCACGATCAAGAAAAATGGCTATCAACATAAAAACTCAAACTGATATCGTTGTTATAACGTAACAGCAAAAAGCTTATCAAAAGTGTTATTTTGATAAAAGCTTTCAAAGACCTTAAAAGATAGCAATTCACGAGACGTGATAACTTCATTTTGAGCGTAATGTGATTTTGTAGAGCGTTCACGATATTGCAGTCAATATGTGAGTAACATGGTCGAAGGCGACTAAACATTTAGTCACATTCATAACATTCGATACTTTAAATTGTTGATGCCTTCAAATTTTATTTTGCACATGAAATTTCTCTTCCTACAGCTGACTAACATCAAAGTGCCCGCTTTGATGTAGCTTCTGTCATTCTCTTTTGTTTTTAGAATTATCTAGCAGACACGAGAAATTTATGAGATATAATTTTGCGTTTATAAATTTATCAACATGAAAGAACGTATGATGTATGTTAAGTAAACAGAGATTTTAAGATAATTTAATCATTTTCAGAAAGATAACATATTTATTTTCATTAATATTTTATTAACTCACAATAATATACCATATATATTTTGGTTTCTAATTAAATTATCACGTAAATTGAACACCGTGTCATGTCAATTCAATCTAAACAACGGCATCCCGATCGACACCAGGAAATTGAAAAATCGACAAAAAAGAATGTCAGTCACTTTGTTCATTCGTTGTGTCCGTTGTCCCTTTCAGAACACTTCTACTTGTTTTAGAAATTTTAAAAATATTGTATTTTATGCAACTTTGTTTGAACATCCAAAATATTTTTAAAATATCTGTTTTATGGTTTTATAATCAATGAGATGAAAGCTTGAACTAATGATGAATAAAAAAAAACCTAGGACAATATTTGACAAACAATATTTGAAAAAAATATTTTATGAATTTTATATAATTTGTGTTTATCCTTTGGTCAGGAAGAACAAGATGATATATATAGTATAGACTATATACAATTCCTTAGACTGTTACATATGACTGACTGCATATAGTTGATATATAGATATAATATTAAACGGAAAAATAGAACAATTGTACACAACATGCTTTGAACTCAATAAAATAAACTACAATTTTAAGTCAAAGCATGACCTCCTGTAACTAAATTCAGTCCACAAGGAATAGTACGTACAAAGCATTTGAAATGGGTAAAAGCCAAAGAAAATGCTACATTACTTAAGTTTGTTTAAATTTTATAGACCAGATCTGATGCTTTTGTAAGAAGCCGCTTTTAGGCTAAAAGTAATTCAATTACAACATTTCTAAGTCTACTTTATAAGTTTTTTTCTTTCAAACACAATTAAGAAGCTACATTTATCCGCAAAAGTACAAAGATTTTTTTTCTTTAAAATATATTGGGCCATTATTTTGTTTGAAAATATTTTTAAACATGCATAGCCATGTTAAGTGTGTCTAAATTTTAAATAAATATACGGTAGCTCAATTGGTAGAGCGAGAAGACAGTTTCCAACAGGTCTCGGGTTCGAATCCCTGCCCGTATCGGTTTATATTTTTCATTCTACATTAATATTTTTTACCTTTCTTTGATTTTTTTTCAGAACATGTTTTTATTTTATTATGTAAATAAATTAGTAAAATTAATAAATTCAATAGAAAATCAATAAAGTAAATGAAAGTAATATAATATTCACAGAAATAAATAAACTATAAAAAATAAATCCACCATTTATAATTGTATCCAGATTACAAGTCACAAGTTAGTATTCCTTTTAAAATTCATGAACTTCACAAAAGGCTTGATTTTAAGCATTTCACCATTGAATACACCGACGCTTCAAATATTTCTTGCTGGAAGTAAGTGGTTGAAAACGGTGTCAAATTTGAAATTCAGATTCCGTTTGTTTTGCCTCATGCTGCTTCAGCGGCGCTTTTAAACTCATATGTTACGACATGTGCGAAGAAATTTCACGAATCGGTTCTTTTTCTAACTTCTATGACTGACTTTTTAAAAACTTTCAACATAGTAATTGCTTTTAGAGTCTGCAGCGTAAATAACAAAGTTTAAATAAAAGAAATAAATCGTGCTTTAGGTATGTACAAATATATTACGTGCCCCTTGAAGCATTTCACTTTGTTTGTTAAAAAGAAGCGATTCTTACACGTTAAATGAGTTCAATTCCGCTTTATTTAAAAACAGATTAAATTAGAAATAAGCTAGTATAATTAGAATTTTATAATATAAACATAAAAACATCTAGTTAGAAGATGTCGAAAAATACTTACATTATTATTTATTCAATGTCTAGGCAACGATACACAGCAATCGCGATGGAAACTTTTTAACATTATATTGTAGCTATTAAAAAAAACAATAAATAAGCATAACATGATTTATTTATTTGACATATTTATAGGTATTTTCAAACATTATATGATATTTAAAAACAAATTTAATAAACCACAACCGTTATCGTTCAGTAAACAACAGGTCTTATTAATGGGCAAGTAAATTTTAAGGCGACGCGTAATTTCTCTTACGCCCGTTGTGTACGATCAGGTATACCGATAATACAAGCCTAATCAACTACTTGAACTGTTTAAACATTTATTACTGTATTAAAAACAAATAGACCGTATCACATTTTCCACAAAAGTGAATATTTCTGTGAATAAAAAAATTAAAATAATCTTCCGATAAAATATATATATGAAATAATATATATATATATATATATATATATATATATATATATATATATATATATATATATATATATATATATATATATATATATATATTTATATATTATATATATTATATATATTATATATTATATATATTATATATATATATATATATTATTCACTATACTGAAAAGTCCTACTGGTGGATAAAGACTTCCTTTCTGTCCACGTACTCCACCTATAATTATAAATAACGCTGATGCGTAATTGTCGACTAGGATATATTGATAAAGGAAAATTCTTATCTCATTCTAAATAATCTCCAAACATAATCAGCAACTTCGGCCAGAGGTCATGAAATTTAACACACTAACCTAACAAGGGAACATGTTAACAACTGACACATGATTATATTCATGTATTTTCCCCAGAGTTGTATGAATAATTTATACGCTAGAATAATTAAACCAACAAAGTAATTATTATGATTGTATATTTGGTGAGATAATAAATATATACAAAATTAATTATTGTATTGGTATTGATTATCCAATACAAAATTTTAAAACGGCCCTGTTTAGGAAAGTTAGAATGATATTCTGGCTAAACATCAATATTAAGTTTTATTTTGAATATAGTTTTAGACGATCCTCGTAACTATTTTCAGTAATACTATATACATGTAGAATACTATTAAATCTAAACACTAGCAATCTAGTTACTGGGGTCTCGTTAAGCAGGTACGGCTATAATCTGGTTATCCGGTTCCGGAGACGATAGTTACGGCACCCGTAGACGGCGTTGAAGCGAGTACCTACTGAATGTTAATGAATCTGCGAAGTACACCTAAGAGAATGGGAATGACAATTATTGACGTTAATTCTAAGAGTTTAGAATGTGTAGTTATGAAAAAGACAAACAAACAGAAATTAATGCTAATACTTATTTTTTTTCAAATGCTATATATATCTTAAAAAATAAATAAACAGATTCTTGCTGTTACAAAGCATTCCATTGTTATTACTTTAAGAACTTTTATGCTAAAGATTGCACTAAAAATATATAATTAATAATTAAGTAAAACACTTTTATTATTTTATATTAGTTTAAGACAGTTTCAATAGGTTTTCAAATATATATTCTCCTACTATTTAATAGTCAATAACTCGCGTAGAGTTAATGATGTAGAGTCAATATTTATCACAACTTTCAAATTTCAATTACCTAATTTTAGTTACTCTATTAAAACATACTTTAATTAAAGGGTTCCCAAACACATGGCACTACGGAACTAATAACGTTCTGTACTGATCAAAATGTTTATAATTTGCTTAATAGTAATGATGTCTATAGGAAGCTGTGATTTCACTTATATTGTAGATCGAAACGATAATTAAGCTTATCTAAATAGAGTATCCGATAAGTATTTCTTGGCGCTTATCCAACATTGGTGCTTTGGTATCTCAACTTCACCTTAATGATCTACGTTCTGGTTAATTATAATTACGTATAAGGTACAATGTTGAAATATGTTGAATAATTAATGTACCCCGTTTACCAATAATGGTTTAATTTCAGGTACTTGAATCTAATAAAATTTTATCGTTTATAGCTTAAAATAGAAGTTCCGTCGTTATTATTATTTGCCTGAAATAATTATTACGACAGCAAAATATTTTAATCACTTAGTCTAGTCTAAAAGCTGGTAGAGATAAAAGAAAATATATATAATATTCCTCCTTTATAAAGTATTCACAATATTCAGCCAACATTTCGAGATAATTTTATATTCAGAGAACAGTTTCAATTACGTTTTACACGTTTTACACAGAAATCGTAAGTGGGTGTGATCCAGTCTGTGTCTTCAGTGCAATTCAGCTCCTTGAGATAGGAAATTAAACTCTATTTAGAAGCACTGTACCATCCTTGATTTGCTGAAACTAAATTAGAAGCAGTCTTGTTGAAGCTTGCGCAATTAATACGTGTAGATAAAGTAAGTTTTATGTTTGTCTTATCTCCAAATTGATTAGGAGACATGTAGAATTTCCATTTTAAATGTAAATTATTTTTATTTAAATGGATTTAAGCAAATCAAGTGAAAACTCATTGAAGAATAAAATATATATTTGAAACTTGCACAAATAAATAAAATAAGTGAATAATTTGCAAGTAACTCTATTAAGAAAATGATTATTATTTTTCAATTGGAATTCAATATTAACTTTAATGGCCCGCAAACGTAAATTGATTATTATTGTAACACATAAACAAGGTAAAAAAAAGACCATAGAATTTCATTTTACGTGCAGTATCTAACTCGATGAGAGAAATGCAAATGCGCTGCTTGCTCTTGTGGGAGGCGTCGCGGAAACCAAAATTTATCCGCTCTCCGACACCGGGGCAATTCTCCTTTACATAAAGTAAATGTGCCGTTATATGAACTGCTATACTTTGTATGTGAACTGCACGGGTATAAGCGATATTGCAGGTTGTTATTGTTCTCGAGTGCAAGTTTAGGTTTAGATGGAGCTAATTATTAACACTATCAACTTGCACATAAGATATGTTCACTAATATTATTCCTTTGTACTATATTATTAAAGAAATAAAAAAGAGATAAACAATAATAAGGTTTACATAATATTTGCTAAAATCAAGCACATTAATTTTTTAACCAAATAAAATCGTTATGAAAAGGATAACTAAATTTTAAAATAACACTCCTAAATACTCGCTATCAACGTATTTTATCGTAATACCCACCAGGGAATAGCTTTTCATGTAACCGTATCCATATAAAATCTCTAAGCTATGCAAAACTTCTCATAAATTTTAATAAACTCACCAAAATATATTCTATTCGACATAGAGAGCGCCTATGATAATAAAACTTATATTGAGCTGCAGCTTTCGACTTCTCTCACGTTTATTATAAATAAACAAAGCTACTACGTAATTTTCTTCAGCACGTTTATAAAAAAATTTCAGTGAATACAGACAGAATTAACTTGTATCTATTTGGGTTTAAGTAAGTTCTCTTAAAATACAAAACAGTTATTTTTTTTTAAATACCTCTTTAGTACTGAAATTAAACGTTTCACAATTTTTTTTTGCCACACTTTTATTATTTTTATCCACACTACAGTTGTTTTGATTCAAATCGTTTATCTTTGTAATGTGCCACTGACGAGGTAGTAGTTTGTGACAATTTAAGTAGGTATAATCCATGGGTCACAAATTTGTGAGTAAGCATATAATTATACTTTGTCCACAAATTTTAATATCCCATTAAAACTTAAACAGAGGCGACTAAGCCGAATTACGGTCTTGGTGTGAAATTCAAATACACTCAGCCTTATTCTGCTGGGAGTAAATAAAGAAGAAAGCTTTTTATTCATTGTCATTTTATGTAAAATTGTGCCAATACATTTGAAAAAAAAAAAGTATATTTATTACATACTCAATTTTCTATTGAGGTTATTTATTTACATAGAAACTATTTTTACATTATATTAATTATTTTAATGAATCTGATCTTCAAATTGTATGTTGTAGATATCAATGACAGTATTTCTACTTCAAATCTCTAGGTACTAAGACATCTATGAAACTAAAATAGTTAAACACCTGGCCAATAAAGATGTCTGACTCGAACATTTGACGCATTAAGCAAGCAATAACTGTTCCTTTATTCACAGCAATTTCGCAGAGGAAGTCGTTGCGTAGACATAGATTCATTACGCCTATAATTATACAAAGCTAATTACACTTAGAAGCGGATACAAAAGACATAGTTATTAACGCATGATAAACAACTTTATGAATGTGTTATAATTATACCAAGAAACTTTAACATTGAATATTGAATATGATATAATGATGTTTAAAAATTCTAGATTAGACATAAACTATAAAAATACATTCCAATGAATAGTTTGGAATTTTATCCCCTAGATATCAACCTATATTATATTCCTGAAATGTGGGACATTTCATTAAACAACTTAGAACTTACACTTATAATATTATTAAAGTAGTACTAAGAAAGAATATATCAATATAAATGTATTTAATACTCTTACATTATTATTTAGATTTTACAACAAGGATAATACTCGTTACATTTCATTATACGCGTATTGACGCCATGCTAAGGGCGTGAAGTAATGATAAACGAGTGCTTTGAAGTCAAACACAGTTAGTTTCGCTAATGGATGTGTGTAACTAATCGAGTATTCTGGGACTAGACAGACAGAAATCTATGTCTATAGTTAATATAACATGCTTTTAAAATCAAGCAACGAATTTAATTATTTTTTACTTGAATGTAGTGATTCAGACGCGTTGTTTTTTTTTATTTAATTGAGTTCCCATGAATTTATTGAAAACGTTTGTAAGAACAAAGTTTATATTAAACGTTTCATATTTGAATTAATTGATAAATATTTTATCCGTATAAAGCTTCTTCAAATAAAGAATGAAAAATGTTTTAACAAAAGAAGTACTCGAACCTGCTACCTCTGAGTTTTCTGCCACTAAGTTATATCGTAACGGTTATTCAGTTCAATGAAGGTAGTTCATTTTAAATTCTGTGAAAACCTTTTCTATAATATGAAACGGAAATGCTTTAAAACCAATTCATTTATTTATTAAATTATAATTTATACTTTTTATTAAAAAATAATATCAATATTTTTAAGCTATTGTGTGTAGTTGTGATATCAATGAACCTCGTATGAACACCAAACAAAACAAATACTATTTTTACCAACATAGATCCCTGTGATACACTTTAAGTCCAAAATGAAAACCGTATACAGCCCCGCACGTCAATTTCGATAGTTTTTTTTGTTGTTGCTTTTGACCCGGTATATGGGATCTTCAAATGTGAATTCTGTGTTACAAAACCGTTGTCCAAGCACTTAATTTCAAAATCCTCTCAACTCATCGCAGTGTCTTTTTTACTTCGCTCTGAATTTTTTCCACTCCATCCGTGATAGTGCATAATTTATTTTTACTACCTTCGAATGATTGAACCAATTTTTTTTTAATATTTACAATAACATTATATTATATTTTTTATATATTTTAAAATATACATAAAGCACTTTCTAAACATGACCCTTGATATAAACCATTAGATTTTATTGAGATTATAATTGCGGGAATCGCGGTCCAACGCCAATGAAATAATAGCAGTAAAATAACCAGAAATTGGTATTAAACAATTAGTCACTTAAATCTAATTGAACTGAATGTAATCAGTAAGACAGAACGTTTATCTGCGGTTGCTTTCAAGGATGATATTTATCATTGGAATATGAATTTTAATACTTTATTTTTGATTCTTTAGTCCGTAGTCGTAAGAGCCAAGCTATAAAAACAGGCTTAAAATTGTATTTTAATATTTTTCTTTATTTAGAGGTTGTTACATAGAAATTTCATTTCTGTAGATAATTAAAATATTTATAATTTTAATATTATCGATTTCTTATTATCTGTCAAATTCGTAGACAAGGTAAATTATTTATCTGTTGACAGCTAATTGCAATATCTTAATTAGTCTGTGACATTTCTTTTTGTTTAAGATATTGAATGTTGCCAGCTGAAGCGAACTTTATAGTCCCCAAAAAGTTATTAAAAATATAAACATTTTATTCATAATTACTATTCTAAATTTAATTTATTAATCATTATTAAGGTTAGCATATCGCTAGATATTTATTTAAAAGTAGCTGTCATATTGTTTCAGAAGTATAGTTGCAGCCAACGTTGTTTTATTGTTATATTTATTAGTATAACAATTTGTTATCAATTTATTACACTCGTTTCTTTCTTTAGATAATTAGTGCATTGTTCTTAAATTATTTAAATATTGGTCTTCTTCCGATTAATATCAATTTTACCCACATTTCGTGTAACGCGGCGTGTGCATAGCTACATTATTTGCTTATTATGCATATTTTTACTATAAAATTCAATGTCGTGACCTTTAGAGTCTTTTTCTTTCGGAAGCACTTCCGAATTGAATATCTTATTAGCCTTCGGGCTAATAATTTAATATGGAATCATTATAATTCCTATTGCCGGCACTTCCCGGGCAGTTTCAAAGTTTGTTGGAACAATATTTCTATTTGTCCTGATTCGACCCTGTGAGTCGACATAGGCTAACATTAGTGCTTGCGAGGCCTTTTTTCTCCATAAGGAGGTTTTTTTGTATACCCTAGAAGATACGGGTAAATTTATAATTGGTTCGCGGGGGTAGACGTGAATCTTCGGAGCGTCGTCCTGTTGGTCCTGTATCCTGCTTCCTGACTAGCTGAGTTTAAGGAGCTCGTCTTTATTGTAATCCCGATATTATGGTGATGTACAAAACTTATTTATATCAATAATCAACACTTCCATTTTTGAAAGTTTTATAAAGAACATGTGTTTGACTGTGGTTCTCCAGTACTGACAAGCAGGAGGATCATATATATGTCTTCGCTTGTTATTTGTCAGTGGCGCCTAGGATATTACTATTTTAGTAATGAATATATATATATAATTTAAAATAAAGTATTATCTCAAGTAACCCACCGCTGAGTCTAGCTGGAATTCTTCTTTGGCATTTTTTTTGTAACATTCTTTTTTGGCATTATATCATTATTTAAGACATTCTCCTGTACTTATTTAATTTTATAAATTATAAGGTTTAATGTATTTTGTGTATTATTAACCAATAAAATTAATTAAACCCAAACCCACTTTTATTTTTTTTTTGTAACAATGGCGCACAACAGTCGGGGCATTACTTGAGATAGTTGGTATATCTTATTGCTATATCAATCATTACACTTTTTATATATATTTTTTGATAAATAAGGTAGTGTTGATATAATTTGAACTGTTTTTATATGGTATTAATATTTGTTTTTTTTCACTAGGTTATTTAGTGTACTTAATATAACTTATATTGTTATATTATGGTGAGCAATATGTTTGCTTATGTGTAATATTTTCATTTTTATTTATGTTAATATTATGTTATATTTAAGTTAATTTTATTCTTACCTTACTGTGAAGCCAGCTCGACTTATTAGTTTTTATAAAGTTTAAATATTTAACTTTTGGTAGTAGAACTGAATATTTAAATATTATTTTTTAGAGATCTTGAATATTTATTTTTCATAAATATTTTATACTACTACACAATTAGTTTATTGTTAGTTTATTAGTTTGTTATTCAAGTTTCTTTAATTTTCAATTAACTTTGACTTTAAACTTTTTCTAATAGTAACTTAATTTTTTTATTTTTTTGTAAGAAGTTTTCAAATCTTTTGCTTTGCCGGGAGATAGTTTTGATTTGAAATTAGAACTTAATTCTAATTAGAAATAGTTTTGTTTAGTTTTTTTATTTTCTTTTATTAGGCACCATGGAGCGTCCAATAGCATATAATCTGCTTCGTAAGGATGAATTAATTTATGAGGTTGTTATTCGGGATACCAAACCAAAGGGTACTGTTGAAGAATTGAGAATTCAAATTAGGGACTTAGCTTCATTTATTCCTGCAGATGAGATTTTGGAAACAAATTATGAGTCGGCTTCTGAATTGAATATTATTGATTCTAAATTAACTGAGATTGTAGGTGCTTTATCTACTCCTCCACCTTTTAAGAGTTTTAATCGCTTTAGGGCAGTGGCTCATCACCTTTTTCATCGCTTTAGTAGGGTTGTAGTCGATGATTCTTTATTGATTCTTAATAATAAAATTAAAAATAAATTAAATAAGTGTTTGTTACAAGTGGATGGCTTGTTTAAATCTTTTTGTACTTCTTTTGAAATTCCATCTACTGCACATCCATCTTCAAATATTACTTGCTCTAACGGATATAAATCTTTTTCTCGGTTAAATCATATTTTTGATGGTAAATCTTGTATTCACTTATATTTAGATAGACTTTCAGAACTTTGCTCGGCCCGTAGTATTAGTGAAGAAGTTTTATTTCAATCTGCTGCTGAACTTTTTTCAGGTCATGCATTGATTTGGTATCGTAGTATTAAGTCTGAAATATTTAGTTGGTCTTCCTTAAAAGAAAAATTAGTTAATGAATTCACGCCTTTAGATTATGATGATAGGCTCATGTCTGAATTACGTCGTCGTACTCAGGGTTCCTCTGAATCATCATCTTTATTTATTTCAACTATGCTTAATTATTTTAGTCGTCTTTCTTATAGTGTTTCAGAAGTAGATCAATTAAAAATTATAAGACAAAATTTAAGACCTAATTTTATTGAATCTCTTGCTCTTGAAAGCATTGTAAGCATTGAGGATCTGAAGAATAAATGTAAACTTTTAGAATATTCTATTTATCAAGTTTCTAATTTTGTACAACCTCCAACGGTTACTGCAGATACAGTGGCTCCTGATTTGGCATTTAAGAATCCTAAAACTTTTTCTAAAGTTGAGTTACTGGAAAATGATGACTCTAAATTATTTTGTGCTCGTTGCCGAACAAGAGATCATACCTTAAAATCTTGTAAGTCTAAAATAGTTGTTTGTTTTAAATGTGGTAATAAGGGTGTCACTAAATTTACTTGCACTAAGTGTAATAAACATTTGAATAGCAGTTCTAAAGTTTCTACTGAGTCAAAAAACTTGTAAAGCTTCCGTCAAGGGGTTCGCCTAATTTTGATCGTGATGATTGGCGGAAGTATCTTAAGCAACTTTCACTTTTCTTTTCTTATAGAGGTCCTACAAAGGTAAATTATTGTAGTCCTCATGATATTAGGCCTCATATTACAATATCAATTTATGATAAATTTTATTACGGTTTATTGGATTCAGGTTCGAGTATATCTATATTAGGTTCTTCATTAGGGAGTCAATTTATAAAACAAGGGGTTACGTTGCATGGTGGATCTGATATAACTCGTATTTCTTCTGTTAATAATTCGGTGTCTCGTGTAGCTGGTTATCTATTTCTTCCTGTTTTATTTAAGGGTAAGAATAAAGTTATTAAGTTTTATGTTGTTCCTGATGTGTCTACTCGCGTGTTATTAGGTGTAAATTTTTGGCGTGCTTTTGATTTAGCGCCAGATTTATTTTTTAAGGTTTCATTTGAACCTACCGAAGCATATGTTTCGGAATTAAGATTTTTACATCCCTTTGAAAATCTTTCTTCTTCGCAACTCTCTATTGCGAAAGGAGTGATGAAAGATTTTGAAGAGATATCCTTTGAGAAAAAAGGTTTAGGTCGTACGAGTGTTATAACTCATACCATTAATACTGGAGATACTGCTGCTATTAAGCAAAGGTATTATTGTTTATCTCCGGAACGTTTAAAGGAATTAAATCGTCAGCTTGACGAAATGTTGGAATTGGGAGTTGTAGAGCCTAGTGCTAGCCCGTGGAATCATCCTGTTTTGCTAGCTCCTAAAGCTAATGGAGAGCTTCGATTTTGTTTAGATAGTCGTAAACTTAATGCTGTTAGCAAGGGAGATGCATATCCACTTCCTTATATATCTCATATTTTAGATCATCTTAAGGAAGCTAAATATTTGTCGTCAATTGATTTGAAAGCTGCCTTTTGGCAAATTCCTTTACAGTCGTTATCTTGTCGCGAGAAAACTGCTTTTACAGTTCCAGGTCGCGGACTATTTCATTTTAAAGTTATGTGTTTTGGATTAAAGGGTGCACCTGCGACTCAGCAGCGTCTTATGGATAAGTTGTTTGGTCCTGAATTTGGTAATAAGGTTTTTGTTTATTTAGATGACATAATCATAGTCAGCGCTAGTTTTGAAGAACACATAACGTTACTAAAACAAGTTTTAAGTCGGTTAAAATCGGCTAACTTAACTATTAACTTAGAAAAGTCAAAATTTTTCAGAAAAGAACTTAAATATCTAGGATATGTAGTTGATCAGGAGGGTCTTCATACCGATTCTGGTAAAGTTAAAGCTATAGTAGATTATCCAACTCCAACTAATAGGAAGGAAGTTAAAATGTTTCTTGGTACAGCTTCCTATTATCGTCGGTTTATTAGAAATTTTAGTACTATAGCAGCGCCTCTCAACGCACTTACGAGCTCTCGTAAGGATGCACTTCCGTTTAAGTGGAACGATGATGCAGAAAAAGCTTTTAATGAACTAAAATCTTGCTTAGTTTCTGCTCCTGTATTAGCATGTCCAGATTTTTCAAAAACATTTTCAGTACACTGTGATGCTTCTAGTTATGGTATAGCTGGTACTCTGACACAAATTAATGGCGATGGGGAAGAGCATCCAGTAGCTTTTGCCAGTCGGTCTCTTAATAAGGCTGAACGCAATTATTCAGCAACAGAGCGGGAAGCGTTAGCAGTTGTTTTTGCTGTAGAACATTTTAGATCATATTTAGAAGGTGGTCCTGAATTTAAAGTTATAACGGATCATTCCAGTCTTAAGTGGTTTTTCAATTTATCTAATCCAACAGGTCGCTTAGCTAGATGGGGTTGTAGACTTTCTGCCTTCAATTTTGTTATTGAGCACCGCAAAGGTAAAGACAACATTGTTCCTGACGCACTTTCGCGTTCAGTTCCTGTTGTAAACGAAATCCGAACAACTGTTGAAGATACTTGGTATAATAAAATGTTTAAGCGTTGTCAACAATTTCCAAAATCCTGTCCAAATTATTTTATTGATAATGGTAAACTCTTTAGATACTCTAAAAATAAATTCGGTATTTCCGGTGAGAATGATTGGAAAGAAGTTGTTCCTTATGAACTCAGAAAAGATATTTTAAATTTAAATCATTGCAATGAACTTTCGCCACATTTTGGAATTTTTAAAACCTATAAACGATTATCTCTTCGTTATTTTTGGCCTGGTCTGTACAAGGATGTTGTTAATTATATAAATTCATGTGATACTTGTTCTGCTTATAAGCATCAGCAAAATTCTACTCCTGGTTTTATGGGGGATCAAAAGGTTTGTTCTCGACCTTTTGAAATGATTAGTGTCGATCTTGTCGGTCCTTTACCTCGCTCTCGCGCGGGTCATACGTTCTTATTGGTGGTGGTTTGTTGTTTTAGCAAATATACTTTGTTGTTCCCATTACGGAGGGCAATTGGTAAGTCTATAGTGTCTCGATTGGAAGAGGGGGTATTTTTAATTCACGGAGTGCCACGCACGGTAATATTGGATAATGGTACCCAGTTTACCGGTAGTGAAGTAAAAGCATTTTTTGAAAAGTATAACATTCCACAAATTCATTATACTCCTAAATATTGTCCTCAAGTTAATACTGTGGAACGGTGTAACAGAACTGTTATAACCGCGTTATCTACTCTTGTCAAAGACGATCATCGTACTTGGGATACTTTTCTGCCCAAAGTGCAATTTGCTCTTAATTCTTCTGTTAATGAAACTACGCGTTTTTCTCCGTTTTTCATAGTTCATGGTAGGGAACCAATTATTAGCGGTACTCATTATAAGTCCGTTTCGAGTAATCAATTTTCTTTAGATTGCGCATCTCGCACTTCTTATGTTCAAAAATTAGGTAATTTAGAAAATATTTTTATTAAAGTCACTGATGCTATTAGTAAAGCTTATGTTAAAAGCAAAGTTTATTATAATCGCTCGCGTCGCTCATTACAATTTAATGTTGGTGATATAGTGTGGAGAAAAACTTTTCCCTTAAGTGATGCTAGTAAATTTTTCACCTCTAAGTTAGCTCCTAAGTATGTAAAATCCCGTGTAGTTCGTAAATTAAGCCCATTAGTGTATGAATTAGTAGATTTCGCCACCAATAAGGCATTAGGTAATTGGCATATTAAAAATCTTAAAGAATGATTAAGTTAATAATTCGTCCGGACAGCTGAGTTGTATAGTATGGAACATCGGTCCTGACAGTTGGTTAAAATATGGTTTGTATTGTCTGTAGGTTCTGCTTGTTTTTTTAATATCTTAATTTTCAGTATCACTTAAATGTAAGGGATATCTGTCGTTAAGTATTAATTATTTTTTAGTATATATTTTTTTTATTTTCTTTTTTATTGCTGATCTTTAGTTACCTTATATTCCAGTATCAATACATGTTTTATTTGATATCTGTTATTAAGTGTTATCTTTGGTTAGTTAATGTTTAGTTTATAATTCGTCCGGACAGCTGAGTAGTATTGAATGTAACATCGGTCCTGACAGTTGGTTAAAACATGGTTTGTATTGTCATTAGGTCATTCTGTAACTAAAATTGAATACCTTAAATTCCAGAATCACTTTAATTATATTTGATATCTGTTATTAAGTGTTATTTATTGTTAGTTTTCTTACATATTTATTTAGGTTTGGGTTAAGATTTTTAGGTTTGAAACCTTAATTTCCAGCTATCTATTTAACAATAATAGATATCTGTTGTTAAGTGTTATTTTTTTAGAATGTTTTATTAAGTTAAATATTATGTTCCCAGCTATCTATTAGATAATTATAGATATCTGACATAGTATTTTGTTGGGTCTTACTTTAATAATTATTAAGGTTACATAATTATTTGTTGTATCTTATGTATGTGCAGCAATGTGTTTTCAGTAGGGAGTTACTGTTGAACATTTATTATATGTACTTGGACATATTTGTTCTTGTATAATGTGGTTACTGGGGTAGCTATGATCCTTTTATGGAATCAATTTGTACCTGAGAGAAGGTGGTACCTTGTTTCGGTTTATCAATTTCATATTATGTTATTGATGATTAGGTTGTGTTATGGGTGTGTGATCTGTATTTGGTAGCAGCACACATATGTTGAGTTGTGGGTTCGGTGTTACTCTAATTGAGATTTTTTTTGGTTTTGCAGCACTTATTATTATTCATGATAAGTTTTTGTATTTTTATTATTTCTGCAAAACTGTTTGTTATGTCTACTATATAGTAGTAGATATCTACTTAATTATTTTTATTAATTAAGTTTATACCTTTCTTTTGTTTAGGTTACAATTAATATGTTTTTCACAATTAGGTATGAGAGCTTATGAGCTGGAGGGCCAGCTCGAATTTTCCTCTTATATCGCGTAAAATTCTTCCGGGAAGGGAGGTACTGTTACATAGAAATTTCATTTCTGTAGATAATTAAAATATTTATAATTTTAATATTATCGATTTCTTATTATCTGTCAAATTCGTAGACAAGGTAAATTATTTATCTGTTGACAGCTAATTGCAATATCTTAATTAGTCTGTGACATTTCTTTTTGTTTAAGATATTGAATGTTGCCAGCTGAAGCGAACTTTATAGTCCCCAAAAAGTTATTAAAAATATAAACATTTTATTCATAATTACTATTCTAAATTTAATTTATTAATCATTATTAAGGTTAGCATATCGCTAGATATTTATTTAAAAGTAGCTGTCATATTGTTTCAGAAGTATAGTTGCAGCCAACGTTGTTTTATTGTTATATTTATTAGTATAACAATTTGTTATCAATTTATTACACTCGTTTCTTTCTTTAGATAATTAGTGCATTGTTCTTAAATTATTTAAATATTGGTCTTCTTCCGATTAATATCAATTTTACCCACATTTCGTGTAACGCGGCGTGTGCATAGCTACATTATTTGCTTATTATGCATATTTTTACTATAAAATTCAATGTCGTGACCTTTAGAGTCTTTTTCTTTCGGAAGCACTAACATTAGTGCTTGCGAGGCCTTTTTTCTCCATAAGGAGGTTTTTTTGTATACCCTAGAAGATACGGGTAAATTTATAATTGGTTCGCGGGGGTAGACGTGAATCTTCGGAGCGTCGTCCTGTTGGTCCTGTATCCTGCTTCCTGACTAGCTGAGTTTAAGGAGCTCGTCTTTATTGTAATCCCGATATTATGGTGATGTACAAAACTTATTTATATCAATAATCAACACTTCCATTTTTGAAAGTTTTATAAAGAACATGTGTTTGACTGTGGTTCTCCAGTACTGACAAGCAGGAGGATCATATATATGTCTTCGCTTGTTATTTGTCAGTGGCGCCTAGGATATTACTATTTTAGTAATGAATATATATATATAATTTAAAATAAAGTATTATCTCAAGTAACCCACCGCTGAGTCTAGCTGGAATTCTTTTTTGGCATTTTTTTTGTAACATTCTTTTTTGGCATTATATCATTATTTAAGACATTCTCCTGTACTTATTTAATTTTATAAATTATAAGGTTTAATGTATTTTGTGTATTATTAACCAATAAAATTAATTAAACCCAAACCCACTTTTATTTATTTTTGTAACAAGGTTTACATAGTTATTACAAATATGAATCTTAAAACAAACGTAATGTCATACTTTAAGTATCAGAGAGAATATATTTATTTATGAAGCTGCATGCTAAGTTTGTTTGCTTGTGTTAAGGGTGTTAGACAGCGATACAAATACATACAAATACACATTATAAATACTGGGAATATATTTACTAAACGATTAAACACAGAAAAACAGACATCTATGCTCATCACATACATGACTCTTCCTCGTCGGGAATCGAACCCGAGCCCCATTGCATCGCTATAGGTTAGCCGTCTGCGCCAACCCTTTCACCAACGGGGCGGTGACTGATTCTATATAGGTTATTATATTGCATTATGTTATAGGTGATTATATATAGGCGGTGAGTGATCATACAGATTGTATTTATCAATACACATTGTTATAACAATATCAATAGTATCTAATTGTATAACAGACAGATCAATGTCATCTCTCTTGTTAAGACCATGCGCTATTAGTATATTTATAAGATATACATAAGTAGTTTTCGTGATTTATTCTTCATATTATTGTTCATATTTCAATATTTTAATTAGAATATTTAAAACGTATCGCTTAAATCAATTTTTTTTATTTATAGAATAAATCGAATATGATTTATAAATTGGCATTATACTAGATTTGTATTTGAAAAACCATAATAAGGTCCATGTCTAAAGCCAAAGGAATCGTAGTTAAATGGTATTATTGTAAGCCCTGTAGGACTTCAAGTTATTAGTACAGTTGCGACTGTCACGTCTTTATGTCTTAACTAAATAATCCCAGCAAATTTGGCACACACTCACGGAGTCTGGATTATTATGAGGCTCCGTGAACAACTTAGTACATTAACAATGCAATGTTAGATAAATTCTATTACTTTGAACGTTAGATTGCATAACACACAGATTACTTTCATGTCTTGTATCTCACAAGAGTTAAGTCTTGATTAAATGTTTTTTGTTATTATATACTTATGAAAATTAAGGGCTGCATCAATTATACAGCTTTTCTCAAAACAATAAGAGTCAAATTATAATAATCAGAATTTGTTGAAATATTTCATTTATTTAATAATTTAAATAGGGGTTACGTTAAATTATCAGTATTCGATTTGACTTTCATTTATTAAATAGGGATTGGATTTTTTCTGAATTTTATACATTGTATAAGCTTTCACGTTTTATATATAAAAAACATTTCATCTAGATCCTTGAAGTCCTACATAAATTTTAATAAAACAACTTACCAGGGATAACGTGAAAAGTTAAAGTAATAAATTTAGTATAATTACGTGTGAATTCATGAATAAATTGCCCAAAAAAATGTTAACCCCACACCTCGTTAAGCAAACGGAACAAGCAATCGCGTGTAATGTTTTATTGCATCCCTGAATATTTATGTACGTTTGACTTAAATTTATAAATGTTTGATATTATATGGTTACCTAGTGACGTTTATTTATTGGTTTCACAGGACCTTTCTATACATGGAATGTACAAAAATTATACAAAAATATATGTATACTTTATAAGCGCTCGATAAAATTTGTATAAAATAAATCTTATACTCAGTTTTGAAAAGGGTATTTGACTACCAGAATAATAAAGATATAGTAAATTTGTTACAAATAAATATGATGTGTTATGTAGGTTTTCTAATAGCGTTCCCAATTTTAGATAATATGTATGGATAATATAATAGTTAAATTAGATAATAATTCAATATAACAGTTTAATATATTTTTACAAGAATCATTTACGTAGCGATACAGTGGTGACAGGACGGTTTCCCAGAGTTCGCAGTGTCGAATCTCTGCCCGTTTCAGTTTATTTTTCATTCTATATTTATTTAAAACTTAAAGAAGTTTGAAATGGCAATACATATAATAATAATTATAATACAGGACAAGTTACACACGTTGATCTAACACCTAAGTAAGCAAATTATTTGCTTGTGTTGAGGGTGTTAGACAACGATACAAATACATAGAAATATACATTATAAATACTGAGAATATATTAAATAAACGACCAAACACAGAAATACAGACATCTATGCCCATCACCAATCATTTACATTATAATATTGGCAAATAATCAGGTATACATTAATAGAGTTACAAATGAGTATTCAAATTGGTTTATTAATAATATCATTATTGTAAACACATAACATAAAATTGGAATCCCTTTGAAATGATAAACCGTGAGTTATTTTATATATTTTTTTCAATAGGAAATCTAATACCTACTAAATATAAAAACGCCACAACTTCAAATAAAAAAAATACATATTTCATATAAAATAAATATTTTCCAAAATCATTAATATATACTGTCTGACTTTGTTTGCATTGTGGAAGTAAAAAAAAAGGTTTTAATTTTAAAATATAACATGAGAGAAAAATTGATGTTCAGATTATACTTCCAAAGAGCCAATTACGCTACTATGTGCAATATAACGAGAATAGTCTGTTTATTACCAGCGGGAAAGCCTTACATGCATTACAGTTTTCTCTTTGCGCATTATAAAGTTAAAAATCTCGTACACCACTCACGAGAAAATGGAAACAAAAGTCTTTTTCTACTCGTTTTAAGTTCATTTATGTTTGAATCCCACAAAGCTAGAAATTGTATAAAATATACAATGTTTTCAATATTTTCTGTTTTTATTTTATAATCCGTGTATTATTTTATTTACAATCCTACATCAGGGAGAGCTGACCGCTCTATTTATTCACGACACACATCAAAGGGTGGCTGACAAGATATTTATTACGCTTAATGTTACGATTACCTAAAGACAAAAGGTCTAGGTTACATCCCAAGTGTAATGAACATTTATTGTGAATGTTACAAAATTAATGTCACCGAAACGTACAAAGATTATTAAAAATATAAAAAGTGTTAAATCTGGACCACAATATGTCAACGATAACGGAACATCGTGGATTCGCGAACAATTCATTACATACATATTGCCAAAACAAACGTATTGTCTTTGGATTTTTTTTAGAATCACGTAAAGTACAAAAAGCTGTTGAAATAACCTGTTCGTCTATTTTACTCTGGAAAAGTGGTTAGTTACTGCGATCAGCCTGGAGAATATTTAGAAAGTGACACAATTTATTCTTTAAAACGACGAGTGACGAACTCTAACGAGACCTCAAAAGACGATTGATTTTACTTCCTAGTTCACGCCGAGAGAGTATGCAGATTGTATTTACTGCAGTAACGTATATATTATGTAAGCAAATTATGTAACATCAAAAGCAATTCCCATACAATTTCTCATACATTTTAACATAATAATACCAACGATTCTTTAACAATACTGACATTTTAACGAGATTTTATTCTTTTATACAACTTGGAGGCAAACAGCTTTTCTCATCTGGCCTACTTTTAAAGATTGGCGTTTTAAACCTGAAAAATTTACAAGCATCATTACGTTATACAGGTTACTGAGTACGTGACTTATCATTGGATATACTAATTTGAATCATTCATCTCGCTATAAAGATTTTTAAAAAAATATTCATAAGTTTAAAGACATTTGATTATAAATATTTTTGTAATATTTACATCTTATTTGTTTTTTTTTAATATATAAGACCTTTCTGCAGAGGGTTCCCAAATTGTTCCTTTTAAATAATACTTACGAAAACGTTTTGAATACAGAAATAATGATAACGTAAAAAGAGTGAAAAACAATGGGATTTACGAGTATACCGTGAAAAGTTACAACGACATTCCATTATACAAGGAATTTTTATTAAAAAGAATATGACTTATAAACATGCTTAGCAAATTTGCAATAAAAATTGTTTTTAGCAATTTTTTTCAAATCGATAAAAAAGTGGACTAAGCTTTGTATGTTTCCGACCAAAAAAATACAAGAAACATTTTATTAATATACTTTGGCTTAATGTATATCTTGTGTAAGTATCTCAAAAATATATTCACGATAAATGAATTCGGTAAATAATTTAATTACACATGAAACACAACATTTGTATTTCCTGTTACGCTTCAATAATTACTACCTTTTGAACGAACTATTTCCATTGAGAAATTGATTAAATCTATATCAAATTGGTTCAAGATTGGAAGAGATGATTGGATTTCCGTTATAATTATCGTACGTCTCCGTTAATGACCTGTTAAGCAATGTCTTGGATTATTTCGGTGATGAATGAGTCCTTGGAAGCACACTTCCCTTTTAGATGTCAGCGATAGCCACGTCTTTTTAGCTTTTATGGCTTGTTACTTTCATTTGGGAAAGCTTTTTGTTTTGTAAGATGTTTTGCAAATAAGTAAATATAATATCCAGATATATCATTTGCAATATATATATATATTATATTCAATCCATACAAATATTAAATCTAAAAAAAAATTGTATGTTAAAAGAAGAATATTTCTTTATAAGAATGTCTAAAACAATGCCTTCCAAGCTATTTTATAACCCTTCCATTTAACATTCAATGCATATATTCTTTCTATGTCAGTAATATTAATGTCCCATAACTCAAGTCAAACCCTAATTTTCAGAGAAAGGTGTCGACATCCATCTAAAGGTTTATCTCACACCGCAATAAACGGCAATGTGATGATTAAAATCTGCTGTTTCATTTTTTACATGTACAGATAATGCATAACTAAAATACTTCATTATTCATATTTACTTAACTTTATTATGTTCTTGATAATAACAAAATTCTGAAGTATCATCATATTGGACGGGGAAAAGAAATTGACAAAGTTAGTAAAAGTTATGAATTTCTGTAAAGGTAATGGGAAATATTCTGTCATCTTATTCAAATTTGAATGTGCGGTATAATCAAATTAAAAACGGTAAAAAAAGTTTTGACCAATAATTTTAGAGATGAAGAAAAATTATAGCCCTACAGATGTCTGCTTATTCATTCTTCGATGATCAAAACTTGAGAATTGGGACACCATAACACTCGAATATCTAAAATAGGCTGTTCTGAAGCTCGAGGGCGTTCGAGTCGGGACGATCTGAAATTTTCAAGAGCCTTCAGTTCCCGAGTTTGTTAGCTGACTATAGAGTGTTTATAAGGACTTCGACTTAAACTTTTGATACCGGTATTTGTTATATAGAATAATATATGTACAAATATATCGATCGACGTGCACTGGTGTGTGACCTGATTCTCTCACTCGTTAGATGAAAACTTGTGTTTGTTCAAGTTTGTGTGTTTATGTGCATGCAATAAATGTTACGCAATCTGACACAAGGGAAAGCTTAATAGAGGGTCGTATACACTTCTAAAATTGACTCACCCAAAGCTAAGCTTAAAGTTGGAATTAAATATAAAGAGGAAAATCAGCTAAATTATAATTATGACCTAGTTTCATAGATCAACAATGTTTTAACATAATATCTAACTGTGGAAAATTATTCCATTAATACTAAGTGATGAATATATAAATATTATTAAATAAAACTAGTAATATGCTATCGTCCCCACTTAAATTAGAATTTAGAATTAGAATTTTCAAGTTAATTATATAT
Source organism: Napeogenes sylphis (assembly GCA_959347405.1). Lineage (NCBI taxonomy): Eukaryota > Metazoa > Arthropoda > Insecta > Lepidoptera > Nymphalidae > Napeogenes > Napeogenes sylphis. The sequence goes on along the minus strand of OY365778.1, from coordinate 19,192,354 downwards.
ATATATATATATATATGATTGCTTGATTTATATAATATAAATAACTACAAACTACAATCCTAATCCGTTATCCATTGACGTAGTTGTAAATCAAAATTTTGTTTGCTTTGTTTAAAAAGAAAAATATTCCTAAATAGTAGCGAAACGCTTGGTGAGAACCTCTACGTTATATAAAAAGTCCCTTAAAAATCAATTTCGATCTTATTAAGGGGACACCTACACATTTTTATGTTATTGCTTTTTATGATGCTTACAATAATATTATGGGATTCCTCTAAATCTACACAACACAGTTAAATACTCTACAAATCCAATAAAAATAATTGTATCATTACATTTCTTCCTTGAACTTCTAATATTATCTTAATATGCTTAGAAAACTTCTTAAACTTAATTACTTAATTAGCAAATGTTTCAAAAGCTTTTGAAAACGAATCTTGTTAATAAATTACAATATAATACAATAACTTCTTACTTTAACGTATGTAATTTAATAATATCAAGTTTTTAAATTAGTAAATGCAAATTTAATTAAAATTTTCTGTAGCTGTAACACTTAAAGCAAAACAACTGAATAATAATGTTTTTCTGACGACTCCTGAATATATTTATTTTAATTATTCTTCTCATATTCTAAGTGTTTTCGAGCAATCGTGTTCGTGAACCTAAGAGATTTATAATACATTTTGCAGTTGTTGATATACTTCTTAATAATATAATATATTTTATACAAAATATTGATTTACTTAAAATTATTATTATTATAGTCTTGGACTGGATCAAGATTCCTAAGTAAAACATATCGCACATAACACATCAGATTACTATTTAAAACATTACCTAAAGAACATCGTTTCTCATTTCTATTTATTAATCTGTATATAAAATTATATGAGAAAACAAAAAAATTACATTAGTTATATTAACAAAAGAATAATCATATATAGTGGGTTTCAAGACGTATTTATAACATTCGTAATAAACAGGTAACTTAGTAACTTTATAGAAACATGTTACCAAACTACCGAAACTTCAAAATACAAGTTTCCTAATTTTCATAAGCATCATAAGATACCCTTATACAATCACGAACTCAAATCGTATATAATCTAAAGTTTAGAACCAATATTAATCCCAAGTGCGCTGAATCAACCACATCTGAAACTCGCCATTTAATATATGCCTTTATTGTAGTTTCTTTAGCAATATATTATATTGCAATAATCATTTAGGTCGGTTAAGAAGAACGTTCAGGACATTGATTGATTTATTGCTAAAGACATTACATATACATTTTCTGTTTCAGGAACTCTTTTCTGACGTTATTTTTAATTATTTTATATTTTTTTAATTAAAATATAATGTATTTTTTTTAATTCCGCTTCAATGTTACTAAAAAAATCTGTTTATAAATAATAAAAACATAGAATATAAGATGATCAAACCTACACTTACGTACATCTTTCTTTGAAAAGATTCATACATAATAAAGTACTACCTCTTTTCCCACGGGGAGAGCCGGGCCATAAATTACATTTAAGATTGTCCAGCAACGTGTATATGTGACACAAAATAGACAGACAAGCACTTGTGTATGTGTAGTTATATCTTAAGAACCAAATAAATCCCGAGGTTTTGGCCCTCTATCTTGTGATAAACTTGTGTCCATGTAAAAAGTTGACTTCTATTTGTATAGAATATTTAGTTTTATATACGATACAGTAGCTCAATTGGTAGAGCGACGGGACGGTTTGCCTGAGGTTGCGGGTTCGAATATCTGTATTAATATAAATATATTTATATAAATTTAAATAAGCTTACCATGCGGTACATGTTTGAAGATATTTTCAAACTAGAATACTTAGTGTTGTGTATGCATATCTATGTATTAAAAATGAGTTTCTGTTGAATGGTATTAAACCCCACGAGCATTCATGTTTATATTAGGTAAATAAAAGGAAATTAAACATAAATGTAAAAATATATCAAAGGATTTACTGTAATGCAAAGAAAACATAGTTATTTTATTTATCTTTTGAATTTCATATATAAGTTATATTGTAATGTTAAAGCTAAAGGTTTATTGATTTTTTGCATTTCATTTAAATAATTATTTACTATATACGAAAAATACGATGAATATGATTGTAGTAAAATATTGAAATATAATTTGACACAATTTAATTCATGAGTATTAAGTTATGATAACCAACTATTTTAGGGGATCTATAAAATAAAATAAATTACTTCTTAAAAAAAAAAACTAAAAAAAAATATATATGATTGATTTCCTTATGTTTACTCAAATAAAATAACACATTCTTAGTCCAACGATGAAACGGTTCTTTCCAATTTAAATTAGTTATCAAATTCATACTCTAACAGAAATCAAATTCTGAACCTACCACCTATACCGTTTCAATTATAAAATGAAATGCTTTAGTGACGTATAATCTATTTGCCATCACACTGATATCAGCTTACGTAATGACGCTAGTCAAGGGTCTGTCACATCAAGAGCTACTCCCAAAATGCTGACGCGATCATTTCGTCGACTCTTACACCTCGAGAACACTTTACTTCGCCCCAGTATTGATCAACGTTAGAAAATGAAAAAAACGATTTCTATATTTTTACATAAGGAATTATTTTGTTTCGTTGTCATACTTTTCTTATATAATTTATTTACTTTAATATATAATATCCACTAAATTATATTATTGGTTGAAACCAATCTTACGTTACATATATTTATACTTTGACGTTTTGTTTGGGTTAAAACTTATTGTGATTAATTATTACCCGTTGTTGTTGAAAATTTGGGTTAATTAAGTTCTAGCTTATCTAAAACAAATTATAATAAATTTTGTATATCGTTAGTAGTAAGGGCTTAGATTATGATATTAATGCATACAAAATTATACATTTCTGCTATGATTACATCAGCAGAGTACAAAGTAGGACAGACTGGCAGACGTATCTACATTCTGAACATAACATACCTATTAGTACAATTTTATTATAAAATGAAAGTATACATAATCGTACGAAGTTACACATAGGTATTTAACATGGATACTTGAAACGTAATAGCTTACAAAAACAGTCTCCTACTGTAGGTTTATTCTAGAATTCCTGGCATTGTTGAATTATTCATATCCGTTCTTATTGCCCTTTATTACGATGGCAACACAGTTTATTTCCTGTCTACATAACTGACCCGTTAAATTATCTTAAGTATTACTAGAAATATAAACTTGAAACCTATTTCTTGTTAACTAAGAGCTAGTTTCCTTCACACCACCATCAGCTTAACGTGGCATTTGTAATTGCATAAGACAATAGTGAAAACGTTCCTTTCTTTAAGTTTTTGTAGAACAAAGCGACTTAATTCTGATCTTTCTGGAATTGAGATAAAATTACACGTGGTATTGTCTGTAAATAGTTACCATTGTAAGACACTTCGTGAATTCTCGTGAAGTTTCTTTATCTAGACTTTGTATAAGTCTTTTGTTTTGATTGTTGAGAATTTCTTTGTTTGTTTGATTAATTTATTGTTCATTAAAAATATATATGAAAACATTAAGCTAATTGGAACAACTTATTATAAGGTTAACATATTCTACTAGGAACTTATAAAAAGGTATTATATAGCTTTTTTATATTAAATTTAATGAGTCGCTCAATAACTAATATTTTTTTGTAAGTAACATGGACATTCAATTAGTTTAGCTCGTACAAGATTACATAGACTATTTGTTACCCTGAGGTCACCGAATATTTGTGTAAACTAACCTGTCTGCTCCCCATCTTTGAACATTAATCTTTTTCAAATAAATGTTTATGTACTAAGCTTTTGGTGAAAATACAGACAAAATCCAAAGGAAAAACCGAAATAAAAAGGAAAAAAAAATCTTACTGTATATTTGTTTTTCTCAAATATAATTTTATAACCTATATTTCTTGTAACAAAAAAAATTTTGTATAAAATCAATTAACTCCATTTTCCTGTTGATTGTGTGGTGATGGTTCAATAATATAACTTCGTGTTTCTTCAAAATACGCCCAAGTACATTCAAAACTTTCTCGTTAGCAAATAAATCTTCGAATACTTTATTACTCTATCTACTTACAATATATCCAAGAATGATATATGTGTAAGATATTTGGGAGAATTTATAACCGCTGTTGTTTTGTATGACGGCATAAAAAGAATTGTAATACACACGGCTCTTTAGTTAGATTACAAAATAAAAAAAAAAAATTCAAATTCAATATATGTTGTTATTAAAATAACACTGATTTGGTTAAAGTAGCAAAATGACTTAGTAAGTTAATGTAAATAATATAGCTCATATAACAATTCATAAACTAGGGCAGAAATTTGACGTGTAACCTCTGGAATAACATATCTGTTGCTCTACGAACTAAGCTACTGTATGAGGATAAATAAAGCTTTATATATTGCTAAAAAAGAGCTTCACATGTCTAGCAACGTTTTATAGACGATTTTAAACATTAAGACTTAATAGTTTAGGACTATAAGTTAATAGCATGTGAGTTTAAACTTTATACCGTCCCAAGAAAGACATAGCAGCTCGTGTGTGTATTAATGGAGGCAGCATAATAAATGACGCTCCAAGGTAAGGCTCTTTCATTTTTCGCACAGTCGATTAATCTTCCCACGGTATGCTTGTAGAATATCGACAAATGTTCTGTGACTTTATTGGTTTTTGCTATATCGGAATACGAGTTCTGAATACATTGCGGCGTTATGAAAACTTTTTTTAATAACACGACTTTAAAATGTATGGCTTTTGAAAAAAAAAATATGAATAAAAATATGTGTGAATCTCAATATAATATTGGAATAAAACGTTTAAGTCTTTTAAACAGAAACAATAAGAAGATTATGCTCATTGTAGATTTGTTCATGTATACAAATCTGATTCAGTAAACAATCATCAAGCTGTTTAGATTTTCTTAAACATTTTGAAATTAACAGCACAATAAGCAAAGACTTTATAAATATAACTCTTCGAACGTGTGTTAAATCAGACAGGCATTAACGGCTGCCGCTTTCAGGCGTTAATTCCCTTCGTATTCTCAAAAGGCTTACCGAGAACAAACATCAAAACTTTATACGTAGTAAACAGTGCATTTAAATTCTGGAGAGGCAACTTTAACAAGATTACTAACGTTTTCGCCACAACTTCCTTTACGTCTTGTATTTAACTGTCCAATTTGTCACGTACCAGTCACGGGTATAGCAGCAGACCATAATAAACCTGATCCGTTTTCAATATTGATCTGATAGTTGTCTACTTTAAACTGACAAATAATTTAAGAAGTGTATTCACAGATTTTTAAAAGTATAATGAATATCTAGTAGAAAAAAAATCTTAATGTTGACTGTGAAAATTTGACCTAATTAAATATCATAATGTTGTCTAGTACTTTTAAAATCTTCATGTATATTACAAGTCACTCTTTGAAAAAAGAAATATGTTATGCTCATTTTTTATTCATACGGAGAGTAAGCATTGAGGAGGATCTTGTAAACAATACTAATTCATTATAATACATATATATTTACTCATATATGTATATTAATTAATCTTATTTTACTGTGTGTTTTCCATTTTCAACAACAACTACGAAAAGTTGGCAAGAGGCCTCCTGAGCCTATTCACAACCACAGCCTATGGTTCCTCCTAAATAATTAAACTGCCTAACTCATTTGCAGTAGAACTTAGCAATTCAATTATTCTCCAAAGCCTCATTTACATCATATAGGTTTAGCAATTAGCATTCAAAACATGCTTTGGATAACCACTATTATATAAAAAATAATAGAATAAATTATACAACTTACTAATAATATTATAATTATACAAAAAGTTTATATATATGGTAAATAAATACAAATATCTAATTAATTAAATTATATTTCTATATAAGATAGCATATGTTTGTACCACTATGAGTAGCTTATTATTTATTCTAATGATTGCCATCAACATCAAGAAACTGTCATGATTAAGAAATTGAATATATTCCGATGTTAAAGTCGACAAGATTAGTCCAACTCATCCCGCAATTTACAAATTAAATAAACGTTCTAAACTAGTTTTCATTGACGAGATGGTCCAAATTTGTAACAGTTTAATTGTCTCCACAAATAAAAGCGTTTGTTGCTTTGATTAAGGTAAATAAAGGGTAAATGAATCATTGCTTTGTACATGTATGTCTGTTCTTTGTATTTGTACTGCTATTGTTAGCCATAATCTAGTTTGACAAACCGAAAATATATTTCTGGTGGAAAATGTTCCTCATTTAGATATTTCATTATGGTGCATGGCATTGTTATGCCCAGTGACTTCATTAGATTACTTTTATTTTCGAGGATATCCTCAACTTTATTAAAGATTGACGAATAAAAAGTTAATGATCTAAGATCACACTTTACGGATCATTAAGATTAATTAACACAATTTATAAATAACTTAAACTTTTATTATTACTTAATTTATAGAATAAAGTAACAAATTTTACAACTTACTATTTTTTAAATTTTATAACAGTAAATAGTTATTATAAATATATAAGTTACTTTTAGAGTAAGGTTTCATCCCACTGTGTTGTTTCTAGTTTTATTTGCTTTGCAGATATCATAACATAGTAGTGTGGGTAGAGCGGATACCTAATTATCTACTTCGTGTATCTAATATTCAGAGAAACATTTAAATGATAATGATTTTTTTAAATGAATAAGTTGCTACTATCTTATCTTCTTACTATTACTTTTATCATATTTTTATTTCACATTCACTTCCAATCATTTATCATCACATTTTTCTAAAATCATTTCATTTTTATGATTTTTTTATGAAATACTTTTATTAAAATTCAAACTAGAACCACAAAATTTGAAATACTCCACATTCGTTCATCGATAATAGAATATTGCAATATTGGCCTTTTTAGGTTTTAAAACAAGACAGTTGATATAAGTTGGTAGCGTCTAGTTTAGTTGATAAAAGTTAAACCGAATAATATCACTTTGATACCTGTTACTAAATTGTATTTAAGGGTTTGGGTTATTCACAAAGAAATTCCTATTTTTTTTATTCCGAGTGCTATAGATACATAAAGAAGCAGAAAAAAGGTTTAATATAATTTTTGTACTTTCAACGTACACGTCATACGAATGATCTCTATTTTCTTATTGTGCAAAGAATTCGAGGATTAAGCCATCATGTCGGCCATTTTATGTCGGATTATAAATAGATCAATATATATTTTCTTTTAATTTAGGGTTTGAAATATATATTGGCCTATCGAGGCTAAATTGACGGATCAAGGTATCGACCTTGATCCGTCAATTTAATGCATTGAATTCATATCGCCACATGGTTTTGATTAGTAATAGAAAACAGTGAATTACATTTAAGTCCTTAGTTTTATGCTATTAACATAAGTCATCGGTTATGTTATACATACATTATGTTATACACCGCCCCGTTGGTCGAGTGGTTAGCGCAGACGCGTAACGTGTCACGGCGCAATGGGGCTCGGGTTCGATTCCCGGCGGAGACAGGCATTTATGTGATGAGCATAGATGTCTGTGTTTCTGGGTTTGGTCGTTTATTAAATATATTTTCAGTATTTATATATGTATTTCTATGTATTTGTATCGTTGTCTAACACCCTTAACAAAAGCAAATAATTTGCTTACTTAGGGGTTAGATCAATGTGTGTAATTTGTCCTGATATTATTATTATTATTGTTATTATTATATATACAGGGTTATTTGTAATTAGTTGAGCACCTTTTGCAGGCAGCCCCTCTACATCAATCCTGACAACATTTGTTCTACGACTTTATAAAATTAGTAGTTTTAAAAATTTAGTTTTTCCCATACAAAATTTATTTATTGCCTCTAAACGTGCATTAAACTTGAGCCAAGAGAGGCCACGCAACTTGTCAAAATATGTGCCAAGGCCACGTGCATCGGGGCGCGGGGTGGCGGGGTGACGCAGCGGCGTTAGAACTTGATCATTTTCTAAGGTGTAATAAAAAATAGCATCGTTTTCCACTTTTATTTATTAAAATATTTTCTACAATAGTCGAAACAAATATTGTCTAACTGTTTAAGAATCTAATGAAAAAACAAAATCTCCAATAGAAGTTGTCCACAAGTTGAATGTCTCAATATTTTTATTTGGTTTATGAAATAAGGGCACTGTAACGACACCAAATAAATATTATTTTTACAAAACAATAACTTCTCTTTAACTTACTTTATACATATCATATTATCTCGTTTGTTAATATTTATATCATGACAATAAAACAATAAGTTACTTACGAATTTCTTTACGAAGTTCCTAGAAATTGCAGTCAGTCACAAATAGAAGCGTCGGTATACAGAAACAATCCAGGTAGTTAATATAAAATATCAGTAATACTACACACTTTCATCACCATAAATCTCAAGAGACAAATGAAATATCAATTATCAAATAACAAAGATAATAATATCAAATTACAAATTACTTGACATTTGGTTGGTATTGACACCAACTGTTGGTGTTACCATTAATTAAAAACATCACCGTAAAATAGTAACAGTATTTAAAATGGCTCCATCTTGTGATCCCAACTATAAACTTCATTCAGATATCCGACAAAATAAAATATTAAGAAACACCAGGAGGAATAATAGGAAGTTTATTTAAATTACGTCTAAATTGGCCTTTCCTCGTTTATGATATTAATAAAACTGAAAAAACGAAAACTTTAGTCTTTATTAAATATGTGTGTGTGTATTAGTGTACACATGTAAGAAGTGAAACTTCTTTATGACATGTAAACATAATTCACATTTTCTTTTAAATGTGACTTAGAAATAAAGATGGCGCGTAACAGATAAACGTCATAATTTTCATTAATATTAATAAATTAAAACGTAAGAAGTGAATCGACTGTTTCTGACGTATAATATTCTCATAGAAGAAACACATAAGTACCATAAAAACAGACAAATGTACACAATCCACTTTAAAAATAATAACTTTAGGCTTCTTAACATGTTGGATCGTCACTATATCACAAATCAAATTATTCTTCATCATGGTTTCTGCTGTTTCGAGTTGTTGTTCGTTCTTGGTATAGCAAAACAGACCTTGTAAAGATCAGGACCCCAATGCTCCATTTCTCAGCCAAAACTCGTATTTCTTTTCATTCTTACTTCTTCTATTTCAGACAATCAATGTATTTTAAAAATATTATAAATTACATTTCATAATTTCTTCTTCATGTTATAATCTTGAATTTATTTATTAGTTTCAATAGCGAGTCCATAGAATCGTATTGTCCAGTATGTAATTACAATTCATTATTTAATTATAAAACTCTAATCCGATAATTTTATTTTTGGTTAATGTAAATTGTGTTTTGTAATCCACAGACTTGTCATTTTGATTATTTAGTATTTCCATAGCAACATGGTGTAAAAGAGAAGAAGCTGTACGAAAAAAGCTGGCGCGCGCGTTTAACAGTTTCTGACTTTCGCTAGACTGCCGCGACCTATCCTTTGGACTGCTTACAAAATACAGAGTAATAAATAACCGAGGGAGCAAAATTTTTTTTGTTTCGTTTATTCTGAGTTATATATCAAGATTTTTTAAAAGTCGTAGAACAAATGTTGTTGGGATTGATGTAGAGAGGCTGCCTGCAAAAGGTGCTCAACTAATTAAAAATAACCCTGTATATATTGATGTTATTTTTAAAGAAACAAACATATTTTTCTATCAACTTGGAATTTATTTGATTTCTGAGTTACATCCACTTCAACAACTTTCATTCTCTGTGCAATACAGACAACTTAAATATAACTAATATGAACATTGCCATATCGAATAACATATATAACAAACCATTTTTCTGTTATCCGTAAAAGAAAAATATCAGCAGTATGCTGCGAATACAAACCTTTACAACTTACTTGATCTTCCCAACTGAACAACTTCTTTAATACGCTATATAAGAGAAAAGTGAATGTTCTTACCGTGCTAAGAATAAAGACTATTGTGCTATAAAAATAGATATCCTTTTGTGGTCATAACAAGCTTTCCTGATCCTTAACTTTATCAAAGCAACTTTGTGGACACATGTTTGTCGGTGTGTCTCTTTAACTCTAATTATTTTCTTATATATTTTTATTCTCTTATAACAGCAAATAGTAAGAAATGAGAATTACACAGTATTTACTTTTTAAAAAGATTGTTATGTATGTGCATTAAATCAAAATCAAATCATTCAAAGTAAGTTAAGCACAGATCCTCGCAACAAATGATTATATTAAAAATATCAAAGACCCATGTCTCAAATAATAATCTATTTTCCGTAATCATATAAAGGAAAGCCAATAAATTCCAGCAGATCTCGTAATCCTATTCTCATTTAAATGGCGGTTCTATCCTGATTAAAATCGTTGAATCTGAAATTAGTTAGGGTATGACGGAGGTAAGACCTTTGGGTCATCGGACCGTGTGATAGATGTTGGAAGTACTTCCGAGGATATTGGCTGGTTCAACCTTGCCATTGGAATGTCGCTGGCACTAGTTTTTATTGTATCATCGAAGGGCCAATTGTCAAAGTTCTGATTTATATTAAATAAGTTTACAAGTAGTCATTGAATTTATTAATGTGTTGACAATCTAGATATTTAATCAAAACTTTTAGAATATCTAGTTTTTTAGGAGCAAAGTTTTATTATTAATAGTTTTGAAATAAATAAAAAAATATATAAGTAACAAAAGTATATATTTACCAATTTAGATTAAGTGTGTTGGTTTGTAGTGTGTTTGCAATATAATACGAAAATTATTGTTTATCACCTTCACGCATATCTTCTCGGACACGTTATAAAGGCCTGACTGACCCTTTTCAGGCTTTCTAGGGAATTAGAATTAGAGACACTTATGAATAGTTTCAATTCCTTTGGTTTCATGGTGATTAACAATTTTGATTTTCTTATGAATAAAATATATGAATACTGGAAATATTTTAAAGAGATATGTTTGTTAAAACTATTTATGAAAATCGTTTAAAATAAGAATAGAATAAAAATAAGAATAAGAAGAAGTTATAAGTCAAAGTAGAGAAAACTATACAAACGATCGGTTTAAAGTAAGTCCTACTTTAAAAATGTGTGGACACTAAAAATAAAAATATATTAAAATAATTTTCAAACCAGATAAATAAAACACTAATTAATATTATTGTTTATTATTATTTTTAAATTCCTATAATATTTTGTAATATATAATCATAGGTCTTACCTAAATAACTAAATGAGTTTAACCCTAGTTTCATTTATTTTGCTTACAGCTGTTGCAAATAATGTACCAACCATAAAGTTTTGAAAAACTAAACGGTTAACCACCATTACATGACACTTAAAACAGTTTTGTACAAAAATGCTTGCTATATTATAAGCGCTGTTTTGAAGCGGTGAGTTTCTCTCTTGCTCTCCTGAGTTTTAAAGCTACACTGGAAAAATAACTCGACAGCTGTGTCGCGTTAACTACGACATTAGAGTAAGTTCTACTGGAAGTGATTAAATGTTATGAGAAAGAAGATAATAAAAAATTGTAGATTTCTTTAAAATTTATCTTTTTCTTTTAATATAGGATATGAGTATTATTTCATTATTGTTATTGACAAATGTTACTCGAAATGTAAATAAATATATACGAAACAGTAATTAGCTCTTTCCGATTTATTTATTCATTATTAAAAATTACAATTATTTTACGTATTTGTTTATTTTGACAGACTTAACATGTTTCACACGCTTACGCTCAGAATTCCTGCTAGTTGAGAGACAACATCAAATTTTGTTTGGGAAATCTTAAATTTTAAAAACTAATAATTTGGAAAAGTCGTCGAACTAATGTTGTTAGGATTGATGTAGAGAGGTTGGCTGCAAGAGGTAGCTTTTACAAATAACCCTGTATGTCAGATTAAAATATGTCCCAATCAAATGTCCTATGGACGGCAAAAAATTAAGTATATTTTACCTCAATATTTTTTGTATGAAAATTGTTAATTAAAGTAATTGCTCTTTTACTCTTAAAACTACTTATTAAGTATATCCTTACCTTATTACAACCCATTCTACTCAGAAGTCATCGACTTTAGAAAATTAGAAAAAAATATGGTTGACCGAGGTCTACGTTCAAAATTTCTATTACCTTTTTTTGTCAGCCAAAACCAGTTTTAACAAAGAGAAAAACAAAAAAAAATACGAAATTCTTTATTTAAAAAAAAAAATACAATACAATCGTTGTTTAGTAAATTCTAACTGCAACGATTTCGTTTTTGTATTCTATATAAATTCTCGTTTTGAAGAATTATTTTTTTTCATATTTCAGGTTTTAAGAGCTCTTCCAGCCCCTGCTGATTGTATCTTATTATACACATGTACCTATTTATATCACGTATAAATATAGCTCCCCCTGGCGGCGTACTAATTGACGCTTTAAATCCGTCCGCGCCTTTCGTTAGTTTACGTTGATAATATTTTTATTTGAAATTTTATGAGCTATGCGTACATATGAACTATATGTAAATAATTTCTTTGTTTTCATATTTTCATATGGCTACGTAACTATAATCCAGTTTATTAAAAAATAGTCTTAGAGTATAGTTTTCAAGAGAATTTCATAAAACAGTTCTAGTAATTATTTTTATTGTTAGACATTATAAAAATATTAAATTAGAAGTACAAATTTTGAGGTATCTTCTATGTAGATACGTTATTATATATATAAGTATTAGATAGGTATTCAAAATGAAACTTAGCTCTGAAATTTAGAACTTAGCTCCTAGTAAATTAAACTATAAACTAAAACTATAGTTAGAAATTCAATTCGCTTCATAATTAACATGCAGCTAGTTTCAAATAGACCTTACGATTAACAGTTGGTCAAACAACTTCCACGCATTCGGGTGTAAACTAAAACACATTTCAACTAAACTAAAATACATGTTAATGTACAAACTCGATTGCGGTTTACCAGATTAAGCGGTTTCTTTGACGTGGTGAGTGCCAGTAAATCTTAGACATTAGCTCGCGGCACTGCAGTGTTAATAAGGGCATTCACCTCTACTAACTTAATGTCTTGAGTAGACAAAAATAATAAAGCAGAGTGCTAATAATATTTGAAAGAGTTTTTATCTTTAGGGTTATTAAGAATTAGAAGTAAAGGTATTGCTCTTAAAATGTGATGATTACACTAGTAACCTTTGGTTGACTTATCTTAACTTAACTATCTCATAACTTTCCAAGTGAATTCTGAGTTCAAAACAAAGTTTCATTTCACGCATGAGGGCAAGGAGATTGAAATTGTTACTACAGTAAACATTAAACATTTACATTTTATATATATCAAAACTTTGGAATATGTAAATTTAATTAAATGTAAGTCAACGTTAAGGACTAGGTAACTTTTGTATGAAGTAATGCTAATATGTTTTGATACAAATATCATTTTAAAACTTTATGTTTGCCGGAAAGAGGACTTTCTCCAGTTGTCAAATGGATGCCGGCACTCATCTCACCCCACTGCTCTATAGCAGGATGTTGGTTACATTTAAATATAATAAACAAATGCAGGTAATATTATAATGTTTTTATTTACCGATCTGTCTCAGAAAGATATAACTACTAAACATACAAACATATTTTGTTTGATCGATAATCAAACTTGAAACTTCGGATAACCGAAAGCAAAGGGGTCGAAACGCCACATTGACGCCATTTAAATTCAATTTTTTTTTATTCAATAAGTTACAGTAACAAATTAATGTAATTTATTTTAAGCTTTATTCAGCAGCAGATATTATAAGTCTCCGAATAAATAATTAAAGATCACCCTAAATATGAAAAGATCGCTGCTGGGCTACTTCATGTTTTAATTAATCATCAAAATAACAAATAAAGAGGCAATCCAACTTTCTTTTGATGGTTTTACTGATTTATGCTTACTATTTATTCTGAAACCGAAGTACTTTATAAAAGTTGTTAAGAAAAATACTTACAGGGATACAAGGGTTATAGACTTTAATCAAATAATCCAATATTATTTAGATTTTTTTTACAAAACATTTTTAAACCTTTATATAAATGTAAAAAAATGTAATTGTTTTTCCAATAAGTAAGCTTTCAGTTGTTTTAATTAAAAAAGAAGTGGTTTTCAATATTAATTGGGTCGATGTAAACTTAAAAAGGACATTAATTAGTATAAGCAATATGAAACTGACTTACATACTCATGTGTTAACAAACACATAATCTATAAGTACCTCGACCCTAAACACCGGAAATGGTTTAGGAAGCTGATATACAGGTAGAAACATTTGAGTACATCTTTTTAAGCAGGTACATAAATTTCGTATGCGTAATCATCCTGAAAGTTAGTAGATATCGATTAGCACCGCATCTGTCTGTCCCCGGTATCCAATAAATATGTAAATTTTGCCCGGATTAACCCAACGTGGAAGAAATTCGCGGCTCGTGTACACTCTGAGGGACTTTTTATCATTAAATTCGCCTTTGACTTATATCAGAGAGGCGAGTCAATAAGCTAGGGTCGACAGTATGAGCTTTTTGTCAATACTCAGACGAATCGTTGATCATTCCTACATTACGTTGTTGTGTGGGTTATATATAACTCTATATATTGTAACCACAAAATTATACTATAAATAAATAATTGTGTTAGTTTGTGTTATTTAAATACTCCTGGTTTATTTTTTTTACAATATTCCTCATATTTTTGGACCTTTCTATATTTTTAGAATATATAATAAAACATTCTTTATATAATACGTCTCGATACCGGATGATGTGGTTCAAAGTTTTGACATAGCATGTCCGATACGAGGACCAATTTTATTGAACTTTACGAATAATCTATTTCGACAATGTTATCCTATATACTATGCTTCTATATATATTGAGCTAAAGATTTTTTAATTCTCTCTATTTTAAATATATTAAAATAAAATTACAAAAAAATATTACAGTTATTGTTAATGATAATTATTTTTATCTGAATACAAACTGTCTCAAGTTTTTGTAGAAATATTGTGGGGCATGTACATAAACTACCCAGATGAACCTCAATGCTCTAAGGAATGCCTCGGTCACCGAATTTACGGCCCAAAACGATTTATGACCTCGTTTGATGTTATGTTGGTTGTATAAACCATGTTTTTGATATATCATATTCGGTTGGCCTACGAGTTTCCCTTTAGCATTTCGGATAATCGTGTAAAGTTTGGGTGGACAGGGTAAAACAAGAGACAGATAGAAGTGACTGTGAATACATTTACAACGATATATGAACACTTTTGTATTTTAATTGTGATGGACTGAAGATATTTTATGTGGTCTAATTTAAGAGTTTTCTCACCTGCCAGTTTAAGTCCGATACGTTTCCCTGGTGGCTTTATTAGTTCAATGTGCGTTCGTCTCAGACCTCTCTCGGTGCAAAGACCGGAGTCTGTTGACAATGATGTCTGAGATTTGAAAACTGAAACAACAATACCTTATTAGTGTATAATGTTAACAACGCCATGTCTTATAATAATAATAATTTCATTATATTGCAAGAATATAATTCCATAGAAATAGATTATATACAATTCATTCTTATTACAATTTAATTAAATTTATAATAATACGATAGCATACGTTATATGATAGCATACGTTATCAATACTACACAAAATAATATTTATCCATGCATACATTCACCACTAAAGATATAACAACTAATTAGACATTGAAATTAATTAAAATGAAATAAACGAATTATAAAATTAATAACATTAAGATATATAGAATAAATAATATTGAGTAATGTCGGTTTGTATAAGAGAAAATAATTAAACGAAAAATAAATTTCACTAAAATACAATAAATAAATTTAAGTAAATGGAATTAAATAAAAATATTAATTGATTGTAAGTATAAATTAAATAAAGTGATATTAATATACATTACAATTTAAATACATAACAATTAACAATGATTAAATTAAATTAAACTCAAGTTAAAACAGATTTAAAACATCAGAAAAGAGTAAATTATTGAAATAGAAATTAAACTATTAACCTTTATTGTTAAAGTACCTTACAACGTACAAGTTTATTATATAAAAAATAATATATAATTATACAGAATATCATAATTTAAGATTTTATCAAACTTTCACGAAACTTGTGTATTTGTAAATGTTCGGAAAACTACAGACAATGATAGAATTCTAAATGACAGAGCTTATCTGTAGTCATTCGACTGGATCTCGTACAAGGAATGTAGAGTACATTTACAATTACAGTTATATTTACTAATACAGTTACGTTTACAATTACAGTTAAATTTACAATTACAGTTACATTTACAATTACAGTTACATTTACAATTACAGTTACATTTACAATTACAGTTACATTTACAATTACAGTTACATTTACAATTACAGTCATATTTACAACTACATTTACATTTATAACTGCAATGAATGTAAGAGTCGGAAGCTCTAAACTCCTATTATAAAATATCTACTAGTAAGTATGTAATATATCAAGAATAAAAGAAGTAAAATCAGTTTTTCAATACTTAGTTATAAAAGAAGTAGTTTAGTTTTATTGTATGTAATGTACAAAATTAAAATTATTTTTTTCTGTAAATAAAAATATATAATCCTGGATGAATAGAATACTTCACTATGTAGCAAACATTTGATTTTCAACAAAATGTATAGATTTACCAAAAATGAAAATTATCCTATTTGTTGACAAGGAAAATAACCTATGACCTTTACAAAATTAAAATATATTTTTATAAATCAATGAAAATAAACAAAGATACAAACAGATATAAAGACGCAGACATAAAGAAATGTTTTGAGGTCGGTGTCACATAGTGAAGACGAAGCATTTAAATAAAAACAACATATTTGAAAACAGTTGCTCTCAATTTTTACTACTTTGTTACATATATTATATATGTATAGAAAGACACTTTAGACAACAATTTATTTATTGGATATCAAATTACATGTCGCCGTGAGAACAACCGGATGTCAAAATGTTAAAGTTACAGCATAAAGTTTGGATGATTTATTATAAAATTAAAGAAGTCTAAAATTAAGTTTCAATTATTAATGTTTTTACGAATAATAATTAATTTAATTTGAAGTAGTTTTTTTTTTTTAATAAGTTATGTGATTGAATGCTTTTGTTAAAGTACCTACAACTGTGTAGTATATCCCCACCATATTCAAAGAATATTAAAGTTAATGCTTTAGAGCCTACAACAACTCTTATAACAATTATTGCAATTAAACTACAACAGATATTCGTAGCTCAGCTATAAATTAAAAAAAATATATAATATTTCGAAATAAATATGAATAACGCTTTTTCCTTAGTAAAGGGTTATGCAGATGGAAGATAGAATTATATATATAATAAGTTTGTGAACATTATCAACAAAAGACAAGGCTACAGCATGATTTGCCCTATCTTGATACCATACCCTTAGATTATATTAATTGGTAACATTAGTTGTATTTGCGTTTTCTATGGTCATTTTATATCTTATTGAAATCCGCTTTATGCTAAATTAACTTATAAGTCTTTGTTTATTTAAATAAGAATATTATATACATTTAAGGAAGAGGATGACAAAATATTTATATAAAATTGGATTAATTAAAGAGAGTTAAAGTTATCAGACCTAGAAATTCTTCCTTTGTCATCCTTAAATTAGATTCTAAAGTTTTATCGTAAAACGTTTATAGTCGTATAATATTTGGTAGAACCTCATGAAAATGTTTAAAAATTTAATCAAAATTAAAGGTTTAACTGTGCTTGAAATCAAGAAAAGGTTTTAAATTTATGGTAAAAATAGCGACAGTTTATTTAATAGCTTAATTTCAATATTATGTATGTGAGAGCAAGGTGCTCTTCAGAGTGCCGAGCTTCCACGCCTGGTCTCTGATGTGGCTTTCGAGTATCAGCACTGATGATAGGTGATGCAGAGCGGTCGTCCATTTGATTGAAAAATAGTCTTCAGTCAAAGTTACACTTTATTTATTGCTTCAACAGCTTACAACTGTGTAGCAGTAATTCTATAACATGTTACTCCTTCGAGCTACAAGTATAGAACTCCCGTCCTCGGTTTGAACATTAACTTTTATACGCGTAATATCGCTAGACCAAAGTTCATTAATTAAAAATAGATTTAGTTTAGTTATTTCAACTAATACTTTGTATAGAAAAAATAAAACGTGAAAAATATTTTTTTTTAACATAGGCACCAAATATTCATTGTCATAAATTATTACTTCAGAGTTACACAAAGTCTTATAAAAAATGTGACGTCAACCAATTTATTTGTTACTTCTGATGTCATTATCATTCTGGAAAAAAACATTAGTCGCTTTGGCGAAGTGAGAATGAAACTTGGGACAGCATCGTACACAACTGTAAAACCAAGTAATAGACGAAAAGAGTTTAAAGAATACCATAACAAAACATTTTATTTAACTTTGGTTATGTGCTTACATTTAGATTTTTTTTATTTGGTCAAGAAATCCAACACTTTAAAAAAATAAAATAAATAAATTATTTCAAATGTGAAAATTTTTAAAACTCTTTAATAAATATAACTTAAAAAAATGTTTTTCATTATGATACAATTGGACAGTTTAAATAATATTTTAAGCTTTTCCTCGTATAACATATATTAATTATAATTTAAAAGACAAGAGGAACCTGTAAATGAATTGGGCCACACTCCTGTTGTTTTATAAAACCAGCGAGTCTTCGGGTCGTTAGTAAAACTTGGCGTTTCATTAAAAAGAAGGATTGTTTTAATCTCCTTCTAATTTGAGGAAAAGCTTTACAAGTCTTCTTGTTTCTGAATCGTTTTGTGTTGTTCCTTTGTTGTAACTGTTGCAAGTGATTAATTATTCACCATTTTAAACTTGATTGACAAGACTTTTTAATATAACTAATGTTAAGACTTGTTTCAGTAATACACAGTACTTGCACTTCAATGTTTAATATCCAACCATTTGTAATAGAATGGGCGAGAGCAGCCCTTACAACTCGTTTTATAATATTTTAACACTATAATATTTAGGCGAGGGTAATTTACAATTTCATAACCAACTTACAGATGATATTATTTATACCTTATAATAAGTTCTAATAATTAATAAAAGATTAAACATTATGTTAAAATATTCTATGCTTCTAATTCTTAAAACATTTAACAGTAAATACTAAATAATATTCCATAATTAATTATGTAGGTGGCGCTACTGTTGAAACTTATGAACTAAAACATCTAAATTCCAATGTATTTACCATTTAAATCATTATAAATAAATATGACTAACACTCGGCCTTTCCTGATTTGTAATCTTACGACCTCGTAATTGTATCATTAATTTCTTTAATTACCAACCATCATATATTAAATGACTAATTTCTAATTTAATAAACATTCTGGAAACCAGTAGACCAAATGGTCATCTGAATTAAGGATCTTACAATGTTATAGAGAAAAACAAATCATTAGAAATACAATGCATCAAGAAAAAAAACATCCAATTATACTTTTAATGTGCGAAATAACATAACATTTATACAACATATAACTTTACTATCGGCCGTTTTGACATCTTATTACGTCCTCGTAATATAATTATAATTTTTATCATAAATACTCGTTAATATAATAATAATATATAATAATAATATATAATAATAATCGTTTTTATCATAAATACTTGTTCTCTTTGCACCGGACAAACCAGGCTGCTTACGAAAAGCCAGATCAACGGACATGCCGTTATGATCATAATAATAATATATAATAATAATATATAATAATAATCGTTTTTATCATAAATACTTGTTCTCTTTGCACCGGACAAACCAGGCTGCTTACGAAAAGCCAGATTAACGGACATGCCGTTATGATCTGGTGCCCATGGACACACATCATCAACATGGGATATATCTCAATTTTACTATTACCACACACATGTGGTAGCACACATTGGAACACACACATGTGGTAGCTTATTCTTATTTTTATTTATTTATTATTATTTTTTTTATACCACGGGACATGCCCATTGATGGTATTTCTTATACTTTCACTACTACCACCGGAACATACACATGTGGTACTTTATTCTTATTTATTTATTTTTTATACCACGGGACATGCCCATTGATGATATTTCTTATACTTTCACTACTACCACCGGAACATACACATGTGGTAGTTTATTCTTATTTATTTATTTTTTATACCACGGGACATGCCCATTGATGGTATTTCTTGTACTTTCACTACTACCACCGGAACATACACATGTGGTAGTTTATTCTTATTTATTTATTTTTTATACCACGGGACATGCCCATTGATGATATTTCTTATACTTTTACTTACCACTTACTTACCACGGGACACACCTACATGGTATTTCATACTTACCTTTACTATTGGACACACCAACATAGCATCAATTTCTTATTTTTACTACGGGACACACAAACATGTTATTACGTTATCATTTTTACACCAACATGGTACCTTACATTTATTTTTACCACGTAACACACCAACTTGGTAAACAACACATTATTCAATAATTTACTTATTAATATCATTGTTATGAACATAATATATTTAATTTTAACTTCTTGAAACTCATTCTAAGCAAATAAATCTTTAACTAATAAAAGCAAACCAAGCTCATTTTGTTAGGCTATATTAATGATCAGACTACAGAGATATACGACTTTGAAATTCATACTATGCATGGGTTTTGTTGGAAGTAGCAGGTTGTTTTTACTTTGTATTACGTTTGTTTTGTTATATTTGTTTAGTTTCTTTATATTTTTTTTAAAGAAAAATGAATTTTAAATGATGTGGGATTTCATCGAAACAGTTTTAAATTTTACATCTTAAGAAAATATTCATTCACCCGAATTTAGAAAATGTAAATACTTTAACGGTAGTTAATAAAGAAGCTACATTTAGTTATAAACCATAACACGATTCAAAATTCACGACAATTGTAATATTTATATATATATTTCTCTATATTACTCTGGAATGACCTACCGTTAGAAATTCAAACTTCTAAATCACTGTCAATTTTCAAAAATCGTTTGAAGCAATATTATTTATCTACGCAATATATATTTTTATCATAAGTATGTATATACCATATATTATATAGGTTATCTATTTTATTTTATTTATTTATATATACGGATATATGTATGTATATGTATATGCGTATGTGTATATTTATATATAATCGTTATTATTTAATTACTTATATAATTAAAAAAAACGATAGTTTTTATTTTTATTGTGTCCTTATGTATAAATTCTTATTCTCGTTGTAGAATGCTTGCACTGTCCTATGACCTTGTAAATATTCATTACTCATCAAGGGTTGTCTGTAAGAGATCGCTTTTAAGCGATAAGACCGCCTTTGCACAAAAATTTCTTACTGTATCAACATCCTACTACTGTAATTTCTTGTAATAATTGTATGTGCAATAAGTTTTTAAAATAAAATAAATAAAATAGATATTTCTTTTTATTTAAGAAATTGTAAATATTGTTAGGGGTCGAGGGTACTTCTAGATAATTAGTAGGCATCAAGTGCTATATATAGCATTAAGTCCGCCAATTGTATAAATTTCTTTGTATAATAAAGATTTTATAAATAAATATAAATAAAATTCATATTTTTACATTCTTTATTGACTCTGTCCGTATCAATATTGAAAATATTCTTAACTAAAAAAAATAAAAATAATCATTAGTGGGAATAGAAAATTTTTGTAGTCCTCTTTTTTATTTTGAAGATGTAACGATACTTTTCATACAATTGGACAACATTATAAAACCAAGCATATTTCTTTAGAAGTTTACTATTTATATTATTATTTCCAATTGTTCTAATTTGCACTAAATCTAATGATTCACTAATTTATTTATAAAGCATTAAAACGTAAATCAATTAAATTTTCAATCATATGTTATAAAAGTGTTATTAATTTTATTAAGAGTTTGAAATCGTAATTTTGTACATTGTATACCTACACCTAGTTTACTATATAATCGAAACAATGAATGACACAATTATTCAAAACGTATTTTATATTTTTGTTTTATTATTATCTACAGTATAAATTATTTAATAGAATTAAACTGCATTCAATTTTACAAACGTTATACTGAAAATAATACGATTCTTGGAAATTTAGAGGGTTGGGGCTTGGGGTTTTATAAGGCCGTGCCATATATAATATTACTTCTTATACCCTAAGATACGACAATATATATTCGTTGCTAATTTTCTTATGTTTCTCTTGTCTAGAGTTCAAGTTACCAGAATCTTTAAGTCTAACGTGTTTATCTTTCATATTGCTAATAAGAATATTTAGGAGGCATGTTTTATAATAATTCTATTTTTAAGTAATAAACAGTCATAATCTAGAAAATTATATATTTTTTTTAAAGTTCATCAATTGAAATACCTAATTTGAACTGTCTGAACTGTCAATTATGGTATATTGTTTAGGCATGCAATTATTTCTTGTTTAGTATAACTTTTACTGTGGATTTATATAATTCCTCGATTTGACAGTTCAAAAACGCGTGTAAGATAATTCATCGTAGTTATTTCTTTTCTTCTTTAACATACTATCGAAAATTAAATAATCGAGTGCCACGCATATCGTTTAAAGTTTCTTTTAATAGGGATTTAGAAGACCTAATTGCTTGCTCTATTTTTTTTTTTACAATTTAATACGAAATGTAGGTACGCGTTTACTGGTTTAGTTTAAAATCGATCTAAATGTTAAACCTATATTATCATCATTCTGAAATAATTTATCGATTCTAACGAATTTATTTCGGAATACCTATTGCGTTTTACCTTTTCAATAATCGATTCAAAATTAAGGATCATAAATTCATACAGATACTTAGTACTGAGAACTTAACACTCAGTAAATAATTTAAACGGTCAAATAAAAGATAATAGAAATATGTTTTAGTAATAAATACCAGTATCATTGCTTCATATTCATACGCGTTATTATTGAATTAGTCTGTTTAGTTCGGGATTATATTTAGACAGTACCGGTTCAGATTTTAAACGTTTTTAAACTTTATTTTTACCCATCTAAAAATGGTCTTTTCAAAGCAAATTTAATTTATGAAAGTAACCAATGAAACTTCTCAAAACAGATATTGGGTTCCATAAAATTTAATTTCTCCACATGATATGGCATAACCCTATCCTCGTGGATAACCAAGTATCCAACTTGGTTTTAAAAACGAACGTCTATCGCAACCCGATGCTAAACTTACAAATTCAAAATTAAATATAAATATTTTAAGATTTATGGAGTAGTTAGCAAAACAAAATAAAATATAGTTGCAGAAGTAATAAAATAATATCGTGAATTCAAATCTTTACCTATTTAATAAATGTAAACATAATATCTAAATCTACCCCCTATAGCGTCAAAGCATTGGCTTATTATTTCCATACGGTCCTCAAGGCCATTTAGATCTGATCCTACCAAATTTATAGAGTTTCAATATTTACCGAGTCATATTCATTTAAGTCTATCTATAAGAAATTCTAGAATTTTAATTTCTCTGAAAGGAGACAAGTGTACATTTTAATTTGTTTAAATTAAAATTATACTTTATCTATTCATATTGTGTATACTATAAGGAACTACTTACTATCTTAAACAAAAGGATCATTACGATTTGAAAATGGTTTTATGATGTTAAGTGCTTTTACTTTAAAAAAAATATATATATGTATATAAAATATCTAACGTTATTCCTTTTCTTTTTGTTTAATATTGGGTTTTATATTTTAATCATTTACGACTGATATATACTCTTTTTTTAAGAAATCGTTCTTTAAATAACCTACATACATTTTGTAAACCGAATATTACCCCTTCATTGAGAGTGTTCACTTCTATGTCATATATAAAGACATTAAAGCCTAAATCGTAATCTAAAATACTAACATTAAGTTTATATTGCAAGTCTCAACTACCGTGTCAGTTAAAAAAAACTTAATAAAAGCAAAAAATAAAAATCGCGTCTCTAACCTACAACTGGGTCTTAAAAGCTTTGAAAGTTGGTATACGTAGTAACAATAATATTATAAATCACATGGTCACTTAATTATGCAAAACTTTTCTAGGGCTAGTTTCTTATAATAAAGTTTATCTGTCACCTTGTCGTTGTATTCAGGTCCATCGTTGTATAGTGTTGCTTGCTTGCACTGCAATCCCGCGATCAGGAAGAAAGTACTTGGTTGACCTCTTCTTCCAGTAGCTGTAGGTGATGTTGATATGTTGTTGATTTTCATAATACAGCAACGAATTCCCTTCCAGATTAGCAGTCAAGTAGTAGTTTAGAGTTTTCCATCTCCGACGTATGTCTTCACCAAAGGCTCCAAGCGATGTAAACATGTATGGAGAGATATTGTATTAGAACCACTGTAAAGTTTTGGTAAATATTCAGGCTCTTATTGTATTTCGTATATGATTGAACTTTAACGGGATATGGTTAATAGTGAATATGATATATATGATGAATAGAATTCAATAGTAGTGCTATTAACTTCAAGCTACAAAGTTATTAATATTCTATATTGAGCATGCTGCCGAATAACCAGCAAGATAATTAGCCTGCTAAGCAGATGGCAAAACGTGGGTATTAAAAAAAAAAAAAAATAAATAAATAAAAATAAAAACTTACGCACTTGCAATATCATTTTAAATCTACGACTCCTTGTCGCTTGAGGTAACTACAGTAGCACTCGGAGAAGGCCCAAATAGTAACTTTAACGTCGTCTCTTATTTTCGTGACTTCAACGGCATTGGCAGCACTCTATCTTCATCAGCATTCTTAGACGTAACTTTAACGTCGTTTCTTATTTTCGTGGCTTTTCAACGGCAGTGGCAGCACCCCATCTTCATCAGCATTCTTGGACAGGATAACTTGCGAACGGTGTATATCGACACGTGGCGCGTAATACTACAGCGGTCGAACACTTCTGACTTGTTAAGACTTGTTTCAGTAATACACAGTACTTGCACTTCAATGTTTAATATCCAACCATTTGTAATAGAATGGGCGAGAGCAGCCCTTACAACTCGTTTTATAATATTTTAACACTATAATATTTAGGCGAGGGTAATTTACAATTTCATAACCAACTTACAGATGATATTATTTATACCTTATAATAAGTTCTAATAATTAATAAAAGATTAAACATTATGTTAAAATATTCTATGCTTCTAATTCTTAAAACATTTAACAGTAAATACTAAATAATATTCCATAATTAATTATGTAGGTGGCGCTACTGTTGAAACTTATGAACTAAAACATCTAAATTCCAATGTATTTACCATTTAAATCATTATAAATAAATATGACTAACACTAACTATATAAGGAAAAATATATTCATATGAACTATTTTTGTTCGTTGTTTTTTTGAACAAATATTTGTAATATAGGGTGATTTATTTTAAATATATTGCGAATAGAAATTTACATACTAACCTTCTCAAAAACCTTTTTACATTATATGTTTAGTCATACTACAAATTTTCTACAATCTTAATTGCTCAAAATAATATAAGTAGACTTTTATCATATTATTACATAAAGCAGAATTATGTTTGAGAAAGTTATAACGTACTGTAAGCTACCTTTTATTTCACTTACAATAAAAAGTTTGACATGAAAACATTCAATAGTTATTAGTATATGTCTCGTCGGAATCATTTTCAGAATACAAGAACGGTATAAAACACTATTTAAAAAATATGTAACTTAAAAATTGGTGATTAATAATTATGTATTTAACATCATAAAAACAAACAAACTACAAGATAATTGAATTAGGACTGTTTTGTATTTATATATTTAATCTCCATAAGGAATTGTAATTAAGGATTTATAATACAAAAAAAGATAATTAATCCGTATTTTGTATCCTAAATTTAGTTACCTCACTGAATCTAAAATTGTTGTGTAAATTGTAAATTCAACAGAAGCTAAACGACGTTCGACCTTTGAGTCGGAGTCAGAAATTAGCTGGCGTTCCACGACGAATCATTTATCAAGGCGAAGAAATAAGAAGCAAGCAAGTAAATTGTAAGCTCTTGAATCTGCGACTTAACCGTGCGAGTAAGTGCGGGTTCAATTGAGAGCGGGATTATATATTTTTAAGAAAAACCATTTTTTTTTGTCAAACCAAGTTACCCAAGGGACAGTATGAAAGATATTATTTTGTTTAATATCAAATTGAAGGGTAATGATTTTTCAAATGTTAAAAATTACCTTAAAAAACTTCTTAAAATATAATCAGTAAAGTTAACATTGTTATACACAACGTTAAAAGATCGTACTTATTTGTAAGATAATTTACCTTATAAAGAATACTTTGATTTTCCGCTCGCAGAAGCACCGTTAATTAAGTAAAACGAAAAAGAACATCCATACCATTCGGTGAGACGGAATCCAAAGTCGTCACACAAAAACATTAATTCTGTTATATTTATACACCAATTTGTTTTCAATCTGACAACACATGGATATGCACTTAATTTGAGGGCGTCATATGCGTAAAACAACGATTTAAACGAAATAAAAGCTGGTAAATGTATAATAAATTTTATAATTAGCTTTTAATAAGTATGCGTTAATTCTGAACACGAACGGTTAAATTGTGATAACAATTAATATATTTATTCATTACGTCATTTACATATAGTGTGGTATAATTTTAAATTAAATTATAATTTAAATAATGTTTATTGTATAATTAGTCAGAGGTGAAGATACATGATAAATAAGCAACAGTGAAAATCTGATATATTAACAACTAACCAATTGCTTGTAAAAGTATGAATGTGAAGACCACAAAAACCAAACCCCAAAAGTGATAGCTTTAAATTTGAGGTTTGTAAAAATATTTTTATTACAACTATTAAATAAAACTCATAACTCATGACTGAAAAATTCATGATATTTATCTATACTTTAGTAGGAAAGACATTGTTAAATATAAAAAAAAAAAATAAGAAAATCTATAAACATTGAAGATTAAAATCTTAAATTTTTAAACATATATAGATTGAAGAAATATCAGTACTAACAGAACGTGAATCTGAGCTCGATGAGTGATAGGAAAATTGATATCTTTAAAAATCAAAATAACTACATGGTCTGACACGATACAGTCAAGCTGAATCCCTGTAATGTAGTAGTTATTTATTCTTCTCCTAGAGGTCCACCACGAGGTCACGTAATACATTACAATGAAACGCGTGTCTCTTTTTGATCACCGGTCCTGGTTACTTTATTTAGTCTCAGACATCTTGAGATTACGTCTTAAATAAATTATATTAAATTCCAAAATTTTCGAATTCACTCGGAGTAGATACTATTTAATATCCACATGTATGTTTATGTGACCATGTCTTGTAAGTTATAATTTCTAAAAGTTACATTAACTTATCAATATTTTAGTTTTATAATATAATTTTATTTTCAAATATTGTATTTTATTTCAGAATTATCTTTTAAAATGCTTTGTGGCGTTAAATCCGCTTAATAAATAGTGTGTTGAAATGACACTTATATTGTCATCTTTAGAAATAAGTCAGGTACCATCAAAAATAAAATAAAATAGACATGATTCTAGGCTTTTTAGAATTATAGTACATTCTAGTTTTTTCGAGTCACATTAATGGTTTCCTTTTACTGTCACGATAAGATAAAAAGACTAATAAATTTGTAATAAGTTACGAAAACAGATAAAGGACTTTTGTTTGTTTAAGAAGCTAGGTTTCTAGGCATAATATATATATATATATATATATTCGTCGAATAATTAATAATAATAGGGCAATGTGGTAGCTCAATTGGAAGAGCGACAAGACGGTTTCTCAGAGCTCGAGAGTTCTAATACTGCTGTAACGATAAATTATTCATTCAAAATTTATTTACAAGTTAATCTGGCTAAACATGTTCATGAATATTCATAAACAATAATATTTATTTAATTTAATTTACAGAATAGTCAATATTTTTTTTTTAAGTTCCTCATTGTATTTAAAATAAATTGCCTTTGTATTTTAAAGAAACACATATAAATGCAATTTTAATGTTATGTTATTTTAGAACACTTAAATTTTTAAAACTTTGTGTTTTCCGCAAGGTGATATAATACCTAGTGTTAAGACTTGTTTTAGTAATACACAGTACTTGCACTTCAATGTTTAATATCCAACCATTTGTAATAGAATGGGCGAGAGCAGCCCTTACAACTCGTTTTATAATATTTTAACACTATAATATTTAGGCGAGGGTAATTTACAATTTCATAACCAACTTACAGATGATATTACTTATAACCTTATAATAAGTTCTAATAATTAATAAAAGATTAAACATTATGTTAAAATATTCTATGCTTCTAATTCTTAAAACATTTAACATTAAATATTAAATAATATTCCATAATTAATTATGTAGGTGGCGCTACTGTTGAAACTTATGAACTAAAACATGTAAATTCCAATGTATTTACCATTTAAATTATTATAAATAAATATGACTAACACTAGTTACAAAATAGCTTAGATCACTAAAAGTTATTAGATTGAAGTTTTACGTGAAATTGTAACTTGATTTGTGCAGTCGTTAATAAAATTACGTGGTTTGAGAAGTCATAACATATTATTAGGGATTAACATTTTTATTATTACTTTTACTATTTTTGTTTTCGTATATAAGTCTTTTAAGTTCTATTTAGTAAAAAAGTTAAATCATACAACATGAAAAAATATATAAAAACCTAATAAGAAAACTCATCCATATTTTATATCCAGATGTGATATGGAAAAAACATATGTCAAACGCTTTATTCCGCGATTCCTTATTCCTACGTTAGACTAACCACATTTTCATTCTTTTCTGTATATACAAATGCAAGTAAGTGTATATTCTGTTTGTTGTTGGCAATGTCTATTTTAAAACGTTTCTACTCAAAAATAAGTAAACAAGCATTCAGTAAACGACACTTTGGGGATTTGGTGAACCGAAACTCAATTGTACAACCATTCTCGAATGAGCTGATGTAAAATTTATTTTGAGGTTAAATAAAGGATAAAATAAAAGACCAAATAAGTATTGATTCGTTCATGTAAAGTGTTGAATCAAAAACAATTTGAATTTTATATTTTATATAGAATGAAATCAGTAGTTCGAAGATCTGTTGTGGAGAGATATCTAGATAAATTATATGCAAACTCAACCCCAGGGTCACGGTTACATGGCTAGTAATTGGGAAAACTAGTAATTGAAGGATAGGAATGATGACCAGACCGTCATATTAGTGTTCTCATTCGTGAAGTAAAATTATGAATGGTATTTGTTACATATTTGTTAGTAACAGTTTTTAATCTATAAAACTATAATAATAATTATAATACAGGACAAGTTACACACATTGATCTAACCCCTAAGTAAGCAAATTATTTGCTTGTGTTAAGGGTGCTAGATACAAATACATAGAAATACACATTATAAATACTAGAATAGATTTAATAAACGACCAAACCCAGAAATACAGATATCTATGCTCATCACATACATGACCCTGTCGGGAATCGAACCCGAGCCCCATGGGTAGGCGTCTGTGCTAACCACTGGACCATACATATTGGAAACGTATTTAAATCATATTAATGAATATTTTATATGGTTTAATAATAAAACTATAGTTAGCATTCTTATATCGACCCCAAACTAAAAGAATGGGTAGTGTTAGAAAACGGCAATAACCCGAACGGTTCTTCACAAGTTTCTTTGATATAAAAATGATTAAATGTATACGCCTTGTGAATTGAACTTCTTCATGAGATAAGTATTTTGTATTCCTTTCGTATTGTATAACTTAGAAACTTGGAAAGACTGCTATGATATGATTTATTGTAAATGTTCTAATAGATATTTTTAGAGCTTTTTTGCACCGCGATCTTTGCCGACGGAAGAAAATCCATAATTTTATGTCACGCTTACTTGTCTTAAAAGCATGTTTAATTACATTTATATCTACAGTTACATTCGATGTTTTTTTTAATGAAAAATCTATTTATTCGTTTAGTGGAATTTTAGATATTTAACAAAATTCTAAATACCAGAGCTTTGTTTTCGAAATAATGTTCTAAACAAAGCTGATACGGGCTTTAAAGTAGAAGATTATCCCGAATGTAGACTAAACGAAATAATTTTATTACCATAACTTTGCCATAAACAGAGTAATTAAAGGAATAACTTGTTTAAATAAAACAATAAATTTAATTTAATCTTGGCATCGTATATCACACCATATGTTAAGTCACACTTTTGTCGACGGTTACTTTATTTTTATATCATTGAGCCACTAAATAACGGACATAGTAAGAAAAATGTCAAGTATTCTGGGTCTGCTTTCATTATTAATGCTACCTGTATAAAGCCAACATGGGTCTCTAACAATTCTTTATGTTTTGTATCTTCCCAGGACGTACGTTTATGTTCTATAATATGTTCCATTCGTTTATTCTTATGTTTGTATTTCTTATGAAACACTTAAAAACAAAGATAAAGCAAAATTTTATATTTAGTTTTTATGATTGTGGATAACTCATAACTTTTATAAACAAATGAACAAGATAGTATTTTTTATTGATTGTGGATTTTAAAATCATAACTTTTATAAAAAAATGAACAAGTATTTTAAGTTACTGTAGATAGGTTAGTGTTACTACCGAATAACTAATCTATTTATTAAACAGGACTTCGAGTCTAATTAATTATTATAATGTTTTTATTGTTTGAGCATTAGGACAGGTTAAATTAACAACTTGTATCATTAAATATTAATTTTATAAGTCGGTATATATGTTTTTAATAGCCACAGATATTCTAATTTTGAAAATTGCCATATAGGTATATGTTATTTTTCACGAACCAATAACAATAATAGAATAAATTAAAACAAGAATAGATGACAAGAATAAAGTTTAAAAACAAAAATAATTGATTCAGTTTTCTCTCATGAAAGCATAATAGCCTTTTGAGCTAACGCTTACCTATCATGAGTCATTCAACTTCAGCAGTTAAAACAAATTAAAGGAATTGATTGATGATTGATACAAAAGTCAATGAATAAATAACACAAGCATCAGGTTTTCAACTAAACAAACAATAAGAGAACTAAACAAACAAAAACAAAAATAAACCTCATCTCTCAATTCCATCATATTTCCCGTTTCTCTACAATTCAAAGATGCAACGATTTTACATACACTAGTATAACATTTCTCGAGCACAAACTTTCCGTCATATTGTTTGAGATTTTTTAGAATAGTCTGCTCTTTTAAAGCTAAAGTAAATTTGTATTCTTGTATTTCTCAGTTACTGCAAAGCTAACATTACAATATTTATATAAAATGTTTAAATTATATTAAAAACGAACAATGAATAAGAAATCTAAAGCGTTTATATCTGTTTTTGAAAATTAATTACACAATTTAAATACTGGCTTGAAGATTACATGTAATTATTGTACTAGAATTCTATAGGAGGAGTATTAATAGTAAAGATAAAATTACAGTGCTTGTGACAAAATCATTTGGAATATATAAATATGATTATAAAAATATATATAAAAAAAATCTTTATGTGTATCTCAAAATGTATAGAATTATTAAGGGATGTAAGACGCTGGAGTAAGCGAGTTATGAAGATGAATGCGTATGGATAAATGACTAGTTGAAACCAAAAAAATGCATTATATTAATGATGATATGAAGAAGAAAGATGTTGTGGCTAATATATAACAGGACTAAGAAATAAAAGGAGATGAAGACACCAAAGAATGAAATGAAGGAAAATATTTAGTGTTTATTATTTCAAAAATGTTGAAACAAAATAGTTGTATAACATGACTCATTTTAAAAATAAAATAATATCTATATTTTTATTCTATTTAGGCACCTGGAAGTTAATCAGTGAATATTATTTCTCAATTCATTTAGAAAAGGAATAAAAAAACCATATTTAATATACCAACAATATTCTAATTGAATCGTATACATATGACTGAGTTTGTGATTTTTATTCAATTCTATTTCATAGTAACGAAAGACCTATAGATAATTTAATTATTCATTTTCAATAAGTTGGATTATCTTAATCAGATCATTAGATTATATGAAGTCTCAGCTCAATTAGCTCTACTAACCAAAAGTCTTTGTAAGTTTTTATTTAAGAGTCGAATATAATTTATTAAAAACACAGTATTGAAATATATATGCCCTTATATTCACAAGGGCCATTTAAAATAAAGTTTGGTTTACTACCTAAAGTATTTTTCTCGCAATAAAATTCTTATGAATGTTACATACATTTACAGTTTTTATGAATTCTCGTAACCTTAAAGAACTTAATGCTTTTAAAAAGAAAATAAGAACTACTAAAATCGGATCGCATGGCCACTAAAGCTTTCCCGTATCTGACTTTATATCATGGAGGATGTGAAAAAATATAGTAAGTATATTGGCAGCTTACTACTATAAGAAAATTAAAAAATGAGGAATGACTCACCTTTCAGAGTAAAAATAACAACACATTTGCTTGACGGAATGCCCATTAATCATTGTTACTTCCATTAGTAAGGTATTCTAATATCATAATAAAAAAAAAGTAAAAAAATAATATTATCTTGTTTGGAATTAAATAATGTACTCTTTTTTATAATCTTTTACTTTATTCATCGCAAACAAGCATATTATTATATCAAATAAGTATCCGCACCCATTATATCATGTATGTAAAGGGATTCTGAATTATATATTCATATTTGTTCAGTATATATTCAAAATACCTTGAATTACGATCACATATTTGACACTTATTCAATATATTCTCTGGATGTCTCCAAAACTATATACTTGGAGGCGTAATTGTAAGTTGTTTTAGTTTTGTCACGCCTAACATAAAGTTACGTGATATTGAGAAGATTTCACATTTTATATTCCAGACAGCGTGATGTTTTTCTTTGTTCTTGTGATATTTTAACTTGAATCTTGAAGACTTTTCTTTTTATCTTTATTGTAAATGTATAATATTGTATCCATATAAATTAAACTGTTTTTTTTTATGGGACTATTTATTATATATTTTTTTTAATTATACACTAATTCTAAAAAAATATATAATTAATATACCAGCTAACTAATCTAATTTGGATTATATTCGTGAAATGAATCTGTAAAAAAATTAAAGCATCCTGTTTATGTTTCTCAATTTTGTTATAGGTAATAACATTTCACAGCAAAATATTTTAATATTGTAGGCAATGCTGTATTTTCTCAAAATTAAGTAAACAACCACCTACTAAATGATACTTTAGGGATTTGGTGAACCGCAATACAATTGCACAACAATTCTTAAACGAGCTGATGTAAAACATTTATTCAAAGTTAAATAAAGGATAAAATAAAATAAATTTATTTTATTTCAATAAAATAAATTTATTTTATTTCAATAAAATCTTTATGCAAAATTTCCGACACAATAAAATAAGCATACCTACCATTTATACTCTTGAATTCATTCAAGTGTTAAAATTTATTTATATATCTAAATGAGAGCTAATAGACGGACGTCTGGTTACTTAGTTATGGTCTTTGAATTACATCAAACATTCTTATGAAATGAAATATTGGAGTTATTGATATTTAATTTTAGATTTCTAAATCGTAATATTAAACGTTGTAATAAGTCTAATTATAATCATAATCTATTTTATCCATAGTGGTTAACGGTAAGATAATGAGCAAAAATTTTATTTTATTTCTTTGTAATGTGTAAAATACCTGTATTTACCAGTAAATTATATCATAAAATATATTATGAATAGTAACAATTTGCTCTCTTCAACATAATACAGTATTGAGTTCATTATTCTGTACCTACGGTGGGAATATGAGAAGAATAGAAGTGTGATAAAGAGGAAATAATTATGGATCATTAATTGTGAATCTTCTGTTACCAGGTATTGTGTGACGTATAAAAAGTAGATGTTCCCACTCATATTACGTTATAGAGATATACATTTGACGATATGAATTGGAAGACAAGTGCACGGTTATTAATAAAGTTTGAGTAATTGTTACTGGAAATAAAATTTTAATTTCGAAACTGCAGTATTTTAATTGGTTTTACGGAATATTGCGAAATGAATAAAATTATTTATTTTCGTGTGGACCTATTTTAATTAGTGCTTTCTAAGGTTTTCACGAGTACTACACATTGAAATAAAACTATATTTTACGGATTTAATTCGCGTATTTGAATTAAATTTTAAATTAATTTTTAAATTAAATTTTAAATTAAATTTTAAATTAAATTTTAAATCTAACCCGATTTATTTTAAAATATAAAATCCCATGTCTGTGACCGCACTGTAAGACCTCAAGATACTGTTAGTGCGTTTTGTGTGAATCCTGAACTGTACGCCCGGAAGCTTAGAAACCGTTGGAGGCAGATTACTCATTAACTGACTTACTGACAGACACCTACATCTCGTCTTATCGTGAACACGATTGCTGCAAAGCATTCGAGACGTCGCGTCGGTTTAGATTAAAAATGTAAATTTAAAGTTTAATTCAATATACGCGAGTTAAATCCATAAAAATAGTTTTATTTCAAACTATTTTAATTATTGAATTCTACTTCATATATCGAGGGTAAAAAAATAATTACCTTACACTTTACTAATATTTTAAGAAATATATCCGATATTTTAGGAAATAGGTATAGCAGCAATGGGATTGAACCGTGATAGTACTAATAGTATTTATGTCCTACTTAATAACCCTGGCTTGGTACACAGTAAGAAAAATGTCCAACCATTCTGACTATTTTTTATTATTATTACCTGGCTAAAGTCAACTCGGGTGTCCGCTAACAAATATTTATGTTTTGACCTTTAATATGTACTAATGTAAAGAACCTTTTTTTGTTCCATACAAAAAGAAAAAAAAAACATTTTATTATACATTTTAGTAAGATATTGTAGTTGGATACAAAATATAACCTTATTTCTTGAATCATTCATATTTCTGTTGAACAGCATATTGCTATTTCTTGATTTCGTTGCTCTACATTTCAAAAATGCAGTGATTTCCATATCACTCTTGTATTTCATCGTTTCTCGAGCACAAACATTTCCATTGTTTGAGATTTTTAAGAAAAGTCTTTTAAATCTAAGTATATATTCGGTTCAGTTCCGTCACATTGAAATACCTTTTAAGTGTATTAACTTTTTCGGTTATTAAAAATGGACCATGGAAACAAAATAGCTGCTTTTTGGAAAGTAGCGTTACAGACATGTCTAATAGTGAAATATTAAGGTACTAAATATGTACCTGAATTTAATATGAACTGTTATTTAATAGCTTCGCGGAAAATTAAATTCTTTAAATTTTTGATATACTTTTCAGTCAACATTCATAAAATATTTTATTTTTTCATAGCCTTAGTGTCAAGTGTTTGTTTATTTTAGAAAAGAAAATATCAGGTTATATGTTGTGTAGTTACTTTTTACCAATTGCTATTGAGTTACTACTAAGCTAATACCATACTTAGTAGTAACTGCGACTGACAATATATATCTTGACTTAAGTTACTTAAAAACAATTATAAACATACATAAATTTTGCTTTACACAAGATTTCTGCACAATGATAAATATTTATGCATAAGTATAACTTACCCGTTGATAAACATACCACTTTCTTAAGAAAAGTCAATTGTCGTTTTTGTACTACTAAAATATAAACATATTAAATTGACCTTTAGTTTTTATAATCATCGTCACTATTTTATATATTCGTTTTTATTTATAGTATATAATTTTAATGATACTTTTAAATGATATTTTATATATAGGCATTAAAAAACTAGTACTTATTAAAAAGTAATTAATCATTAATTTCATTTGTCATTAATTAAAGAGAAACATTTGCATTTTCAGCTTTCTTGCAACTTTTAAAAGGGTATACCAAATTTTCGTTACATGAGTTTAGTGATAAAATAAATACTGTCATCAGTTTATCGTTCTTGCACATTATTTAGTTTTTATCCTAAAATGTCAAAAACATAAATATAAGTTTCATTATGAGGCTGTCATTCTCAAGGTGGGGTTCAACATCAAGTATCATATACCAACTTTCAGCTCAATGCTTTTAATTTACTTGACTAATATTTTCGAAAACTTCATCCAAACTTCCCTCTCAAGCCTAACTCCCAATCTCGAGATAATTTACCCTAAACCACTGCAAAGTTTTAACGTTCTACTTTGCTAAGAGTTTTGTAAAAGCTTCTAAAAATTGTAATAATAGTAGTAAATTATTCTGGATTATTCGTTTTAAAAACTATATGAAACCAACATGAAAGGTTTATTAATTATACAATAAGTATTATTTCGCTCTATGTTATTGCTTACATTTTCAGAAATGATATATAATAATAATCTATAGTATTAATTATAATAATAATTTATTTTTCATTGACACGACTTAACCATAAATAACTAAATTTTCAGTGCATATCATATTATTTATTAAAATATGTCAATTTATAATTGAGTATTTTTTTTAAAGTTTGTCTTGAGTTTGCTTGTTGTTGTTTATTTTTCTTAATATTTTTTAAAGATTGTTTTCTAATCTTTGTAAGTAACAAATTTTATATTCTTAATTTTATTTCCAATTTGGAATTCTCGTGATCGTATTACAAATTGCCTTTTTAACGACATAAAATATTAAGTTCTTTGAGACTTATGCCTTAAATTTATGTTAAAGGTAAAAATAAAGATGAATTCAATATGTAAGTTAAACTCAAAAAAATATCCACTGAAAATGTTTTAAATTTATTTAGACACATCAAAATGCAACAAATATGGGGCACATAAAATGACTTATTAATCTTGGACAGCCTAATGTGGATTCAACAAGTCTTTATTTCTTGTATTAACAGGGTTCACATAAATATTATTTTTAATTTTTTAAAGTTTTTATGAACTTCCACATAATTATCATATATATTGTGACCTGGTGAAGTTAATTTTATGTTGGTAATTTTATGTTCTTAATTATTTTCTCAAGAAGTGCCTACTAGACAGGTTGTAGATCGCTTTAATATCAGCTGCATGTCTCTTTAAAAGAAAATCATAAGACATCACACTGTGGAAATAACTGAAATAAAGAAACGACGCTGTTACTTCGTTTGTAAGCTGGCGTATTTTATCTACTACAAAATTCTATTCACTAAGTCTATTCACTAGTTTAGTTATATTTGAATCCCATTGAACTTGTTCATGTAGGATAAAACCTAAAAAATATCGTGGTATTCACAAGATTTAAATCTTTACTATCTAACAGTTCATTGGGTCTGGCTTCTTCTACATTTGGTATTAAGAATTTAATGAACTTGGTTTATATAACTATTTAAATATAAATTATTTAGTGTAAACCAAAAAACAATTTTGGTCAGAGGATGGTTTACGTCATTTAGAACAGTTTCATTTTATCTTCTCATTTTATCTTAAATAATAGTGTTAGTTGCAAGCTCATATTTGTTTTTGATTTGTATGGTAGACCATTTATGTACATTAAAAATTAAATGGGTCCAAAAATGTTACCCTGTGGAAAACCAAAAATTCGTTTACCATTTAAGTCCACTGCCTGTTTCCTGTAGTTTAGGTATGAAACAATCATCTTCAGAGATTTATCTCTAAAACTATAATGCTGTAATTTCCTAATTAGTGTCTTATGTTGGCCGCAATCAAAAGCTTTGGAAAGATCACAGAAATCACTTGAAGTATCCATTATATTTCTCCAATGAATCAAAAATGTACTTTAATAGCTCCATATCAGCATCGGTAATTAAACGATCCGTTGTAAAATCAAACTGGTTACATGTTTTCATGGGATTTTAATGTGAATTTTATTGATTTATTTATTTTTATTTAAATATTTTACTAAAAACAGGCAGTATAAAATATTTTTCACCGCAATAATTACGATATCATGTAACATTCTATGTCCCTTTATACGATCTATAAAAATAATAATATTTTTTATCACGTGTGCACACATTTGTTCATTGTATCATTGTGTTAGTTTTTTACAAACACAAACAAAGGACGCAAATACACACCAATCTGAGAAAAACAAGGAGTAATTTACTTATATGGTAATTTGGTAATTAAGCCCATAAAATTCTGCTTCGGCATCTTATACCTAAAGGCATAAAAGATTTTTAAATAAAATAGTATTAAAGAAAAAAACTGTAGGTTTCCTTGATAACATGCTTTTATCGTACTATAATATAATTGCTTAGAGCTTTAAAGCTGATTACTTTAATCTAGAACATTCACATCGCTCCCGTTTTTCACTTCAATTAGCCCTACCCATTTATTTGGGGTGAAAGGATAGAGTTTCTCACAGAATGTCATCGTAATGACCGTATTTTGTATATGAAGTACAATCTAATTAACATTTTATATTTGTTTATTTAACAACTATTACACTTCAAAAAATGAATATACAAATGTACTATTATATATGAAATCTAACACCGAAACACTATTTCCAATGATACATAACCAAAAAAGATACTTACAATAATAAGGTAATAAAATGTAAAAAGTGGAGAATTTTAACTGAAATAAACAGTTTGAAAGGGAAGCGGTTACGAAGATTTATGGAAATGATGCTATTTTTCCAGACTCGCTGAGAACGCTGCAGCTTAATGCGAAACTCGCGGATTTAATAATTGCTTGTAGACTGAATAAAGTAAATCGTATAAATTCTTATTTCTTATAAATTGCTCAGATGTCTAAAAAGTAGAAATACAAATTTGATAAATAATCGCTTCTGGCTTTCAAGGTAAATAGAAATTAGGCTTTACTTCAATGTAATTTGCTTAAAATTATCAAACGGGTGTGAAAACAATCACGTATTTTTTATACTTCTAACAATTACATTAAGTGTTTCCTTACAATAAATCGTTTCGTAATAGCGCTATTACGTTGCACACTAAAAAA
The DNA here is from genome assembly GCA_959347405.1 of Napeogenes sylphis. NCBI lineage: Eukaryota > Metazoa > Arthropoda > Insecta > Lepidoptera > Nymphalidae > Napeogenes > Napeogenes sylphis. The sequence goes on along the minus strand of OY365778.1, from coordinate 19,153,002 downwards.
AATGAGCACTTAAAAAAAACAAGTCCAAAATTTGTTTTTTCCGCAAGAGGTTGCTGTCATAACAATATCAGCGTGTATCCATTTAAAACGGATTTGGAAATTGTACCGGACGATTTAATTCAATGAAGCCAAAGAGCCTTCCGCAGTTTTTTTACAAAAGGCTGAGGAAAACAAATCATTTTCCCTTCCCTCTCTTTGTCGTCGCGTCCTTTTTAAATTGCTCTGTCGAGGTTCTAATTAGAAAGCTGAGTGAACTACATGTACGATGAATGGGTACCCATTATATGTTTTATATAACGAAATGGTTTATAGAAAAAAAAATTAGAATACATTTTTGCAATAAAAAATTATCAACTTTTGATCCAAACCTACAAGATCTGTGATACTAAAAACCCAGTAGTACTAAAAACTGAACTATAGTGGCAGGTATCAGTGCGAGGAGAACGGAGTGCTGATATTATTATTGGTTGAGTCATTCTACGCTCGTATTAAAATAAAGTAAAAATTACATTGACAACATGTTAAAAAGTATTTCCATAAATAATATAACAAAGTACTGCATAATGCAAAATAAATTAATTATCATTATTATCCTAAAATAATTATCAATGTTAAATAACATTGCACATGAGTTAACATACGTCATTATCAAAACATTTAAATGAATACTAAAATTAGAGATTTGAAAACCACAACAATCCTGATTGATTCAAAAATATATTTAACATTTACAATACATTACAATAGATGTTAATCACAATAATGTAAAATTAAACAATGATGTCATACACTGATTCTGTTAGGCCATGTAAAAGACAAATGGCCATGTAAAAACATTTCTTCGTAAACAGTATTCTTAGAGGTTATAAATCAAATCTATTTATTTCAAAGGACAATTTTAAAAAGAAATTTTCCTTAATTTTCGTAATTTCCTGTACAACATTAAATTTATAACAATGAAGACTGGAAAATTAATTTATTTTTACTTTACTCTATATTAAATTGTATTATATTTGTATTATAGCCAAATTATTCCAAAGAAATATCTCATTTAAATAATATACGTGGAATAAAAATGATGAAACCAATTTATTTGGATTCATTTAAAATAAGTTTGTCTGGACAGAATATAAATTTGTTTTTAAAAGCACTTACCAGCAGAATTACAAAAAACATTGCAATTGAAAAGGAATATTTTGTAGGTCGACGTAATATGAGATTTGAAGGAAAAATGACCTTCGCATATGACGCCGAGTGAACAGGTAAGTTTATACGAGCAACGAGATCAACATAACTGTGAGGAGGAAGACTTTGTAGAGTAATTAAGAAATGTATAAAAGACATATAAAAAAAATAGTCACATTACTATGAACGGGGTCACTTTAATGAGACCGATATTTTTTTTATTAAAGCCACTCTTTATGAAAACTAGGGAGTATATAAAAATCTTATTACATAATTTTAAAATTCTCCTTACCATCTAATTCATAGCCTGGTCCCCATTGCTGAAATCCATGTGGATAACTTTTAGGATCAGACTTGCCTATTGATATCTTTAGGCTCTTCCACAACTTCATCTTGAAAACATATTTAGCACTAACACACGTCACTCAGCGTCATCTGTAAAATAAAGATATATTATGAATTATTGTTAAGATATGAAAAATTCGTGAACGCTGGCAGAATTCGAACCTACTCGCTTTTCCAAATGAATTATATTATTTAGAAAAATAAAAATTCTTACTATGGCTAGCATGCTTTTAGTTTTCAATTTAAATTAATCGTTCTTTAATAAGAAGAGTAACAAAATTTGAACAGTGGTTCTTCGTATTATAGGGCTCTGGAGCATTGTTTTCAAAGGAGCGTATCGACTTACAATCAAGTGATCTGGAACGAACGGAAGTCATTAACATTTAAAATGATCATTCTTATACTACATTGTTCTTGCAGTATTGTACAGTATCTTTAGTAACAATACTTCTTAAATATTTAACAAGGAATAGAGAAACCTGAAATATATATTTCAATCAATATTAATTAATATAAAATGTAAATTCATTTATCGTAACAATTTTAACTATTTTGGATATATTTTATGCCAAATAAAGAAGTGCTTTAAGTTCCACCATTTCCAGTACTTTGATTGAAACTTTGTAAGTTATGAAATTTTCCAAATAGGATTATATTAGGGATATCCTTACATTTTTAATAATAATGTTAACAAATTCTTATATCACAAATTACTACTTATTACAAATTCCACACAAAATAAGGAATATTTTGTAAAAGTATACGAACCGGATCAAATAAGGAATAGTTTGTTACGGAATAAAATTCCATATTGGGTCTTATGTTATGAAAGAAAAGATAACAACTTGAGTAATTTCAGTATGAGTTTTATGAATTATTATAAAATCTTAGATTAAATAATCTTAAATTTAAATATTAATTTATTTGTTTTTTTTTAATTATAATTTTAAGATTAAATATAAATATAAAATTGTATTTCCAACAATTTAAAAGAAGTTATTCTTTAGACTAAAAATATTATTTATCTTAAATTCATTTTCTTCTATCTTTATTTAGATAATAATAATAGGATTTATTTAAAACTGCTCCCTGTATCGATTGTTTAATTACGTTATGATAGAAAATAAGGTTTTACAACAAATACATGCCTTAAATATTTGTTATTGATATATTGAAATATCCAAAACTAAACACAAATAATTATTAACATGGCATCTGTATCCACTTTGGTATCGGATTTAAGAATATCCGCCTTGGCGTGTTGTTACGGATCAGTCTCGACAGCGTATTTAGTTACCAATCGTCCAATATTGATACAAATAGAATACTACGAATACACAAATAAATATTTTTTATGTTTCTCCAAAAATATAACTTTCAGTAATATTATAATTCAATATTTTATGACTTCATAAGATTTTATCTTTAAAATCTAATTTTGTTTTTTCTAAATAAATTAATAATAATTATTCGCCATCTATTTTTAAATTTCTTATTTGTTTTTTTTTTAATCTTCGTTCTTTATACATATATATATTTTCTATTAACTAATTAGAATTGCACTGACATTGTCCAATAAAATCGGTTGAATCGAATTCGCAAGATAAATTGTAACCAATCGCTTGTTCCTTTTGAATAATACTTGGAACGACGCCAGTGACAACTAATTTTGTTACAACATGTTAAATTTCCAAGATTTTTTCGATGCTTTTCAATGTATGTGTAATTAAACTTTAAAATTGCTATTTTCATGGCGAGTAATAAGATAAGTAACTGTAAGTTTAATTAATTCTAACGCAAGGTAATGTCATATTTTATTCAGCTATTATTATTAGTAAGTCAATATGTTTTTTGAAAATATTTGCCTTATACTTATACCTACTTATAAATATCATATTAAATAGATATTTCAGTACATGCATCTTCCCTTCCCTTACATATTTCACAAGATCTTACACATGAAAACTAATATTGGGGAAGGCGCGTCAGAAGAACGGTTAGTATAGAATTATATGAAAGTGTGGGAATAAAATATCAAGAATGTATTACATAACCAAAATTGATTTTCAAATTGATATGAAGAGAATTATATGATAGACGCCACGTGTGAATAATATAATTTTGGTTCAAATCGAGTTACTGTAACATGAAGTGGGGCCGCTTAGGTGATTTTGTGGGTAAATTGAACGTTTTGATGGAAACGGAGCAATACAGTTTGTAGATTTATTATTTATACTTTAACAGAACGTCTGACGAAAATAATAAAAAGATAAATATATTTGTATGACACTTATACTAATAAATATTAAGACAACAGTACAGTGATACGAAGATAAATGAATAGGATTCCCAATTTGATTATTACTTCAAATTAATTTAAGTAAAACCATGAATAGTCCATAAATAAAACCGCATCCTGTCTGCTCTTCTTACCACTTTTCTGTAAATAGCCGCTAAGCTAGTCTGTTATTATAGAAGCTTGAGTTTCAGTAGCAAACATGATTCATGTCACTTTGGCGTCACGCCAGCGCCGAGTGTAATCAAATACTATAGATAAACTTAACAAATTATTTAATAGAAACCATTTACTCTTCAGCAAATACTAAAACTATATATCAATTATATAGTTCATTGTGGTTTACGAATACTCGAATATATTCAATAACGTATAAGTTTTAAATTAATATTAAATTCCACAATTTAAGGTAAACATTACGTTTTATTTAACTCTCCAACAAAATGTGTAAACAAGAGTAAATAAATATTTACCTACAATCCTGTGTTTTTATTGGCATAATATTATTTTATATTGGTTCACGCAACTCTTACAAAGAATTAAATTAAAATGTCTATGTAGGTAACAAGGCTTCATAAATCTCTTTATCTACGTCGGCAATTAATTAGGTCAAGCTAGCTTGGCATGTTCGAAAGACTGCAAAATACTTAGGCACGATTCTGTTAAACTAAGCACTAAGCGCACTCCAATTTCTAATTTGCAATAATCAATATGTTCTGTTGAATAATCCAATAAATAATTGGATGTTGTGAGAAATTCTAAATTCCGAATTTATATGTAATTCGAATATTTTATAACTTTTACAATTTGAATATGTTAGATTAGTTTATTTGATCTAATTTTGCATTAATTTCTATTACAACTTTAATAATATTTTTTCAAATTATATTTTATATAATATTAGAAACTAATAGATAGCATTCATGTCAAATTTATTATTAAAATTATTACTCATACTATATTAGTATATTTTAGAAATAAACCATTTCAACATTATTAATGTATACAAATTAAAAAAAAGTATTTTTAATTGTTTTTTCTTTTGAAATGTGTGCCTTTTGATTATAATTTAAAATAATTGAATCTTTGCAAAAACATCCATTTCCTCTAATTGCTACTTCTTTTTAAGAATGTACAAAAATGTCTTATATTTTTGATATATGCGGTACATTAGCCTACATTCACGAGTAAAATAAATGTTAATAGTATATCACTGTACAAAACATTCATAACATATTCATAAAAATAAAAGAAGCGTGTCTAAGACAATATGATATTACTATTATACAGATATTATCAAATTTATTGCGACCTATAAATATCGAATGGGCTTCGCCGAGTTTTGGTGGTAAATTGTACTACGGGTACCTATAGCATTTTAACTTCTTATAAATAATGTTTAGATGTTTATAATACTTATATTATTATCTAATTAGAAATTTCATTAAATAATTTATACATGTCGCTATTGTTTTTGATTGAATTTAATATTATTATCTTTTTTAATTTATTATATTGACAAATCATTCATTTTTTTTTTTTTATTTTCTTTTAAATTATAATCTTTATTACATGTCATCTTATTTGTATGGAATTTAAATAAAGCTTTAATATTATTATTATTATTATTATTTTTATACTAGTTTCTTATTAATATAAAAGATACATTATTTATAATTTATTTATTAATTTATCACCCGGGAAACAGAAATTTATAAAATACTTCTTGAGCTAGAATACAAATTCAAACATTGTATTTAGTTTTGTCCATAAAGTCGCTCCTAACCCTTCTCTGTCTATCATCACATTTATTTTAGTCGAACATCTGACGCCGTCAATTTTAATCATCTGTATGAACCTCCCACCAAGTAAGATATTTTCGTTGTTTTACCCCGAAATTGTGGTGACTGAAAATTTGTTGATTTACTTTGATACTCAGGATGCTGTGGTTTACATATTTTATGGCAGTCATAAATTATTGGTTATACATTTGATAAAACATTATTCACAGGTAGTTAAATAAATGAATAAAAATATAATTATAAAATCTACTTGCATATAAGTATCTGAATTGGGAGGAGAGGTAACAAAATCTTTGGAATGGGATATAATGATAATAGTCAAATATATAATATTATTTTTATTTATTTTTTTTAAACTTTAATAAAAAATAAGATTATTGTGATGAATATGAGCAGGTGTCTTAATGAGATAACTATTTCTAAAAAGTATTCTTGCTTACCTATTATTATATTCATAAGCCCTCAAATAAGCTAGGCATTGTAACAAAATTCTTGGTAAAGCCAAGCGTTGGAGAAAATTAATTGGATGACTTTTATGAGGTAAAGGTAAATCAGAAATTCAATCTGAAAACACTTAGAGAAAACAAACAATATTTAAATGTTTTTCCTATTGTTAATTTAAAAATCGAAACATTAAAACTATATGATCAGCAATTAATGTAATTCAGTAATATTTGAAAATTAATGCTCAATTCACCGAGACAGATAGCAATACTTTGACTCAGTTGGTAAACCGACGGGACTTTTTTCCAGAGGTTCTATTTATTTGAACCAAAAATTGGTTATTAAATAATCGTTAAGTTATAAGATTTTACGTTATTTAAATTAGAATTATAACTATATTTTTAATTCAAGGTGTTGCTTTATGGCAGTGTAATTACAGTAATCGCATTCAGCTCCAGACTGAAATTTAAGATTCTCGGCAACAGTCGGAACAGCCTTAAAAACAATTATACCACTAGTCGTTCCACTTCGTTTAATTCGAGTGGCTTTAAAAGTGCATACGAGCTTCCATGAGAAGTCTTAAGTGGCTGTGGACCGTAAAAAGCATTTTGCAATATTAAGTGTGAAAGTTTTCTTAACGAAATTCGTTAGTTTCAGAAAATTACATCGTTGGAATTTCGTTCATTTCTACTTATTTTAGTTTCTTCAAGTAATAATTGTACTATTAAAAAAAATACTATAGCACATTTGCTATAGTATTTTTTTTATCATCGTTTTTTTTTTATCATCGTCAGATTATGTAGATCTTATACTATTTAAAATTTATTGTAATAAATACAATGAATATATCCAACATTACTTCTCTCTTAATAAAAAAGTCATATAATACATTACAGTAATGTCAGAAACTCTATACGAATTCGGTTATATCTAACATTATAACATTTCTTTTCTTTCCAATCATTTTATCTATTACAAAAGTAGAAATGACAAAGTGGAATCGAATTTCTACGCCAATAATGTTATTATGGATGTTCAATCGATTACTATCATTGCTGCCCTAATAATAGATAATGTATGGTCGATGGGGTAGATATTATCTCATAATTTCTCTATGAATCCGCATATAGGGTATTAAGGAATTGATGATATCAAGATAATTTGGACGAGGTCTTCCTATTGAAATCTGTTTTATCTCAAATCTTTTGTATGATTTCTTTTCACTCGGGCTTACTAAAAGAAATCTCATTTTATATGAATTATAGTCGATGTATTGTTTTAAAATAATATACAGTACGTAGGCTTTAACTCATTTTTTTAAACTTAAATTTATCAATAACTCGTAACAATGGCTAACAAAGTAATTTTTATTGAGTAAGTTAAGTTAAGCAATACTAGGTAAACTTTATTCAAGTTATACAAGAATAGCCGAAGTGAAAATTCAAATACTCTTGAAACATTTTAAACGTTCATAAAGTTGTATTTTTTAAAACTTTGTCCGCATAACTTATTTAAATATTTCAACAACTTTTATATTTTATATTGAATTGTCATGTCCGAATACTTGAAGAAGCGTATAACATATACACAAAAATATTTAAAATTTCTAAAAAAAATTGCACTTGTTTTATTTAGGCAATTTATTAAACAAGCAGGAAAACATATTTTATTTATAACCATAATTTATTAAGACTCATATTTGAACACTTCCAATTTTTGTACAAACAGATTACTTAAAAAAGTAACGAGACGAAGGTTCTTAGCATTCCATATATTCACCGTGTTGGTGCCAGGCTTATCGCATTGCATGGAGTGGAGTGCAAGCAACTGCTGGGACTTGCGACCCAGCTGTAAGTTTAAGGGGCCCCTTTATGATGTGCAAACACGCTCACCTCAACTATCCACACTCCTCTCCTTACCTAACCAAATTCGGAAAGAACCTACTAATGTCGCCTTTGAAATACGTTCTAGAAATGAATCGATGCTTATTCTAGAAGGTAAGTAAGTTATAGAGTTATAAACTTTAAGTAAGTTATAGAAAATTTTTGCAGTGAAACCTCTCGCTCCCACTTTTACCGCCTACAAGCTAACTATAAATAATCTGTAATTTTTGTGAAGAAATTTGTGGCAATAATAAACAACAAAAAAGTTGAATAGACTGAACACAATAAGTAGATTAATGATAAGCAAATGTCTAGGACTTGAACCTGATACATAACGTATATTTATAACAAGGAATAAAACTTTTTCGTATTAATTATTATTATTTAACGCTTTTGACGTGTATTGGTTTAATATATAGTAACTTACGAGTCATGTTAACTGACTAAAGTAGTTGTCCATCAAGGTACCCTACATCTTAACTGCGTTCAATTGAACCGATGGGGGTCAATTGTTGAAACGCTCAGAATATTTTCTTCAAACATTAATAATCCTTATTACACATGTGACATAATCTATAATTCCAAATTTTGTTTTAGGCCATTAAGTCGTTATTGCTCTAACTAATCGGTCGTCAACATCACTTATCGTAAAACGTAACAATCAGATTTTAGTCTTATACAATAGATATAAAGATTATTATTGTAAGAAGATAAAAACCTAATGATATAATTTTGTTAGTGTCAGTATAAAATACAATAGAATAATTTGTGGGGTATAACTTTATTAGGTTTTTATTATGTTGCATTAGAAGGGCTTATTGTGACAATTTTAGGGTTAATAATGTTTTATGAACAGTCCCATGCATCATCTAAAGTATAGTATGATTATTATAAGAGAAAGGTTGTAAATTGTGTGATAGAAATAAATTAATATTTATTATTAACTATTCAGTAATTTAAATAAATATTCAGTAATTTAAATGTTACCCTTCGAATGTATAAGTATAAAAAAAAGTAAATTTGTATATCTGTATAATACGAAAATCACCAAAAAAAGATTATATGTTTTTATAAGCATAACATTTTTCATGTTAGACATTCATTTAAAATTATAAGACTATTACCAATCGCAGCATGAACACTACAGTGTGGTAGATCAATATTCCATATAAATAGTGATCACTAGGAGTTTACCCAGCCTCTCTACTCGACCAGCAGTGATTGTTACAGGCTTGTCTATAATACCTTGATTCTAATATTGTAGTCTATGTGTTTTATTATTCAGACTGTTCAATAATAGACGCGGTTGAAACTATAAAAATAAGCAATGTTATTCACAAGACCGAAACTAATTGCTTTTTATTAATTTTGATGTCCGTTGTTAAATATTAACAATAAATATAATAAATATGTATATTGTATAAATCAAACAATTTTTACGGATCTGTGATACGATCTTTGATACGATTGATATGAAATTAATAAAATTCAAGAAAACAGTAGATTAATGATTGTATTTATTCACCTTAATAGCTACTTACAGTTTTAAAATAATTAATAAAAGTCTAAAAAATATATATTTCTTTTTATCACAGAATTATTATATTCAGCTTTAGGATGTTTAAGTAAACTTTTGATCATTAAGCCGTACTTCAAAGAAATCATGAAAATAAAACAGGATACCATGTCACATGTCCAAAAGTCGTCTAAAGATGCCGACTCATTAGGGATGTTGCTGTTCTTTTCTATCTCCCGTTAATGATATATGTTTATCTCTTACGGCTTATGCGATTCTTGGAATGACCGGGTCGTTTTATAGCACAAATTATTTTTACTACACAAGGTTAACGTTTCTTTGATACTTTATTCTATGAGGATTATCATATAAGAGATTTATAATAGCAAAATACATGGATAGCGTGTAATACTAAAGAAAGCTAGGTTTAAAATTAAAATTTAATGACTTAAAAAAAAAATAAAGCTCTCTGATTTTAATCACAGTTTACTTGGAAGCAGCTTCTCTTAAGTGACTTCAGAAATAAATGCAATCAATTTAATTTTCCTTGTAATAATTTAATAGCTCGTATAAAAAGACCTCAACTTAAAAATTATACCAGCTGCATAGTTTTTTTTTTTGTTACAGTCTTAGCTTCGTTCATTATTATTATCTTATAATAGTATTACGAACTATCGTTTATTTTTTACCTGATTTATTTGCAAAAGTTAATATAAGGTTACTATACTAAAGTAACGCGTATTTTTTTTAAGATGTAATAGCCATGATAATCCTTTAAAAATTTTAAATAAATATAGTATGATATATAAACCGATACGGGCTGGGATTAAATCCCGCGACCTCTGAGACCGTCCCGTTTCCCAGAGGTTTGAATACCAATAAATAAATATCCCAACCCAGTAAATATCATAAAAACTGATCTCTTTTCTCTCTGGATCTGCTTTATATAGAAATTTAAATTTAGACAATTATTAATTGTGATTAGTTATTACTTTTACCAAGTCATATTGTTATTTTGAAACACTTAGAGATTAACTGGAAGAGATCCTTTCATTATGTCAATCCGTTTATGAACATCATTTTTATATCTTTGTTATATACCATGCCATGTACCGTTATTATTGTGTACAATAAAGAGTACAGAAACAAATAAAATTATGCGCTTACTCTGAAATTGGAAGTGCTTTACTAAAAAAATAGTCAAAACAAATTTTGCAGACGCAATATGAGAGTAAAATCACACGAAATTCCTCGCAGTTATTAATAGAGGCAGATGTGATTCATCATTTTAATGGACGAAACATCCGGGGATGAAAGAAAGTGAAGAGAGATAATCTTGATTTCACTTTAACTAATATGGTACTGAAGCGATATGTTTTTGATAGTTGACTTTATTTAAATGTTTTAAACATAAACCATCAAAATTGTGTGAAGGATGCAATGAGAAAAAAATGAAAAGCAAATCAGGTTAACTAAACCAATATTATATTTTTTTATAATCAGCCAAAAGTTGATTTTAACCGTAAATTAAACCTTAAACCAGATTATTGTACGGCCTATAAAACTTTCGTAATTTAGTTAACCAAGCAAAAGTTTTGCCTAAAATTTAATTTGATAAACTGTCTGCTTTCTTATTTTTGAATTATCAAAAGACTTGATTCATTTATGTAATTTATAACCTTCCAAGAAAAATAATATTATTAAAAAGATCCATCTATTTTTTATGGCCTCAAAGTATCTGTACCTACTTTAATTTGAATTTAGAATTTTTCTTAAAGTTTGAATTTAGTTCCTTTTGCGTGATATCAATATATTTAATACAGATAAGCGGACCCAAAAATGTTTGATAATAATATGCATTTGACAAGTCACCATCTGCTTAAAATGTATTGTTTTCTTTGCACGTAGCTAAGACTATGTAGACTCATTCGATTTCAAATCTTATTGCCTTATGCATAAAGATCAAACATATTGCGACCCGTTGCTTCACATAAATTGCTAAAATGCTCCTGAACCCGCTCCAATATAGGTACGTACGGTCCAATATTTTCTCAGTATCAAACTTGAAATAAGCAATCGTGCTATATTTTATTCATTCGATCTATCGGAACGCTGATCAAATCTTACGTATTCATTTTTGTTTCTGAAATTAAGTATGTTTTCAAAGTTATTTCAGTGAACATTTGATTGATGTTCTAAGTTAAGGAACATTCGATCGACGTCGTAATTAAAGATCATTTTATAATACTCTTGTATGACAGTTCTAATTCTGAGAATAATTGGGCAAATCCTCTTTCTTAAACGTATATCCTATTACATTAAGAAACATATTCTTATTGTTTCATGTACATCAGGGAATCATATCTTCATATATTTTATATAAATATGCAAAATAACAGACGTTTTACAGTACTTGCTTTATAATCTGTTTCTTATATATTTGACAATCTAAATTTATTATTGGATACAATAATTAAAGTCTGAAAGGATTCGAACAATAATAAAATCTATTTTCGTCTCTGTTTTGCTATTTTTCACAATAGTAAATGGTTGTGCCATTTGTTTTGTAGATAGCGTTTGAAACAGAAACAAATAGAAAATATTGACTTTGGGAGTTTCAATTTAGGAAATCTCATTTCCACAAAGTAATAAGTAATAAATATAAAAGTTTACCTTCCCACAGCTTTCTTTCATGGACCGCAAATAAATAGCAGTCTTGAAACCCAATTTGGCTTTACATATTTTTTTAGCCTCCGCCCGAGTTCGATACGTCGTAAATTCGTAATCCGAACAAATTGGTTGGTCGCCGGCACTTTGTAGATACCGGACACCATACAAGCGATCCTGGTTTTACACTTCATTTGTTTGAGAGATAGACCATTGGAATTTCTAGTAGCTATCACGGGAAGGAAACTCTTTGAACGAATTATGTGGAAAAGTAAAACCTTTTTTTTCTGTTGGGACGATTGTTTATTGAGTGGTTAGTGATTAGCTACAGTCGGGGTTTATCAGGAAGAGAGAAGGTTTTTGACATGACAACCACTTGGGTGATACTTTTATTATTATTATTTTTGGCTTATTGAATTTTCAACTTGTTGTCTTAGTTTTGTATTTGATTTTAATAGTTATAGAGCTATAATAATAATAAATCATAATAATATCAGGACAAATTACACACATTGATCTAACCCCTAAGTAAGCAAATTATTTGCTTGTGTTAAGGGCCTTAGACAACGATACAAATTCAAAGAAATACACATATAAATACTGAGAATATATTTAATAAACGACCAAACCCAGAAACACAGACATCTATACTCATTACATAAATGCCTGTCTCTGCCGGGAATCGAACCCGAGCCCCATTGCGTCGTGATACGTTAGGCGTTTGCGCTAACCACTCGACCAATGACGGGGCGGTAATCGAGAAACGGGGCGGTGGACATAGGTATAATTAAACAATTCTTTATTATAAATACACGTTGTTCATGTTGATAGGATCAATCATTCTGATGGTTTATAATACAAGCTATAAATGTGGGCAGGATAATGTAAACAAGAAGTAGGTTTCGTATTTATAATGTACTTTTTAATAGACCCAGCCTGATGAGATTCTAGCGTTTACTCCCGGCGTTGGCATAAATGGGGCGGTTGAGTTATTAATAAATATTAGTCCGCGGGTAAAACTGAGGGCAAAAGCTGCGAGAACAAATTTACATTTGCAATTAATATGAAGTCTTAAGTTACAAAATACTGGATTACCTAATGAAACATTTTTATTAATTCCTTTATAATTTAATTTGATTAATTTTAGTGAAACATCAAAAACGTAGTCTTAAAATATAAACAATATATAATAAATACGTATAATCAATTTATTTATAAAAAAATGCTGTGTAGTAGAACTACAGTTTTATTTATTTATTTTGTTTGATGTATGTTTGAGCATCCAGTAGACAGTAGTTTATATTGACGAGTTGGTATTGGATGGAATGAATTGTTTATTTTGACACACACTTCTAAGATGAAAATTACAAAGAATTTGCCTGCTTGTGATATATTTACATACATATGGTTAAAAAGTACATAAATATATCTGCGTTGTTAACCAACGACTGATTGGCAGGTGCCATGTATCGACCCTCACAAAAAAAAATATGGACTCGGGTTTGTTTTATGTGTTATTTGTATTTAATATAATATTTCTATGTATGTTTGTACCAGTATATGTATTAGTTACCTATTACACACATAACACAAGATGTAGATGGTTTTTGGCTAAATGGTGTTATGTGTCAATGTCCGAATAAATTTATAATTTATTATTGTGTAATAAATTTTGTGTTATAAATTAAAACACAACTTAAGTTTACATCCAATCTTTAAGGTAAATACATCAATGAAAAAGGAAAGAACAAACATTTTTCCAAAATAAATTTCCCATCAATTAGTAATAAAAACTTTCCTTTTTGAATGACGCTTAACATACCCGACTGAATTTTATAGGTCAAACGTAAGTCAAAGTTACTTGATTCAATAAGCTATCCATTTCTAATGAACGATATCATAAAAACTTTGACAGTCAAAATCACGCCTTATTTCAAACAGTTAAACCCCAAAACCGATTGCGAACTACTTCTAAATTACTTTAATTCTGCTATGTTGCCCCATCTTAATCCCTAGGGACTGGCTCTTTTCTCCAAATAGCTTGGATGTGATTTTCGACTTTCATCTCGAGTTTTTATTTCTAGTTTTAGACCTCCATCTGATAAAGTAGGTTTATTACTTTACTAAAACTGAAATAAATTGCTATAAAAATCAAGTTGGTACTTAAAAATATTGACTTCGGCTCTGTTATTGATTAGTCTTATTGTGCGCAGTTATGATATTATTTTGTATCCGGTTTATTTGTATTGTACGATACAATTTCTAACTGACTATGATATGTTTATATAATACATAAAAAATATTTTATTCCCCTCAAAAAGCCGAGTTCAAGCGAACTATATGTGTAGGCATCTATCAAACCAAAGGCGGATGCGGACAGCCAATCTTTTTTTGGGTGTTTAAATGTTGAGTCCTAAAGCCTTGGCTTTAATACCTATTCCTGATCCCGATAGTGTAATGGGTCACAATTTTCTTTGTTCGTTTCCAAAGTATCGTGATAATAATCTCCAGATCTTACTTTTATGTTCACCATTCACTTGAGGAATTAGGTATATCATTTATTTTTTCTCTCTTATATATTTTTATGTCAACAAATATAAGTAAAAGTAATATTTATGTAAGTCATCAAAATAAAATATTGATGAGTGATCCAGAAGGTAGGCTTTTGGGATTAACTTGGAGAATATTTTAATAGTCCTGTACCTTTCCCAGTATCCCTAATCCCAAAAGAGAATTGAATCTGCTGCAAACAGTATATCAAGGTGAAGTTTGTTGCAAAGACCATTTGCTCTACCCAAAGGTCCAATTTAAAATAGGATTATCCGTTGCCAAAAAGTAAAAATACATGACTTACTTTTTGATTAAATAGTAATACATTTAAAAGGTACAGAGTACATACAAATAAGAAAAATACATAAATAATAGTTCTGTTTACCGTTAATACTAATGAAAGTCCGTTTCATAACTACAAAAAACGTATTACAAATAAGAACAGTAATTCACATAATTACAAATTACTTTCAATTTACAAATTATTATAATTATTATTTTAAAATTATCATCCATTGTATATAGTTCAGGATAGATTTTTATTAATAATATGCATAAAAGATGAATAAAATATTCAAGAAAGGTTTCTTATCCTGTCTTTAAAACAATGTAAAAATACATATAAAAAAATATATTAACAAAATATTAGTACAGTATCAATGTGCTATATTTGGCATCAAAACCAAATGGATTTAAGGTTTATAGAACCACTGGACTCGAACCCGCCAACACTTGGCATATTTCCATGTATTTTATCATTGGGCTTTTCATATAAAACCAACAAAACATGTACATTTTGTAAATTGTACATCCTATGCCGCTTTTTTTGTGGCCATTACCAGCGCATTGCATGCAGCCCCATTTGTTTACAGTCTTTATGGAGTCATTTGAGTAACGCGAGCAATTTACTAACTACAGCCAAATGGACTGATATGTTATTGTTTAGAATTATATTATTTGTCCGAAATTAAACCACGAAACTGGCGAGTTTTATATATAATAATTGTTTTTGGATAAAAAAAAATATAATATTATATTTTTTTTTCTCATTACTTCATTACTCATTAAAATCAGAAACCATTACATTGGTCTCATATTTAGTAATATGTTATATTTATAAAAACTTATGTTAATATGGATATATCGGATTGCCGTAAAGAAAAAATCCCGCACTGTTATGAATACAAGTTTTCTCTAACATTACACATTTGGTGCCTAATGATTTATGCCAGTCTAAAACAAAACCGCCATTCCCGCAATAATATGCAAAATATCGTTAGGACTCAACATCAACGACCCGTAACGATTTATGTGGTCGAAATAAACTCCAAAAACAAAGTTTATAATACGATATACGAGCACAATTAAGTTTTCTTTATGCAATGAGAAATTTTAGGTACTGTAGTGATAATTATTGTGAAGTAATATAAATGTTAAAACCAAATATGTAGAGTTATCTTTTGTTCATAATTTATAATGTTTGTAGTAGATTACTGGTAATATATATTTTTTATTTATAAATTTAAAAGATATATAAACATCGTAATATCACATATCACATGTACACGAATGGAACCAAAGGATGCATTCCTATTGTGTCCACTAAAATTGTTGAAGCATAACAGTCATCCGGGCATGACACGTCTCTTGATACAAAACCGCAATATTGCATCACACAATTTCAGCCTTTAACTATATCAGAGTACGGGTGAATACGGTAAAAATATATTCACAATATACTACTTTTATTGTATCAGTGTTTATCCGTTGCTTTAGCGATACGGGTTAAGAAGTTTGACTGGGATATGTTAGTATGAATTATGTTAAACTTGATTCAGCAAACGTAATACGAGATTTTAGTTAGCATTTACACATTTTCGAATTTCGAACTTCAATTACGGTTAATATAAAATTATACGACTCAAATCGTTAAGTTAACAGTAACGAAATATAATAATATTCGAGATTATTAACAATTTTTTTAATATTATTCATACTGATCTATGTTATACTTTTGATTTATATGGAATAATATAAATTAATAATCGTCAAATCGAGTTGGACTCAAGTCAGGACTTTCTAGGAACCAATAAGACTCAAATTGTGTGACTGAAGAATCGTTCAACGACCGTTTAATTACGTCTGTTACAATGTTTTCTACAAATAGATCAATAGCGTGAACTCCCAATCAAAATAAATATCAAGAAAATGTTGTTATCTATTGAATTTTTAACTTTAAGGCGATAGAAATGAGGATAAAATTTATATACAGAGCAGAGTTGTCGTAAGCTCAAATACAATTTTATTGTTTTCGAGTATATTTCTGTTTTCCACAGATTATGTCCCATGTAGAAAGTGGAAAAATAAATAAGAAAAACTAATTTTAACTAATTTGAAGAATTACCTTTTCATACTGTGCCTTATTACTCTATGAGTAATTAGATGTCATATCTCTACAACACTTTGTATACACAAAGTAATAAAATAATGTAATACTCCTTTACTATATACCTACAACAATGGAACATTGTTGACCCGATCGGACTACAAGGACTTTGACTTTAAGAAGATAAATTTTCAACTTTTAAACCTAGTTGTTTTCCACGACTTCGTCTGCGTAGAGAACAGAAAATTGGTGGGTCGGTCCGTTGTTTGGTTGTTATTAGTTTGTTCAAAAACAGAATTTTCAGAATAAAGAATAAAAATGGTTAGAAACTTCATATCTATAGTGGGCCTGATTCATTAATTTGTAGAGATCAAATCGAATTTTGCCTATTTTAGATTTTCAAAGGACGTTAAATGTTTTGAAAGATGTTATCTAAATGTAGATAAACTCTTTCTTTTATTTTCCAGTGATAGTTAAATTAAAAGAGGTTTGATCATTTCAAATATTTCCCAGACAAACAGAAAAGACAAACAGACAGACAGATAAATGACAATTGAACAAGACGTTTTTTTGTCTAGAAATCATGTAAAAATCTACAGCACTAGGGAAAACATAGTCATTTTGAATTCAAAGAAAGACACTTAAATTCTATTAATATGTATAGAGAAATACAGTGTGAAGTTTCTGTGTGGATGAATGACGCAAGTTTAAAACTAAAAAAAGATTTGTGGCAATTAAAAAAATAAATCGAAGTATTAAAAGCATTGCACACGCAAGCAATTGATGCGTCACCCAAGGGTAACAAAGCATATAAAAACCCATATGTTTATACACGTGTTTATTACTTCCGACTCTGTCGTGACGGTGTCGTGTCGTGACGCTGTCGTGTCATGAAATTACGTCATAATTGAGGGTTAAAAGTAAATAGATACGACACATGATATGAACACCAGAAACATGTAATAAGAAATTCAGAAAGAGTACTAACAATGTTCTCATTGCATGTATAGTGTTCCACGAATTACTAAAAATCTGTATTATATTTAAATAATTTTTAATAAAATTAAAAAGAAATTCAATTTGTGACGTAAAATATTATATTTATTGCAATATCAGGGCCTCAATACACCGGACAGTTTTTAATTATTTCGTGATCAAAGTCGACTTTAGTATTTAATTTTATATTTACTTTGATATTTATTTAATTAAGTTTAATTTTATTTTTAATTAAAAACCAAAACGTATAAAATACACGTTTTAGTAATAAAAGTTTAGTAATTTAAAAACAATGTTCATTATGTATACCATAACATTATTTTATGAGGTACCTAACTACTAAACATATCCTAATGTAGGACCTTATAATTTGCAACAGTTTCAATTAGTTTTAACCCCAATTTCTAAATAGTTTAGTTGTTTTGGGTTCAATCCATAGTACCTAACTAATGTAAAGGCAGTTTTATTAAATTCTCTAAATAACTATACTTATTCGGAGATTAAACGACTTCATTAACGTTAATCTACTCCAACAAGTAATAATCTTATTGTATGTTTTATTAAAGTTGGACATATTAAAAACATTCAATAATAAATTGTAATATAAAACAAACAAACCAGTAATTACAAACCGACATTAAACATTTAAGACATATTACAGCTGGTTCAGAGCATCTTAATGCTCTAAACCAGATACGTATATCTGGTTCAACACTTACACTAATATCTTTCATATGCCCCTTTTTATATATTAACTAGGGGTCGCTCGCGACTTCGTCCGCGTGGTTTTTAGTGTTGCCGCCGAGTTCCATACAAAATTGATATTTAAAACCCTTAAGGGAGGAATTTAAAAATCTTTTCTTAGTACACCATTACGTAGAAAAACAAATGTATCCTCCAATTTTACTATCTCTACGACCTGCGGTTTAGACTGTATGCTATAACTAAGTCAGTCAGAACCTATTAGATTATATTAAATTTGCAGCATTTTTCATTGCTGCTTAACTTCTATTAGTCACAGCGAAATGATATATACCCTATAAACGGACTATTCAACACAGAAAGAATTTTTCAATTCGGGCCAATAGTCCCAGAGATTAGTGCGCTCAAACAAACAAACTCTTCAGCTTTATAATAATAGTATAGATTAATCTTGCAATACGTTCTAAATATTAAAAAATAATTTTCTTCGGTATTATTAAATCCCATCAATACAAACAACCAAATAATACAACCTCACATGTTGTAATTCGCTAAGGATTAACTATAAAGTAAGTGTTATTTATGAAACCTAATATTATCACTGTTGAAAATTATTTGTTATCCTTTCATAGCGCAACGGTAGAATTGATCGACATTATCTATAACAGAGAGATAGAGGACAGGAAGCTGGCGTAGACCAGTTTTTATCCCACGTTAATAAATGTCGGGAAATAATTCTTATAATCAAGCTTTCGCAGCCGCGTCTGAGAGATAAGAAAAAAAAACATCTAATCAGTGTTCCTTAGCAATCGATAGATATATCTACATATAATCTATATATAATATATCTTTTAGAGAGTTATAATAATAATAGTACGGGATAAATTACTTACATTGATCTAACCCCTACGTAAGCAAATTATTTGCTTGTGTTACCATTGTTATACAACGATACAAATACATAGAATTACACATTATAAATACTGAGAATATATTTAATAAACACCAAACACAGAAATACAGACATAATGCTAATCACATAAGTGCCTGTCCCTGTCGGAAATCAAATCCGAGCCCCATTGCATCTCTATACGTTAGGCGTCTGCGCTAACGAGTTGGTCCTATAATATCATTTCACATTTTATAAAGTTCAAAGTGATAAATAAGAAATTGGTCCTCTGTTAGCAATAGACGATCAAAATTTATTATTGTATGTATTCGTTTAAATAATGTAAATATTTATCACTTCGTGATATAAATATAAAAACAGTGAAATTTAATAAATATTTGTGTTCGTTATTAATTAAAAAAAAATACACACAAAGTTGATTTTGACAAAACAATATTAATACAATAAATGTATAATAAAATTCAGAGTAGATTTTGATTAAATTTCAGAGAATATAAATTCAGTATTATTGAAAAAAGTTCTGTCTATTCATAAATAATGTATCAGATTTCAGATTTAAATAATTAATTTCGATTCAGAAGAAATCTATATTATTAGAACGCACTAATTACTAACATTTTAAATAAGAATAGAATAATAGCGGTCGATTTCGTTAAGGTCTAAATCAATAATTAAGGTCTAATCAGGTTAAGGTTTAAATCCTACACATATCGAATAAGTTTCACTATATATTTATATACCTAAAAAGTTAATAATTTTAACATTGCTGAATATATTTATTGACAATTTCAAATAAAATCGTTACTATATTTATTGGGGATAGTCTTCGAAATCTTTCTGAGAAATACATTATAATAATGGACAGGTACATGGAAATAGTTAAAAAAATATATTTATTATTAAATAAAAAAAAACGGTTAAAATTAGAGTCAGAGCAAGAAGACTTCAGTACCATTATCTTTAAAAAAAAGAGCCATAAAAATCAGGTATCTTGTATGGGATCTCACTCCCCTAAAAATATTTTTTTTCTTTGGTATTTTTTGTTATGGCGGCAATCAAAATACATCATCATTTCAAATTAAACAAAACAATTTTACTTATAAACTGATTTGAATAAAATTGTCAAAACGAACAATATTTCCATTTAAAACAGTTTTATAGAAACAATAAACCGTATTTATTTACCAAAGAATATTATTTAATATAAGTATTTTTATCCATGTTGTTCATAGACAATCAGTTATAACTAAAAGTTTTCAAATATTGCACTGTTTCATTTATTTACTTACTATATTAACATAAACTGTTGATATATTGCAAATAATTTCAAATGTTTTGCTAAATTACTCAATCAACCAACCAACTATAATTTGCGGTTTTCATCTCATTTTGGACTAATATTATTTACTGCAGTCATAAAATAATAACCCTCATATTATCTACGGAACAATTGCCCGATAATTCAACTATAGTCTAATAAAACATCTTAATTGTGAAACAATATCAATTATAAGAGAATACCGTCATTGTCTCCAATCGATTTTAGATGGTACCATCTTTATAAAAATAGTTTTATCTGCAATAAAAATGATTTCATTGAACCCCTCAAGGGGTGAGCGATGAAGACAGTCATAAAACAGATAGGTGACTCTAATTCATTTTGTGTCCATAAAATATATGAGTTTTGATGGTAACAAAATTGAATTTATTATAACGGATGGGATTTAGATAAATAAATGTTTGAAACTTCGTTGTTATCGTTATCTTAGAAACAAAAAATAATCTGCATAAATAAAACAGATATTTAAACTGAAAACAATCGACATCTTCAAAAATGTTCGCACTGCCTTTAAATGACGTAGACAAATAATAACAGCTATTTTTAAAACAGAATATTGAATTTTATGAGATTTTCATAAACAAAGAAGTATACTTGACTCCAATGTTTGATAAATAAAAGAAAACAAAGTGTGGTAAGATTCTGTATAAAGCTCACAGTTTCATCTCATATATGCTTTGCGCAGTATTTTTCAGGACACGTGATAAACAATCCTTTTGGGAAATAGCCAGACGTGATAAACAGACAACTGAGATTCAGTGTATGCTAGACCTTTTCTACGGCACTTTTATATTTTACGTTATCTCATACTTTGAGTTTATTGTTGCATTTTTTGTATAACTTTTTATTATGTACCGGTTTAACGTCTACAAGAAAAAAATTAAGGAAGAATTTTTTTTTAAATGTAATATTAATTAATGTTAATATAGTAAATTTTGAGTTTATTAAACAAAAAGCTTAAGTCCCAAAGTTACGGTACAAGATAATACGTAAATTATAACATCCGCAAGCTAAACTACACAGTATCAACACATCCAATCACTCCCTAACACCGCTAAATATACCTAACATAAATACTACTTAAATACATGCACGATAATTTAGTCATTATATATTATACGTAGAAACTAAATTGGTATGCTTAATTTTTGAACTGCAAACGAATTTGCGATGGGGACTACAGTCACCGGTTGATTATACACACGCCTGGAATTATAGGTTTTATGGTGACCATATAAAGAACAGTTTAGTGTGCGGTATCGGGTGGTATTAATACAATTATTTCTCATTAATAACGCGCGGGTGGAGAACAATTCGGGTTGATAGTAAATTATAATTATTTGTAATGTCTTTGTATGTAAACAAAATTAATAAATTGTATGGCTTAATTGCATACCAGTATCCATGCAGTTATTACATATTAAAGAGATCACTCAAACAACTTCTTTGCAAAAAAAAAAATACTTAGTTTAGTAATATCAGAAGTTGGTACAACTATCTTATAAAGAAAACAGGAATAAAAATATAAAAACACAATTTTTATTTCTCATTAATATCTTACATTTAATAAAAAAAAACTATTATACTATATCAAGATAATCAAGTGACAAGGGTGCTTCCCTTTTATTTTTCCAAAGACAACCCCTGATTTTAGGGCTGTATAATATTTGGCACCCTTATCCATTTCCTATTCCGAAATAATAAAGTAAAGTGTTTATGAGTTCTTTATTCAAATTAAAAATAATAATTTCAGATACATTACAGTAAATACGACAATCAGTTTTATAGTTTCTTACATTCAAATACAATTTTACGATACATTGATCCTAGATTAAATAATGTTAAATGTCATAACAGACTGAGTGGGGTGAACTGAACCACGTACATTTCAATCCCCTGAAGACACAAGTTTGCGCGTTTACCACTAAGAAAACTCCATTTGTCGTATCACCGCTCTTCGAGAGCACTCCCCTCATTGCCTCGCCAAGTATCAGAATACTGGGTCTCGACATTTCGAGCGATTGTCAGTTTCGTGGTCATCTGGAGAGCAAGGCCAAGTTGGCTTCGAAGAAATTGGGAGTGGTTAATAGAGCGAGGCAGTATTTCAAACCTGGCCAAAGACTTGCGCTCTATAAGGCGCAGGTCCGGCCACACATGGAGTACTGTTCTCATCTCTGGTCCGGATCACCCCAATATCAGCTTCTACCATTTGACCGCGTACAACGGAGAGCCTTTCGGATTGTCGGGGACCCTGTGCTCTGCGAACGGCTGGACTCTTTGGCATTGCGTAGAGACGTGGCTTCTTTGTGCGTCTTCTACCGCATTTACAACGGGGAATGTTCCGAAGAACTATTCGATCTGATGCCTGCCGCCGAATTTCATCACCGCACAGCGCTCCATCGCCTCCAATATCATCCTTACCATCTGGATGCGTGGCGATCCTCTACTGTGCGGTTTTCAAGGACATTTTTCCCACGTTCCACTCGCTTGTGGAACGAACTCCCTTCGGTGGTATTTCCAGATCGGTACGACATGGATACCTTCAAAAAAGGCGTTTACTCCTACCTACATGGCCGGCAACACTCTTGTAAATCCTCGGATTTTGCAAGAGTTCATGAGCGGCGGTGATCACAAGTCATCTGTGACCCGCAAGCTCGTTTGCCCTCCTCTTACATAAAAAAAAAAAAAAAGACTATAAGTGATAGGCCATTCAAAAAACTGCCTACTGTATAATTTTATTGTTATATTTTTTGTTTTTTTTTAGATCAGTATTCTAAATTTAAATAAAATTGCCTGTAAATAATTTGAATAAAGACACAACTTTTTCACTATTCATGAATACACGTCTGTTATAATTATTGTTATAGATTAAGCCCAATTATATATTATAAATACCAAAGGAAACAATACACTACTTTAACGTACATAGATCTGAACATTGCGCTTCGAAAGAAGTTGTGCTTCTTTTACAAAAATTCATTGCACAACGACATTTTAAAATATATGAGAAGTCACTCAATTTATTTCAATATATTTAATTGTAAAAGAATAAGAGACATTTGTTTTTGATAATAGATTCTTAAAAAAGAAATAAGATTTATTTCTTATTTCTTTTTAACGAAAAGATTTTTTACAAATAAATAAATTAAAAACCAAAGTTATTAAATAAAATAAAAATATGTGATTTAGATAAATCTTCTACTATATTTTTTCTTGTATTATTAATTAGCCAAGTTATAAGCCAATATCTTAACGTGGCTCTCGGAGTCATATTAAAGCTGGATTTATTGATACTTATATAGGTAATAGTAAATAGTTTATGACAATGTAAACAAAAGTCTCCCTTAAGTGTTAAGAGTTAATGTGAAAATTAAGATGTTTAATTGATTAAACGACATCATGTAATAGTAAAAATATACAACTTGTACATTTTTTTAATAAAACTATAATAATCGTGTGATTAAACTTTGATTAGAAAAAAAAATCCCCCACAAATGATGCTCCTGAGAGAAGTAAGTTGTTTCTAAATTGTAATGAACCTAATAAGTATAGAGGATTTCTAAATATAATAAAAACACTCGTACCGCAATGAGCTCTCCTTTTTAATTTCCTTCCTAATCCTTTTTTCTCCAATAATAAATAAAAAGTTCATACTGTTATATATTGTTATTGACATTTAAATTGCACTACTGTCAAAGCTTTCAGATAAATAAAAGCAGGACTCAAACCAAAGTCTATCTGAGACCGTTCTCGTCACTCTGTTAACGGAACCATAGTGTCAGCATTGGCAAGGTATGTAATTTTAATCTAACCAAGATTAATTTAGCACTCCAAAAGTTATTATCGTTTCTTTATATACTTAAGGATAGTTAACTAATTTATCCCAAAATGTGATGTATGATGCTTGTTGTGAAGTATACGTTGTTAAATGCAAATAATATTAAACAAACTACACTTAACCATCAAGAGTTTGACGTTATATATAATTAATCGCAAAATAAACATTAATTATATTATATATCCCACATTTATTAACTTAATTTTCCTTGCCATAAAATTTTACGCAAGCTATTTTAATCGATACCAATTATTGGTCCTACGAGCCAGATAGGATTTATATATGTTTTATTTAATTTCGTGGTAATTTAAAAAGTCAACAGCGTTTATAAATCTCAAGTGCTATTTATATTTCAAAGGGTACAAAGTATAATATTTGGAAAGTCATTTATCCATTATCTGTTTCCAGACTTGCGGGTTTATATAAAATTCCACGTATCCACCCTGAATTCTTCCCTTCGCTCGTGGAAAGGAATTTTTATTGTCAATATCATTGAGGCTATTGCGTTGTTTATGGCATTTTGTTTATTGTTATGTAACATTTCAAATACATTTCTATTACAAGCGTCGTTATTTTAATACCCAATAGGACAATAACTCTGAGTTACGTGTCACGAATTTCTGTATTATTTATGTGAACTCATAACATAGCAATTTTAGAGCTTAGTGGTAATGATGAAAGTTTTGCAATGTATTTAAGTATGTTAAAGACGCCTGTGGTAGAGAACCTGATTTTGACGTGGTATTAATTGATATTCGTGGTTGTAGTAATAAGAATCGATATAATTATATATCGATTTAAGTTGTAAGACTGACTATAGTATTATGATTCTTTCAAAATAGATTTTAGTTTATATGACCTCCTTTTTAATTTGAAGATTACCGTAGTAACTGACACACAATAATAATGATAGTTTTTATAAATGAAGTTGGTGATTTTATTGAAAAAAAGGGCAATTATATTTCTTATAGACAATATCAGATGAACGTGATTAACATTACTTTTTAAACATTACGAACATACAATAGCCTAAAAAATACAATTTTAGCATTATATAGTGTAATATTCGTTTTTAAAATCAGATGATAGAAAAGTGTATCATCGTCTATTGTCCAATATAGTCGAAGAACAGCTTATATACCCTAATAATATTTACCAGTTCATTAAGTTTTATCGTTTATTATTTTATATACCTGTAGCAACAGATATCTTCAGATATCAAAAATATATATATTATCCTGAAAGCATAGTATGATAAATGTATTTCTTGAACAAAAAAACAAGCCTGTGAATGTTATCAAAAACCATTATCACTATTTTAGAAGTTGCATGTATGTATTAGATGTATTTTACAACATCTTCTTAATATATATAAATTACGTGTCACGTTGTTTGTCCGCGATGGACTCCTAAACTACTTAACCGATTTTAATCAAATTTGCACACTGTGTGCAGTTTGATCCAACTTGAAATATAGGATAGCGTTTATCTTAATTTATGGTCTCAATATGATTTTATTGCAAATTATTTGTTTCCAATAATCTATTAGCTCCAAACAAGTCTAACAGATGGCGTTGTATCTGTTGACTGCTTTGAGTTAGTGTTCAACAGATGGCGTAATGTTAAAAGTGCAAACAAATAACTTCATAATTCATATACAATTTAACATCATAACCGCCACGCGATGCTGAGATTAAATTGCAAGCCAATTTTTAGTCGGCCGTCCGGCCTATATAAATTAACTTACAATTTAGGTAACCGGCCACGTGTTACTTAGACTGAATTATATGTATACATTCATATTATAATACAGTAAAATTATACCTGCTTCTTAGTCGAATCTATTTACGTGAGACGGGTCAACCAAAAATATTGTGCACCGATTAGTGCAAAATTAAATTAAAATTAATAATTTAAAATAATAAATATTATTGTCATAGATTTAAGACTATCTACCCTACCTATTCATTTATATATTTGTAATGTACTCATTTGTTATGATCTTAAATGAAAATAATAATAATTAAATTTAAAATTAAATATATCATCAATTTCAATCAACCATTTTCAAAGACCTTCCCCTTCAAATCACAATCGAGTGAATTTTTACACCGGCTTTAACGTTTTCGTCTTCTTTGGTAAATAATAATTTCATAGTTTCAATCACCCTGTTGATCGAGTGGTGGAAACGCTTCACGTATAGCGGTATAGTGTCGTGTACCCAAAAAATCAAGGGTAGTAGAAAATCAGTCATAGAGGTCGCCATGTTCTTTTACAAATTGCATCTATATCGAAAAATATAGCGGTCCACATCATTATTTTTTAATTTTTTATTTCATAAAGAGGGGTATTATAAGTTTGACCTGTAGATTTGTGTATCTGTGTGTCTGTCTGTGGCAACATAGCAGCCAAACGCGTGAACGGATCTGAAGGCGGTTTTTTTAATCGAAAGGTAGTCTTGTCGAGATGGTTCTTAGAAATGTTTGGTCGAAATAGAAGCAGTCGTCTCCAATATATGGAGCTTTTATTGGTGCTGGCGAAAGGTTTTTATACAATATTGATAGTAAAAACCTAAACAAGTAAAATTAGTGTGTTCATAGATTCATTTAGTTTAACATAGAAAAAAGTTAAATTATTTAAAAAAGCAGAAAAAAAAATAATTAAATAACCCCCGATACTAAAAGACGTCTAAAAAGGATAATAATATTATTATGTACTTATCGAAGTCGTTGCGTCGGGGGACCTTTGTACGTATGTTGATGATAGTGTCTATTTTACAAAATTTTCGGAGCTAATGAATGAGCATTTTGACTATACGATAATATCAAAATATTGCTATTTCGTTTGCCTTGATAAATTTACTTGCATTTTTAAATTCTTCCTTTACTTAGCGTTCGGGGGTTTTTATTTTTTTTTCCTTTCTAATAACGTTACTTCTTAAATAGTTTACTACAATGTAATAGGTATATCAAAAACCTTTGCAACCACAACAACGCGTGGCCGGGTCTGCTAGTAATATTATAGTATCTTCAAATATGTAACTAAACAATAGACTCCACTTGCCAATTTCCTACATAATTACTATTGTAAATCATTGGATGACAGATCAATTACCCCGCCATTATGAGTTATCAAATCGTTGTTTATATGTAAATTATATATAAATTATATATATTATTGTTACAACAATATGTTATAAATCTAATTGGTAGCAAGAATTATAATGGATAATTAATTTAATTATAATTTTGCTTCTTAGGAAATGGTAATTCAATCAAGCTTCAGTAATATAAACGTCAACTGGTAGTAAAGCATTGTGACGTTTACATAGCTTTGTTGACTCTTATTCAATAACAAAACACAATGCCCGTCTGTTTTTTTGTCATTTATTTTCCTCTTCTATGGTATGCCAAATGAAGGGCAAACTTATACGAGTAACGAATATTTATTTTCAGTAATTTAATAACAAATTAAAAGCTGTTTTAATTTAAACTTCTTTTGCAAAAGCTATTTTAAATATGTACCTATATTTGTTATTGTTATAAAAGTACAAGTGTTTGCAAGCTAGTGTTTTGACAGGAACTATATTAAATATAAAGACATACAGAAAGATAGCCAAACCTACTCTGGCAAAACGAACCTCGAAAACCTCTACTTTGTTATCTGGTTTGTAGTAACAGGATTTTCTTAAGCTTGCAATTTTCTTAACTTATAATCAATCTTAATAGAAACAGGCTTCAAACTTAATTTGTTTTGTATAGAAAGTTTTATCACAATTGCATCTGAGGCCGATAACAAGATCACGTCTGCGTTAAATGTACTGTTTGTTAAATCGAAACATGATATTGTCATGTTTGTTCAACTATTTTCAATATGTAATTACTTCTATTTAAAAAACAGATTTATTTATTATTTTGTTCTTGCAAGACTTGAAATAATACAATATTATTTATTTACGCTTTATTTGTCTTTTAGCGACGCATCCTCAAACCTAACAGCGATTTGATTATAGTAATAGTGATAATAACAGTAAAATAGTCAATTTGGACTTTATTCGGCTTTATTATGTCGGGGAGACAAATATTTTACTGTTGCTATAAAACTATGAACCAGAACAATAAATTTGGGACTCGATTTTATTTTCCTAGTTTATTATGCAATAATTCAAAGAGAATGCAAGTGTTGGACAAGTTCTCGGCGACTGCTACTAAAGTTTCTATAACTTGAACGTTTGGCTGACTCGAGGCTGAATTTCAAGCGAAATGAAGTAATTTCGTAGGAAGTTCGAGTGGAAATTTTGAGTTTCGCGTCATTGGCGACTATCGACTAAGGGTATAAGCGGTTTTGGCAGCTCCATGGAGTTGTCAGATCTACTCACTAAATTTGAAAATATAAGTAAACACAGTAAGATTTAATTAATATATAGTTCGGTAAATATTTATTTTAAATGTCAACTTCTTCGTTCGCTTTCTTTACACACGATTCCAAAAGTAGTCGCGCGACGCGTTTCAACAGAAAGCATTAATTGCAGTTTAGATGTTTCAAGGTTTTCTAAAAACGAAGCGGTTATTTATATTAGAAATGAGTTATTAACGGATAATTTGACGATGATATCAATATTAATAGTAACTATATTACATAAAATATGTTTTGCGCTATTTTTTCGGTCATGAAATATATTATTCCATTCATACTCCTATTTTTATCGCTCCCCATTTGTTGTTATCAAGATAAGTCATAGTATTACTAGTGCCTAGCCAAGTTCTGTCACTGTAATGGTAACTTATTACCTGCATTTTTCTAGACAGAATTTCCACGACACTACATTTTTCCCCTTCTTCCTTGTATCCACGTCTGAGGGAGTGTTGAAAGTAAGAAATGAGATTTCTGTGTTTAAAAGCTTTTCTGGTATATTATTGTCTAATTAAGTAAATGTGTGATAAAACTATTTTATTCATATTTTTTTCTCTATTTTCTTTATTTAGTAAATAAGGGACAATAAACATAAAAAAAAAAATATTTAAATATCAAAATGAGTAATGTTACAATACATCAATGGCCAGTGTGACAATTTTTTATTTATTTATTAAACCTTAGGTCTTCATATTGTGACTAGTATATTGTATATAATTGGAAATAATATTGTTTTAATTATAAAGAATACTTGTAAAATACTAAAATAAAGAACCAGTCTTCAACGAAAAAGTCTTCTTTTTAGTATTCTGGCACTATATTTAAATAAATTAAAGTCTGAATTTTGAAAATTCAGGTGAGTTTAATTTTGGGTTTAAAATTGATATTGAATTCAGGTTTGTAGTGTAATATTTTCAACAAGCGGACACTCTTTTTCAGATGTCATTGTTAGGTGAGGTTGGAGTGAATTAGGTTTTCTTACTTTATTCTAAAATAATAACTATATTTATAAAATATATTTAATATAGAACGGTGATTTTTTTACATTTGTTGTTATTTCAATTCAAATATAAACTTAAAATTGATTATATCAACAAGAAAAGCTTGTTTTCTTAAATTGATGATATTCCACTAGAAAAGAAAATATTAAAATTAATATTAGACTACTTAATATCTTAAATAATTAAATTAATTATAAAAAACACAATACCTTAGTTAACTGTTATAGACTTTAAAAAATATTAAATTGGTTTACGCTATTGTATAAAATAGTAAAAATATAAGTATAAAAATAAAAAAATATTTATTAAAAAATAATTCTTAAAAGTTAAGTGGCAGTTTCATTTTTGATCTATTGTATAATGATGTCATATATAACGTACCTTCATCATTTCTCATAAAGTCAGATACATCTTTTATAAAATTCTTAGATCGTCACAAACGAAAATTGATGGAAAATCCCTTTGAAGTTACGCTACTTAATCCTGACCCAAAATAATTACGTTATATTCACTTTTCGTTCCTGCAATCACTTTTAGATATTTTGAATCATCTGTATCACATTTCATAAGCAGGTATGATTTAATAATTCGATTATATTCGATTCGCATTACAGTTTTTATTAGTTTCATATGTAAAGTAATTGTAAATATTATCAAGGAGAGAAAAGAAAGTACAACAAATATTTTGTGACATGGCATACCGAAACCTCTCTCAGACGCATTACGCACCCCTTTCTTCAGAAGAGTCGAAGTATCAAAGAGGGCTTTTAAAACGATTTGAACGTTCAATATTTAGACTTCACCTAAACGTACCTCACTAAGTGTTGATCGATATAAAGTTGAGACCTTATCCAAATATTTATTCGTGCTTCTATGGTGAGGGAAACCCTCAGAATTTTTTAAAGAACTTAAGTATTATTTTACTAGTTTTATCTTTTTACACATACAATTTAGTATATTAAGAAGGTAGAAGAGGAAAAAATGAATATAAATAAAGTTTCACTACTATAATACATAAAAAAAAATTGTTATACTAAAAGTAAGTGAAGTGGTGGAGATACAAGAAAGGTATTTGGAACTAAATTAATATCATCTTAAGCTTTTCTAAAGTCTCTAAGTCTTTTAATGAGGATTAATGAATGGTGTTAAACTTATCCAAAAAAACGATTAAGATTTTTAAACAATTCAATTCAAGAAGATCGTTTCAACAACGAATTCGGAAATGAAATTGGAATGGGGCAAGTCAAGCGAGACGAGTTATTGAATTGAAGCTGAGGTAGTACAAAAGTTTCCGGCAAATAAATGGTTTTAGAAAGAGAATGTTTGGGTCAGAGGCTGCATTTACTATTCCGATGCATAGTACCTGTTCAGGTCAGAGTGCCAAAATATTATTCAATCCTTTTGTTTTTAATGGCTCTGTGGGATTGGAATATGCTTTGGTTATGATTCATTATTAAAAGTTTCTTGTTCGTAAAAAAAAACTGAGTTTATAAAACAGTTATAAGGAACATTAATATTAGAGCGTATGCATAGAACCAGATGACATTGATATTATAATTTTTCCCAAACAAAGTGTATATGACGCTTATATTTATTCTTTTTTTATCAGTTTAAATCGATTTTGTGGATAATTTTATTTTTGGCACTTGTATATAAATCCAATTTTAGAATGTTCCGTAAAACCTGAAGTTGATTATCTAGATTTAAACAAGTGACCCGCATATGGTATCTAAATGCTAAAGCTTGGCTAACCCAGTTTTCGCGTCTACAGAAGCCAAGTCTTGATAAGTGGGCAACAGCAAAGCAGGAACATAAATTTTGGTATTTGCTCAATTTACTACGTCTACAATTTAGTCCGCGGCTCACATGACATAAATAATCACTGAGTTATGAAACAACGAACATGTACTTGGGCGGTAATAATTAAAATTGATGTCAAAGCTCCGTATATAATTTTAGAGCGTTATTCAAGGTAATATCAAGGTTGTCTAATATTTTTTTTTGCTATTATGTTCTCTATTATAATTTATTTAATATATAATTTGAGAAATTGAAATAATATAATTATACAATACTAAGAATTTCATCCCCAAATAATTATCTCCGTCTGGTTATCCGTTTGACACTCAAGTATTGTTTCGATTTACAAGAGCGAATTTGTTAAAGTGGTTAATGTAGGTATAAAAAGTTATTACAGTGCCAATATCCTTTGAAATGGTGAATAATATAAATTAATACTAAGAAATGCTGAAAATTGTACTTTATTAATACTCTCTTATTATACCTATATAATTTAAATATTAAAATAAAGACTTGTGAAAATTATAGTGATTTTTTTCAGTTTACTGCTAAATATTTCTTAAATCGGTCTTGTACCAAAAAAAAAAACTTGTATATGCAACAATTTCTTTTTATAGTATGACCGAGTTTTAGTTTAATAAATGTAAACATATTTAATACAATTTTATGAACTACGTAAACTAATTTAATTTAAATTTTAAGGTAACAAGTTTCAGTATCTCCAATAACCTTTGAAGTTAAATATTTTGCCCCTCGTGAGCCATAAGTGTTATACATATAATAAAATTGTCTGTGTACGGTATGACTTAAATTACATTTTATATAGAATGAAAATTGTCTCTATATGATCAGGATTCGAAACCATAACCTGTTTAAAATTGAAGTACCTACCCTAGACATAACACATATACAGAATGAAAAATTAATCGAATTGGATAGCGACACGGTACTCAACTGGTAGAGCGACGAGACAAATTTCCAAGAGGTAGCTGGTTTGTATCCCTTACATATCGACATTTCATTTTCTATTTAATTATTATTTAAATAAACTTAACATTCTTAAACATTTTAATAGACAAATTAAATATTTTCGAATGCTATCCCTTCAACTCTTTGAATCAGACATTTTCAAATTAAAAGAAATACATTATTAAAAACACAAAAAACTATTCAAGGTCTTATTGGTCTTATTGAAACTATAAAAATATTATCAACTAGCTGTGCCTGCGACTTAGTACGCGTAGATTTCGATTTTGATAAAACATAACCTTTGTACTTACCAATGTATGTAAAACTATAAACCTTAAAATTGGTAAGCAGCAATGGTACGACAATCAGAGATTGTTAACTTCTATACTTGTTAACTAATTGTTAAAAAAAAAATAAAGTGAATCCCACGACAATATATTCCCTAAAATTGCATCCCAATCGATTAATCCGTTCTTGAGATTAGCGTGCACAGACATACAGACGAACAAACCAAATAAAAAAACATGGTTTTGGGTTCTCTTGTTTTTTAACGGTTGTATGATTTTTTTAAAATATTTTTTTTTTCCTTTTGTGTGCACAACTAAAAGACAAACACATAAACAGACAAAGAATTAAAAAATTGTGAAAATAGATTTTGTTAGTTATCACTTCACATCCTGGTATATTTCTTTTTAATATTTTCAATATAAAAAGACTACTTCTCTACAGATTTATTACATATATAGAATAAGATTTGCATGGTACCTATTACATGATTGCCTTAAATTGACATAACTTTTTATTTCCTAACTGATTTAGATAAAATAAACACTAAATGTTAAGTGTAGACTGTGACAATATATTCCTGAAAATCGCATTCAAAATGGTTAAGCCGTTTTTGAGATTATCGTGCACGAACATACAGACATACAGACATACAGACATGCAGACATACATATATACAGACAAACCGACAAACTGAAAAACCATTATTTTGGCTTCTCTTGCTCTTGTAAAGGCCCTATACTATGTTTTTTTTTAATATTAATGTACTTTTTCTAATTATATGTACAGAAATGGATCAGTGACAATTTTATTCTATATTATCAATAATAATAATAATATCTATGGGTTAAACACATAAATAATGTTCACCTTATTAAATATTATGTTACAATTATAGTCAAGGTAATAATTTTTCAATTCTATCTCAACTTTCAGATGAAAATAACCAGCAAATCTCGTCATTGCGGTTCGTAATCTTTTCTCCAGTTTCATTTCAAGATAGTACAATAATAAAAGCTTAGAGCGATGAAAAATATCACGTTTGGTCTCGAAGTTCAGAAATTAGAAATTGTTGACGCGACGCCTCCGTTTTCACATTCTTTAAAGAATTTGTTGGAAATCTCTTTGTTAACAGTCGTCATATTTTTCTCTACATATATTATTCGTGCCTGAACTTAACAAATATGTTGTTTTAAGTGTTAAGAGTCATTTAGCAATATGCCGTTATAATTTAATACCCATCAACTTTAATATTTTATCCCATTGCTAAAACACAAGTAAATCAGTGTAATTAAATCGTTTGATGTTCATTTTAATAACGAGAATAAAATTTTCAACATTAATAATAATGTTATAAATGAAACAAACTTGTAAGATTTTAATTAATTTAACATTAAAAGCCTTCAAATTGTTGAAAATTTAAATACTATTAATAAGTTACTAACTATAATATTTGAATTATTGAATTGAAATATTAATGAATTAATATTATATAAATTAATAACTATATAAATTATATAGTACGGATGTTAGTTAGTTCCATTCTTTCAACTTTATGAAACAAATATTTTCCATCAAATTAAAGTGTTAAGGCTGCACACACACAAACACACATTCCTTCATGATATACGAACTTAACAAGTTAAAGTAAAGGAAGATTATAAGAGATTTAATTAATAGCAGGAACATATTGTGTTTTTGAATAATAAAAAGCATTGGAACCGGAATTTAAAAATAAATGAAATCATCAAAAGCTTTCACGCTGTGTACGAAGTAATGGCAACGAGTTTGGAATGGCCAGACAAACTTAAAGTAGAGGATTCTACACCAGTGACGTCACAAGTATGGCAGTACCACGTCTACATGATAAAACTAGTTCCATGTATTATTCAAGACAGCGTGTAGGAAATCGTCGACGGCTGAAGGACTGAGATATTAGATACAGAGAACGGTGCTAGAAAATATATCAATGTGTGTGAAGGATTTTATTCATATTATCTAATATATTTATAAGATTTTTGTCATAAACTTAAATAGGTAATGGATCAAAATAATTTAAATTAGTAATGGATTAAAGTTACAGTTTTAAGTTTTATTTTACAGCTCGCGTTACTAAAATTTTATTTGTCAATAGTTTTTCTAGAGTACCTATTTACTTTTTGGTACCTTCACTTAGATATCTTGTTTTGTCTACTGGCACGATTAGGTTTTCAGAAAAGCTAAATATTAATAATAATTGAGTACTATCACATGTCAAAGCTCTCCTTTTTCTTAAAAGCGGCAAGTTAAAACTTCTAATATCCAAAAATATCTTATGGTTCTATATTATATTATTAAAATTAGGAAATATGTTTGCATGCATGAAAATACAATTTATTATTTTCAATCGTTTACTTTATTTTCTTTTCTACAGGAAAACCTTAAATGTAATTGGAACTAAAATGTTATGAAAATCACGAACAGCAATACATTCAATAATGTCTATATTCGTCTTATTTCTAGGTTAATAAAGCGAATGACGTCACTCAAATCACATATTCCTATTTTTAAACTTGTCATAATGTACTTCCCGAAGAAAATATTTATGCATTTGCTCTATTTGACTGTCGTTTTCAGAAACATGTCCTAGATTTAGATCAACGGGGTGTTTCTCGAAAAATTTAATATTCTTTGAGTAATTGTAGAATCATATGAATATGTTGCTAATTATAAATTTTGTAAAATACGAGAACGTATATTTTAATATTAATTTTAATGTTTTTCGTTTTTTCTAATGTTTCATTTATTATATTATTTGGATTCGCATCGGTGTAATAAAATATTGTTGTAATTAATAATAGATAATTGTAAAATAAACTGTACTAGAGCAATTGGTTCTAAAATAAATCCATTAATCAAATGCTGAATTTATTTAAATAACTATAAAAAATATTCATACTCTCTCTTGTTTTTATAAGTCTAATATTCAATACATCATATCATAAAAAAGGTTTTTTCTCTTTGATCAATGACCGACCCTTGGGAACCAAATTGATGTAGTTGGTAGCAAAAGTGACAAATTTAAATTGATTTTTTATTACATACTTTGATCGCTTTAATTCCAATTCTTATTTGAAATTGAAGCATTTAAAACAGTTTAACTGAAATAATATATTATAACTACTAAATCCTAATTTAATTTAAAATTTACATTGTCTCGGAAAACCTCACACAAATCAATCAGTACAAAGCGGATGGCTGTTTCAATTCAAGACCAAAGTAAAAGACTTAAGTTTTTGTACAGTAAAAATGTGAATCAACAAAGTGTCCCAAAACAAATTATTTCCCGACATTATTGTGTTGGTGAGCTATTGTTCGGTACAGAGCCGAGTTTAATAAAAAGGACTGAGCAGCGTCGGCAAAATGCAATATTCAATGGCTTTGCCACTATTTTATATAAAACGTTATATAGTACTTTATTAGTTTTTGAGAAGTTTCTTTATTTAAGTGTTTGAAACCTAGCATTTTATTTATGTCTGTTACTAGCTAAACATTCTGTATTATTTTTTTACTTACCCTTAAAAGAATAGACGTAAACGAACGGAGAGCCAACTTTTTTTTGTTTTTCTATAAGTAGTAATCAGTTTATCTTTTAATAAAAAGGTTCCTATTTTGTTCTTTTTAAACAAAAAGTCATATTTTTTACTATAGCATCACACTACCTGTTTAATTAAAATGTTTTTGCCATAGAATCTACGTATGTATGTATAGCATATATAATTTAATTAAGTACGTAGTCGAGAAATCACCTCAATTTTAATTAATTAGGTATTATGTTATGCGGGACTGTAGCAAATTATGGTCCTATGTTTCTAACAAGCCTTCAAAATTGTCTTGTATATTTCAAATTAATTAAATTTTCCTCAAATTAGTAGTATCAAATTTTGTAATATGTCCTTTACAAGACATCGCCGTTATTTAAGTCTAAAGAAAATTAATTATTAATTACATTAAAAGAAATTACGAATCATTATTTGTTATGTTTGCTTCAAAACGATAGCAAAAAACATGAAAATATAAAGCTCAATCCAAAACTTTACAAACGACTAAATGTTTCTAATTAATTATAACAAAAGATAATCGTCACTTTTATGCGCAAAAAATTGCGACATCTACAATTTCCCAACCACTCGGAACATTAACAAAACTTAAGAACATTCATGACAAAAGAACGGGCCAGTCCAAGTCATTTTGTCCCAAAATCGGAGCAGTCTCATTCATTATTTCACGTTGCGCGTGACATTTTACACACGATGTCATTTGAACCTAATAATCAAGTTGATCTGGTACAGTAAGTTCCGCTTATTTATAGGGATCAATTACAGATCAGTGAGGAGTATTTCTATAATGATAATTACAAAAATTGCTTTGGGTAGAATTGGTGGAAAGCAATGTTGAAGATTGGTGGAAACAATAAGATTAGTAATAGAATAGTAAAATCGGATCATCACTTTAAATTAACTTCAAATTCTGTGATGATACAAATATCCTGTAACTTAAAAAAAAAAAAGCTTAGATGTTCTATTAAGACTAGAATAAACATGTAAGTCGCAGTTAATCAACTCTGGTTTGTGTTTTTTTTTTACTTGTTACAATCTCGATTAGTCGTTTTAAAGTAAGCTTTCTTAAAGCTTATATAAAGTCGTCACCCATTTTACTATATTACTTTATGATATACCAAATACATTGCGGTGTTATGAACATAATATTATATTTTTATTCACAAATCGCTCAAGCTAACGCTACCACATTTAAAACTTTGTAAGTAATTTTCATATATCTTATAATAATGCGCTGCGATGATACAAAAATATAAGATTTTATCTTGAACATTATTATAAAAATACATCACGGAGGTAGGGTCGCGTCATTGTGATTCACAGTTCACGAATAAACACTCCGAGAAAAAATATCGTCTTCCTAAACACACTATGTATCTTGGTACTGTTTTTCATATGGATTAATATTTGTATATGTTCGAGTGTAGTTGTGTGCAATATATAACAAAACAAACATAACAGTAAGAATTTTATAAATATATTCACCTGATTGTACTTCGTTAATGATATCGAAATTTTATCTGGCTAGTGTCTGAATAGTTTAAAAATTAGAATATCTAGTTCTAGTTGAACAGAACAATATTCTGAGCTAAACTAAATTTACGTTGGTTTTGAAGTGAGGTCGTGAATATTCGATGATAATTTTATTATTTGAAGTCTCTTTATCTATCTTGTTATACTAGTAATACGAGTTCCCGTATATAAATAAATCGGCGTAACTAAACATCATCGACGTTATCGAAACAAAGCTTTTGTTTTGTACCCGCATTGGAAGTTACAAACATTATAGTGTAACAGATATATTTGTTTCCTTCCAAGTGATTGATGGAATCAAGTTATGAAGAGTGGAAACAGGAAAAAAACATAAGGAAATCTAGACGGAGATAATTGATTTCTTTTGTATGAATCCGAAAAAAATATTTACGTTATTATTTCTTACGGTTTTATTAAAGTATAGGAATTTTTGTGTCGCAGGAAATTCATAAAAGTTTTTTCGTCAAGACTTTTGTCTATATTACACGGAATATTTTTTATTAGATTAAATATACATTAAAAGAAATGATTATGTAGTGTTTAACAATTTACAAGCACTTTTTCATTTACAAATGTCAGTTTTTTAAAGTACATTCATCACTTAGTCTGTGACGCAGGTCGACATGACATCTAAAGGTGTTAAAATAATGTACTTTTTCTGAAAAATACCTTTACAGCCTTTTCAGTAATTATCTGCATGACAGCCTTCATTTTTAAACATCAAGGAACTCAAAAATTGTGTTTCTCATTAAAATAATATTATTAAAAATTTAGATACTGCTGTCTAAAATCTAAGAGTGAAACTTAAATAAAAAAATCGATGGAGACTTATCATAATTTATTTTTTAATTAAATTACGATATTAAAAATTCTACAATTCTAATTTATTTATTTGTATGCACTTATTTAACAAATACTTCTGTAGCTCTACATTTATTCTCTACCGGATATCTTTAAATCAGATATAGATCCAAAATAAAAAGAAATAACATCAAATAAGTCAATTACATATGTACAATAGTAACAAAAAATAATATGTATTGCATATTGATGGTTTATCAAAAGCAACCTTCAGAATTTTAAATTTTCGGTACGTTTTCGAACAAAAATAGTAGAACAAGGTTATAAATTTTTTCACGAAAATATGTACATAAAAGCTGGAAAATAATACTTTCAAAAAAATGTCAGAAAAATGAAACTTCATCTAATAAAACTGACGGAAATAAAAATCTAAGCAATGCTCGCATATACACAAAATACGAAAACAGAAAAATGCCGTGGTGATATACTAAATGAATGCTGTCATTCATCAATTTTTATTATCTTTAAAACATATTCTACACCAGAACTCATTACATATCAATATAAATCTTTTATCTCGCATAGAAAATGAGTATTTTTTTTTCTATCTATAATATCTAAATGGTACAAAGGAAATTAGCAAGGTAATCTTCAGCATCAATGCTTCGAAATTATACTTAGCAATATGAAAAATTAAAAGAAAAAAACATAATATTACGCTTGAATTTATAATCTGTGATTCTTATATGAGAATCCATTGTATTTTCTTATTTTCGCGCCAATCGGTATTAAATATTTTTCATATTTAAATGTGTTATGGATAAATGTCATATTCAAACGGAGTGGGGTAAAGAGAACGGAAATGCTGTGATAGCATTACACAAAGTAGGTATGGAGCCAAATGCATGTTTTTCAATTCATGACATTACCATCCGGATGATTCTGCTCTAGGCTATTGATGGGTATAATGAAACCTTTTCTGTTTGATGTAAAAAATGATTGCTATTCAGCAATGTTTTAACAAGCCGAACGACCAAATTAAAGCTCAAAGCTCTACATAATACAACCTGGACATGGTCCGGCATCAGTAATGATAGCTAATACCAAAGGTCAGCTGTCAAAGAGTGACAACCAAGTTTTTAGGAAAAAGTATCAAAACGTTGGCAACTTTTTATCAAGATATGATTCTTGAAAAAGTGGTAAAGCCTCTTAATAAAACCAGGTTCCGAATTCGAGAATTGTCTCTTTAGGCAGATTCAGCTCCGGGTCAAAAAGTTTGACCCACCTAAGCGAGTTCGTAAACAAAATTGTTTATCTAGTCATCTAGTCTTGATTTTGATCTTCTGGTCTATGAATAGTGCATAGTGTACTTTAAACGCCATAAAATTTAGGAGTTCCTAAAAGAATCCATAACATTCTCAACGAAGATTTTTCCTCAAAATTTAATGGTGTGTATGAGAGTATTTTCAGTAAGATACATATATGTTTAATGTTGTTATATGTATAAACTAACATACATCACAGTAATATATCACATATGTTTTATACTATGTTACTACAAAAAAACTCGTTCGTTTGCTCAGCCGATTAAATACATGTCGTCTAGGAGATCCAGTAGCAGCTATCTAAGCGTACTTCTTAGACATTCCACCAAGAAGAGTGAAAATAATTGAAATTAAATTAAATCTATTTATTTCAATTATTTTATATTATAATAAGTGTATTTACCTCTTTATATGCCTATATCATTAACTATTTCAATAAAAGCGGTATTAGTTATTCGATACTCGTAAAAACTAATCGCTCTCAGCAACTTGATACGTTAAATAAGACTGACACTTATTGTGTGAACACTTAACCTAGTATCTTATAGAATCTGGCTCTCAAGTTATTCGATACTTTAAGTAAAACCATTCATATGTACTTATAGTTAAACAGAGATGGTACGTTACTCTTTATAATGATTACGTTATTTTTTTTTTTTAAAGAGGTCCTAAGATCCATAAAGCTCTACAGTGTTTTTAAAGTCTTAATTTTATTGGCTATTTATTTGTGCTGGTATAATCCATATAAATGTTTATTTAATTTGATTTCGTTATTATTTATTGACTCATTAACATCTAGAATACCTACTTTAAATTCCTCCTTCTACATTTTAAGTGATGATCTAAAGGGAGGAGGGGATGTTTAATACGACCAAATGAAATCTCTCGCATCAGATAAATTAGATTCGAGTATAAAATTTAGATGTCTTATTATGGACAAATTAAAAATATTTGAATCATATCGAAATATTAATAATAATGTGGATTAAATGGGTTCATCACATTAATTTCAAGAATCTACATTATAGGAATTAAAATACACCCTTAAGATTCTAAAAATCTTCAAGAGCAAAGTCTCGGCATCGAGATCCCAAGTAAAAGGAACTCA
The DNA here is from genome assembly GCA_959347405.1 of Napeogenes sylphis. NCBI lineage: Eukaryota > Metazoa > Arthropoda > Insecta > Lepidoptera > Nymphalidae > Napeogenes > Napeogenes sylphis. Next base: position 19,111,309 of record OY365778.1, on the reverse strand, counting down.
AAGGTTATTGTGTGAGAAGCCTTTTCTTTGATACGAAACATTTTAACAGAACAACGGACTCAAATGCCGTTGTATCGGCGTATTAGAATATTTTATCCACCATTGAGCATATCAAAAGGAATACATGTTTAAGGACCTTTTGCCTTTTAGTTTCATTCACTTTATTTTAAGTGTCTTTGTCTGTATATACACCTAATTAAGTCATGGCTTAATTTGAGTAGCTATTTCTATCTAAATAAGCCTGAAATGTATACAGGAGTAGAGGCAAAAATTGTAGGTTTAAATGTTTCATGTGTTTTTTTTATTAAAACTATCTTGAAGGAATTGGCTAATATTAATGATTAAGTAATATAACTGAGAGACATCTTTTGTCTTTTGAAAATTCGATGGTTTCAAAACATTGAAACAGTTTACAATAACAATTTTTGATTCGAGTAGTTTCAATTTTTTAATATTTTTATTTTGGTTAGTAATTGCTGTACTGGGGAATATATGCTATGACCTGAAAAAATTATAACCACTAATAAGATATGGGATGAACATGATGATGACTACGACGAACTATAGTCCACGCAATGAATTTTACTCGGTAGTTTTGAACCCACGACCTACGCTTAACAGTTAACTTTGTCGCCTTAACTTACATTACAGATATACAGATTTTATTTATTGTATGATTTTATTTCAACGTCTAAAAATATCCTTTACAATAACTTAATATAATACCTGGCTCTAAAATAATATATAATATTTAAGTCCTTTTAACCGCTTTTTTATTAATTTAATTATTTTATATATACGGCAAATTTGGCAAATATACTACATATGTCTACTTAATCATATATAAACCGATTGATGATAAGCAATCAACTGTACATACACGTTGGTAAGTTCTCTACAGCTTTTCAATTAAAATTGAGTGGTTCACGTATTAAACTACACTAATATACAATTGCATCCATTCAATAATTTTAATGATGTAATGATAATATTATTGAACTAATAATACACAATTTTGTGTAATATTAATATGCTTATGCACATAAGTATAATTGAACATAGTGTTAGCTTTTTTTTGAACATAGTGTTAGATTGGAGGGAAGGTTTTGATAAAAAAATAAAGATATCGGTTGATGGTATGACTAAAACATGTAATGTTTGTAAAGAAGTTTAATTGACTAAATAAATAATTGTAATATTGGATACTGATTTGATTAAATGTAGTGTATATATACATCGTCTCCTAGATAGAGAAGGCAGTGTGTGAGTTATATAACAGAACTAGTATAATAAAGTATAACAGTGATAGTAAAGAGTTTAAATAGTAAACAGTATAGTGTGTTTGTGAGCAGTGCCATAAAGTGTTTTAAAAAATAGAACGAGTCATTGGTGATTCTTTGCAGTAAGAGAGATCTAATAATAGTAAAACTTCTTTAAGATTATACATTTACATACAAGGTCAATAAAAAAAACATTAAAAGTATATCATTATAAAAACGTATGAGTTATACACTATTATGATTTTATAATAATTTGGTTAAATTACACTAAAAAACTTTGTTATAATTCAAGTACAATAGAAAGAAATCATTTTCAAACAGCTCGGTTGCTTTAAAATGTAAGTATTTCCTTATATAGAAAAGTTTATTCAAGTACATACCTGTAACTCCGCTGCAGTGGTTTTCAAATATATTTTTGTATAATTTAGAATACACACTTGTATTTTCTTAGGACTTTTACGGTAAAATGTAACTGTGTGGGTACAGAAGCAAATATATGTTACCTACTTATCTTCTATTTCTAGTTCTGTCATATAATGTATGTATATATTGTTTTATAATAATAATAATAATAATAATATCAGGACACATTACACACATTGATCTAACCCCTAAGTAAGCAAATTATTTGCTTGTGTTAAGGGTGTTAGACAACGATACAAATACATAGAAATACACATATAAATACTGAAAATATATTTAATAAACGACCAAACCCAGAAACACAGACATCTATGCTCATCACATAAATGCCTTTCTCTGCCGGGAATCGAACCCGAGCCCCATTGCGCCGTGACACGTTAGGCGTCTGCGCTAACCACTCGACCAACGGGGCGGTACGGTACGGTGTTTTACGTCCATATTATTGATATAGATGTTACTACGTGTTGCCAGATGTATTATTGTAGATTACTTTTATTGTACTATAAGAACATAAACATACAACTGTAATTTTTGTAAGAAGTTTTAAAATGAATGTAAAATGTATATACAAATAAGAGATAATGTAAATAATTAAAAAAAGCAGAAGAAGTAAATTTATCTACTCCAAACTTTAGGTGTGAGCTAGTTTTTTTACAAAAAGCTATAAAAAAAACTGTGTAAGAAATTGGTTCTAGAAGTAATATATTGGATTCCGTTTTCCTTGTTTTTTAATTGTACATCAAAATTTACGTAAATCTAAAATAATTAAAAAATTCAATTTATATTGTAAGCCATTAATTAAGCAACATCAGTTAACCAATTTAAACAACTAACACTTAATTTATTAAGTTTCCGTAAGAACTCTAAAATATGAAATCAATAACAAATTGTTTTTTATTATTATTTTGACAGATAAACTAATGGCTAGCCTTTCCATTTGAGTTGTAAGAGTTTTGGTTTGAAAATGGTATCATTTGAAAGGGGTTGGTCTCCTCTTTCTTTTAATACTATCCCCAGCCTGAGAAAATGCGTAGTTTCTTTTTTATATGTTTTTTTGTGTGAAATAAACTTACCGTGTTTTCACCAATATTAGCACAAAAACACAATGTTTAACACAAGAACACTTCACATCTATGCAATATGTTTATCAATTATTTATATGATATTATCAATTTTTCATTTTAATTTAACAAGAAAAAACAATTCATAACAACTTTGTTGTTTTAAATTCCCTAATGATAAATGGCGGCAACTTGACATATGACGTTTGTGATTTAAAATGCTTTTTGAAATAATTAATATTTATATTACTTTTTTTGTCAAAACTGACTCTGTTAACCCCGACTCCACGTAGTCTTGTCTGTCCTACCCCTAGAGTGTTTTTGTAAATCCGGAGGCGCGGAAGGAGGGCAGCCCCCACCCGCCATTACACTGAGTTGAAACCCAATCGAGCCGTAGCTACTGAGGCTGGTCGCCGAAGGCGACCAACAAGCCGAAGTGGCGAAGGCGAGCTTGGGTTTTAGTTCAGTGTTACGCAAGGGTGAAGGGGCTGGCCATCCTGAAGCGCCGGAGACGTCACAGAAGTCTTAATTACTTACATTTTAGGTTAGTTTTTACGAAACTTCAAATCGAAATATCTCCAAAACTAAACATTTTCTCACAATAAAAATGGTGTCAGGGGATAGGGCTTCGACCCCTCTTTTCTCCCTATCCCCCTCTCCCTTCTATTCTGACAACTCAATTGGAAAGTGTTACCAAACTAATTAACAATTATATGTTATCGATACTTGCCAGCTTCTATACAAGCTGCACTTGATTCTGTTTGATTTTTCAGATGTGTGATGCTTCTATAAAAAGTTGAAACTAAGGGTTTTTTTTAACATAATCTAAGATACATCTTAAAATCAACTAAACATCTATATCACGTAAATATTACATAATTATTGTCCAGACATTTTTTTGTACTTCAAATACGAGTCAGCTAAACCAGAGTTAACTTTGTAACCTGAAACTGAAATGTTTTAAAACACTAGTGTTCTCTTATCTCTCTTTACTCTTTATCTCTCTTTTTAAAATATTCTTACTCTTTCTTTATTGTTTTTTCGATAAAATATTAATTAGTCTTGATATAATCTTATTAGCTGTTATTTAATAATGTATACTATATATAAATAATAATATATCACTGAAATTCGGAAAAAAAAAGATGGTAAGACACTAAGAAGCTAGTTAAAGTGATAAATACTAATTACTTATTCAGTTTATATAAGCAGGTATATAACATATATATGTACAAACCAATTTCAAAGTTGTGATTTAATTTTCCTTTTGTTGATGGAACCACAAAAACATTTACGCGACAGAAAAGAAAGGAAATAGTAATTTCAATAAAAAGTAACGATGGAAAACGTGTCGGCTAAACATTTGGAATTCAAATGATCTAGCTGTTAGCTGGAATAGCGAAAATATAAAATAAAATGTTCTCTTAATTATGTTTAAAGAGAATCCGTAAAAATAAGAAACGAGAATTATTGCTTTGAAAAACATTTTGGTTTTAACTTTATAAACTCTCGGAAAAATTTTAGAAAGTTCTGTTTCCCGTTTGGTGATTTTAACCGTTCAATGTGATATCGGTTCAGTTTTTAACGATTGCACGTTTAGCTTGAAACTTTTGAGAGTTATAGTTCTAGTTCGCATTAAAGTATTTTCTGCGTTCTTGTCGCAAAACGATAGTTAAAGTTCAAGTCAGTTTTGAGGTAAACAAAAATCAATGATATTGTTATGTTCTGAAAACTTGTCTTATGTTAAAAACTCTATTTATAATAACGCAAAATATTTCATTCAATTCTTAACTCTCCATAACACTGTTTAAAATGTTTCGACAAGAGCAGATGATGTTGGTAATTACTAGTACTAGTAAAAATCATTATGAAACTACTTTAATATTTTAAAATCTGAAGGTACTTGTTCGATGCCAAACACCATCAAGCAGTGATATACTTATAAGTAAGTAATAATATTTAAGTCAGTAATATAGGTAAATTATATCCAAAGAATAGTGAGTATTTATAGGCAACAGAAATTGTTCGATGCCAAACACCATCAAGCAGTGATATACTTATAGGTAAGTAATAATATTTAAGTCAGTAATATAGGTAAATTATATCCAAAGAATAGTGAGTATTTATAGGCAACAGAAATTGTTCGATGCCAAACACCATCAAGCAGTAATTTACTTATGAGTAAGTAATAATATTTAAGTCAGTAATATAGGTAAATTATATCCAAAGAATAGTGAGTATTTATAGGCAACAGAAATTGTTCGATGCCAAACACCATCAAGCAGTAATATACTTATGAGTAAGTAATAATATTTAAGTCAGTAATATAGGTAAATTATATCCGAAGAATAGTGAGTATTTATAGGCAACAGAAATTGTTCGATGCCAAACACCATCAAGCAGTGATATACTTATAGGTAAGTAATAATATTTAAGTCAGTAATATAGGTAAATTATATCCAAAGAATAGTGAGTATTTATAGGCAACAGAAATTGTTCGATGCCAAACTCCATCAAGCAGTAATATACTTATGAGTAAGTAATAATATTTAAGTCAGTAATATAGGTAAATTATATCTGAAGAATAGTGAGTATTTATAGGCAACAGAAATTGTTCGATGCTAAACACCATCAAGCAGTGATATACTTATAGGTAAGTAATAATATTTAAGTCAGTAATATAGGTAAATTATATCCGAAGAATAGTGAGTATTTATAGGCAACAGAAATTGTTCGATGCCAAACACCATCAAGCAGTAATATACTTATGAGTAAGTAATAATATTTAAGTCAGTAATATAGGTAAATTATATCTGAAGAATAGTGAGTATTTATAGGCAACAGAAATTGTTCGATGCCAAACACCATCAAGCAGTGATATACTTATAGGTAAGTAATAATATTTAAGTCAGTAATATAGGTAAATTATATCCGAAGAATAGTGAGTATTTATATTCAACAGAAATTGTTCGATGCCAAACACCATCAAGCAGTGATATACTTATAAGTAAGTAATAATATTTAAGTCAGTAATATAGGTAAATTATATCCGAAGAGTAGTGAGTATTTATAGGCAACAGAAAAGTTAGGATTGAGAATTAGCTTTACAAAGCTTTTATTTCATAATTTTACGCCATTGGATAAATCATTTTAGTAGGATTTCTTTAACAGATTCTCCTGTTTTTCTTTTGAACTATGTGCCTCGACAATAAAATTTATTATATCCATCAAGTTTTCATTCTCGAGGCAGTACTATTTACTACTGAGATTCTAAACTTATGATGTATGAAATGAAGAAATTACTCACTTTTTAAAATTGCACGGTCGTAGAAAAAGAAGGCATTAGTTTTCTAATAAACATAAATTCTATGGTAATTTCAAGTCGGCGTGAAAGTTATAACTGGGAGTTTCTAAGACTTAACATTCAGAATATTATTTTATAAATTATAACTGACCCGAAAACATAAAACTTTGTACTTCACCGATCAGAATTCAGGAATAATTTTAAGGTAAGATAAGTAAAAGTTGACAAAATTAAGGTAAATCTCCAAATTATATATTCTACCGCCAAATTATATCTCCAAATTTATTGTTCATCTTTTTCAAATTTGCTGTAAATTTTATTTATACTTATTTCATGTAAGTATTCTATATACTTTTCATAAATACTATTATTAATAATAATTATAATAAAATATTCTTATTTTATTCCAATATTTTTATACACAATACCGCAATAACATTTAACAAGGTTATGATAATAAAGTAGATTATATTAACACAAGGTAAGCCAACATTGAATATAACAGAAACGAAATAACAAACTTTAATTAACAGAAGTTTCAGACTTTTCAAGCTTCCCTTGTTAAAATTTGCTCATACCTAACAAAATATTAACTTTATAGATATTATTATGACTTGTTGTGACATTATGATATTATCACTGTATTGTATCAACCATATAAATATAATATACAAAGTAAATAGAAACCAAATTATATTGTAACATAAATAAACCTTTTTGTTTAATATAAAGTTCCAACATATAAAACCTTTAAACCGTCTATACAACAAAAATTATATTAGAATAACTTGTATCTTTTTTTATAAAGGGTAACAACGAAAAGGGATAACGTTTATAATTAAAAGGGATAATTAATAAATGTGACGGCGTACTTACGAGTGAAATCCTTAAATTAAAACAAAGCTGCAAAATATCCAAACGTATAATTATAAAACAGCACTTGCCACAATTTTAATGTCACACACTAAACATTGGAAAGACCAAGAGGGCACAATACTATTTTCGTAACGCAACTTCAGGAGGGGATACACGCGCGTCCTCCCTTCACAACGGTTCGAGCGATACTGTTCAATTTTCAATGGCAAAACGCGTAGCAAAGATTTGGTGCTGTTCACCCAAGCAATGAACTTATTGAAGCACAATAAAATAGTTGCCAATCCTAGACAAGCTTCAGAATCATAATGACTTCAGACTGATCCTTTGATGTGATCGTATGTGAATGCAAAGACATTTCCCTTCTGTTTGAGGACTACTCTCAAGTTCATTGTACCTAATTGGATCTAAATATAAACGTGATGTATACAGCATAGATGTATTCAAGACCACAAAGGACATCTTGTTTGCTTTAATTTTATAACACCTTTAAACAAGTTAGGTAGGATAACAGATTTTTAAAGCTGCCAAAAATGTTCTAAGCATTTTAGATAGTTTGAAATAATTTGGGAAGTGCAACAAACTCATTTTGGTAGTTTCTTTCGATCCTTATTATCTTACAGCGTCATTTAAAAAAAATTTTGGTGATTCGATTTAAATGTTTAGAATACCTAATTAACGTATTAAGGATTTTCATAATGTAATGAATTATTTATAGTATAGCATCATTTTAATTGTCTTTTTTTAATTTGATGACCTTCAAAATTACTAACAACTTCAGCGCAGACTAGCAGGGCTATTTCTAAAGTTCAAAAATGTTTTTATGTAATAACTCTAATACTTGAATATATATTTGGACATATATAAATATCAGATGATTGAAAAAAAAACCGAAAAATAAACTTAATTTGAACAGCATAGTTTATTATCATTACATAATTATTGAAAATCATAATCATTAGATATTTTTTTGTAATTATCACCGAACGAATTTTCCTGTTTTGAACAAAAGTCTCCTACTTCACAACATTATACATAAAGTCTTTCACAGCAGTACTTGAAGTTTTGGGCGTGTGTACGAATATTAACTTGTTGAAAAGTAAATTATTAATTATTAGCTTATGAGTACGCGAAGTAGCAAGCTTCAAAGTTTATATCCGTGGTAGTTAAAAAGTAAATATGAATTTTAAAACTTCTTATAAACATACTACCGTGTCGCCACACGGTATCTCTTTTGGCAGTAAAATATTAAATAACTTTTTTGTTTTTTAAATGTTTGAGTGATTAGATATTTGGCCATTAAACGCTCAAAAAAATACTATAATGGATTTGTATGAAATTGACACGCAGGGAGACCTAGTTACTACAAAGTACAAACATAGGTTACTTTTTATCCACTACTGCTACTAATTTTAGGAGGAGAATGATTTACCATTTTCTGGTGTAGAATTATAACTTTGTTACTTTCTACAATCAGCCTATAGTTTCTTATTTCAGTTAATTATAATACAATTGATTTCATAATAATAAACATCCCAGAATTAAGTAGTGCATGTGTTTATGATTATCCAAAAATTACGAAAACATTAAATAAAGAACGTCTTTAAAATAAGATCTACTGATGAGTTAGTAGTTTCTAAATACCATATTCTTCTTACTAACATATAAATGTCTGGAATGTTAAACTTTTTTATTTAATTTGTTGTCAATGCCTAACTTCAATATTTTTATTGAGATTTAGACTGAGACTTAACTAAACCTAGTTTGCCATAAACATGGACATTCAAGAGATTAATAGAAATCCGTTATATAACAGAAAACTTGAAAGTTTGTTTAAAGTAGAAATACTGAGAAGTTAGTTAATTAGTTTCAAACACTCGCATGAACTCGCGTGTATAAAGAAGAAACTATAACTAGCTCTCCGAGCTTGAACATTCAGAACAAATAAACTAAAATAAAGAAAATAACCATAAAATTAAATAAATAAATGCTTCAATAAATTAAAAAAAAGTATAACTAGATGTAAAAATAAACAGTGGATACAGCACCATTAATAGGTACTGATAAACACTTCAAAATAACAAAACATTCCAACATTGGAACAAACGTTGGGATGTATGGCCGTCAGATACTTTGGCAATATCCCAACCAACACTGAATCATCACTTCAGTAATTTGTCAGTGTTTTCAAATTCTTTGCTTATAACTATAGAATCCTTACAAAAATATATCACTGTGATGTTGTCTTTCTAACATCAGTCCCAAAAAAAGAGGTCTTATAAGTTTGACCTGTGTATCTGTGTCTGCGGCTTCGTAGCAGCCAAATGAGTGGACGGTTTTGATTGCAGTTTTTTTTTATATCGAAAGCCAGATCCGTCGAGATGGTTCTTAGCTATGTTTGGTCTAAATAAAATCAATCGTCTTCAAGATATGGAGCTTTTATTGGTGTTGGTTAAAGATTCTCAATATTGATAGTAAATACTTAAAACAAGTGAAAATTTGTGTATTCGTAGTTTCTTTTAGTATAATAACTAGTAACATGATTTTAAAAAGCAAAAACCAAACATTTATTTAAAAATTAAAAAAAACCCTATACATAAAGACCTCCAAAAAGGATAAAAATATTATTTTTATTGAAGGCTTTGAATCGAAGGACCGCTACAGAAAAGAAGAAATCAAAATGCACGTAAGTTAACCAAGGCAAATAATAAATAACAATATCTACCTGTATAATTAATAAGTCCTCATTTATTAGCTCGCCGACAGTACATAAACGGTCCCCCGACTCAACGACTTCAATAAGTACATAAAATATTATTTTCATCCTTTTTTGGAGGTGTTTTTTTTTTATTGGAGGTTTTTGTATTTTTTTTTATTAATTTAATTTAAGGAATAATAAAGAGTTCTGAAATAAATTTTGGTTTGCCAACAAGAGTTAATCTTAGATTCTTGAGAAGGTATTGTTTATTTTAAATTTTAGTATATTATTACTATAAATTCTTATAACTTTACCAGTTATAGCACAGCTAGTTAAAAAACAAATATATACTCAAATCAACAATATGCTGTAGTGTATGTTCTAAGGTATAGGCTTAGAAACTCTACTTAAATCATATTAGAATTATCTTCATCATAACGTTTAAGGCTAATAGTGAATAACTTAAGTAATAAAATAAAGTCCAAATAAACATAGAAAACACGATAATTTCGAACGTTGGACCAAATACTGGTTAATGTATGGTTTTGGAAGAAAGCCAATAGTCATGAATCACTCCTTAAAGTACAACAATATGTCAGCATTACTAGCCGTTGCAAGGAACATACATAAGTTCAGGAACTGATCTTAGTAAGATCATGATGAAGTCTGAAATGGAAGCTCTCTTAAAATTTACAGTTACTTAAACAAATATGAATGTTTAATCGTTACCGTTAATCGTGTGATATATCATATACATATCTTCGATACAATTTTATATTTAATGATATATATTAATAAATTTATAAGTCGCCCTTATATGATAACTTTAACATCATATTTTGCCGAAATTATTAATAATACCGTTTCCATTTTAGTCTATGCCAGACTATGGCTTATTATCCTTCAAAAAATGTCAAATATTCAAACCAAAAATGTCAAATTTTAAAGTGAAACACAAGTTTGGTTTTAAATTAGAAATGTTTTGATTTGTACACATTTTTGATAAAGATAAATATTTTATTATTCAACTCTGAAGGGACAGCAGACAAAGTAGTTCGCAAGAGCGAGTACGAAAAAGAACCTTAGATTTAATATAATGAGACGTATTTTTTTTTCCAGAACCTAATTTAGCTTAGCGATAATGTAGGGTTAGTATGTACATATGAAACATTTATAATAGGTCCTTATGTAAATCCTTTTTATAATATTGTTTTTGGGTTTTTGATGGTTGGTTTTGTTAATAATATAACCTTTTAAATAATTATACCTTAAAATAATCCAATTGAATAATTCTCCAAATTATTTTCATATCTAAAGGAATCATTAGGATTCGGATCACGAACACTTGTTTCTTGTGTCTGAATATCTTCAGGGTCCCAAACTCATTGGAATTTAAAGTCATTATCGCAAATGTTGGCTTCACATTCCAATTCAAAGTAAGATTAAGGAAACTTGGACTTATAGAAATTTTAGCTTCCTATATCTCTTAAAATGTACCGAAATTCAATGTTTTGAGTTTTCCTTATAGTTTCGGTTCCAATTAAGGTTGTCCAAGATTTTTTTATATTGTTGGCCTTAGTACGTATGTAACTTCACTTATCTGAGTTAATTTTAGTAACGTTTTTATTTTTATAATATAATATTTAATGTCCACTACATACATACTTAAACATAAATTATCATATTTTTTACAGGGTTAAAATAATTGTTTTAACCCTGGATACTATTTCAAAGAAATTGAAGTCAAAAGTGATTCATTTAAAGCGTATTACGTAAGGTTAACCTATTTACTTTGAATTCTAAAATAGCTAAGATTCAGTTTGGTAAGTATAAGTATGTATATAAGTATGTTGCAGTGTACATATTGTTTTATAAAAATACATTATTAAAACATCAGCGTAAATAAATTTAAATAACCAACTAAACGTTATGACAGCTCAATGCAAGAGTGCTATTTTGGCATCCATTCACTGCAGTGCCAATCAATTATTTGTTTTGATATTCAATATAGCCCCTGCAACTGTTCCACAACATTACATATATATAGTGTTAATCCTCAAATTGCTTACCCATCTGGCCCTCCGCCAAGCTTACCTGGTGTTTGTAGTTGTTATTTTCTATATATTTTGGATGGTTTTGGCATGAACTTTAGAAAATATCATCACAGAGGAAAAATAAAGAATATTAAAACGAAGCCAAAATTAAAACCGCAGTACTTATATCAATTATTAATATGTTCCATTTCCTGAATACCATTCTAGTTGCAACGGATTTAACGTTTTCATATTGTCTGTTTCACGATTATTGAGTTTAACTGTTAGTTACACCCAAGAGAATACCAGAAAGTCTCCCACTTTGGAATTTGGTTATTTAAGATTATTTAATTTCGTATCTTCGCTATATTTAAGGGAAATTGAAAATAATTTAAATTATTTAGAGTACGGCAAAAAAATTATAAGTAAGTTCCAACATGAGACGAAACTTTAAAATACACTTATCAATTTTGCTTTAACGATGTATACCGACACCTTTAAATGTATTTCCACTGTAAAACTGAATAAACATAATTAGACAGCGACATATGCATAATGATCACGGGAGTGCAAATAAACACAATAAGAACGTATGTACGCGAACAAATGCTTTAACTTGGTTCAACGTATAGAATCAAGCGATTTTTTATAAATTAAGAATTACTTTTATATGCCCATGTTCAAAAAAGGTTGGATATTTTGTTTTTAAAACCTACCTAATTTTCACTAGTTATATATAACAAGACTATATTTTTTGGCGTAAATGTTTCCACTTTTTCAAAAAACTAAATAAAAATAAAGTGATCTAAACCAATTACGTAATATTTCATAATATCCTCATATACATATAGATGTATAAAAAAATATATAATTATAAGTTTAATATTTAAATAAGCTTTACATTACTATAGAGTATCGAGTAATGTTATTATTTGAGCTTATTTACATTTTAAATCAATGTACAATGAAAATATACGATACATTTTTTTTCATTCTATATTGACTAATCTATTGTTACAAATTTAAAAGAATCAAATATAGGTAACGTATATGTCTAACTATTTAATTAAGAGTTCTAACAGTGATGTTTTAAGACGATCATTGTAAGTGACAATAATTCATAATTATTAAAACATTTCTTGATCTATATTTATCTTGTAGTGTCGCAAGTAAGTATCTTTCTCATAACCATTTGATCTTCACTTCGTTCTTACTTTTAAGTAAAAGTTTATTTTATGAAAACTAAACTATTTTTGTAACTTGCACCAACACAGTGAAATGTTTACTTCGAAGACACGTAAAGTGACTTTGCTCGGGGCGCGGTTTCACTCACTTTATTTATTTTATTGACTTTTGAACCTAAACTTTCCTCTGCTTTATTGGTTTAAGAAAATTTACTTAATCTATGTAAAAGAAAAGTTATTGAGATCCGTTAGTTTTGATATCATTTTATTGAATACTTTGGAAACTTACCTGATATTTACTTACTAATTCTCATTTTTAATATTATCAAATTTCAAAATATTTAAAATGTTTGTAAATCGGCATATGTAAAATGCATGATCATGATGATAAGAAGATCTTATAAATAGATAACTATTTAATTAAATTATTAAACACATAAGTGTTTAATAATTTAATTTATAATATATTTTCCATATAAGCAATATTAGTATAAATAGGATAAAAATACTGATTAAAAAAATAAATTTTTTCGCATTACTTATGATATATCCAAATATAGTCTCCAAGAAATCATTTCTGTTTTTCTAATTATTGTTTTTTAGATTACTCTTATAACAATAATCCTAATTTAAATAAATTAATCAACATCAAGGAACGCGACATGTAAGCAAATGGCTTAATTGTGAGATGTTTTAATTATAAGTTTAATTAAAACAACATATAATGCTTTGAGACGAGCTCGTTTTTAATTTAATCGAGCCTTATTGTGTTTGATGATACAATGAGAACGTTGGATATTTACAATTTTAAATTCTTGTAACTTACCACGTTCTTAGCAAACACTGTGTTATTAGTTGGGACTTATATAGTTTTGTTATTACACAAATAAAAAAAAAACATTGTCTGTGTTCCATTGTCGACACAACTGTAAACGAAAAGACAAGTCACTCCGAAATAACACGAAATACTATTGTCATTTCATAGTTAACGCTTTCGATATAACCTCATTTTATAACATATAAAAATGTTAAAGCTAATGGATTTATTGGTTCAATAACAGTCCTTAATGGACAGAGAAGGTACTTACATTTAATCCATTAATCAATTGACTTAATGTCAGCCACCACACGCAATAGGCTGTCAAAATTAATTCAAAGCCTTATTCATTTTTATGATAAAGTGCTCGTGATCAGATTTTTTGACGCTTTAATGTTTTTTAAAATGCGATTTATTTTTTATTTTTTATTTTGAAATTAAAAAAATACTATTCTATTTTATTTTATTTTTTAATATTAACAAATATTTATTTATTTATTTTTTTTATGTAAGAGGAGGGCAAACGAGCTGGCGGGTCACAGATGACTTGTGATCACCGCCGCCCATGAACTCTTGCAACATCCGAGGATTTACAAGAGTGTTGCCGGCCATGTAGGTAAACGAGTAAACGCCTTTTTTGAAGGTATCCATGTCGTACCGATCTGGAAATATCACCGAAGGGAGTTCGTTCCACAAGCGAGTGGAACGTGGGAAAAATGTCCTTGAAAACCGCACAGTAGAGGATCGCCACGCATCCAGGTGGTAAGGATGATATTGGAGGTGATGGCGCGCTGTGCGGTGATGAAATTTGGCGGCAGGCATCAGATCGAATAGTTCTTCGGAACATTCCCCGTTGTAAATGCGGTAGAAGACGCACAAAGAAGACACGTCTCCACGCAATGCGAAAGAGTCCAGCCGTTCGCAGAGCACCGGGTCCCCGACAATCCGAACGGCTCTCCGTTGTACGCGGTCAAATGGTAGAAGCTGATATTGGGGTGATCCGGACCAGAGATGAGAACAGTACTCCATGTGTGGCCGGACCTGCGCCTTATAGAGCGCAAGTCTTTGGCCAGGTTTGAAATACTGCCTCGCTCTATTAATCACTCCCTATTTCTTAAGGCCAACTTCGCCTTGCTCTCCAGATGACCCCGAAACTGACAATCGCTCGAAATGTCGAGACCCAGTATTCTGATACTTGGCGAGGCAATGAGGGGAGTGCTCTCGAAGAGCGGTGATACGACAAATGGGGTTTTCTTAGTGGTAAACGCGCAAACTTGTGTCTTCAGGGGATTGAACTGTACGTGGTTCAGTTCACCCCACTCAGAGATCAGCCCCAAGGAAGTCTCTATAGAAGACACAAGTTTCTTTCGGTACTCGTCGACGTTTTCCCGAGAGAGACCTGCACGGCCGGAATATACGGCATCCCCAGTGCTGTCATCCGCATAACAATGTATGTTGGAGATATCCAGCATATCATTGATGTGCAGGAGGAACAGAGTTGGGGATAGCACGCAGCCTTGGGGTACACCAGCGTTCACGGGCTTAGGGTCCGAGCAAAAACCATCGATAACGACCTGTATGCTCCGCCCAGTGAGGAAGCTGGTGATCCACTTGCATAAACTCTCGGGAAGCCCATAGGAAGGTAGCTTCGAAAGAAGCTCCCTGTGCCATACACGATCGAAGGCTTTCGCCATATCCAGACTAACTGCCAGACCCTCTCCCTTGCTTTCAATAACAGCTCCCCAACGGTGTGTAAGATACAACAGAAGATTACCAGCCGATCGACCATGGCGAAAGCCATATTGCCGGTCATTGACCAACTGGTGATCCTCGAGGTAAGTTAGGAGCTGTTTATTGATGATGCTCTCCATTACTTTGGAGAGAAGAGAGGTAATGGCGATAGGTCTGTAGTTAGCTGGGTCCGAGCTATCGTCTTTTTTAGGGATCGGATGGACAAGGGCACGCTTCCATGAGACCGGGACTACGCCTTTCAAGTAAGAGTACCGAAATAGACGCGTTAGCACTGGTGTCAACTCAGGGGCACATGTTCGTAGAACAACTGGAGAGATACCATCTGGCCCACTCGACTTATGAACTTCCAAGAAAAGGAGGGTTTTTCGGATGAGTTTTTGCCGAAAAACTATTTCCGGCATAAAGCTCGGACACCGCGGGATGATAGGCGGTGCCCTCCCCTGGTCGTCCAAAGTCGAGTTTGAGGCAAAAAGAGTGCCCAAGAGATCGGCTTTCTCTTTTGCCGTGTGGGCCAAAGAGTCGTTCCCAGTGTGCAATGGCGGCAGGGATGGGCGACAGAAGTTTCCTAGACTGGCTTTGGAAAGCGCCCAGAACTTGCGCGTGCCAGGTGGGTACTTTGCCAACTGATCCCCAATTTTGACGACATGCTTGAACTTTGCTCTAGCGATTTTCCGTTTGAAGAATCTGGAAGCACGATTATATTTTCTCTTCAGAACTCTAGAGTTCGGATCCTTAGTGACTAACGCATTAGCCCAAGCCTGATAAGCCTGCCGTTTGTCAGCTGCTGCAGCCCTGACAGACGCATCAAACCAAGTCCGCGAGCAAGCTTGGTACAAATAGTTCCAAGTCCTGACGTATCACATCAGCTACAGCCGCAGCATAGTCACTAGGATCATTGGAAGGGAAACAAATCGGCCCCCATGGGTAGGATGCAAAAAAGGATCGCATTCCATCCCAATCCGCTGACTTGTAGTGCCAAACGCGTCGAGTCGCAGGTCTTGTGCGAGCTGGGCGTTCCATGGGCACTAAGACCCTAAGGGAGCCTCGACAGTGACTTGGTACTTTCCGGGATGTGTAGTCAGCAGAAGATCCAACAAAGAGGGTATATGGCTGTCCACGTCCGGTAGACGAGTGTGCGTCTTTACCAATTGGGACAGACCATTTGCCAGAGCAAAGTCAAACACAGATCTCCCCGCGTAGTCGGTGGCACGTGACCCTAGCCAATCGGTATGGTGCGCATTGAAGTCCCCGAGGACTACGAATTCGGTGGAGGGAGTCTGTGAAAGCAGATCGTCAATCTTCGCCTGAACATGGCCTAAGAGTTGATCCGTTTCTGCATTACCATTATGGGACCTGTAGAGGCACGCGTAGACTCTGATACGGTCGTTCATGTCCACGCGCAGCCAGAGTACAAACCGGTCCCGACCTTCAAAAACCTGAAGGCGACGGTAGCAGATATCGTCCCTTACGAACACAGATACCCCGGCGTGTGGTATAAAATGATGTTCTAGTTTATACCCGGGGTATGATAGGTACGCTGTGTTGCTAGGTTGAGATATCTGCGTCTCCGTCAGAAACAACAAGGCCGGCTGCGCCGTCTCTAGACGTAATGTACGTAAGATCCTGTATATTAAAATAGAAATATTGATCATCAAGAATTTTATTCAGAATACAAGGGACATTACGAGTATGTACTCAAATATTAGATGAATATTACTTTCAAAAAATAAATGTCTTTAAATTATGGATTTAAATTTTTATATTAACATTTAAATTAATAATATTATATAAAGTATTGAAATAAATAAAATAAGATTTAAAAGTTTATATTGCAGCACCGCCATTTAGAGACATGAATCGTAATGCTTTTAAGGTTTTATATAATAAATAACTAAGTTTAGAAAAAAACATCGTTATGTTGTAAATTATTAAATACTGGTAACATTTGAATATCTAAAAGTGCTAATTGCAATTGAAAAGTTTTGTAATAGAGCTAATCTTCAACATGTGTCTTCAACAGGTGTTAATTATAGGGGAGACTATTCATGAATAGAGCGGGGTCAGTGATGGCGAAATCGAATTGGTTTAAAAAAAAATTAAATAATATGAGTAATATCAAATATAAATAAATATGTTTTACGGGTAAAGTTTTACGAATGAGGTTGAATGAACGAATGTATTGGTTGCTTAGAACGGATGTCATGTCTGCCATGGCATTCGTTTAATTATCATTAGTGATTATTTATTCTTGTCAGTTGTTATTCCTTGACCAACCATCAAATTGTATACATTATTAAATAAAGTACCGAGCTTCAAGATATTTTTTTTTTTTTTTTTTTTTTTTTGTCTGTCTATGCTGTTAGCCCTGTTGGCTGTTACAGCGTCACCGGGGGAATGGGTGGGTCAGGAGACCCACCCTTAAAAAGGGGGGGCCAGATGGGCCCCCATGGGGAAAGATATTGAACGTTTTTTTTTCTCTGAAGAAATTAACCTACCTCAAAATTAATATTTAAAATATTAAAAGGTATAATTAGTGTAGAGGCCATTTATATCTTCAATATTCTTAATATATTAATAAATATAATTTAATCACCCATTAGCCATTATAAACCCATTATATCCATTGTAAAGATTCTGGAGTTGATACCATATACAAAATATTTCTACTATAAATACAATTTTTTTACTTTGATTTTTTGGTCAAGTAAATAGTCCTTGACAATTTTAAATTTGCTATGATATATGTTATCCGCAGTAGAGCAGCGCTAGATTAAGCGGACATGGATAAGGGTGATTGGAATTGGCCTGCGCCAATGGGACATCGTATAGGTTGGTAATTTATTTTTCCTGTATTAAATGTGTCAATATTTAAATTTTTAAATTTAAAAATAATAACATAAGCAAGTGTATTTTTCTAGTAATGAACAACGATTTTCATAATTAAAATACGCCTTATCAATTTTCAAACTTTGAACAGTATTCCCAACGGCTACGGTAAATTAGGGAGGAGCTAAAGTGATGTTATTTTAAACCATTTGATACTTTTGAGCGTAATTAAATTATTGTTAAAAAATATGAAAAATCATCTTGATTCATATAATATTAATGTTAATACCTGAGTTCAGTAAACGTATAAAATATCTATGTATTATTGCTAAACTAAATAGTATTTTATACAAATTTAAAACACTTAATAAAATAATATAATATTTTTACACATTTAAACATTTAATCACAGGTTTTTATATTTTTTCATTAGAATAGATTATGATACAAAAAAATAATTATAACATTAGACTATAAATATCATATTAATCAAATGTTTGATTGTTTGACTGTCCTCTTAAAAGGTGTCCAATTTTTTATAGGACTAAAATAAAGTTGAAGAGCATAACTTAAAATGATAATGATTAAATGTTTTTTTTTTCTGTTTACGTCACTCATTTTACAAGATGGAAAACTTAAAATATCACATTATTTACGAGTAGGAGTTCCACCGTGACACCAGTGCTGCGGTAACGACTCAAAGGGATAGTGATGTGTATGGCGTTCATGTTGGAAATAAAACACAGTTCGTTTTTGATTCCAACGTTTTCGTTCTAGAAATTTCGACTTACAGAACAAGCCCCTTGGACTGCCGGAGACCCCCGTTGATAATGAAGAATTGAAGGCTATTGTAGAAGCGGACCAATCGCAAACCACGTCAGAGCTAGCTACAGGCTGCGATGTTGGTGATAGAACTGTTTTAATCCAGTTGAAGTAAATTGGGAAGATTATAAAGCTTGTTGTTATATTACTGAACTGGCAGAATAATGAAGGAATTTTAAATCGAATCAATACCTGTTATGAAAAATAGATTCTCGTGGATGGTTGGATCCTGGTCAGCCTGCCAAATCAAAAAATTACTTGTCAGCCTTTGGTGGACTAGTGCCGCTATTGTTCATTACAATTTTCTCAAATCTGCTCAGATTATTAAGGCACATGTCTTTTGTCAGCAATTGCAAATCATGGTGAAAAAGCTATCTGCTAAACAACCTAGGTCGGTCAATAGCTACTTCATGACAACGCTAGACCTCACACTTCACAACAGACGGCTACCAAATTAGAAGAGGTTCAATTAGAATATCTAAGAAATCCACTGTTTTTTTTCTTTTTTCCGATTTTCTTGATTCCCGTCCGAGTGGATTTTTTAGTAAAGGGACCAATGAACATTTTTTTTTCTTTTTTTTCTATTTTTTTTTTTTTTTTTTTTGTATGTCTATACTGTTAGCCCTGTTGGCTATTACAGCGTCACCGGGGGAGCGGGTGAATCAGGAGACCCACCCTTAAAAAGGGGGGGCCAGATGGGCCCCTATGGGGAACGACGTTCCGAGGGCGTCTCAGATTGAGACACGGACCTCGGCTCGGGGCGTCGTTAGTCAGGAGGTAAGCTAAGGAAATTTGGACACTAGCGTCCTCCGACGGCAGAACGCCGGAGCAAAGGAGCACTTACTCAGTTGGGACCTCGTCTATACCGGTATAGACGGTGTGTGTCTGTATGTACCCAATGAACTACCTATAAGATGGCAAAAGTGCATCGAAAACAATGGTTCATAATTGATTGATTAATTGATTAATTAAATTGATTATATTAAAACTTATTCGACTTTTTGTTCCTCCCATACAAAACGTTAATTTCATTTGTAAGGATCTAATAAAATCATACTTTACTTTTCATAATACTACTGATGTATGTGGTATATTGCTATAACAACGAATGATGTACGGAAATATCCTGTCACCATTCATCCAGTTCCGCTAGTCACAGATTCTTGTGGAGAAAGAATTGTATTTTCTTCGGAATAGTAGTACACAATTTTTCACTTATAGAAATATATTTTTATATAATCGATTGCCAGTAAAAACTTAAATACCTTTTACGTACATTTTAATTTGGAGTTAATTCATATAATTTATTAATAACTTGAATTAATAACACATCCATAATGAACAGCAATATGTTATATCAAACTAAAATCCAGTCGTCAGTCTAGAGTTGGTTTAATATAAAATATTAATACTGTCTATATGTACGTACTATCTTATCTTATTTAATTTATCAAATAAAATACATTAAAATATGCATGGGCCTTCAAAATAACGATGGGAATAAATAATTCAGCAGATAAAATGATTTCATAAATTTAAGTAATAAAATATAAAATTATATAAAAAGCCAGATTGAAAATGAATAATAAAAAAGCGAAATCTTAGAAAACTGTTAATATTTAATTTGAAGGGCCTTAACTGAATTTTCAATGAGGGTCGGATTCAGGTCGCAACCAAATCGAGTCAATTATAGATCTTTTAGGACATTTTAAGTGTCTCTTTCAAGAACACGAGAAACACTTTCTTATTGATAATGATAATATTTTAATGTTAAATAAATAATTGTTTTTGTTGAACTTTACCAACATATTACATATTTATAATTCCTTTTTTGTTTTTTTACATTTTTCATTTTTTTTAATTATTTGATTTTCTTCCTGAACCTTCTGCAATGATACACCTTTATTGAATTATTTTATTATTAGTAAACGGACTTACTGGTGAAACTTTTGACTTTCAGGTAGAAAACTTAATTACAAATAGTTACTTCGATATTTTCAAAATGGTTGTTTCTTATCTAAACGAGTAATTTTGAAATTCGGTTTTACACAAATTCTTGTTTCTTGTGTCTTTAAATATCTTTTGGAGTTCCGAAACTCATTGTAATTTTCAGCCATTATCAGAAATGTTGGCATCACATTCCAATTTAAAGTGAAGAAAGTTTATGTTTACAGAGTTTTTTTTTTCATGTTATAACTGTCAAACTCGGCCCAAATACGTTGTTGTTTTCTTTCGAGCATCTGATCCAATTAACGTTTTCTTTGTAAAGAAATACTGATTTTTTTTTCAGTTAAAATTTGTATTTCATTAATAAAAATTTTATTTTCTCTATAGTAAATTTCGAATACAAAAATAATATATTCGCAGTAACAAAAAATATACACTCAAAATACACTAAGGCCATTAAGGTAAACGTATTTTAAAAACTACTTTACAAAACTCATTGGTCTTTATGGACTATAGCGCTATTTTTTTGAAACCAGTTCCTATTATGTAGTTCGAAAAACCGCTATCCTCCTCGACTAATCCAATATTTTAAAAAAGCTAGACATTTTTTTTTTTAATAATAATATCCCTATATAACTCTTGTCAAAACATGTCGATCGATAAGCGATGAAGATTACTTCTGGTCGTTTTGCATATATTTGAGAATATTATTACAATTTATAAAAATGAGTTGCTTTCTCGCTGTCAATGATCAACGATGATGTACATTGGTATACGTCTGTAACAGTATTCTAGAGATCTTAACGATCTTTTTTACTAAATCACCCCAATCTTCTGTGTAAAAGATGGCCCTATACCTATGGTTATTATCGCACAAAGTGAGACTTTAAATAAATTAATCATATTAATATTTTTATAGACTTATCTTATTTTTAAAAAATGCTTTTATGAATATAAGCCTGAGTACAATACTTCTCGACGCATTTTCAGGTAATTCGGTTATAATTTCGTCATCGCCAGCTATATATTATCATATACCTATGGCTATATATTATCATATATAACAATAATATTAAAACAAATTTATTTTGTGTTAATTAATTCTTAGTCGATTATTTCTATCACAACATAGAATAATTATATGAATGACCCGCAAGTTGTTTATTTTTCTAATAAGATATTTCAAACATTCATCTCTGTCGTGGGATCGTTTTAAAGTTAAACTGTTCAGCAAAGTTAGATAAATTGGTCAGGATTTTAGTTACAAGATATCACTACTGTTCCGATAAAGACGACCACTTATAGAATTAAAATTTCACTGAAACGGGTAGTGACACGGTAGCTCATTCGGTAGAGTAACGGAACGGTTTCCCAGAGGTCGCGGATTCGAATCTCTGCCAGTGTCGTTTTATTTTTAATTTTATAATTATTTTAAAAATTTAAATAAGTCGAGCATATGAATAGCTATATATGAATATATTCTCGTTCACGTAGTGTTTTCTGAGATTTTTCGGAGTATTACACATTGAATTAAAACATTTTTAGGACGAGATGGAGGTGTCTTCACCTCCTCCATCTCGTCTTACCGTGAACACGATTGCTGCAAAGCATTCGAAACGTCGGGTTAGATTTAAAATGTCAATTTAAAATTTAATTCACTATACGTGAGTTAAATACGTGAAAAATGTTGTATTTCAATAGCTAATACATGTTTAAAAATATTTTCAAACCACAATTGTTATTTTGTGTATGTTTATAAAAGTTTTATTTGTTTCTGTTATTTCCATGTTTATACAACTTAATAATAGCGGGATAGGAATAATTCCCTAGTTGCATGGAATATTTTCAAATGAAAATATAATATTTTCATTTAAACAATGTGTTTTGTTCTATGAGATTGAATATCAACTTAGCAGGTGAAATGTTACCCGTAAAAGTTATACCTACTCGTATAATTATTTGATTTATTTAGTTTTGTTAATTAAGTTAATAAGTAAATAATCTATACTCCATATAATTTTAAAAGCTTGTTAAATGATTATTCTAGTAATGCAGTAGCTATATCTTTTATTGAAATTAAAAACTGACTAAAATAACTTTTTAGACACTGCGCCTTGAATTGTATTAGTTTTCTATACATTACTTACTCAGTATTGATCCGAGTCATCCGACTGGGACGATGCCAAGCAAATCGCGTAGTGTGTGATGACGCAGAAATACATACATATTGTACATCGATAAATCATTTATTCTTTATTCATTTATCCTCCATACGATTTCACAATTTGAATGTTTTATTTATAAGCAGTGTTAGGCTTTTGATATGTTAAGACGTCTTTGGATTACGTTTGCATATTATACTTATTTTTATCAAATACTTTAGTAATTTGAATGAAATCAGATTGTACTCAAAGTAAGAGATATATAATATTGGTAAACAATTTTTGTTATTGTTTGTGATTCGTATTTGTTTTATAAAAGGAGTTTTAATTAATTAAATCTTGTTCGAAAATATCTATAAACATGTATAGCCATGTTAAGCTATTTTAAATTTATATAAATATATAATTAAAAATAAACCGAAACGGGCAGGGATTCGAACCCGCGACTACTGGGAAACCGTCCCGTCGCTCTACCAACTGAGCTACGGTATCGCTGTTCGTCTCCGTGAATAAAGCATTTTATATGTGATCGTCTTTATCGGGACGGTGGTTTCGAATCCCTGCCCGTATCGGTTTATTTTTCATTCTATATTTATATAAATTATAATTAAATCTTATGTTCAATTTCAGATTCAAGGTTTTACTAAAACTTAAGTAAAACCAATATTGATTTAGAGTAGATATCAACGTTTCTAAAATTAATTTCTTATATTTCAAATGGTTCTAATTATTGCTTGGAAATATTATTTACAACAGAAATGTACTACAGGCTTTGAAGAGCCGCGCAGATATCGAGAGCACAATGCTTGAAATGACTACACAAGATGTTGAGATAAAAGATGTGTCTTACGTTTATCTTTGTCAGATATAAACACTAGTGCCCTATTTTGAAATACAGTGTTAATATGTCAATATTAATAAAATCATGTCATTTTCACAACCACGGTAAATAATGCTGTATATATTTATCTAAATATAGAATGAAAAATAAGCTTAACATGGCTATACACGTTCATAAATATTTCAAAATGCTGTATAATACATACTTGTAAAAATTTACAATACTGCACTCTCTAGGTATTTTATAAGATGATTGGTTATTAGAATCTTACCAATACTTCATTTTGTAAAACAATACGACGAGAAGGCAAGTCATAGATTTTTTCGCTATCATATTCATTTCATTACATATAATTAGATGTTTTAATTTTTATTATGTTATTATTTTATGTCATGTTATTGTAGGTATATAAGACCATTTACATAATATTTTAGTGCCGTTAAAAATAAAAAAATAAAGAATAAATCACATAAGCAATAAAAAAAAGATTGAAAAGCAGAAGGGGCAATCTACTGAACTAAATTATAGTTTCTACGTTACTATATGTGTATATATATATATATATATATATATATATATATATTATATATATACACACATATATATATATATATATATATATAGCTTCTCAGCATTCCATGGATTCACCGTGCCGGGCCCATCGCGTTGCAAGGAGAGGAGTGCAAGCAGTGCCTGGGACTTGCGACCCGGGAGTAGGTTTAAGGGGCCCCTTTATTATGCGCAAAAACGCTCACCTTCACCCTCCACACTCCTCTCCCTACCTAACCAAATTTGGAAAGAACCTACTAATGCCGCCTTTGAAATACGTTCTAGAAATGAACCGATGATGTAATATAATATATAATATGGAATATTTTAAATACACGAAAATCACTAAATTAAATGAAGTAACGTTGGTACGCAATAGCTTGTCAAAATTAATTGAGAGCTTTATATTTTTGCATAAACGAGCCGGTGAAGAGACTTATCCACTTTTCACATCGAATTTAATCTCGTACTGCGGTTTAACCCATAATATTTATTAATAACTAGGATTCATAGCATTTCCATATTTAACTGAATATTCCATAATATTTAAATACTTGCATACTAAATAGTTTGTTTAATGAAAAATATTAGCACATTTTGTATTTTTAATTTATTTAAAACCGTATAAAACATGCATGAAATTATAATTCCTTATACATAGTAAGGGCACAGAACTCGCCATCATTCTAAAAAAAATGAGAAGAGAAATATCTTAATTAATCACTAAAGTCATCACCATCCAGTCTGTCTTTTCCCCAACTATTTTAGAGACAAATTTCGTCCACTCTCTTAATATAAGCTATAAGATTTTGTTAATCCTACTTCGGAATCCTTCGAACATCATCTTTTACACATCTGATGTGCAATTCTCACATTGCCTATTCTATTTTATTATTCGCAAGAGTTCTTTTGTAATTTTGGATATAATTATTGTCAAATTATAATGGTTTCTAGCTCTGGCCATTGCTTCATATTTTTCTGTTCTACTCTTAAATTTTTATTTTAAGGATTTGTTTTCCTATTTCGCAGTTCCATGTGTCGAATCAATATTCTACCACTTTTGAATAAATGATTATTTCTTTTTAGCTTCAGTAACATGTACTCTTATCTATCACACTCTTCTTTTTCTATTGGTTCAATACTCCTTTCGTTGTTTTATTTGTATAATTTCCGACCTAAATCTCATAATTAAATATTGATATTACTTACATTCAAGTGGTCCAAATCCAAAAAAAAAACTAATCCAAACTCAGTAGTTTAGAAACTGACTATCTTATCAATAAGAACAGGTTTAAATATATTCGTTATTTTTTTTTCTTACATTCTTTACAAAAAAAAATCGTATTTGTAAGAAAGTAGAAAATCTGTGTCTTCGGGTGACACTTTTGTAGGGTGAGTGGGGTTATTTTTTTTATTTATAATATGTTTCTTGTGACCTGATTAAATTTTAAAGCATCTTGAAATAAGCACTTACTGTCTGTAATGCGGGTTCCGTACCCATACACGCCCTCATATCTTTCATGATTTTTTACACATATCCATCAAAATCTATATCTATATACCTTACGTCTCGTCACTCTCTAAAGTACATGCATTAGCATGAAACACTTTCATATTGTAGTACATGTACACTAACTACACATAAAATCAAACCTTTCCAGAGCCCTTCACTGCTATTGTTCTGTCCCTCCTTCTTTTTACATCGTTCTCTTATATTATTTCATACACCATTCTCTGTCTCTTTCACACATGTCATATTTATTTATCTTCTCTATAATCCGTCCAGCTAAATTCGCTAGTATCCTTCTTCATTCAGTCATCGTCCCTGCTTTCCAACTTGCACACTTCATTCGAACCTCTCCTTTTTTCTGACCCTTGGTGCTACGACAACCCTTCTCCATTTCTCACAGTAACCGACAGCAAGAGCATTTAAAAAAATTCTTTACCATCGTATTCGTGAGAAATATGAGCGTTCTAAAAATTGTTATTGCAAGATTTTGAACTTAATGTAATAAAAATGTTAATATGTAATTTGATAGATGTCTAATATACACCACTAATACAAGTTGGATGCGGCTCGCACAATCAACCAAGTGCAACTAATCATAGACGTTATCGAATAAGTATGGTCTGCAAAAATATCTTAAAGTAAATAAAAGCAACAGAAATAAAACATCACGTATTATATTTTTAGTTTATATAACAATAAGTAATTCTCTTTTTGAAATACAGCCACCATTAAAATTTGAAATGTGAGATAAGCTAATGGATAATGGAAATATTGGTCTGAATAATTAATTTCATTGAGGTATAAGGGATCAGTGTTTTGGCTTTGTATTAATATTCTGACAATTGAAACAATTATTAAATAAGAATGCATATGTTTTAATAATTCATAATAGTTTAATTTGAAGACATTATATTACAACTTTTGTCAACCGTACTGTCGGGGAGTGATGTCGTATTCTCTTTCGTACTTTGTAGTCAATTTATAAACATAAACCTATTAACATTTTCGTTAAAATATAAAATTATATTGGGAGGAACAGATGGTTTTATATTATTAATAGCAATTAGCATTACATTTAACAATTAGCATCTACCACTTAGGGATTAAGTTTCAAAACTTTGTTCTTAGTAAATTTCTAAGTAGTTTAAGAAGCTAACAATCAACATTTATAATTGTTAACAACAACGGTTTGTTCTATCCATTAATAAATTAAATCTTCAGGAGGTTTGTTTATTAAAATATTTATTTTATTATTATATTTATTTTTATAAATATTACTTCAATTAAAAACAAAATAATTATTTGAACGTTATCAATTTAATTTCAATATAATATTAATATGTTTTTCTTAAATTATACAATTTCTTTAAGCTTTACACAATAGTTTAAGGAAAACCTCCTCAATATTTTCTAAAAAGGACGAAAGAATAATACCGGTTTCTTATTTTAACCTAAACAAATGTGTCCTTATAGATAAGTTTATGATTGATTCAACGCCATTTGGTATAATTTTAGCGTCAATGATAATGTATAAGCCTTAGGGGTGAATAAAAGTACAAACTTAGTTATCTATTACATTATAATAATAGGGGTCTGATGTCATGTATCAAAAACGGTATTAATATTTCTTTAACATCAAATCGATGTTAACGAATAGGTTTGTGAATTTGTTCGATTTATTATATATTTAAAATAAAAATCAAATACTAATGAAATAAATTTATAACCGATAAATCATACATAATCGTAAGCGTCAAATAATATAGTTCCTTACGAAACACCAAACAAATAATAAAATGAAATATCGTTATAGTATTTTTAAAAACAATTATAATTTAGTTTTATATACCGGACCGCTCGTTCCGTTCATTTGCAATAAAAGTTTCACTGGTTTATATAACGTGACTCAACTACCACGAAATCTAAAATATGCATTTACGGAGGGTGCCCTCCAGTCACCCTCATAAACACTAATTCGAGCGTGAAGTTTGACCATAATAAATAATTTATAAGTCGCAAATAAAAAGTTTTGCTAAAAATAATGTATATATATATATATTATTTTTATATATAGGTTGCTTAACTACTATTCCAAATTTAAACGTATATCTAGCTACTAAAAAAACTTCTTGAGCTGTAAAGTCTTGTGTTTGTAAACTTGGGTATTTTTGACCTTTGGCCTTGGCAACTAGTATTTTTGGCCTTAAGTACTTTTAATACTCAAAAATAGTAATAGAGTAATAATTATTTTAGATACATTATAAACTATTACTCTTATTAGAACTCATCGGTTTAAAGAAAATGTATAATGTAGAAGAAGTAAAGAGAATACTTCATAAGCTAATGGTCTAATTATTTCTGAGTATAATAAAAGCTAATGAAGCATGTAGATATATTTTTAACATTTTATTTAACGATTTCTATTTACTTCATATTCAACTGAAAAGGATTACAGTACATGACCTAAATAAAATTAGACATTTGTTTACCTAGAATATTTGACGCAAAACTACCGCTGCTTTTAATAAAAAATAAACATTTATTTCCATTCTGTACGATCATAAACTTATACCATACCATACCATATGTTTCTGAACGCTGCTATAAACTAGCTGAGAACTTGAAGCTTGGGTTATTTAATTTATATGATATAAAGCCCTAAAGTTTAACCTTTTAGCGACATACTAGCGTGATTGATGACACCTGACACTAATGACGTCACGGTCCACATCCTTTGATAATAACTTTGTGATTATTTTATCTGATTCAGAAATATACCTGCTTAAGGATAATTATTTTAACATTTAGATAATTAAAATTAAATATAGATGAATTGATTGTTATTCATATTTTTAATGTATATTTAAACTTTTATTATTTTACAGGTTTAGGTGTTATGTTTTGTGTTCTATTAATATAAAATAATCAAATATAAAGTTCTCCTGATCTTCTTCAATTCAGTGCTATATTTATTGCAATCAATATACATTTACTAGAACAAAGGTCTTTTTTTATACTTTCTTCACCGGCCACATATACCATAACTAAAGTGATTAGGGCTATAATTAACCCACGTTAATCGCGATATCCTTCGTTATCGCGGTAGATATTCGTTGACCCGACGTCTGATGTTCCATTGATTAACGCGTTGACAGCATGATTGATGAAACGTCGCAAGAACAAATGACATAATGATCGATAATTTCTCATCTGCTTTTGATGGATTAGTGCATTTGAAGGTTTACTTTTATTGTAATAGTCTTACTTACTACTTACTTACTTACCTAGTAGTAAACTTTGTGACCTATTACCTCTTTGGTCTAAAAAAGTGAATTATTGTAAATAAGAATTACAAAGAAATAAATAGGATGATTGAATTTTTTTCTAAGAGTTCAAATCTGACGAATGATCAATGAATAATGATGATGAATCTGATGTTTGGCCAATATTTACAAAAAAATATTTTTTAATATTAATTTAATTAATAATATTATTAAGCCTATATAATTTTATTCAGTTTTTTAAAATGTTAATAATCTGATAAAACGCACGCACGCATCATAACATTTCATTAACAGAGAGTGCTGAAGTATTTTTTTTAAATTTTATATTCAGCATCGAGTGTCGTAAATAGTAAAAAAATATGAAATTTCAACTAAATGTAACAGTATAATTAATTATTTATTATGTTTTCACACATTAATCTGTAAAAATGGATTTTATTTATCTTCTCCGTTTTTATAATATAGGGTACAAATATGACACCTAACAAATATTTATTAATGACATACATATATATTATGATGTGTAGTCTAGAGACCGGTGATTAATAATATAAAAGTCGAACACAGTTGGTGATTAGACATGACACAGTCATGTGTAATCACCGACTTTTCTCTACATGTTATATCTCAGTTCGTTTTTTAAAAAACATAATTAAATTAAAATATGTTTTATTATTGACTTTGTTCGTCACCCCCGATCTATACCGTTTACGATTTCGCTAACTGAATTTTAATGAAACATTGCTTTAATTTCAAGTTTGAACCAAGTTGAGCTATAATGAAAGACTCGTCAATAATTTTGCATTATTAAAAAACAAACTCTGTAACCTAAAAGGAATGAAAATTGATATTTTTATTTTATTTGTACATGTTCACTTACGCAATATAAAATTTGTAAAAAAATATTTAACATAAAAAATAAATGTACAAAGAATTAACTAACCCAGTTATCTCTCGATGTATGACAGTTTCAGAGTTTTATATTGTAATAAATATGAACTTATGTAATTTACTCATCGTCATCATCATCTTCCTATTCTCATTTAAATTTTTGGGTCGGTGCAGAATGTTTTTTCCTTCCATTTTTCCCTGTCGCTGATCATTTCTGTAAAAACTTCCTTAATCGCTTATCGCCTTTTACATAATCCATGCATATTTTTATCGGTCGTCCTCTTTCTTTGCAAACCTCCACTTTCATATCTAACACTCTTCTATTTATTACTTGTCGTTCATCCCTTCTCATAATATGCCCATGCCATGAAGATAGCTTCTTCTATTTTTTCGCTCACTTACGCTACTAAGAGTTTTCCCTTAATAAAACAATTTCTTTTTACCACACATCCACTACAACATTTCGAACTCCGTTGCACTCATACCAATTTTCAACACCCAATACTTAGATCCATAAATAACAACGGGCCTAATGATGGTTTAATAGATTTTTAGAGTGAATCCATCCCATATGATTCTGTGCTTTACGTCCCGGTTAACATCGTCATCGTTTTAGCTTAATGGAACCAATGGATTTCCCTCGTAGATGTCCTTTGGATAAGAGTACCACAAGCCAGCTGTAACGATAATAAAATAAATTGGCTTATAATGTGGTATTATAACCAGGCACTTCTATAAAATTTAAATAATAATAAGTGTGAGGTGGCGTTGGTCTTGAAGTGCACTTGGAATCGTTCAAAACATGATGGGACAGTACTTATTACAGATTTTGTCAAATAATGAAAGGATATGTACATTTTCAGATTAATTTAAATAACATATGTCGATCAGTCAAGATGGAGAAACTAAAGAGCTTGTGCAAGCATTATTTTGGTTTAAAGAAGAAAAAAAATCTGCAACCATCTTAGCTAAAATTTTCATACAGACTCCACTAGTGATTTGCAAAGTTTTAGCTAACGTTCTCAATTTATGCTGACCAAGAGAGATGGCAATCGAGGATGTTACCAAGATTCCTTGTTTTGCCTGTATAAGATATATTTATGCTGACCAAGAGAGATGGCAATCGAGAATGTTACCAAGATTCCTTGTTTTGCCTGTATAAGATATATCAATAGTATCATATTATTGATGTGTGTATTATAGATGTGGTATTTTTTGTTATTGTTTAGTACCTATAAGTAAAATTTGTGAGAGATCATAATGACAAGAATATAACCAAATACAAGTAAGCCACTTTAAGGCTTAAGCTTAATTGAATTCAGAAGTGTTTGAATATTTCTCACTCACATTAACTCACTTACTAACAGACATATTTATCTCGTCTTCCTATCAACACGATTGCTGTAGAGCAGGCAGAACAAGAACTTCAAAACTTTAAATTAATAAAGTTTTTTTAATACAAATCCAATTATACGCAAGCAAAATATTTTCAAAATATAAATAGCTTTATTTCTACTAATTCTAGTAATTAAGGGCTTACTAA
The DNA here is from genome assembly GCA_959347405.1 of Napeogenes sylphis. Taxonomy (NCBI): domain Eukaryota; kingdom Metazoa; phylum Arthropoda; class Insecta; order Lepidoptera; family Nymphalidae; genus Napeogenes; species Napeogenes sylphis. Next base: position 19,079,509 of record OY365778.1, on the reverse strand, counting down.
ATATGCTAATTAGGTTCATACTTATTATACCTACATATTTTTGAGACTGTTAACAATGTATATACGTACTACGGATTCATCGCATACATTAAAGAACCTGTTTATCTTAGACACCTAGATTTAGTATAAGTAGTTCGTTATTTTTTAAAAGGCAATCGACTCATTTCGATTTCATTTATATTAACGAACTAGCTTTTGCCCGCGGCTTCGCACGCCTTAAATTCGTAGTAAAACAATTCCAACTTCCCTTTTTTTGTATTGGCTTCTATATGACTTATTTTAAGTGATACAATCAAAATTACGACATCGGCATACATCGCTCACTGTCAAAAGTATATTTAAAGTTTTTAATAAGGAAACAATATTAGGTGCTCTAATTATTTTTTTAACTGCCTTGTTTTTACTTAAACGTCCATTTAAATACTTCTTAAACAAAGTACTTAATAACCATTATAACCATATATCACACGTACAGATTTTCATTGAACATAATCAAAATATGACCATGTAAACTTGAGGAATTCTGAGCTACACGAATCGACGTTATTTTCACCATCAATTTGAAGGTCTAGTTTTATTTAAAAAAATCTATTTTAAATGATAAACATTCAATTAGCTATGTGCATTAACAAAATTTTCAATACTGAACATTCACAAAAGCCATTTTTGAGACGGTTTGCACGGTTCCATACCAGAGTGCGCCGGTAGACCGTACCGCGAAGACCCTATATTTTAAATCTGTAATATCTTCGAAAACATTCATTAAAATTACATGCTGTAAGGAGCTATATTGTTCCATATTAAATGTAAAATGTATTTAAGCTACTCAATTAGATAAGAATTAAAGCTGTATTTGTTAAAATCGCTTCGTGAATTACCTATTATTTTTCGTAAAAAGTAAAGGATAAAAATTTGCTATTGTGGGTTATCCCTAAGAGATAAACATATACCATCGCGGTTTTTCTTGTAGAACTTTTTAAGGTATACAATAGTAGTTTAGTACATTATTTTGATCTATCTCGTGGAGTTCAACCAGCGTTTGCACTGTAAGCGCAAACTAAAGTGTTTGTTTACGACTTCGCATTAGAAATCTTGAAATTATCAGTGGTTCTCTGATAGACTAAGCATGGTATAATACATATAAACCTTCCTCTTGCATCACTCTATCTATTAAAAAAAAAAACCGCGTAATTTTAAAGATACATACATACAGACATAGGGACAGACGCGAAAAGCGACTTTGCTTTATAATATGTAACTTGCTGTGCGTGCGACTTCGTATGCGTAGTTTTCGATTTTGATAAAAAGTAGTACACTTTGTACTTACTAATGTACGAAACCGGTAAGAAGCAATGGTACGACAATAAGAGATTATTAACTTCTTTATTTGTTAACCGATTGTTAAAAAAAAACAAAATATAAAGTGAATCCCATGACTATACAGGGTTATTTGTAATTAGTTGACCACCTCTTGCAGGCAGCCTCTCTACATCAATCCTAACAATATTTGTTCTACGACTTTTCAGAAATCTTGAATAAATAACTCAGAACAAAGGAAACAAAAAAATTCTCGGTATTTTGTAAGAAGTCTAAAGTATAGGTCGCGGCAGGCTAGCTATGCACGAAATTTGTAAGGTACCACGCACGTAATACTATTCTAACTTATATTTTTTTTTTGTTTTATTTCGAACAGTATGTAATAATTACCCAATCGTCGCATTGTGGTGTAAAATTTTAAACTTATGATGTATAAATTTGTTAACAATTAATCAAGGTAGAATCAGATTATTTACAATAATACAATGTGTTATTTACAAAAGAAATCAATATCTACAAATTACCTCTTAAATTTATATCTCGTGGATACCGGTGCAAAATAGTCGCCTTCATATCCAACACAAGGACCACACCTAAAAATCAACTGTTCAGCGACTCGGTTTACCACACTTAGACAGCACTTGCACCATCTTGGTGTACTCGATATTTATGTTACGGCATCACAGTACTGTTTTCACTAATCGAAATTCGGTTACCCAGCAACGGGAGCCAGCGGGTCGCGCGGCACACGCTTATCTAATCAACCGTGACAAACGACTGAGGTCAAGTTCAAACGTGCATCGCCGCCGCTGCATCACCCCGCCACCCGCCCCCCGCGCCCCGCTGCACGTGTCCTTGGCACGTATTTTGCCTACGCAAGGTGCGTGGCCTCTCTTTGCTCAAGGTTGCAAGGTTGTTAAATGCACGTTCAGAGGCAGTAAATAAATTTTGTATGGGAAAAACTAAATTTTTAAAACTAATAATTTTAAAAAGTCGTAGAACAAATGTTGTTGGGATTGACGTAGAGAGGCTGCCTGCTAGAGGTGGTCAACTAATTACAAATAACCCTGTATATTCCCGAAAGCTGCATCCAAATCGACGAATCCGTTTCTGAGATTAACGTGCACTAACATACAGACATTTAGACGAACAAAATGAAATAAACATTGTTTTGGGTTCTCTTGCTTATATATAAAGGTCCCCCTGCATAAATTTTTCAAATTGGTTAAGCCGTTTCTGAAATTAGCGTGCACAAACATACAGACATACAGACAAACTGAAAAACTATTGTTTTGGGTTCTCTTGCTCTTATAAAGTCCCCCTATGATGTTTTTTTTTTTTTGATTCCATGTACAGGAATGGCTCAGTGACGATTTTATTATATGTATAGATTAACTGCAATTTTATTCAGAACTGCTACATTAATTAAGAATTTAGTCTTTAAAGTAAACCATATGTTTCTTATAGATTTTGATTGTTAGACGTTATTATGAAAATATAGACCGTAACATGGTAATAACAAACAATATTCTATAAAAAATGGCACTTAAGTAATAATTATTAATCGATCGGCCAAACAAGTACACAAAATCTCAAACATACCATTTAATTTGTGTTATTCTAACTCAAAGAATCTTTTAAAAAATATAATTCTGGTGATCTTAACACGGAATTAAAATGAATTAATCTTACCTAGTTATTGTACTGCCAATTGTCTTTTATAATTTTTAAATGTTATAATAGGATTTGACCACCTAAAATAAGTCGAAATCGAGTTCGAAAATGAAACTAGAGGTATGGCACAAAGCACCCCACTCTTTTTTCCACAATAATTTTATTATAATTTGCCCATTGTTCATTCTTATATTACGAATTAATTTAATTTTTAGTTCAATTCAATTTTAAAGCGTGTTTTTATATTATTTTTAAACTAAATTTATTTTTAAATTCTGAGTTATACAAGTTGCTTTAAACAGGTTATGCTTGTAACTTTTATTAAATTTGCTCTTAGTAGGTTACTTATGGTTTAATAATATAATACTTATTGCTTATATTATTAGGTCAAAATTAAATCTACAATATTTTTTTTAATAGTAACATTTTATTTTAATATTTATATTTTTAGTATTTTGAAATAGTATTTTTAATTCCATTTAAAAGTCGATTTCAACATTATAAGTTATCTATGTATAATATACATCTTGCCTTTCGTTTGGTTAATATCTACTGTTATTCATATTTATTCATAATAATTTAAATGCTAAATACATTGGAATTTACATTTTTTAGTTCATAAGTTTCAACAGTAGCGCCACCTACGCTATTAATTATGAAATGTTATTTAGTATTTACTGTTAAATGTTTTACGAATTAGAAGCATAGCATATTTTAACATAATGTTTAATCTTTTATTAATTATTTTAAGGTATAAATAATATCATTTGTAAGTTGGTTATGAAATTGTAAATTACCCTCACCTAAATATTATAGTGTTAAAATATTATAAAACGAGTTGTAAGGGCTGCTCTCGCCCATTCTATTACAAATGGTTGGATATTAAACATTGAAGTGCAAGTCTTAACAATACTTAAATTATAGGTCACCATTATGTTATCACAAGATTATAAATAGTCTCCTAATTGTTAGATGACTTATAACAATATTCTGCAATCACGACAATTGGTCTAAAGTTGCTGTTGACACTAAAACATTCAAATATTGACAAAATGGCTAATGAAGGCGGCTTACCACTTGTAGTTTATTACACAATTGGCCGGCTTCGACAGTTTAACCATTAATCATGTCAAAGCTGACCAAGGTACACTCTTGGTGTCACGAAGAAATTTATCAGTAGATTATAAGATCTGTAATTATACTGAATTTAATGCCTTTATGTACTGTTCTATGCTGTACTACTTTTGAAAAAAACCGCAAAATAAAAATAATAAATATATACATCTAAAATCTATCGAGGGACCGTGGACTATAGTTTCTATTTTATCAAGTTTTATTATCTAATGAATGAGGAATTAGACTACATGATTTGATATTTTTGTTTTATTATTATTATTATTTTTTATTATTTTTATCCTTTGTTAGCTGTTTTTGTATCAGAGGTTTTTTAAATTATTATTTTTTTTTTGCTTTTTAAATTTATGTAACTGGTTTCATTATTGTATTTCATTTCTATCAATATTAGATAATAAATTTTCACCCGCACCAGTAAAACCTCAATATCTTGGAGATGATTGCTTCTATTTCGACCAAACCAGGCTTTCAGGCAGGTTAATAAAATAAAAGTAAAGATACTTAAAGAATCGAAGAGATCTAAAAGAGTTGTTGTCGCGGCTAGTGGCTAATTTTAATTTGGTTTAACATGGCTATACATATTTATATAGATATTTTCAAACATTAATTTCGGATAGGGCATCTTTTCAATTATTATCTAGGTATACTGCAAAGTTAAAAACATTGAACATTGGTTAGGATGTTCGAAGAAGCCTAATAGATGTCTGATCGTCGCGATAAAGACGATCATATATAGAATACTTAGTTCACCAAAACGGATAGCATAATTGGTAGAGCGAAAGGACGGTTTTCCAGAAGTCGCGGGTTCGAATCCCTGCCCGTATTGGTTTATTTTTGATTTTATATTTGAATGAATTTTGTACTATAAGTTATCATCAATATAAATGTCGATTTAACTCATAGGGTTGCGAAAGCAGTTAGTTTCCCATAAACTGGACCTGTTGTATCCGTATCATACAAACTATGAACCTAAAAAAAACACCGTTAGAAATTGAGTTTTGTAAAATCTTGTTTTAGCGTCTTTGACCTAAAAAGAAACCTTATGCAAAATTTGTCACTCCTAGCACTTCTAGTAACGAATTTTCATACAAGCTATCCACCCCAAAAACAACCCTTTAAGGATAAAATTTTACAAAAATCGTCTTATTAAGCATTTACGTGTTAAAAAGAACAACTTTTCAATATTTGTGACTAGCACTTGTAGTAACGAAGTTTCAAACAAAATAACAACCCCAAAAACAACTCTTTTTTCAAGGGGTTTCAAATAGTTTTCAAGCGTAAAATTTTAAAAAATCCGGTTAGTGAGTAACTTACGTCCTAAAAAAATCCTAGTTAAAAATTTTAAATTCCTAACACTTGTAATTTATCTACCAACATATTAATAAAATTTTAAATAATGTCTATAAGTAGGTTACACTTTTTAATATATTAATAGAATACAATAATGACTATTCAATCCTAATTAATAACAGTATTTAATACTTTTATTAATTAGGTTTGAATAGTCATGAAAAAGAATAAATGTAAATTTACAGATTAGTAAAAAAGTATCATTGGATTTCTTGGCGGCTCTTCTCAATGGACTTATGCTTCGTAACCGAACAACTAGAGCCTGTTTTGTCATAAGTTTGACTATGGTAAACAAAAATTTGTCATGCATAATATTATCTGAGGGAAGTTCCAAAGTGCCAAAATGCAAAATAGAACTGTTTTAAAATTCCAATGAAATTTTTAGATTTACGTAGGATATCATTAAGCAAGGGGGGCGATCACCGGGAACCTGCTCGTGTGCCTATCCGCTACCCTTGCTGCTCACATTCATCCGGTGGCATCGGAAGCGGTACGGACTGGTGCTCCCTGGGCAACGTTTAACTAGTTCCTTCGGGTTCTCTTTAGCCGTTGCGTAATACTGCGCTGTGGGTCGGCCATGGGGGTGTCAGTACCCGGTCCATGGCCGACAGGGAGGGTAGATATGGGGCTCGCTTCTTTCGTGGAGGATTGCCCGTGGGGGGGTTGGGGTTTGTGTTTTGTCTTCGTCATGTTTTGTTGTTCCTTCTTCGTGTTTCTTTGTCCCCTTTTAGCTGTTTTGTGTCAGTCCGACGATTTGGCGTTTGCCAATGGACTGAGTAAGGACGAGAGCGCCCAAATGTAATGAAATGAATGATTCTAAAAATGGTCCCCAATAGGCCGAAAGACTTCGGACAGCGTTGGACGGTGTGTGCAATGCGTGCGACGGTGTGTGCGGGCTAAAGGACCTCGACGAAACCGTCCTAAAAGAGGATTTTTTCGTTGTAATTCACCGCATCACTGACTGCAAGTGGGGGAGATCCGTCAGGATAGCTACGGGAACATGGGCGTCACCTTTGCCCGACTCCCCATTATTGCGGCGAAAGTGCTCGTTAACACCCGAAAAGTCCTGGTGGGCTAGAGCTCAACCAGGGTGGAACTGCTGGATGTGTAGCCGCTGCGCTGCTACAGGTGCCTGGCACCTGGGCATGTGCGTGCGGCTTGCCGAACCACGGTCGACCACAGCGCCGCCTGTTTTCGGTGCGATGGTGAGGGTAATACCCAAGCCACTTGTACCGGAATGTTGCGTTGCGCGGTCTGTGCGGATCGAGGTCTCACAGCGTCCCACCTGTTGGGGAGCCGAGTGTGCAAGGCTCTGCGAGTTCGAGGGTTAGCACCTGGTGGAACTCCCTCGAGCGCGGAGCCCAGCACGGAGCCGGCTGTGGGTATGGCAACATAGTCACATCGAGCTTTACCGGGTAAGGTTGGGAAGGAGAAGGGTTCTGCCCGTTCCTCCCAACCTTACCCGGTACCCAGCCGTAGGCCTAGGTGAGAGGGGGGGCGACCTCTCTCTCCATTGCACAGGTCTATGACGTAGGGGTATTCTGGTTGCCTGGGTTACCTTTATCAGAGGGGTTCCACCGAGGCGTCGCGGTAAATGCTTACGCAATCCCGTGGCGTCTCATTGTAGCGATGGGGGCAAACGTTAGATGAAGGCAACCGTTAGATTTTTAAGTGGGGTGCCTTAAAAATGGCAGCGTTTTCTATAAAGGGCTTTGTTTGTGCTTTGTAACTACGCTTTGTTTAAGAGTTAAAAAACCTTTAATAGCTCTAAAACTTTTAGCGTCTTAAGAAATTTAATATCCATAACTAAGCACCAATTTTCACACATATGAACACTATTCCAATTCGATAAAAAAAATGTACTTGATGCATTATTATTTTTTCTGTAGTTAATTATCTATATCTATACTAATATATAAGTGCAAATGATTGGATGTTCGGATGGATGGATGTTTTTACAAATACATAGGTATATAATATATAATAATTCAAATAAATATAATAGAAAAATGTGAGTATATACCGATCTGAAGTGGAATTAAAAGTAGAGTGAAATGTCAAGCAGCATACAGCAAGAAGATGCAATTTCTTTTAAAATTCGTTTTACGATGACGATTAACAAATTCCAGGTTCAAATTTTTAAAAGTGTCATGCATTCATTTCGGCGCTCCATACCTTTCATTAGGCCAATTATATATATGTTGGTTGTTCACGTGTTTTCATTTTTTTTAATTTGCATGTAATTGCAGAAACAATAAACTTTGTTTGTCTGTCGAAACTAGACAAAATGTTCAACATTCTCCCCAAGCCCTTACAATACTATACATACTGTATGGTGCCATATTGTGACTGGTTTTTTTCGTCACCTCTATCCCGCCATATAATTTTATTTCGGACTTTTGTAGCATTTTATTTAACATTTCATAGTCGGCATCACTCTTATTTTAATCTGTCCGCAGTAATTAATTATACACTAAAAAACACTTTTAATAAATTCACGGGCCACAGGTAGGTATATAAGCAATTGAAATGTCATTTTTACAGTCCACGTGGACGGAATCACGGGCAGAACAGAACAGAACAGCTAGTAAATAATATAATTTGGAGAAGAAATCATCATCTTTAATTAAAAGATGAAATTACATACCATTATTGTCACAAAAGTAATTGTTTTTCATATTTTTCTACAATTTATAGACAATTATAAGTTGATATAATAAACCGTAAATCTATACCTATAAATGAGAAAGTATGTATGTATGTTCTGGATAAACTCCTAAACGATTTGACCGATTTTAACGATCTTTAGATTGGCCCAGCGGGTAATCCTGTAAAGTTTGGTGACGATCGGAGCATTTTTTATTGAACTGTCAGTGACAGTTTATTTTTTTATCGATGTTGTTTTTTACATCAAACTATTTAACGTGAGTTTTAAAGTCATGACACTATCCATTTACAAACTAGAGAAACGAGGAGAAGAAAATAAAACTCAGATTGAATCATAATTATTATCGTGGTGGTTAATTCTAAATAAGTTAATTCTTATATTTAATTTATTTTTATTCTGTATTTTGAGTTAATACATCTTTAAATTAAGCCAAGCGAAGTGGGCTGGATATGCTAGTATTATATAACTTGGAATGCGGTAGTGCATTTAAATTATGGTTTTGCCGGTTTCCCTACATGTAGCCGAGAAAATATAATAGAATGCTTATAGAAAGTGGACGAAAAAGATTTTCTTAAATGGGGCTACTTTGTGTTACTTTGTTTCTCTAAATAAATGAAATACAAATAATAAGCTACAGCTGCATTGGACTTTGTTTCACGAGAAAAACGTATAATATTTCATTTAACATAGTTTTCAAACTCATTGTAAAATTCATTAAGTATCCCACTCTCGTTATTTATTTACTCTTATTATGTTTGGCTATCTCTGAAATTAGTTACTTGATAATATCTCGGCGTCTACAGAAAACCCGCGCTAGACTTATTACCTCCTTTAAAATTTAAATGGTCTTTCTTTCAGTCACTTTTTTTCATAAAAATAAGTTTTTATGAAGTTTTTTATTACCTTACATCTTATGAAAGGTATAAAATACTGTGCTTAATATTATATTATTATCTGATACTTTATATAAAATTGCTACTTCTAAATCTAAATAGAGAAAAGGCAAACATTATTTCGAAAATTTCTTTAATATGTGTTTTACATTAAGTACGACATATAAGATAGAATGACAATTTTAATTTTGAGTAAGCGGGCACATAATATTAATGGAAGCTGGATAACCACGTTGTTGACTTTGTAGCGTTTTACTGGAATACTGCAATTTCAAGCAATTAACTTATACGTATCGCTCATACGGTATTTTACGAGATACTACTTCATAATAATAAGTTATAGTTGCAGGTTTATTACAATATATTATTTACATTCAAAATGTTGTTATTTCATATGTGTATGTTTTTATTTAACCTCACATTAGCTGGCAAACGAGCTAAGTCCATCTGATGCGAAATGTTTTCATCATCTATAGACTGCAAGGAGAGAAGTGCAAACAATGCCTGGGACTTGCGACCCAGGGTTAGGTTTATGATGCGCAAACACGCTCGCCTTCACTGTCTACACTCCTCTCCCTACCTAACCAAATTTGGAAAAAACCTACTAATGCCGCCTTTGAAATACGTTTTATAAATGAACCGATGCTAGTTCTAGAAAGGCCAAGGTCTTTAAGTAAGTTATAGAGAGATTTTGCTGTAATACTCTCGTTCCCACTTCTACCGCGTACAAGCAAACTATAAATTTATTCCTGGACAGTTGGTTGGTCAGTTCGTAATACTTATTAAGCTTAAATGTGTGATCCCTGAGGCATAGCTCCACAAGTATCACGCATCAGATGTTTAGGATACAGGAATAAGTCCAGTCTGGATGACGAAACACCAACATCCCCAGGGATTCTGTAATGCTTTTCATAAGTGTGTATCATGAGAGTCCAATCAGGAGGCGCGTCTAAAATAAACCCGTGGTTCCTAAACCCTTCAGCGCTCTTGCTACTGTAAGACTAACCGCTTCCCGTATAATTTCTAATACCTTATCGTGGCGACGTGAGTATTGACCGCTATCAAGAAGTACCCTACACCCTACTAATAAGTGTTTCGCGGTTCCTACTACCTCCCCAAAGATGGTGCAAGACTTTTCGGTGGCTTTGCCACATCCTACTAAATTACTTTGATCTGGGTTGACTCTCCCAGTATGATACATGTATAATCACTAGCTGTTAACCGTGACTTTGCCCACGTAGACGGTAAAAATAGTAGGCTAGGAACATAAGCCAAAATATTATTTTCGATTATTTTTTGACGTATCTACCGATACATTATATATCAGAACCCTATAATTCGCTTAGACGGTAACAAGGTACATAAAAATAGCATAATTGGCTATATTTCACAAATAATTATGTAAAAATCCGTGAACCAAACGATTAAAAACAGGATCTCCCATGGCAATTAGTTATCGCACTACAATCTATGTTATGTCACAGACAAAACCACGTGCAAAAGTTAGTATTTCTAAAGCCTTTGTATTATTTTCGTACATAAGCTACAATACTGCTGAGTTTCATAAAAATCCGTTCAGTAGTTTTGACGTGATTGAGTAACAAACATCACAAACAAAAACCACGTCTAAAAGTTAGTATTTCTATAGTTTATGTGTTATTTTGATACCTGAGCTACAATGTTACTAAGTTTAATTCAATCTGTCCAGTAATTTTGACCTGACTGAGTAACAAACATTCATCCATCCAAACATCCAAACAATCACACTTATATATTAGACAGATTAAAGTATATCAACGTTATTTCTAGAACTATTCATTGATGTTCGTGGTTTGTCCCACGTCCTTTACACCAGCACTATTATAATAATAATAATAATAATAACAATAATAATAATAATAATAATATCAGGACAAATTACACACATTGATCTAACCCCTAAGTAAGCAATTTATTTGCTTGTGTTAAGGGTGTTAGACAACGATACTAATACATAGAAATACACATATAAATATTGAGAATATATTTAATAAACAACCAAACCCAGAAACATAGACATCTATGCTCATCACATACATGCCTGTCTCCGCCGAGAATCGAACCCGAGCCCCATTGCGCCGTGACACGTTAGGCGTCTGCGCTAACCACTCGACCAACGGGGCGTTTATATTAAAATTATAGTTTAGTTTTATATTAAACTATAAAATACTAAAAAACTAACAATCGACAGGAAATAGCCAAATTACTTTATGAAGTTACTTAGGTTAAACAAGTTATGTTATTTGAATAAAAAATTAAACCTTTATTCCTTATTTGTTCTACTTTTGCAAGTACAATACTAATTATTTAATGGATATTTTTATACCCATTTATCATTATCATATTTTATTTGTAATTAAATTAAAAATAAACTATAATAATTGTACCGCATAGATACTGTGAATTCTATTTTGTAAAGATTATATGAGGTAGGTTTATATAATTTTTTCTTACTTTTTAATTGTGAAACTGAGCATAGTGTAATCATCATTTTTTTTTATTATTCTTGTTGTTTATTTCCGTTATCAATATCTAATGTATATTCTTCATAGTAGAATAATAGATTACTTTAATTTTAAGATTTAGTTAAAAGATAGAATACATAATTGAGGCATGTTTTTCATAAAAGTCGGTTAAAAGAGATAACAAGTTTTACTAATTATGAGTACTTGAATATTATGATAAAGTGCGACAATAAAGTGTTTAAAACTGAAACAAAGGTTGTTTCTATATTAAGGAATATATGCGTTACCGAAGTATAAACTGATGAATTAAAGATGTACCAAACCCTTTAACAATACTTAAAGCCAAGTACATTATTTCGAACCCTTGTCATATTTCACCTTATTAACTTCATATTATTTTTTAAAACATCAACAGTAAATGAATAAGTAAATACTTTCCTACGAAGTAGAAAATAAACTCAATATTTACAATATTAACATAAACATTAGTTACACATACTTATGAATGTATTTTGAACCTAATGTGATTTTAAATTAATATTTTAATTAGGATTTAACTTTGTTAGTTTATATCAGCTAAATTAATCACAATAGTATAAATTCATTGCATTGCAAACAGACAGTATATTATGATAAATAATATCGGTTTCCAAGCACAATATAGAGCTATAAGTATAACATTTCATAATTATCCATTTAAATGTCTGAGAATATCACGCAATGGAAGTTCATGCAAATTTAAACCGATTTGTGACCGACAAATTATCGGTAAAAGTATCGATAAGAAGGCAATTTATATAAAATTAATCTCTGGAAGCCAATCCAATTATCCCTTGATATTTTTGATAAATTTTCAAAGCTTTATTAAGATAATTTTCTTTTATAGACTATTAATAATATTTCTTTGCAAAAAGAGGAATCAGATTATAGAAAAACTTACAATACATTGATAAGAATCTGAATGTTCATCCATTATTGTATAAATATATTACTCTGTAAGTAATATCATATATCACCGATACAAGGAATGATGTTTTTTTTAAGACAACGTCCGCATTAAAGATTTTAACATCAAGAACATATAACTAGTTGACTCAAAGTACAACCAGACTCGGAACAACAATCTGTGGATATCACCCAAAGATTTAGAATCAAACCCACACACAATCTTTGGTTCAGAAGTCAAGTTTACTAACCGCCTCACCAAGAAATCATCGAAATGCACTCATGTGTATCCATAATTGATGATGGGCATCGATGTATCGCTTTCAGCTGTGACTCTTTGTTTGTCAGTAAATATTCCTCAAAAGTATCATAAACGGTCTGAAATAAAAAGTTGTTTCTGAAAAACAATTCTAACAAGTTGAAATAACTGTTTTTAAAGTAATGGTTATGACAAATGTAATTGTAATATGATATCAGAGGGGGTGCATGCATTATTTTCATTAGTATATGACTACTGTAATTGAAAACACAAATTGTAAACTAATCTATATTGTATCTGCTTCGTCATCACAATATAATTATACATTATTAATGATTCTTCGTAGGATAGTATAAAGGAAACTGTGGTTTGCTTTTTACAACCTCTATTATTTAAATCATATATATAAAAATTCAGATTATCTTTTTACCAACAGTTGTAAATAATTATTATGAAGCTTAGTTACTTGCATGTCAAAAATAATTTCGGAATACTGCAAGAGAGATAAAATAATTATATAATTTTAGGAAAAGAGTGAGAGCAAAAGAAAAAAATATGACACTATGCTAATACATATCCATGATCTGTTCAGAAAGTGTCAACGTGATTTGTTCTAAAAAATATCTAGCGCGTAAATTTCTTGTAATTTTTTAAGGAGTTTCGTTGACTAATTCCAAATTTAATAATCAGATCTTCACCAAATGAAATGAGACCACCTGGAAAATACAAACTTTCTTATAAAAAACAATCATTAGAATTAGTTCGAATTTAAAATGCTTTTTGAAGTCGGCCAATCAAACAGCAAATACCCATCAAAAGCGACTTCTTCCAATAAAGCCCAATAAAGGATAGGAACATCAAAGCCCATACACGGAGACAGACTTCAAGAGGCCGCAGTGTAAATCTTATCGTTATTAACGCTTTTTTTTTAATTTTACTTTTAACTATACATTTAGTATTCATAACATTTATATACAATTTAAAATACTGCAATACTGGTTGAAAAAAACGTAAAATGATATTAAGCATTCCCTTTCCGTACTGCTTACTTTATTTTTTATTAAAAAAGATCTGATTTTAGAATATTTTTTTTTACTCTTCACCATTTGAACCAAAAATATTATAGTTATATAGATTTACAAATTTTTTAATTTTCTTTTTTTTTACGGGTTTTGTCAATATCAAATAAATATTATTGTGGCTGTCCTGAACAAAATTGAAATACCGTAGATTTAATTAAACATTAATATTTTGCATATAAAAGTATAATAAAAAATTTAATCAATTTTAAACTTTTTTTTTACTAAAAGTCGGTTTAAAGAAATAGGTTCTGCTATTTTTGTGTATATAAAAAAAAATATTGTACTGAAGCGTAAAAAATAATTAAATAACATTGAATTACCTCTATGTTTCTGCACTGATGAACATTTGCGTTACCCAATTATAAATTTACGAGTATGAATTCTGGGTGTACGAGGTCAATCCTTAACAATACTTAAAACCAATCATGTTGTTTCAAACTTCTTTATTGCCTTACTTTACCTCATGGATTATATATAATTATGTAATGTATCAACAATAACTGATAAATATGAATTTTACGATAAACTTGATAAAAACTAAATATAATTGTACTTTAAGTTTACATTATTGCATTGCACGTATATTCAATCATATATTCTTTATTGTACACCACAAAATATAAAAAAAGTAAAACACATACAAGTAACATAAAAGAAGTACAACAGGCGGCCTTATCGCCTGACGGCGATTTCTTCCAGGCAACCCTGGGATTTAGAGTATAAATAAAAGACATTAATATGGGTAGGTGGCGTAGGTACAAATAATAAATATGCTTATAATTAACTATACACTAATACGTAGATTTGTAAATAATTTAAATACTAACTACAATAAATAATCTATAATAGACTAATCTATATATTATATATTATATAATAAATACAGCGGGCATTGGAAAATAATAATAGAAATAAATAAATATATAAATAGGTAATATTGTTATTATATCTATAAACATGAATTTATATAAAGTAAATTGTTATAAATAAATGATATATATAATATACTTATACACAGATAGTTATTACACTGAAGTCATCTTAGCTATCTTGAGTTAAAAAGTGCTCTTTCACAGTTAAATTTAAAGTTAATTAATTTAAAGTTTTTGATCTCCGAAGAGACAAAGGCAAAGCATTCCATAGTTTAGTGGCAAGTACTGTGATCTTTCACTATATAATGTGTTTATAAAATTTGGAATTGTGGACAGGCAATTTGATAATTAAAAGTTGTGATGATCTTAAATTGGAAAAAGATCCTAAAAGCTCAAATCCTTCCTTCAGGTACGAGGGTGTATTTGGGTGGAATAGTTTGCAGTACAGCAGAGAAAGTAAATGTAAGTCCCAGCGACGACAAATAGTAAGCCATTTGAGCTGTTGTCGAAATTGAGATATGTGGTCATATTTGCGCAAGCCAACTATGAACCGTATAGCTATGTTTTGAAGTCGCTCTAGCTTATTTAAGTGGTTTAATTGGTTGGTTGGTTAAATTTACGAAGCTTGCATCGGCATAATCGAGAATAGAAAGAAGAAGAGAATGTGCTAACATAAGTTTGGTGGGAATTGGAAGAAAATATCTCAAACGCCGCGCTGGAGCGAATTCATTGCGACGAATGTTTTTCTGCTTAGGTCCTTAAGATGCATAGACCAACATAATGTCTGATCCAAGTATAGACCAAGATCTTTAACGTGATCACAAAAGGGTATAATTACTCCATTTATATTATATTTTATACGTAATTTATGTAAAGGCAAACGAGACTAGGGGTCACCTGATGTAAAGTGATCATCTTTCTTGTCCCTTCATGATCTCTGGCAGTATCTGAGGAATCACAAGGCGCTCTTTTTGAAGTAACCCATGTCGTATCGATCTGAAAACACTGCCAAAGTAAGTTCATTCAATATTTAGTTGGTTTGTGGTGGAAAGCACCTTGAGAACACCATGCATTCAGGATATAGGGATGAAATTTTAGGCGATGGCATGCAGTGCGATAGTGGAAATCGGCGGCAGAAATCAGATTAAATAGCTCTTCGGAACACTCTCCGTGACAAATGCGATAGAATACGCATAAACATGTGATATCTCACCGTAACGCCGAAAGATCAAGCACAAGAAAAGAAAAAAACCTGCCTAATTGATAGTGTGCAAAGAGAGTCCGCATTCCATCCCAATCAGTCCTTCGACAGAATGGGGAACCGTTATTTTATCTTTTTAGAGGTATTTTTGTATCGGGATTTATTTATTAAAAAAAATAGTTTTTATGTATTGTAAAAGTATTCCTTGTATGTATATTAAAAGTAAGTAAAAAGTATTAAATATCTGCTCTAAGGTAAGTTGTAAAATAATAAACATCTCACTAAAAATTTGTAGACAATTATTAGTTGGTTTAATATACCGTATAACATTATATAAATTGGGTTGCTGCAGTGCAGTTAAATTTACGGTTTTAATGATTCCACAGTATTTAGTTCAGACAATTTAATAGAATTCTTATAGAAAATGATATTTAAAAAAAATGTATATAGCCATTCAAGAGTTTTTTTTTTAATCTTTTTCTTTTAACATGAGTATTACATGTCAGTATGTTTTTATTTACTCTTACCTTAAGTGACCAACAAGCTACAGTCCACCTAATGCGAAATTATGTCTTCATCTATAGACTTCTAAAAATCTGAAGATTAACTAAGGTGTGACGACCCTTGAAGAATGGAAAATGGACGACGGAAAGAAATTGATGGAGTTTTTGATTCCGGCTCTATTATAATCTATAATAATAATAAGATATAATCCAAAATGTATCTACGTCTACCTACATAAATTTTAAGTCAATATTCCCAGGCAAAATGGTTGTAGCAAGGTAGTGCTAATCTGTATACAAACAGTGTTCATTTCATTGTGTAAAAACATGAACTCAGTTCGATTCTACTGTATTATACACCAAAATATAGTTATATATGTAATCATCAGGTAAACCGACTTCATCCCAGGACTGCTAATTGATGTGCGCGGTTTCACTCATGTCTGTAACACTGACATTAACATTATATTAACAATCTTCATTTTAAAATATTACTCGAGAGATAATGCCAACGTTACTTGCTTATAAGATACTAAGATGTGTGACCATTTTAATTATTATTTTTTTATTTAAAAATAAACAAATAGTTTTTTTTCCTCAGAGATGTAAAACAAATTATTTGTTCGAATATAATTCTATGAAGAAAAAATATTATATTTATTATTTTTTATTATTTTATATATTTTTTTGTGCAATATTATAAATGTAAACTGCAAGTAGGACACATTGGTTAAGATTTTCAAAATAAACCATATTAGATGTCACCTCCATTCCGCTAATGTCGTCATTCGTTTATTTATTTATTATAAATATACATTATATCATGAACAGGTATCAAGGACTGATAGTAAATTGATAATTGGATGAGATTATCTCATTATCCTGATAAGGATCTCCAGGATTAATAATTACCTTACAGATCTTTTTTGCATGACAAAAAAATTAACGTATACGTTTTTATGACAAATCGAACTAAAAAAGAAAAAATAAATATAGTTAGAATAAACTAAAAAAAAACCACTATAATAATGAATCGAATTAAAAAGTAAAAAATAAATCGTAACATGAGAATGAATAATGGGTAAAATATAATAATTTTCGTATTATTTGGGGGGTTATTTCGTGGGGCGCTTTTGTAGCATTTTTAATCTCATTGTAGTGAATGAATATTTTCAAAACTTAATTTTTAAATTACTCTTTTTTTAGAAAGGATTATAAATAATAATTTCGAATTAGTAGCTTCTTCATGACTTACGGACATTAACCGATACGGTATGCCTTTTTAGACCGCCAACGTGCCAAATTTGTTTTATTCTCACTCAAAGAATCTGTTAAAAATTATTGATTCTGGTGATCTTAACGAGGATAATGAATTGATTTTACCTAGTATTTTCAATTGTTTTATACAATTTTTGAATGTTCCAATAGGCTCTGTCCACCAAAGTAAGTCAAAATCGAGTTCGAAAATGAAACTAGAGATATGGCACAAAGCGCCCCACGCTTTTTTCCACAATAATTTTATTATATTTTGCCCATTGTTCATTCTCATATTACGAACTAATTTTTACTTTTTAGTTCGATTCATTTTTAAAGCGTGTTTTAGTCGTTTTTTTCGTTATTTGATTTATATTTTGGTTACTGAATTTTATTTAACTTTACATATTGTGATTATTCAGATTTTTCTTTTTGCCATTGAAGGTAAACTGCCTTAAAAATAAAAATATTTCATAAAAAATATTGTATTTTTATAGGAAAAAATCTAACAATCACAACGTAGAAAACTTTAATTATAATAAGAAAATTATAAACTTATGACTTCAGTGGGTACAAAATCGACCCTTACTTAACACTAAACTTTATTTACTAAACTTTATTTAGAAATACTTTTTTGCTTTATGGACTAGATATAATTTTAATTATCACCAGTAACTGCTGAATATTTTTTTTTGTTAGTTAACAGTTACAGTATAAAACAAAATAGTACCTTAATAAATTTAATCTCTGCAAGTCAATCCAATTATCTCCTTTTTTCCCATTTTCAAATAGTTATCATAACAATGTTTTTTAAAGTTTGTCAATAATATATTATACCAAATACAAAAAGGTGGCATACTAAAACTGATCCTTCAAGAATTTCGATCAAATCAATGCATAAAAAATGAAATTATGTAATTGTAGAACACTTTATATTATTTATTATTTATTATCAGATAAGATATTGTGTTATAAATGCACCTTCTGATCCTATTACGAAGATTAAAAACGCAACAATGCAATGGAAGTCTGCAATGTATATGAAATGCATCACTCTGTGCAGCATTGTCACCCACACAAAAATAAATGTGCATGGATGTTTTGGTTTTAGTTTTGAATCTTAATTTGTTAGGGTAATATTATTATCATTTCACCAAAAAAAAAAACTCTCAAGTTATTTTAAAAAAACATTGTAATAAGTCAGAAATATTCTGAATATTAGTGTAAAAGTGATGAATATGACACACTTAAGCTCACGGCGATGCATCAGAGCAGTGAGTGGATTAATTAGTAGTATTAGTTACATTTCCTAAGCAAGCTAAGGAATTATGGTCTTTGTTAGTTGCTATGTGATAACATACCATCTCATAATTTGTAATATAATCTACACTGGATTTGAAAGCTTTGCGATGATATTATTAGACATCATTTACGATTGCTTAAAGCAAATGGAGCTTAAAACCTTTTAATTTATTAAAATAATTTAAAAACTGGAAATACTAACTTTCATCTTAAACCTGAAATACTCATTAAGTATTATTATTTTGTAAAAAAAAAGTGTTATATTAGGTCCTTACATATGAAATTGGCGTTTTTCGTACGGGCCATTATAATCACAAATTTTTCCTCTTTGGTATAAAATTCCAAATTCAAATTTTACAGCTATTTATAAATGTATTTTTGTTTCGTTGACCGTCAATCATTTGTTTTTTTCTTTTGTTTTTCTGTTTGCGTTACTCAGTTTACAAAATGGAAAACTTAAAATATCGCATTATTTACTAGTACGAGTTCCACCGTGGCACCAGTGCTGCGGTAATGACTCAAAGGGATAGTGATGTGTATGGTGGTCATGTTGCAAAAGAAACAGAGTTCGTTTTTGATTCCAACATTTTCGTTCTGGACCGGTAGAACAAGCCCCGTGGACGGCCGTCAACCCAAGTTGATTAGAAGAATTGAAAGCTATTGTGGAAGCGGATCCATCGCAAACCACGTCCAGTTAGTTACAGACTGCTTTGTTAGTGATAAAAATGTTTTAATCCACTTGAAGCAAATTGGAAAGATTCAAAAGCTTGAAAAGTGGGTACCTCATAAATTGACTAAAGCAAACCTGCAAACACGCGTCGACTGCTGCGTTTCATTACTGAACCGGCACAATAAAGAAAGGATTTTAAATCGAATTATTACGTGTGATAAAAAATGGATTCTCTTCGATAATCGGCAGCACTCGTCGCAACGGTTGGATCCTGGTCAGTCTGCCAAATTATGGCCCTAGCGAAAATTGACAAAAAAAAAATACTTTTAAGCGTTTGGTGGGCTAGTATTGGTATTGTTCATTACAGTTTTCTCAAATGTGGCCAGGCTGTCAGGGCAGATGTCTATTGTCAGCAATTGCAAACCATGGTGGAAAAACTAGCAACTAAACAACCTAGGCTGGTCAATCGCTCCACGCCACTGCTGCTTCACAACAACGTTAGACCACACACTGCACAACAAATGGCTACCAAATTAAAACTTAAATTGAAATGTCTAAGATATCCACCGTACTCCCCGGACGTTGCTCCAACATATCAACATTTTTTTACAATTTTGGATAACTTTTTGGAAGGGAAAATGAACTCCGATGGGGCAGTCCAAAGCACCATCAAAGATTTTGTTGATTCCCGTCCTACTTGTTTTTTTTTATTAAAGGGATCAATGAACTATCTATAATATGACAAAAGTGCATAGAAAACAATAGTTCATACTTTGAATAATTAAATACATTATATTAAAAAATATTAGACTTTTAATTCCTCCCATACAAAATCCCAATTTCATTTGAATTTCACCCAATATTTTCAATGAATGCTCCTGAACTAGGATACCCTTATGTCAGGACTCCAAACAAATGATAAATTGACTACAGACTATTATATTCGTAATAAATTAGATATTGTTAAAGTCCTCCGGTGACGCTGTAATAGCCAACAGGGCTAACAGCATAGACAGACAAAAAAAAAAACATTGTTAAAAGAAAAATATATATAGAACTTTAATAAAAATAATGTTCAAATACAACTAATTGTAGTGTAGTGAATGAGTGTTAATTAGAATATATGTGTGCGTTTTTGTTTCTGTTTTGAGTTTAAGACAACATTGCAACTATAAAAATCTATACCCAAATAATAAATTATTAAACATATCGTTATCATAATATGCTACCTTTACAACATTTATTATTCTAATAGTAAAAAACCCTCTGTAGATGCCGCTTTATTGACCATATTGTTAAGTTTTGGTGCTTTGTACAAATAATATCTCCGTACAAATTTTCTCTTGGTATTTAAGACAGGACATCTAAAAACATCAATAAATATATTTGATTACATGATTTAATACAATATGCACAATATAAGTAGCCCCAAAGCTAGCAACATAGCTAACCTCTCTGAAAGTAAAGTCTGAGTATAATATTTATCAAGCATGTGTTAAAAAGAAAAGTAACAGTAATTGAACAAATTGAATTAAACTGAACTGATTATTTTTATAATATAAAAGATACGTTATAAATTCAGATAAGTTATATATTTTTTAAAAACTTTATTAGATACATTTTTTATACACATATCTGTACTGATACATATAATGAGTAAACATATACATATATCTAAATAGATAGATATTACTATAATTGTAATAAATTATATATATATATATATTTTAATCATGTTGGTTTGAAAATTTACATTGTGAGATACTCATTATAAATGAAAACACGAATTACAGTGACTTTAAAAAGTGCTCTTTAACCAGGTTTTTAGAGGTGCTTTTAGACGGTGCTCTCTTATCTTTTCAGAAAGTTGGTTCCAAAGAAGTGAGGCTTGGATAGTAAAGAATTTGTGAAAGAAGTCGCTGGTATGAGATGAAATTGTGGTTGTGAGATTGGAAGAGAAACGAAGTATTCTGTCATGTGTATCGTGTAGGTTTTATTGTTGTTTTGTTTATTATTTTAGCTTCAAACTATTGTAGATTATTTAATTTATGTATTTATTCATTTTTTTAACTAAGTGGGACAAACTTATTACATTACTTATTATTATTTTACTCGAACTTCATTAGTATTTTTAATATTGGAAAAGCATTTATTAATATCTTCCAGCAAGAAAGTATTAGCAGATATGGTAATATAATATTTTCTTCTATAAAGAGAAAGCTACTAGTTCTAAAGCTACACACGTAGAAATCATTTAGACAATATTTAATTACGAAATACATTTTAAATTACCATTAACAATTTTATGAAAAATATTTGCTGTTTTCATGTACCTACTACTACACGTAATTAAGCATTTGAACAATACTTTTAAAATATATCTTTGTTAGTTTGTTGGTTTCCTTGCGTATCTCGTAAAAGCTACTGGAGAGACTTTCACAACTTTTGTGTATTTGAATTATTGTATGAGTAAATATATTTTTTTTTTGTGCAAATATGAAAATTAGTTTCGGCTGGAACTATTAACCTAAACACGCGGTAGTGTGTAAAGACAACTTGAAATTAACAGAACTGGCTACAAGCACCGTATATAATAAATATTATACAAACCATTTTATTACAAAATTGAACTTGGCTCTTATTTGACATTTATGTTTTTGATAGCTATATTCTATATTATTCTGTAACAATTAGCCGACAGTTTGTAAAATTGTGTAATATAAGTTATTTAAATCACTCTTTTACGTATACTATTACGTATTACGTGCTTTTATAAGTATGTTATAATAAAGCTGATTTCAAACTTATTATAACTAAACTAACCTGTAACTAAGGCACGGCAACAAACGAATACACATCAGTTTGTAAAACATTACATTGTTCATCGGTTTCCGAGTAGTATAAATTATCGAGTTATATAAAGTTGTTAGGCTTCCTTCTAGAATAGTTGTAATAACAATTTATTATTTGTTATAAATGTTTTGTTTTTATTTCATTTTCTTTTCCTTTTAATGAATGACATTTATTATTGGATTGCAGTTTTATGTTTGATATCTCTTATGACCAGTTCATTTGTAATCTTACAAATATTTTTCCTTATCTCTAGCTTAGTGATATATCGGTATGAATCTCTCATGCTGGTGTAGAAATGATCCAATCGTATTATTTGTTATTCGTAGTTATTATATTTGTAACTTACAGGCGAATATCTGTTTATACAGATACAGCTTATACAGTTTACAACTACAATTTCTAAAACAGTTGTAAGACTATTTTAATAAAAATAAGTAGCTGTAAATGCACAGTTTGGAGAACCAAACCGTCGGTAGTAGTCTGTGGTAGAAACCACAGACTACTACCGACGCCGCGCCGGCGCCTTCTTATGAAGTATATATTTGAAGCTCTGGCGGAGTCACGAGATACCGTTGGATTATTCTAAAATATATCTAAGGCATTTGGTTGTAATCCTATTGGCCAGGAAATTGTAGTACTATAGCATTGAGAATATTGGTCTCAATTTTAGTAAGGTAGATAAACGGAAAGAGATCATCTGGGGCTATGATTGATGAGGGGCTACGTACAATGGTCCCCCGACGCAATGACTTCAATAATTACATAATAATATTGTTTTTATTCTTTTTACAGGTCTATTTGTATCGGGGGTTTTTTTTTAATTTATTATTCTTTTCTGCTTTTTAAAGTTATTTTTCTGGTTTGAAAATTATTTTAGTATTAGTATCCTACATTATCCTTGATGAACAAAGGCTATAATTTTATCATCATTAACATCATCATCATTACCAATATTATACAGAGAAAAGATTTGATTGTTTGTTTGTTTATATGTATATACGAATATTAATAAATATAAACATTTAGAGTTAAACTTATTTACAATCACCAATAACACTATGATGAAGAGATTTATATTAACACTAGCTGTTACCCGTGACTCTTTATGACTACATAAGCCATATAAATATATTTTTTACAATCTATCTGAACGCAGTCATGGGCAACAGCTATACCTAATAAAGTACTTTACCTGTGTAAACCTGAGTACAGTGTAAAAATCTTTTGGCCCACATAACAAGGATTTTTTTCCTATATAGCGCTGGTGAAGCCGCTTTGAACAGCTAATTATTGCATAAGAACCTTTCACCAATAAAACGTCAATAGCTTAGAGACGACTGTTTCTATTTCGACCAATCATAACTAAGAAGAGCCCTTTCACCTTGGCTCCTACTTTCCAGAATGTATCCTTGGAATACAGTGACCGGCTTCAGTTGTTAGGTTTAGAGATTTCCTCGAACCTCAACTTTGGTCGGTTCATTGAGTCCAGAGCAAGAGCAGCAGCAGCAAAGCTTGCAGTTCTTGCGAAGGTTCGGCAGTACTTTACACCGGGACAGCTTCTTGTTCTATACAAAGCACAGATCCGGTCGTGTGTGGAGTACTGTGGTCACATATTTGCTGGTGCCGCAAAGTCTCATCTTGCGGTTCTGGACTCAATTAAGAGGCGAGCAAAGAGGCTTATAGGCGATCCCGACGCACGGCGGGTATCCATCCTTTTGTTGTGGGCATTCCACCTGTCCGAATGAAGCGCTTTGCTTTCTCATTTTTTTTTTTTTTTTTTTTTTAATAATGTGGGTGTCTTCAAGAGAAGAGTGAATAGGTTGCTAGGGCAATGCGCCTTACCATCTAAGACTACATTCCACTTACCATCAAGTGGAATGTAGTCAAGCATTGCCCTAGATCATATAAAAAAAAAAAGAACTATTTCAACGAACACAGCTTTCGATTAAAAAAACCGCATTCAAATCCGTCCACGCGTTTATCCGCTACATTGCCACAGACAGACACACAGATAAACAGACACACAGATAAACAGATACACAGATACACATCTGTGTATCGATCTCGACAGGTCAAACTTATAAAACCCCTCTTTTTAGTCAGGGGGTTAAAAAGACCAAACTTTTCAGATATACGATTTCAAAAGTTTAATTCTTGCAAACTAATGTTATTTTAAACGAGGAAGTCATGGATTTGGCGGAATCCAATGGATTTCTAGGAATTACTGTTGATGATAAGCTACAAGGGGGACCTCATAAAACTGGATTGACTAGTAAATTTAGCTCTGCCTAAGACTACTACTAAGATAGTATATTATACTTTACTTTTATAGCATAATGTTCACTGTTTATTTATATTGCAAAGTTAGAAACATTGGTTAGGATTTTCGAAAGAAACCTAATAGATGTCACCACCGTCCCGATAAAGACGATCATATAAAGAATGCTTAATTCACCGAGGAGGATGGCGATATGGTAGCTCTATCAACTGATAGAGCGACGAGACGGTTTCCTAGTAGTCGCAGGTTCAAATCCATGCCCGTATCGTTTTGTTTTTCATTTTATTGTTTTATATAAATTTAAATAAGCTTGACATAGCTATATATGTTTATAAATATTTTTAAACAAGTAACTAAGGTTTTTTGAGTGCAAAAAATAAAACAAATTTTTTTAAATATTTAGAGGATGAGGCACTGTGGGTATAAAACGTTTGCTACTTAACATTTATTCAGATTATTTACCCAGTTCCATTTTTTTTAATTATTTATTTAATTTAGAATTAAAGCTTTGGGAGTTATTTTTCGAGCTGGTGGTAGAAGATTACGAAAAAACATTTTGTGTATAACTTACTTTCGTTACGATTTTTGATTTTGAAAATTAAATGTTTGTAGAATGCATCGTACTGTATTAGGACAATTAGATTACTGTAGTGCAGCCAAATTTATGGTGCCACCGGGTTTTCGAAAGACAATGCAATAGATTGCTTAAATAAAGTTAGGTCAAAACTTTTTGGTTTTACAAATTTAATATACCTACTTATTTCATGAAATTTTACAAAATGTATATATTTTTAATGTTTCTAGCTCCAACTTTGATGCCCAGCTAGTACCTGAATTTCATTAAATAGTAATAATTACATTAAATTTTAGTTTTCAGTAAACGAACGCATATCATTGAATATGAACTATATTACCATAATTTTAGCGAACTAAATTCTTTGTACTATACATGTACTGTGATTTATGTATGTTTCAGTTTTGTTATTATAGCATTTGGTGTTACGTATAACATGTCGTTTTTTCTTGTAATTTTTTTTTTAACAATTTGAAGACAAACGAGTAAATTGTGCCCTCGATGCAAAATTTTACCGTCATCCATGGACATCTGCGAAATTGAATGTTTAGTTTACTAACGTATTAGCCATTGGACAACTAGAACATTAACCAATGAGGAGTGGAAAATGAAGGAGGGGGCTAGAACATACGGGATGAAATCAAGTGTGTAATACTAAAACATACTCAAAAAAATATATTTATAATAGACTAGTTGGAAAGGTCCACTCCCTCAGGTGGACCTTTTTTATATCTTATGTATCCCATTATATCTTGTATCGCTATATATTTGCTGATAAAAATTTACATCATTTACCAGTAAAAGTAATCAGATCTGACATCGGTAATTAGCCTACAATTATTGTTACTAAGGAGGGGGTCGAAATTCATCAAATCACATTTCTCAATACAAATAAAATACAACAATAAAAAGAAATGCCTACTATACATGTGCGTTCTTATGGACCCAAAGCATACGAATTTTATTGTGAATACTCTTGAAACTTTTATCAAAATAATCAGAATTGTCCAGTGTTGCCGTATTTGACAGAATACATTATTATATAGTACAACAGTGTATAAGAATTATGTAACTTGCTATTCTTTAATATTATTTTTTATAAGAACATAATATGTTAAGCAAGCTTTACATTTTCCAAAGATTTATACGAAAAATACTTCTAAATTAAACGAATAAAAAATTTGGTATATAATAAGTACGAAAATGTTCGAGATCGGAATTTCATTTTTAGTAATTACATTTACACGTACATTTATATTGAACCAGAATTTAATCAAAGTCATCAAGTTAAGTTATATTACAATATAAAATACATTTTATAATAATAATAATAAACCTGAGGGCATACTTTATATCGGAATTTGTTTGCGAGTCAATTCAACATAACATAATTAGCTGCAAGCTAATTAGAAGTCATAAAAGTATGACATACATACATAATATAGTAAACGCCTGGCATATTAATTAATATTCATGACCTCTATACACTATCATCTGCGAGAAAATTTTTGACGTCAATTTATTGTTATCGTCACATAAATTAAAAAAATAAAAATATATAGATAACCTTAAAGAATTAAGGGTGGGATGTTGGATACTAAGTTATTTCCATTTTTTCCTATACAAAGACTAAAAAAAAATATATTTGTGATTTCTACAATAAATTGAAAGAGATGACACATTATTTGGATAATATCTGTCACAGGAAATTATTCTAGGTTTTAGTCAGGCCACAATTATGTCATATGCACAGTCTATACTAGTGTTCAAATCCCTGCCCGTATCGGTTTATTTTTCATTCTATATTTATATAAATTAAAAAAAAGCTATGGCATAGCATGGCTATACATGTTTATAGATCTTAACAAGAACAAAGAAGAACATAATTGCTTGAAGATCATAAACATATTTAATGGCTTTATTAGCACAAACTAATAACGGGCAGAAACATGACCTCTTTAATAGCACAAATGTATTATGTATGACAATCTCTTCATAGAAGTACTATCTATAGATGTTTATTATTGATATTATTTATTTTAGCAAGAGAAACTACTATGCCATTTTGAATTTCAAAATTTGCCTGCAGTTTTGCATGAACACTTCTTTGTTGCACAATTTGTTTTACAGTTACACCTTTTATAACCATATTTGCAAGCTCTCGTAAACTTTTTTTATGGTAATATATTTTCGACATTAGTCTGTTTATCACGACACAAAAAAAACTGATTTGTCATAATTTGTCATCATGACATTTCATTATCATCATCAGCGTTTTAGTACGTTCCGAAACTCTCCTCTTCCTTTATCAACATCTGGTATTTGGACTCTTACCGTATTTCCAACAGAACATGAGGGAATTTCTTGCTGGGGCCGCCCTTTGTAATTTAGGGAGATACTCAATCGCCAATTGACAAAGGCAGACGAGAGGCACTCTTTGGTTCTTAGCTGATTTAAACGTGAATTACGAAGGGATTATACGTACAGTTAAACACCGTCCACTACCATCTCGAGAACGTACCACCGGCCTTATTGTTTTTGACAGAGACGCAGATATCTCCGCCAAGTGACAAAATGAAATTTTCATACACCATGTATACATTTTTTAATCATTATCTACTTAAATCGATAGAAAAATAAGCTGTCACTGACTACCTAATGTCATTGCCTGACATTTAAAAGGTTTAGATTAATGTTAAACTTTAAGCACCAATCATGTATATGTTTTAAGTCGTAATTTTAAGAAACGATGACATTACTAATGTTGTCAGGTTTATTATGTGGGTAAATTTGGAAGTTGTCTGCATACAGATGGTAAGAGGTAATAAAATATGTTGGAATGACGTTAATAGGCAAAGAAAATAAGAGTAGAGAAAGTATACAGTCCTTTGCCACACCAGCTCTCAAGTCTGACCACTCCGATAGAGTATAGTTGATGCTTTCACTTTGCTGGAATATAGATATCTTTCAATAATAATATTTGATTCAACACTAATACATAATTGTGCCATGTGAATAATTGGTAGGACTGTGTAACAAATTTCAATGAACCATGGTTTGTTACATATTAGTAGTAGTAATTACGATACGATTACCAATTTCAAGTATTATTCAATATTAGGCACGGCTCCTGATTGAATTCTCATGATGGACACGTATAAAAAGCATTACAAAATCCCTGGGGATGTTGGTGTTTCGTCATCCAGACTGGACTTATTCCTGTATTCGAAACATCTGAGGCGCGTGATACTTGTGGGGCTTACTGTTCCTTGGGAAAAAAAAATCCCAAGGGATCACACATTCAAGTTCAATAAGTATTACGAACTAACCAATGAACTGATCAGGAATAAATTTATAGTTAGTTTGTACGCGGTAGGAGTGGGAGCGAGAGGTATAACAGCAAAATCTCTGTATAGCCTACTTAAAGACCTTGGCCTTTCTAGAACAAGCATCGGTTCATTTCTAGAACGTATTTCAAAGGCGGCATTAGTAGGTTCTTTCCAAATTTGGTTAGGTAGGGAGAGGAGTGTGGAGGGTGAAGGTGAGCGTTTTTGCGCACAATAAAGGGGCCCCTTAAACCTACTCCTGGGTCGCAAGTCCCAGGCACTGCTTGCACTCCTCTCCTTGCAACGCGACGGGCCCGGCACCCGCACGGTGAATCCATGGATTGCTATGAAGCTTCGTCTCTTTATATTTGCAGTATTGAATATTTAACATATTTGCTACGTTACTCTTAATCCATGAACAAAACTGCTTCCTTTTTAACTAATGTCATTTTATATAACATTTCATTTTGACTAGAATATCTTGAATCTCTGGTTCAGTTTTGTTTAATAAATACTCAATTTTGTTCATAAAAGTACTGCTATTGTAATCAAGATATTGCAATATTTTCAAAATGGCCGACTTCAAAAAAATTATCATTGTCTCAGGTAAATTCAAGCCAACAATGAAATTCGTTTGTAAGATTCCAATCATTAAAATTATTTATAAAATTAATTTTTATATTTTATGTCCTTGAATGAGGTATAAAACTTTAACCTGACTACAATTTCTAATCATGGAAAGGTAAAAAACAATATAAATTTATATCAAATAATAAATGTTTATTCTACAATTATTATTTCTAGAAGAATTTTCCATAACTTTTTTATTTATAATACTCATTAATCAATGTTCATGAAATGCTTTTGATTGCTGTTTTACAAACTGATGTCTACTCATTTGTAGTTGTGTCTTCGTTAAAGTTACTTCGCAAAAAGTTTTATATGCTAATACAAAAATTGATAGACTTGCTGAAATATATAAAATAGTCAATTTGTGTCAATATTGGAATTTGGAAAGGTTAAGTGGCAACAGTACATAAAACAATTTTTGCTTAAACGTTTAATACCTATATCTCTCTTCTTGTCTATATATATAGTGAAATAACTTTAAACCTAACATCATTGATGGCTTCAGGTAATGGCAAACAGACGTAATTTATTCTATTTGTGTTCGTATCAAGAGATACTGTAAACCTACGAGTAAGTTTGCAACCTAGGAGAACTTAATTCTAAAATACGTTTGCAATAAGATATATGTGCAACAAGTCAAAACCGATGTCATCATTTTTGTTATGATTATTTTTATGATCCTTCATTGTTCATCTAGTACATTTAGTTATTAGAGTTGCTTTTTTTAATTATTCTTAACTAACTTTTTAACAGCATGCCAGATTCAAATATGAATCATAAGGTTATCATGTACTGATACTGATCAAATTTTAGCAAACCAATATCGGCCAGAAGAAAAGCTGAAGATTGATTACTTACATTTGGTTTTAAAAATAATTTTATCTTTTATTTAAAACAAATATATTTTTATTACATAAATATTTAATTTGGTTTTAATTTTATATTCTAATATATTTTCTGAGTTTGACGTTCTAGTGTTATGAAATATTTTATATTGTGGGTTTTTTATATACTCTATTGTATGAATATAGGAAACTACCTGATTGCATTCATATTCTTTACTATGAAAAAAAAACACTAACCTTCCCAATTTTTTATTTTTTTGAGCCAGGTTATAATTTCATCTTGATACCTAAACAGTGTTGTACTCAATCCGATGTCACTAGATAGTAAACAAAATAAACTATAAAAAAAATAAACCCAACTAGTAGAGTTCGATAAATTCAAATATTAAAGGTTTTTAAATAGGAAGGCAGCTGAAAATTGTTTCTAAAGGTCCAAATTTTAAGTCGGAAATCAATCTCGGAGATCTTATGAATATGTTTTATAAAATTGTACGGCATTAAAACCGACTATACAATTGGGATAAAACAGAAGTCTCATTTATCACTTTCTGATGGATATAATAATGTTTCTTTCCCTTTTGTAGCCCGCACGCGTTCTTTTTAACACACAGAGTAATTACTTGCACGACAAACGTGCAAGTAATTACTCTGTGTATTAAAAAGAAGAAAAGTTTTTTAAAAAAACATTGAAAATAATGAGTAGTAATCTATTAAAACTAAATTATATATTTATTTTATATTTAGTTAAGATGTTATAAAATATTGGTTATTTATTAAAATGCAAAATAAAGTTTAATATTTATTAGATTTTTTATTATAGGATTAGAAGAGCAAATTACAGTGTAACTATAGGGAACTCAATCTTGCCGACCACAAGCCAAAGTTGGCAAAATCAAATAAGTAAAACACACTCAGTTAATACTTCACATTAATTCACTAGTGTCACTCCACTTCTATCACAATCTGCCCGCCACAAATAATAAATAACCTCACTTTCTAATATGTGTATATTAGGAAGTGAGGTTATTATTTAACAAACTCTTTACATAAACAATAACGTTTGTCAAATTAATTACGTTTAAGACTAAATACCAACTACCTTTAAAGAAATTTTCACATAACACTGTTTTATTTATTATACTTATAAATATCAGACAAAAAAATAAAACTCATGAAACACTTGTTCCAGTAAGAACTGAACATTTTTGAGATGTCTGCTCTTACTTTCACCAAACATAAATGAGAACTATCTCGAAAAGCACAATTTTGAGTTAAAAAAGTAGTTTTAATTGTTTAGCTTTAATAATAATCATTATTTTCGTCAAATCAACTATTTATTAAATGATATTGATTAAAAAAATATATACAATATACAGTATATATCTAATCCCTTATTTATTCTGCATATAATAATAATAAATGTTTTTAATTCCCATAAACTATTATGTAAGTAATTAGAATAAATAGTTTTTTGTCAATGATTCGCAGTCTAAGTGATGCTAATATTAGTTTTCAATTTTATTTTTTAGTATAGGAACTGTTTGGTCCAAGGAGTTCCTTTAAATACTCTCATATATGAATTCCTATTTGTGTAGCATTCTCTCGTGACTCTTCTGTTTACCTCGTCTCCGTCATTCGTTTAACATAACGTTATTTGCTTTTATAAGTTAACATACTGTTCTACATATTCAAGTTCTACATCATCCAGCATTTATTTTCTATTTTGCCATATGCTATTACTGTTTTTCTAAGGTTCACATATAAGATCTTTATTTAGTTGTAATATCATATTATCTAAATGCATAGGTCATGTAGAAAATATTGCGAAATCTCAGGTGGCTCTATTCTGTTCGTTGTTGATTGTGATGCCTTCAAAGACGCGGTTCAATTTTGAAAATATGCATTTTAAGACAGCTATAAATACTTATGCAGATAATAGGCCTTCCTACCTTACGTCTGTTATCATTTTGATCTCTTCACCTGTAACTTCTAGCTTGACTTGACTCACACTATTTTCATTTATGTTTTTTATTATTGTAATTATTATGCAGTTTATTATTATGGTAACTTTGCTATGTATCATAGAAAAAAAACTTATACACGCTAGATTAACGCTAATTGGGGGGTAGTTAGTAATATCTTGTGGGTCTCCTTTTTTATATAGCAGTATAATGTCGTAACTTTGTTATTGTTTTGGTACTATTCCTGTTTTTAGAACCAAAATAATTATACGTGCCAGTGGACCCTTTTATCGATTGAAAGCTATCGGGGCCTAAGCTTTTCACTCGCTTAAACTTTTAATCATGACTAGGAAGCAATTTATAAAAGTTTATCGTTGCTTGCCAATAAATAATATGTAGATGAATAATATCGGTAAATTTAATACATTGCAATCGATTCAGTTCTTTTTTTAAATCTTATTTTCTATTTCAGTCTAATTAAAGTATTAAATAAAAGATAATTATTCTTAATGCTTTAAAAGATTATTTTATAATCATAGATAGTATAGAAATATTAAATAACTTCGAATATAATATAAGAAATAACTAAAAAATATCTCATTATAGTCTGCCTTGTTTGAATAATTTACTTTAATAATAATCTATAAAAAGCAATTCATCACTTTCAGAAATTCTCAGAGAGTGTCTCTTAGAATCTTGCAATTGATACTGCAAAATGTCTATATTATCAAAATAGTTAACGAAGGCGGTTACAGATAATATTACACAGTCGACCAGCTAAGACAGTTTAGCCATTATTCATGTCAAGGCTGACCAAGATAGTATCTTGTCAGGAAGGAAATTTATTTGTTTGATTATATATCTATCAGTGTCAGTAATCAACTCTATACCTCCTCCAGACGTTTCCTATTTATACAACGACCGATTTAGAATCTATAAAACGTATTTATAAACATTTCTCTTACTTTTCTCATGATAAGGGAAACATTGAACATTGATTCTTTATTTATGTAAGTCTAGTTAAAATTGTGACACGTATTATTAATATTAATTTTGACAGATGGACGGATGTGAGATTGATTCTGCTTCTGCGTTTCACAACATTCTGTAAAGAATTTGAACCTAGACCCCATAGCATAATTTTTATAATAAACCCCATTCACAGTAAGAGCACTTACGACTGAACATTGTAACAAATTCAAATGGTCGTTGTTCTACGTTTGTCATCAGATAGAAGGTTCACAACTTTCAGTAACTCCGTAAATAACGTTCGGAAACCGACAAGCATTAAGACCAATATTATTCCAACTACAGTTAATTAATTTGTTTTTGAAGTTTATATCCTTTATTAAGCTTAGCATTTTAAAACGTGCGTTTAAATTTAATACGTTTAAAAGTAGAACATACGACGCTAAGGTAAATTGTTAAGGATATCAAAGATAAATTGTAAGTTCAAAAGTAAAAAGAAAAAAATTCCCCCGTAGTAATATAATGTATATCGATGGCTACAAAATATAAACAGACCATATTAATTATATTCGTATCTACTCTTATTAGTTATGTAATTATATAAATAATTAGATATAACATAATTAGAGTTTCATTCAATAAATATTAAATTGGTTGACTTATTAAATGTAGAGTGTGTGGGGTGAACTAATTACAAAATATATGAAATATCACATAGGGTCACTTATCCCTGGAGGTTTTCCTTTTGATGAATTCTGTTGACAATTTAAACTTTTGCTATTACTAACCCTAATTAAATTGTTATTCTTAAAAATATAAGTATATAAGTTTCTAGTAAGATTTATAGTTGAAGTTTATAGTTACAAATACACAACAATATGTACATAATTATAACTTAGTGTGATATTACATTTCCTGGGATTCTGCAACTCAGTTAAATTTATAGTTTCGATTCTATGCTAAGATTCAATTAAGACAATGTATTTGAATATAAGTTAGATAGTTCACTATTTTCAAAATTGCGAATGGAAAACAAATATATATCAAATATTACATATGCACTTCCGAATTTGATTAAATATCCGGTTCAGAACTTTCCGAATTTGAATTTGAATAAATATGCATAATACATCATCCACGCAAAATACTCAAGATTAAAACAAAAACAAAAAGATGATAAACTAGCGAAAGAAACGTTTCTGACAACAAAATACAATTTATGTTTTGAGAAAACTATCTTGCAAAGTGAACACAAACACTTTGGAAATGGCAAGAAAAAATAATATATGCCTACAGATATGAAACACTAAGCCATATAATAGTTGGAGAAATAATATATGTTACCTCGTACATTAGATCGTTTTAGTTACAGTAACGTAAATATATTCTTTGACTGGTTAAACATTTTCTGACTAGTGTCAGATATTCGAATGAAAAGGATACAAGAAGCAAATGAATGTAAAAAGTGGTATATCTTTTACGGATTGGACATTATTGCCAGTACGGAATCTTTTTTGGAACTAGAATCTGACCATTAATATTTGCAAAGTTGAAATACAAACTTTGACTTAGTGATAACTATAAGTACCTTAATTGACATGGTTAATATGTGGCTTTAATCCTAAATTGGGGGATTGGTAGAATCATTGAAGCCGGTAGATGTATTGCTCAATTGACAGAGCCATGAGACAGGAGGTCCAAGAGGTCGCAATGTCGAATCCTGCTCGTATTGACTTTGTTTATATTTTACTATTTTAAATAAAAAAAAACGTAACAGGGCTAAACGTGCTTTTAGATAATTTCAAACACTAATTTCGGTTATTTAAAGGTTAAATAAAAGTGATAGAAGTAGTTAGCACAGCTCAGTAATCGTTTGCTCCGGTGTTAGCTATAAAGGAATAACTAAGACAATATTTTGTGAGAAACATACTAAAGACACTAGCGTAGTTGCCAACGAACATTTCTAGTTTCATCAGACCTGAAAAAACTGACCATCATCTAGAGCCAATTTTAAATGAACTTTCATGTGATTATATTATCATTCTGATTCATTATCAATTTTAGATAGGACAGCACGTTCTAAACAAAAAAAAATGATATTTTGAATAAGCTTTTATATATAAGTATATTTTTAAACATTATTATAAGAAAGTATTTTAATAACATACATAACAGAAATATTTTGTTATGAATAACAAAAAAGATGTTTGTAACAATACAAGGTATATACAATTTTTTTTTTTTTTTTTTTTTTATTAATTTCTACTTTTATCCACGGACACGTCGCCCGTGCACTTTTCGCATTTGGTTTGTATTTAGCATATTAATTTTTGAAATTTTGAGATAACATACTCAAAAAGGAGTCTATTACTACAGGTACCTTAAAAACTATATTAGTAAGGTAAGTCCTTTGCACAGCAATTACACATACTTATATAAATATAAATATTATATATATATATATATATACATATATTTTTTTTAAATTTTTATGTATTTATTTATTATTATAATGTGAAGTATAGTATAAGTATTTGATGTATAAAAAAGAAAAATATTATTAAAGTTAAATTTCTTACATTTTCTCATTAATGCCTTCCTACGAAAACACTATTGTGGTGACCTACTGTTATTTTTATTTTTTTCACTCATCACGAGCAAGGTTTCCACGATAGCGAAGTTTCTGTCTTTTATAGCCATCTTGGTATTATATTCTATGATGTTATATTTTGTCGCCTTCATCGCTCTCCTGATGAATCTGCCCGTCGCGTCGTCCTCGCTGTCGGTGAAATACACACAGCTCTCGGTATGACGCGACACTGCTACAACCGCGTGGGGAACGCTGTCGTGCAGTTGCATCTTACTCCTGGTGTTGATTATAAAAACGGAACTGAAAGTGAGTCCTTGTGCTTCGTGAATGGTTAAGATACGCGACCCTTCGCCTGATCCATAACCCTCGTTAGACAATGCTATTTTTTCTTTCTGGGTGTGTACTAAGTACAGGGTATTAGGTTGGGATCTGGGTATTTTCGATCCTGTGCAATTGAGCATTGTTAAGGACTGCACTAGTTTCCTGCTGGAGTAGATGCCGGAGTAGACCTCTTCTAAGGCATACGCGACATCTAAGGGATTCCGATGTGTGCACAGTAATTCTTGGCTGATGGACGTTATCAGGGTGGGACGACAGTACCTCATCTCGAATAGATTATCTCTATCGATGTAAGGTAACTGGTTCACGTCACCGACGAGGAGAATTTCGGCAGCGCCGGACAACCGCGTAGCCATCGCTATGGATCCGAAATGGTTCATAAGAGCCTCGTCTACCACCAAACGTTGATAGATTTCTGACTCTTTGAATCCATTTACTAATACAGAGGCCATCGTACGCACTCGATTCTTTGATTCGTCACCTATACGCTGAGAGATCTTCTCTCTTAGATCTTTAGCCGCCTCAGTTGTGGTTGTAACGATGACGTCCTTCTCCGCGTCGAAGTGCGATATTATCCACGTGGTTTTGCCACATCCTGGAACCCCGTTGACCCAGTTTAGTGTTGGCACGGTCCAAGCTTCAAAGTTCGTTAATGTGCTAGCTTTGTCTAGGATCATATCCTCTAGCATAATCTTGGTGCATTGGGCCGTGACAACAATTGGGTCGTTAGATGGCGTCGTATATTTGGCTTTGCCTGTTCGCCTCGTCTCTTCCCTATCCAACATAACGAAACCACTGGTCGCATTGTATGCGGCCATATGCTCTCCTGCCATTGTGCCGTGAATTATCTTTGCAGTTTGGTTGTTGTATATGGCTGCATCTGCCTCCTTGAGTTTCAGCTCCAAGAACTTCCGATTACCGATTTTAAAGGCCTGAAGAATTTCTTCAAGAGGTATTGATTTAGCCTGTTTAGTCGCTTTTGTTAAAGCTTGAAACTCAAGGAAAGCATTGATGAAGTGATCAAGTGGTCCCTCCGCCAGACGAAGACAAGGCGAACTGACTATTCCCATCTTTGCCTTTGTTTTTTTTTGAGGTTTTACGGATTCAGAGCTGGTTTTATTTTTCATCTTTATGAGGTTAATTACCGCCGTTGCCATGGAGCTGGTGGGCTTTAGTGTACGACGTGAACTAGTGTGTTGGAGATTTTCCTCCTGGTCATCGTACACCACTTTCTTACCTGGTGAGGTTCTTGATGCTTTTACCATGGACCCTACGGCGGTTGTGATTGCCTTCATGAAAGATTTTGATGTCAGGCTAGGTTTTGACGTGGAGGCTTCTGCTTGTTGTTGTGCTTTTGCCTTCTCCTGTAGTCGTTCCGAACCACTCTTTGATGCTGGTTCTGTATATCCTCCGTTGCCCGGGGGCTTGGTTGGTCCCAAAACATGATGTGGCCTGAGGTATTCAAGGTTTTCTCCTCGGTCTTCATAGACAACTATCTCGTGGTGTATGGAGGCCTTTAAAATACCAATCCTTTGTGATACTTCAGCCTTCTCATACACCAGTACCATAGCATCAACACTGATTGTTCGGGGAGTGATGTTTTCCCCTCCTAACGGCTCTCCGAATTTCGACAGCAGACAACTAGCCTGAGCGTAAGGTGGCTCCATGTCTTTCCGCTCGATTAATACGATAGTTTTATTTACTTTTCGTAATAACCGGCATTCGATGCCTGCCACCTTTGTTACGGGCAACGCTTCGTAAACTTTGCGCTTCATGTTCTGTCTCGACGTGCTCCCATTTATTAATGCCGCTAGTCCCGGGGAAATCGCCACTCCACTACGACTACTAGGAACGCAAAAACTTATACCTAGCTTTTCCTGATTAGAATTCATGAATAGGGCCACCCCTCGAATTCTTATGGACGGATTACTTTTTTCACCACAAGATAAAAGTTGGTGAATTGTTATCGCGTTTGGCTCGGAGTTTATGGGTAACACAGGTTGTCTTCGGGCAATCACTTCGCGTGTTTGTATGGGTTGATGAATAGATGGATTAGCGAAAGTACTATTCCTTCTAGCAGCGTTGCGGAAGACTTTTTCGGCAAAAGTAAGGAATGCAGGCCTGATCTCCGAATCTGCCAATATTTTAGGCAGTTCAGACTTGGCCAGATTTCTGTACATTTGGGTCTCCAGGTCATGTCTAGCCGCGGCATAGCGGGGACATTCCAGAAGGACGTGCCAAATTGTCTCGCTTATGTTTGGGTCGCATTCGCAGCCGGGACTATCTTTGATATGGAATCTGTATAAGTATTCCGCTATTCCACCGTGTCCCGTGAAGACTTGGGTGAGAGTGGGGTTTGTTTTTATTTTTCTGAGGATGTGGTATGACTCTTTTATATCTGGCCAGAATATTTTAGTAATGGCTCCTGTGGTGGAAGTTTGGTAACGGTCCTGCCATTTACGGACCGTTTCTTTCCTGATGGTTTCTTTGACGGTACACAGAGGTATTTTATCGTATTCTGGATCACTGTTAGTTAGAGCTCCCTTCTTCGCAAGTTCGTCTGCTCTCTCATTGCCAACAGTGCCCACGTGAGCCCTTATCCAAAAGAGTATGATTTCTCTACCGTCTGCTTTGGTACTTCCAATGTTTTGTTTTATGGCATTTGCTAAGGGGTGGGTTGTTTGAAATTTTCTTAGCAGATCCAGCGTAGATTTTGAGTCGCTGAGGATGTTAACAACTTCTTTTCTGCTGGATTTAGCCAAAAGTGTTGCCTTATATAGCGCATATAGTTCTGATTGGAAGACCGTACATGAACTGTCCAGGCTGAATGTACCGTATTCCTTCTCTTTAAAATACCTCTCTTTAAAATACCACCTTATCGAAGATAAATGATGTTTCATGTTGTTATATTTAAAAAAATATATCAAAACAGTTTTCTTCATAATATATTGAAAGGATTTTTTTTTGTTACATTCCTTTATCAGTAATAAATAATGTATATATTTATATAAATATTTGATATAATAGCATGATAACATAACTTATGAATCTATTGACAATATAACTGGTATTAGTACGAAGTCTACGAACAATTGTGCCTCCGAGCCAATGCATACGAAATACAATAATTGTTTTATTACGAAATATTATAATTGTTGTATTAACTGATCCTTACCTAGTGGATTGGAATAACAA
This sequence comes from Napeogenes sylphis, assembly GCA_959347405.1. Lineage (NCBI taxonomy): Eukaryota > Metazoa > Arthropoda > Insecta > Lepidoptera > Nymphalidae > Napeogenes > Napeogenes sylphis. The sequence goes on along the minus strand of OY365778.1, from coordinate 19,040,321 downwards.
TGTTACATGAAATAATAAAACATTTAGTTTACATATAATTAAACAGTAATGTTCAATTAAAATGATTTTAAATTAATTCCAACGCTGATTTTTTTTTAATAAATACATTATTTATTTTTATACTAATAGTTATTGAGATTTATGTATTACAAAATAATACATAAATCATAATAATAAAATATAAACTTTAATTATTACTTATATTTTATTATTTTGTATCTAATAGAAGGCTCAAATCCGGTCCTGTGTGAAGAACTGCTGTCATATAGTGGCCGGTGCCACAAAATGTCATAGCAGTTTTGGACTCAATTGAGAGGCATACTAATCGGCAATCCGAGGTTGGGTGATTCCAATTTCCAAATCTCGAACACAGGTGTCGAATTGCCAGCCTCTCAGTTTTCTGTAGGATATTTTTTTATGAGTGTGCGCAGGTATGGCACAGTTAAATACCATTTCCTTTAATCATCGGCCAGTGCGAGTGTCTGAGTTAGTACACCCGTTTTATATGGATTAATGACATTTAGAAACAACAGGTTGTTAGCGCTCTGATGTAGATCTATATTAATTTTACGCTATTTGAAGCATTGCTATAATATAATACGATTCTTTTTCCAAAAATCTTTTTATTCAGTCAAATAGATACAAAGTTACTTATTTGGTTCCTTATCTTTATTACTTTAGAATTACAAAAAAAATGTGTACAAATAGTTTTAAATTACCTTGAACGTGATATAATACCTACTTTTAATTACTTCAACGAAAAATTTATTGGAATAATTCATTTTAAAAATTGTGCTACCAATATTTTAGGTTGAAAAGTCATTATAAAAACTATGAGTATCAAAAATCTCGAATTAACGGAGATGCAATTGAAATGCGCATAATCGATAATATGAAAAAGCAATTAAGGTGCCAACAGGGTTAACTTTGAGGTAAGGTGATTTAAGACGTAGACGCTGCAAAACTCTTTGAGAATAAATCATTTTACCTAGAAGTCGTTTCTGAAGTCAAATTAATTTTTAGTTTCAATTGTACGAAATAAGTATCGGCTCAGACAAATATAATCTTATCATTTGTAAATGTAATACAAAAATAAATATAATATATGTCTGACATAAATATTCATTAGGTTATTTTATTGTTCTTTCATTAATTTTAACGAATACGTATTTATATATGATATTATGTGGATTTAAAAAAGTACAATATTTATATTAAAACATTATTCATTTTTAATAACTAGTTATTTCTTGATAATATTTTACTTATACTACGTATACGTAGACTATTTTAAGGCCATTTTAAGATCATTATTTACTATAGTAAATAATGATCTTAAAATGGCCATGTTGGTTTAAATCTTGTATTTATATTGGCTTAGGTATACCTAGTCTAGCCATAAATATTGTAACAAAGAAAAAAGTGTTTTTTTTATTGCAAATCTATATATATATAGAAGGATGTTTGTATATATGAAATCGATGAGCTCAGAAACTATTGGACCGATGATTATGAAAATTGGTATGTATATGTATTTTTCCACGGAGAAGGTTTATATGGTATGCTCATTGATGTAACTCGCCACCAGGCGGCGCTGTCAAATATAGACTTCCGCCCCGTTCAACCGATTGTCATAAAAGTTGGTATGACCATGTATGTTTCCTCGAAAAAAACGAATATGCTATGTCCATTGATGTAATTCGCCACCAGGCAGCGCTGTCAAATATCGACTTCCGCCCCGTTCAACCGATTGTCATAAAAATTGGTATGACCATGTATTTTTCCTCGAAGAAAACGAATATGCTATGGCTATTGATGTAACTCGCCACCAGGTAAAGTAAGGGTTAGCCCAGCGAAGCGGGCTGGGTTCGCTAGTAACATTTATTTCTTTTACAGTGTGTTAGTTTAATACACAAATATAAAACAATTAAAATATAAAAAGCTTATTCAAAGTGGTGTCTATTGGCTGCAATACAGTCTTTAAACGTGGAGGCCGGTTATCAATAGAAGCACACGCTCTTTCCATGTGAAATTATTTTAGGGACTCCAAATTATGATGGCGTTTAGAGCAAGCTGTATTGTTTAAAACTGACCATAAATCATAATCTAGTGGATTAAGATCGGGACTAGACGACGACCAGTCTTCAGGTCTGAAGAAGTCAGAGACGTTCGCTTCCAACCAAGACTGCGTGGACCAAGCTTTGTGAACCGACGCCGAGTCTTGCTGGAAGGACCATACTTGGTTATGGAACATTGTGTTACTAAGTGGCTTAATTACCGTCTCAAGAATGGTATCTTGATACACTTGTGCCGACGTTTTGATACCTTTTTCAAAAAAAAAAATGGCTCAGTCACTCCTTCACAGTTAACACTCCACCGAACCATCACTGAAGTCGGATAATGCCCACATTGCACTCTGTCGACTGATTGGAAGGCTTCCCTAAAACTTTGAACATAAATACGGTCATTTTGTTTGTTAAAATGCGGCTCATTTGTAAAAATTGTCTCATCCGAAAATAATGTTTTTTTCTGTTACCTCCCTTTGCGTACCGTTTCAGTAGTTGTTTCAATTTGGCTACCCTATTCATTTTTAATTTATCAGCTAAGAAATGACCAGTGCGTCTCTTATAGGCTGCAAGTCGTTTTTTTTTGTCAGGAATCCTCATGGATACACACCTCCATCCAGGGGATGATGGAGGTGGTTATGTGAGACTCCTACTCACTAAACCTGACGGTTGCCGCCGCCGTCATAATGGGACACCACGGGATCGCTTTCGCACTCACCGCAATGCCCCGACGGGATCCACTGAATGGGGCCGAGACCCCCTTCTGGCTGGACTCGGTCTCAAGGAATCAGGTGTACCCGACTTGACCATCATCGACCTTGTCCAGTTCCACCGCGGTAGTCTCTCCGAGAGGAGACCACCGGTCAGGCCCCCTAGAAGAGCAGACTCTCGATACAACCCAGCGGGTTCAGCGGCTCTGGTCAAACCGCGAACCATGCGCCAGGCCGCACTAAAGATCGCTCAAGGGGGGGGCCCAACATTGAACCCGACAGGCCTTTACCGCCGGCCACGGTGATCAGCCGAGACCAGCAAGAAAAAGGCATAAGTCGAGAACCCACCACGCCTAGACTAACCATCACCAAGCGAAACCGTGGCGTCGCACGCGGCAACGATTAATCCAGGCAACGTCCCGGACCGTCTCCCTGCCAAGCACTCTCTCTAAAGTGCTTGGTGGAAAGAGGTCCAGACCCTAACCGCCGCAGACGGCCTTTCCCTCAGCAAGAAAGCGACTGACGCGCACCCCCTAAACAGCCAAGGAACCACTCCACAGTCCACTCTGCTATCAGAGAAATATCAGGAGCGATTCCGCAGCTGGCCTGCGCCCTTCCACCCTCGACGCCCAGGCCAACTTTCCAACGCGATCAAACGATGGAAAGAGACCCGACCCCCCCCCCCTTCCTCCCCCGCAGGCAGGCCACCCAAATGGTTACCTGCGGTTAGCGGGCACAAACTCCCATGACCGACCCCCACCGCGCCGGGTATTAGCCAACGGGAGATCCCGAAGGTTCTCATTAACCGTTGTTGCCCAGGGAGCACCACGAGGAGATTCCCGGCGTTCGCCCCCCAAAGGCTGCAAGTCCTAAGTCTTCTCTTAAAATACGTGACATGGTTCTAGGTGCTATCTTCATTTTCCGAGATAAAATCTGTTGCTTTCGGACAAGACTTCTACAAATTCTTTTCCTTACTGCTTTGACCACCTTTTTCGTACGATCTTTTTCTCTCACAAACAGAGGAAGTCTCATTATTAATAGCCTAGTCCACAAATATTTGACTAATACCAAGAGAGTTTTAAAAATTACATTTGGCTCCATACCCACTTTGTGTAATGCAATCACAGCGATTCTGTTCTCTTTATCACCCCACTCCATTTTAATATCGCAAAATATTGTACAAAATGAGAAAACACAATGAACAATCGTATAAAACTGACAGATTCCAAATTCAAAAGTCAATTTTTTTTATTTTTAATTGTAACAGTATTTATAGCCAGACTAAGTATTTTACCTATATACATATAAGTAATTAGTTTACCACCTCTTCAGGCAGACACTCTGCATCAATCCCAACAACATTTTTTCTACAATTATTAAAATTAATAGTATTTAAAATTAAAATTTTCCCATATAAAACTTATTTATTGTCTCTGACCTGGCATTAATTCTGAGCGTCGGCATGGCACCCGGGCGTTGACCTTTTAAGTACTTCTTACAAAATACACAGTAATTAGAAAAAGGGGAAGCAAAAATTTTTTTGTTATAACAAAAGTTGTTGGGATTGATATAGAGAGGCTGCATGCAAGAGGTGTTCAACTATTTAAAAATAGCCCTGTATAATATAATTATTAAGTAAAAGTTAACGAAACCAGACCTCATATCATATTTGTTTAAATTTTTAACCATGTTTTCAAAGATCTTTAGAAGGGAGAAATGATTGTACGTTAACAATTTTTATTTGACTACTTTCTAGTGTCGAACGAAAAAAATGTCATCACTTAATCACACATCACATAACTAGTGTTAAGACTTGTTTCAGTAATACAGTACTTGCACTTCAATGTTTAATATCCAACCATTTGTAATAGAATGGGCGAGAGCATACCTTACAACTCGTTTTATAATATTTTAACACTGTAATACTTAGGTGAGGGTAATTCACAATTTCATAACCAACTTACAGATGCTAACATTTATACCTTATAATAAGTTCTAATAATTAATAAAAGATTAAACATTATGTTAAAATATCCTATGCTTCTAATTCTTCAAACATTAAATAGTAAATACTAGATAACATTCCAAAATTAATTGCGTAGTTGGCGCTACTGTTGAAACTTATAAACTAAAACATGTAAATTCCAATGTATTTACCATTAAAATTATTATAAATAAATATTACTAACACTAGTAAATTATATTGTTTTTCATGGCGCTTTTTCTGTAATTAGAATGGCAGTATCGATATTTAAATTTTATAAAAATGTAATTATCAATAAAAAAACTTGTGTGGTTTTATGAAACCACCGTAAAAGTGAAACTTTTTTTCACATTATAGACATTTAACTAAAAATTTTCGGAATAATATTCCATTAAGGGTATAAAAATTGCTTCATCAATCTTAATTTTATACTTAGAAAATGGGAATGATAATGGGAAATGATAAAAGTAGACTAGGTCTCCAACTAATATTTTTATTGAACTTTATGTCTTAGAGTACGACATACATAATACTTAACAATTATTTAGATGATATACACATATTAAAACACTGAAAACAATATTTTATAATCGTTGAGTCATTTTGATCCGTTTTTCAATTATTTTCAATCATTCTATTATCAATTCCATCTTCATCATGAATTTCACAGTTTATAAATGTAACCAATATTTTATGGTAACTAAAATACGTGAACAGTGACTTACATTCGATTTTTTCAATGTATCTAGTAAAAACCGCATCGATACGAGCGCCTTTCACTTTATCAATACTCCGCGGCCGACCGTCACGCGACATGCAACACACAGACGAAAAAGTTTGAGACGATGTAATAAAAGTTTTACTTTAAAAAAAACTGAAAACCAAGAATGAAAACCCATAGATGCATTCAAAATAATTTAAAAGTATACAAATGAGTCTTAAAATATATATGAAACAATGCATGGTTGATATGTAATATATTTAAGTATCGAATAGCATTTATCCTCTATCAAATAAATTTTAACAGATTCAAAAACATTTTTAAAACAATATTTGTTGATATGCCGAATTAATAGTTTAATGTTTCGTATTTATTTGAAAACTGTACAAAATTATAAATATCTCTGGTTTTAGAACAATCACTTTTAAAATTAGCGATACACTTAAGTGTTTAAATTGGTATTAATTCAATTCTCTCAGTAGTTTTTTGCTCAGAAAACAGTAGACGAAATATGCAATGAATATCAAATGCATCACTCGATATACGACCAACTCGCCGAAATGTATGCAGTGGATATATTTCATTCACTTGTGACAGGGAATTAAAATCTTAAGCAGACAATTTTTACTGAGAGAAATCACAGTCTTACAAATCTTATCATCTATAATGCTGAAAATACAAGAATATATACTTTCCAGTGTAATTCCGAGAAAGAAAGAGGACTTGTCGCTCCCTTAACATTTGGATGTAAAAAAGATAAAATAAAAATTTTGTGAGGCAGGGCTCCTAAAATATATAAGATTTATTGAGTGGAAAATGAGCAAATAGTCTGGCTGTAGGTAAGTTGGATGCTGGTAAGCAATAGACTGTCAAGCGACAAACACTTAGTTTTGAGAAAAACGTGTCTAAAGATTTTACAAGAATTTTAAACTATTCTTTTGGAAGTTTGTCTCTTGCCACTCACTGAAACACTGAATGATATTTCGAAATAAAATGTCAAGTACCATTACGTGATAATAGATGGTACTAATTTGATTGTCGAATTCATTAAAGAATTTAATGTAATGTGTGGTAAAATTTATATTTTTTTTTTGGTGTTTTTTGGACTTATATGACTTAAAGTGGTTTTGATATCAAAATACCCATTATAAGAATACAAAAATATCTCCAAAAATCACTTTTTGTGGATTGACACACTATTGCTTATCTGCATCCAGTTATGCCTTTGTCTATTGATATTTGATGAATATTCGGAAAGAATTGAGGATACCATTTGGATTCCGATATGGAGGATAGGAGTATTTGCGTTGACACGACATTTATGTGTGCTCCATTTTCTTAATATTTTACATATTTTATTTGTTTTTTTTTTCGAATAATAATAAATGAATTCAATAATCTACTAAGCCCACCGATTTATCAGTTTCTACTAACAAATTATCAATAACGTTCAACTTCTTAACAACTTAAACACGATCCCTACAAGTAACAAAGAAGAGTTAGAGGAACTACTCCCTGCTGTATGCAGATAAATTACATAAAGCCACTAGTAATAAAAGTAGACATCCCGATGTTACAACACTGTCTTGCGAGTTCTCTGATTTTAAATCCTTTGTTAGGTAAGGGCTTTCTAAGTTTAAAATTCAAATTTAATATATCTCTGACAATGTAGATATTGTAGATAAGCATGAAAAAGCAATATATACAAATATACCATTACATATTACATGGCTTGACGGTAAATAAGAATTAAAATCTAAAAACTTTATTCTGAATCTGATATGAGATGATAGGATAAAAACTGATACTGAATGAATGAATGTATTCAAAATCTAATACAATAATTGAGAGTCCTCATCTTTTATGTTCTTAGCTATTTGATCACACACGTTCAATCGGTATTAATAAGATTTAATTCAATGGAACATTAAAATCTTGTTTGGGACAGCAAAGTTTACTTAAAACGTACTGTTTTTATTGTATCAGAATTTCTAAAAAAACTAGACATCAAGTCTTTGTAGGTGCTCGTAGACATTTTGGTGTTAAAAACTGTTAGCCATCAGACTCGTAATTTTCTGTATAAATATGTAGAATATTAGAAATATCTATGTACCTATCTCTGCCCTCTATAACATCATCTCTAACACTCTTGGGTCAACTACCCAGAAGAGATCTCTTTAAAGAGATAAGCTCATCCTTTGTATACGTCTTTGCTTTTATTAAAAAAAAACAGAATTTATTATGGTTCATCAAATAAATAAATAAAATAAAAATGAACTGACTCGACATGGCTGAACAATAAAAGCCAAGCCATAGGAATAAATGTCCATCCATATCAACTGACTCCGTGATTTTCAAGAGTCTAGATTAAATTATTAGTCTTATTTTCTTCTAGATAAAAATAGTGTTTCTGCTTCAATACTAACAAAACTATTTAAGATGAGGTTGGGTTTGTAACTATTTAGTTATACTTATTTATTTTGGTCATCATAATTTTCTGATGCTTTCATTACTGCTAGTATAATAGTATAATATTTATAATTTAATATTTATATATGTGGATACATATGGCGGTATTTTAAATTATCTTGGAATTGGTTTTGGTTAATCCAAGGAATTTGTGACAATATTTGAAATGTGAAATTATTATTGAGTTAAGGCCTACATAAAAATCTGATTAATTTGCTCGATACGTCGTGCTAGTTATGAAATCAGAGATAGACAATTTGTTTCTTAAATAAATTATTTTATCTTTTTCAATGAAGTATCTTCACAACCTTAACATATCTAATGTCTACGTGTAGAGTATTACTACACATCATTCATTCATTATACATTCCTTTTGGCATCCATTACCAGCAATCATCTCAATGCATTATTAATTTTAAGTCATTTCTCAAAACCTCCCTTCTTAGGCAAAGATGGAGTCGGTGTAGCTTTTTATTTGGGTGATGATATACCTTATAAAGTTGTAAGCATAACTCCCGCAATCTATTTTAAATCAGCAAAGATTATTTTTTTACATTTATGTTGAAACAAGTTTATTTTATATTATGTATTCCGTGTGTGCTTAATGGTAAATAAGTAAATAAATAGCAGAACCTACATATTTGAAGGCAGGTGTTCGGGAATTCTTCTTCCTTATTCACACTATGAAACTTAGCTATAATAGTTACTTGAAGCGAATTTTCTCTGAGGGGATAGCTCTATCCTGGTCAAGCTAGCCCTTATATGAATTGTATTAAATTGACTGCGTCTGGGCTCACACCTTAAATGTGAAATATATCGAACCACAATTAGAATTCTGTGACAAATGAATTCGGGACGATTTTAAAAGTATATATGGACCGATAAAGATCATAAGATCTAATATTAAAGATATATCTTAAAACTGTATTCGTAATGTACAAACTGTTATAACTGAACTTTGTAACAAGTTTAAATGGTCGTTGTTCCCCGCTTGTTACCAGATGAAGATTCACAACTTTCAGTAACGCATTAAATAACATTCGGAAATTTTTGAACATCCAGTGCAATGTTACATAAACTGTTGTATGTTCAATTATCCAGGAGAGTTTTAGAAAACATAAACGAAGAATTAAATAATAATACAGAATCCACGACCATAGAAATCCAGTGTTTAAGACTTTTCGTGGCTTAAACATACATACATATATATTTATTTTGGAATAAAGTATCAATAACGCAAAATGAAACTTGGGAAATGCGTGGACAATTCATAACTTTTAATTCTACCACAGGTATGAAGATATTTAAACGGAACTATAAACGGTACTTTTTTATTAAATTATTTTTTATTCAATATTTAAAAATCATCAACGGGATCCAGCAATTTAATGTAACTCGTCACACTTCTTCGTCAATTTACCAACTAATCTATCAACTGATCGTATGCTTGATAGCCTTGGTACAAAATTCAAAAACTATTGAGTAGGCTTCTTCTTCACATAATTAACAATGCAACAATAATTACAAAAAGTTTATTTTTAACAATTAAAGTCAGTTTAGTTTAAAACATATGTATTAGTAGGTAATTATAAATTTGTAAAGCAGCGCATTTTGCTTTTTGACACTGCAGAATAGTTAAAGTAAAAGTTTTTCCGGTATTCCAAAATCCAAGGTTAAATAATATAACTAATTAATTATACAAAGAAAGAATACAATAGAGGTTAAATAATCTCAGAAATATATTATCTAACAACTAAGTACGATACCATAAGTTCAATACTTCCACTAATTCATTTTTAAATTATTAACTTTTACTGTACAATTAAGTTTTTGGTACTATATACAGTTATTTTACTGTCTCTGTATAGACCCTTATGTAACAATATTCCCAGAGTATTTTGTAAATTGGAAATAATAGTAAAGAAAATACAACTATAAATAACAAATGTTGATCATGTCTTTTTAATGACTTTGAATAACTTTCATAAATCTACTATTAACAGCATAATATTACGTAGAATACAGTAGTAAGAGCCAGTGGACTTAGGTATAGTAGTAAATTAAGCTACAAACCACATTGTTAGTGGACTATGTTGCGTTTTACTGTAATACTGCAATTTCAGGCAATTAACTTCTTCGTACTAAGCTATCACATCTACAATAATTTGTACAGTATTACTTTAAAATCTTAGTCCATAAAATATATTCTGTTACAGTGTAACGAAGGTCCATCCTTGTAAATAGTCTCAAATGCAATAATGTGTATATTGTTTTTTTTACTATTTTTTTAACAAGTACATTTTATTAGATTATCAAAGAATTTGTGGTTGTCAATAATCAGCACAATTTATTATTTGGCCATCTTTCTTATATATTTTTTATTTATTATATTTTTATTTTTAATTTAATTTACTTTAAAATCCAAGGGAAGCACAACATATTATAAGTTATCGAGTTTTAAATTGTAAAGGGTTTCTGTTAGAGTGATGGCGGGCTCCGAGTGGGGGTGTTGTGAGTTAATCCTTAGCAACAAATGGTACAAATATACTAGAATGCACCAGAAGAAGTGGCAAATAATACTTGTCATATAATTTTAAATCATTAAAATTGCTTTATTGTACCGATAAAAGCTTTAATGTATCTTGAACACGATTGCAAAGCATTCAAATCGACGGGTTAAATTTAAAATTTAATTATTTATACGCGAGTTAAATTAGTAAAAATAGTTTTATTTCAATGGGTAGTAGGTACTCGTGAGAGTTTTAGAAAATACTATGCCATTGCCCATTCTAGTCACTTTTATATTTTTTAATGAAAAAGCACAAGAAAAAGAAAAATCTTGTACAGCGGTTGCACTCTCCTCATTCAAACTGCACCTCACTAATAACAGGACCTTGCACTCTAATATCTTAACTGTCCACCTCCATGTTGAGACAGAGCAGCTGCACTTGCTTTTTTTGACGGAGATTCAGATACAATGTTCTTTGAGCGCTGCACACCTGGATTACACCGGCTACTCGTTAGAGCACAACTTTCGCTCACATATCGGAGTATGTGTGTTCGCGCGGAACGACCTCTGTATCCAGCGTCTCCGTCACCTTAAAGACCCCACTTTTTTGCACGGCTGGTATCCATCCTTACGTTGTGGACACTCCAACTGTCCGAACGAAGCGCTTTGTTCGTCTTTTTTAGTGTATACAGCAGACGACTGGAATAGATTGCTTGTCGGTATTTTTTTTGCCTAATACAATATTGGTGTCTTCAAAAGAAAAGAGTGAATAGGTAACTAGATTAATGTGCCTTACCACCTATGACTACATTTCTACTTTCCATTAGGTGGAATTTAGTCAAGCATTAACCATTAAAATAAACAAGGAAAAAGAAGAAAGTTATTTATAACATAACAAGAGATTTGCAATTATTTCCGTATATATTGTAAAATAACTGAGTGATTCTATTTAATTTAAAACACCCTTCTACCATCCTTCACCCTCCTCTTTTTTTTGGACAGTATTTTTATTACTTTAATAACATAGAGTATGCCATTAGAATAAAGAAATAAAGAAAAGACCTGTCCCCGCGTACTAATTAATCCCGAATCAATCTGAAGGATCTAAATTTAGCAATAATAACAAATCATAATAATTTACAACAATATTATTATAAAAAACTCTTATTGGAATATATGAAATAAAGATACTTTTTGTTTAAAAACATATTTATAAACATGTATAGCCATTTTTAAATTATTTAAAATACATATAAATATAAAATAAAATTTAACCCGATACGGGCTGGGATTCGAACCCGCAATGTCCAAGAAACAGTCCCGTCACTGTACCTAATGAGTTACCATATCGCTGCCCCTTTTCTGTAAATTAAACATTTCCTCTTCTCTTTCATCGGGAGGACGGTGACTTAGGCTTTTTTAGGAAATCCTCACTAAAATTTGCTTTTTATTTAAACTTTTGTGATCTAAGATTACTATTACATAATATATATATTTATGCAGTTTTATCACGTTAATTAAATCGGAATCATCTTATTACAAGTTTAAACGGACCTTTTGTATTCCTAGTCAGTTGCTGTCGTCTTTTTTCATCTGTGTAGTGCGAGCAAAGTTTCAAATAAACAACTTGTTAACATACTTGTTCATTTTTAATCTTAAATAGACATTTGAAAGAAATTCCGTATGGAGATCAAGTAATGAAATTCAACTTGTTTAAAGTTATGTTTTTGAATGTGCAGACTTTTAATTGTCATTAAAGATTGAAAGCGACCCGCGCGGTAGAGTTTAGAAATTGTAAAAATGTCATGGGAAATTGACTTACCTTTACAGTTTTCTTGGTTTTTCTAGTTTTAAGTTCAAAGTTTTAATATAATAAACTACTTCAATGAAAAAAGATTTCATGAGAGGTTTATTAATTTCATAAATATGATCACTTAATGTTTTTTATTTTATTAACTCATTTTTTATTTTAAAAACTACTGTATAACGGTATAACGTTTCACTCCCTCACGTCTTATTTGTATATATTTTTTTAAAGTATGCATTGTAACGATGTTATAGAAAGAACACATAACGAATTTACTGTTCTTAAATTAAAATATTTCGAGATCAAGATATGTTAGCGCATTTTGTATACTTGATGAAAAAATACAATTTTATGTAACCAATATAGGTTGTTACTTTAACTGATGTTACGTTATGTATAGAATAAAGTTGTAAGAGCCAGCAGGCTCATAGTATTAAAGTAAACCAGAAACGACATTGTTAGTCGAGTATGTTGCGTTTTACTGTAATACTGCAATTTCAGGCAATTAACTTCTTTGTGCTAAACTGCCGTACATGCAGTGATTTATGCGGAACCTAAAATATAAATAATTGCTCCATATTTTATAGTCTACCAACGGTCTTTTCTGGAACAATCTAAATTATTTTTCTTTTTTATACTATTTTTGGTAGTATTTTTATAACAATATATTTTTTAACCTTATCTTTAACGATTAAAAATTATGCATTCATTTCGAAGTATTTAATGTTATATTATGATTTTTACTATTATTATTGTGGAAAGAAGTTATTTTTTATTTAGTGATTCTTCTTACATATTTTTTCTTCTTGGTCTTCCTTCCTGTTTTACTTTATTTATGTCCTTTTAACGCAAGGCCACTCTGTCCTGGATTGTGTCTGCGTCTAAGTGAAAGGCTTCCAGTTCGTTTTTGATATTGGATCTTTGTTGAATGTGACCTCACCTTCACCGTATGATTTTTTGTAATTTACTGGTATTCTGTCAATTCTGATGACACTAACGGATTATCTCATCAATGCAGCTCTTGAAGGCATACGCTTATCACACAGAACACCTGACATTTCTGCTTCAGTTAAGTCAGCATCGATGATTAAAATTGATCTGAGGCAAGAACCTGCCACTGGTTTACCTAAACTCCGTGGGAGGTTCTTGCCTCAGATGTGTGACAGATGATAATGGAATGCAACCGATGATCAAATCGCTAAAGCCTTGAATAGATGTTGGTTCAAAGGCACACTGCATGTGTTCCGTTTTGAATCTTCTTATGCGGAGGCCTTTTGAGTCTACCGCTCTCATCAACAGGTTCACGTCTCTCTGCATCACAAAAGTTACAGATCTGTTTGCAAGATCAATGTCGTCTTTAATAAAAAGCACTATGGTAAGGCGTTCTGTATATCCTTTCTGAGGTAATTCTTAAAGTGCGAAGCCTTAATAACCCCCCGGTGTTTCTTCGGACGAATCACTCAGTTCTGCTGGATTCCTTACCTGAATCGCTCAGATAGTACATATTTCTTAAAACGAAGGAATGAATTTTAGGGTGGCTCTGGCCTCACGCGCATTTGAGCTGGGGCAAGGCCTTGCCTTAGGTGAGGTCCCCAGCAACGGAACCTCTACTTGTTCGAAATTGCTAAACAACCTGTGACCTGCTATAGGACTGGCAGGGTCTTCTTCCGGTGTCACCGCCGACGCGGAGACATCCCGTTTGGTTACCGTCGACGCTACTTTGATAGCGGTAAAACGGACGCCCTGCAGTTCCAGTCCCACGTCAGAGTCCCTTCGTCTAGCGGCCATCTGTCATAAACCGATGACAATGCAATATTATATGAAAAAAAATGTTTTTTAGAAAAAATATTACTAAAAACAAAAATGAATTTTAATTAAAAAAATATATAGTTTTTCAAATTAGGATTGTCCCTCTACTCATATTTATCAATAAAATATTTATAACTACTGACACCGTGCAAACCATGTTTTTTTTTCATATAGTTAAACACACAGAGGCAGTAATAGCTACCCATAGACAACAACCAAACAGGCAAGATCATTCACAAACTGACGACGAAATATGCAAGGCGTATTAAATTCATGGCTCTGTTAAGATTATTACTCTCTAGGGAGATCAAGTGAAACCATTTACCTTGTATAAAACTCTGTTTTTGAACGTGCAGACCTTAATTGTCCTTATTTAAAAGTTTAAAAGCTTCCCTTGAGAGAGAGTTTAGAATCAAATATTACCTACACTTTTGCTACATAAGTGAAAAACAATGTTTCTATATTCATGGTTATTGATCACACAAAGTCTATTTTCAACCGAATAATTTATTATACACTAGATGAAAAAAATATTCATAAGCCATGGAATTAGTTTAAAAATATAAAATAGTTTTCATGTCATTAAACTAATTACGTTAAACTAATTACGTAAAAAATAAGTGAAAAGTTATCTTTATTAATATCTAGATGTCATGGCAGAGAGATACAAAATTGAACCTGTTTCTGCCATTAGTGGCGCAAAAACTTATAAAGCATTTCAAACTGTAACCTCCACAATAAAGTTCACTTACAATAAGAGCACTTACGACTGAACATTATAAATAGTTTAAATGGTCGTTGTTCCACGTTTGTTACCAGACGGAAGTCCCACAACTCTCCGTAACTCGGTAAATAACATTCGAAAGCCGATGAGCATGAAGATCAGTATTCAAACTAATATTAATTAGTATGTTGTTGCAATTTCTATGGATTATTTTTTTTTGCATTGCATTTTGAACCATGTACAGAATGTACCTTTAAATTCATACTAACTTCGTTTAAAAATATATTTAAATTAAATAAATAATAAATTTAAATAGATTGAGTAATAAATCGATATGGGAGGGATTCGAACAGGCGACCAAGCAAATAACACTTTATTTTTCATGTTATAACATAAAATTTAAATAGCGTTATTATTTTTTTTATAATTAAATAACTTATTTTGTTAAGCTTATACATGTTTATAGATATTTTCAACCTAAAGATACCTTTATTAGGTATTTGAATAAAACAATAAACAATAATCTATGCCGGATCGTATTCAGCTCAACGTGATAAACATATGATGAAGTATGCAATATAAAATATTTTATGCAATGCTATGTAACCATTATTACTCGTTAGTCACTTAATAGTTTTTCTAAATTAATTAAAATAAATTAATAAAAAACGTACCTCAATATAATAAACGAAAAAAAAAACTTTTCCCCTAATCTCTAATATAAGTAATTCAAACAAAAACAATTACATGTTTGAAAATATCTATAAACATGTGTAGCCATGTTAAGCTTATTTAAATTTATATTAATAAAGAATGAAGAATGAACCGACACGGGCAGGGATTCGATCCCGCGACTACTAGTTCCCAGTAGTTTCCCAGTCGTAATAATATAATAAATATAAACTGTAATAATTATATAAACATTGTAATATTTACATTATATCTTGCGTATTAGAGTTAATATAATTATAATTATAAATTACATACCAAAAGTAACAAGTTTTAAAATATGATACCAAATCAATTCACTTTAACATAATTATAATAATAATAATAATTAATAACAATATAACTATTGTTTTCTATAACAAACATCAATAAAGCAAAACATAATTAAAATACAAATTAAAATATGTTTATAGTGAAACAAAAATTAAAATAAAAATTAATAGTTTTTATTTATTTATTTATTATTTATTTAATACTTTATTGCACACAAAACATAAAAAAAAAGAAAAAAAAAGAAACAGGTAAAAATGCACAAAAGGTGAGCTTATCTCTAGGTACAGAGATTTCTTCCAGCCAACCCAAAAAATATGATGTGATAGAATATTGGAAGGCATATTTATCTTCTTGAGATTGATTGTAGTTTTTCAGTTTTTCAATTATTAATTTCAATTCATCATTAAATAATTAAAAAAATGTACTTGTTGTTTCTATATTACGAATTGAAAAAGTGAGGTTATCATTTTCTTCATCTCTTCCTAAAATATTTGCATCTCGGAAGAAATATTGGTGTCTCTTTTTCTTGTCAAGTTACTACATAATGAATTAGAATTTAATTAAAAAATATTTGAGACTTCATACTAGAAGTCTATTGTATAAAAGTACCAGGATAGCATCAGCTATATGCCATAAGGGTTGCATATCTTCACTAGCGAAAGTGTTCTTTATTATTGAGGTAGGTATTTTGTCTCGCTCTTGTGCTTGATATCTCATATCTACTAATGCAGCTCTTAATAAAATCAACACTTCACACTCATAGATCGGGGGCAAAATAATCTATGAAAGATTTTTTTACCTGTCAATATTTTATGCATTGTAAACATTGATGTCAATGATTATCTTTTTCTGAGCTACAAAATTATATGTAATTAATTTCCCACCTCTTGCAGGCAACTTCTCAATATCAATCCCAACACTATTCGACTTTTTACAAATCTTGATAAACAACAAAAAAACGGAACAAAAAAATTGCTTTCTCTTTTATGCATTACTTTGTATTTTGTAAAAAGTACTTAAAAGTTTAACGCCCAATTTTTTTTTTTTTTTTTTTTTTATGTCTGTCTATGCTGTTAGCCCTGTTGGCTAATACAGCGTCACCGGGGGAGCGGGTGGGTCAGGAGACCCGCCCTTAACAAGGGGGGGCCAGATGGGCCCCCATGGGGAACTACGGCCCGAGGGCGTCTCAGATTGAGACACGGACCTCGGCTCGGGGCGTCGTTAGTCAGGAGGGAAGCTAAGGAAATTTGGACACTAGCGTCCTCCGACGGCAGAACGCCGGAGCAACGGAGCACTTACTCAGTTGGGACCTCGTCTATACCGGTACAGACGGTGTGTGTCTGTATGTTGTGTGGTGTCAATTATGCCTACGCGTACACGTTATTACCTACTGTGAACGCGTCGTCAGGGTCAACAAGTACCGACTTGGGTCTTCTTTTTCAGACTAAAGTAATCTTACGTGGTCTATACTCTGCGGCGTCAGCCACCAGTGGGTTCGGGTGTCGCTCAGCACGTTCAAAGTACTTTTGGGAAAGACTCTTGAAGTACTGAGCGATGGTCGGAAGGTCTAAGTCTCTATGGAGATCGATGTTGCGTACGAACCACGGCGCCCCGGTTGCAATCCGTGTAAACCTTTTCTGAATCACCTGAAGGGGTTTCAGATTAGCGTGCGCAAAAGCGGGACTAACATAGGACATGACGGAACGTATGCAAGCTTTGTAAAGTGTCACCTTGATGTGAAGATGTGAAAAGTGAAGATGTGTAAAGCGCGGTATCGTCCGCGTACATGGCAAGGTGCAATTTAGATCGCGGCCTACGAATATCGCTAGCGTAGATGGAGTAGAGGATGGGCAAGAGAACTGAACCCTTGGGGACACCCGCACTGATGGGGCGGGGAGTTGACAAAACGCCTTCCACTCTGTAGCGAAAGGAGCGATTCGACAGGTAGTCCCGTATGATGAGTACGAGTCTGTCCGACACTTTGAACTGGTATAGCTTGTACACCAGTCCATTGTGCCAGACCCTGTCGAACGCCTTAGCTACATCGAGGAAGAGCGCTCCTGTCCTATGCTTCTTGGCCCTCACAGTGGCCCCTATCAGTATGTGCTCCATGAGGCGTTGCACCTGATGGGAACATGAATGGTTGGCTCTAAAGCCGAACTGCTCATTTGGGATGATTTTGAATCTCTCGACTTCTGACCTAAGTCTACAGAGGATGATTCTCTCATATACTTTCCCTAAGGAACTAAGAAGACTAATGGGACGGTAACTACTAGGCAGATGCCGGGGTTTGCCCGGCTTATGGAACCCTATCACTATGGCCTCTTTCCACTGGGACTAGACTGTCGGCTAAGCATTCAGCTTTGTCAAGGTCGTCAAACGCGATGGCGGAGTTAGGTCCAACCAAGGGAGGCATATCTGAGACAGTGTCCGCCTTCAACGCTCTCTGCAACCGCCAGAATGCCTGGTGTGTTGGAGAGAGCGCCGCAAGCGTCCTATCCCAGCCGCTATCTCTAAAGTCGTCGAGAGCTTGTCTCGACTCCCTCTGGAGACGGCGCAGCCTCCGTCGGTTGTCATCTGTCGGGTATCGGTCATGGGCTCTAATCGCAGCGTTTTTACGGGTGATGAGAAGTCTAATGTCAGGAGGGAGTGCTCGGTAACCCTCGAAGTTCACTCGGACCTCCCTCGAGGACTTTCCTATGCTGTCTACCAAATGTTCAGTGAAGTTAGTCGCGGCTGAAACAGCGTCCTCGACCGATGTAAGCTGGTCAGGAATTTTGTCGAGGTGCGCTAATACAGGGGAATGGAGTTGCTCTCGAAGCTTCGTCCAGTTAATAATTGTTTTTGTCGCGGGTTCCCTAGGGGGGGGAGGTCCTAGCTGAAATAGGACTGGTCGATGGTCAGAGTCTAGCTCGGATAGCGTCGCGATAGAACGTAACTGGAGTGTCACGCCCTTCAAGAGTACTATGTCAAGGACGTCAGGTCTGTCATGTCGGTAGTCTGTGTCGCAGTATCGCGTGGGACTCAAAGGCGCAGTGATTTCGAAGTCGAGACCAGCCTTGTAACTTAGCCCATCAAGGAGATTTGCTCTACCGTTTGCGACAGTAGAGTTCCAGCGGGGATGTTTGCAATTTAGGTCGCCGCACAGTGTGTCGTCTAGAACAAGCTAGCTGGACAAAAACAACTTTAAGATTTCCTAGAAACATTAGTGGGGGTAATTAGGGTATTAGTTGGTAATTACACCAACAACAATTGTTTTGACATAAATCATACATAACATCGTTAATGAGGGTAGTATATAAGACAATTGGGTTAAATGCATAATATTATTCGCATTTTTGCTACTGACGCGATTGCATCTCCTAAGGTTATTTTAGTAGTTGTGGTAAATTTTTGTGATGGATTCTATTACTAAGGGTATGTACATTTTTTTTATGTAGTTACAATAAAATTATATTCATACTAAATTAGAATCGGCGCGCCGCAAGTTGCGTTTTCCTTTTAGTCGTCGGAAATTCAAATTCAAAAGACTATTACTAAAAACTTCCACGTATCTCCGGTCTGTATTTTTTTCAGTTGATAGACACATTATTCTAAATTATAATAAAACTATTTTTTTTTGCCCGTTTTTGCCCCAAAAGCTGTTATTAATTTTTTTTCAGGTAGCAGTTTTACAGTCTCAAAAGTCCATATTTTCGAAGAATGGGTGAAACATACAAAAAGTGACCGAAATAAGGCGCTTTTCATGTTTGTTTTACAAGAACATGACCTCAGTGGCATAACTGAAGCATCTTTGAAGGACATCAAGACTATAATTTCCCGTTTTTCTTCGAAACTTTCGGAGAAATGGGAGAATTCTAGCCGAATACGGGATCGTTTCTTAGCTTGTAATGCTAAGTGGCTAGAAGGTGAAAACTTACAGTTTAATGTGTCTTATGACCTTGCAGAAGCATCAACGTCATCACATTCACTGCCTGGTCCCGGGAGACCACCAGTGGACCTGGCAAACGCAAGTGCCAAAACCAAACGGCGACGTGTCGATGATTTGGTTCAGTTACGAAGCTCTGAGGAGCTTTTGGTTGCTGCTGAAATAGCGTTTCGTCAATCAGGCAAACGCAACGTCGCAAAACTAATTCGAGAAGTTAGTGAGAATCCTGAAAAGTTCAGTGAACGAAAGTCGAGTGACCTCAAGCAGCAAAGGTGCCTTACAAGTGATGAGGCACTTGCGTGTTATATAGACTCTTAAATCTACTAGTCACGCCTACAAACAGACGCGGAAGTGGAGTATGCTGGCTGGACATCAGGTATTTCCATCATTTCATAGTCTTCGTAAGGCCAAGAAAGCTTGTTTGCCACCGGATGAACGTGTGACGGTAGCTGAGACGCGTAAAAAATGTAAATACTGTAAATATTAATACTGAAGATTATTGTATAGAGGATTCTTCTGAAGATGAACTTAGTGATGATGAATAATTCCTAAGTTTGTCCTCATTATAATCCAATGAATATTCTTTTTTTAGTAGTAAGTTATAATTTAGTCATTATTTAATAGGTTTATTGTGTACTAATTAATTTTTAATTAAAGTTGTAAATATTAATTAGTTTTATTTATTCTTATAATATTAGTTTAATCGTTAGATAATGTATTTAGCTTTAAATACCTATTAGTTTAATTGATATTTCTTACGAATCGTGCAATAAACACCATTATTTTTAATGAATGCATATTATTTTTGAGTTTTGCATCTTTTATGGGTTTCCAAGTATTTTAATTAATAAAATCATTCATATTAGTATCTAGCAGAGGGTTTGCAACCTATATCCATTAAAAAATAATTTTGTCCAGCTAGCTTGTTCTAGACGACACACTGTGCGCCGGCCAGAATGGTTGCGTTATCTAATTGGAGTAAGGACTTAAGGTCCCTCTCAACTAAGGCTTTATTGGGAGAAAGATAGACGGATGCTAGTATGATCGACCGATGGCCGGTCATACCCACCTGACATAATGACGCTTCTACGTTAACTAGTTGGGGCGGATCGAGCGGTGTGCAATGAAGAGACCTTCTGTAGTAGATGATGGTTCCCCCCTTTGCGGTTGCCCTATCGTTCCTAACCAGACGGAAATTCGCGATGCGCGGATCACGATTACACGGCTTCAGAAAGGTCTCCTGTACTAACAAGACGTCTATCTGGTGCGTGACCACGAAGTCGCGCACTAGATCTATCTGCTTAAGTAGCCCGTTCGCGTTGAATGTAGCGACAGTCAGAGAGCGAGGTTTTACCCTTCCACGCGATGTCATCATAATGACATCGTGTGTTCGTATATCGATTTGATAAGGACGGCGTGCTTGAGGAGCACTTCCATCCTCGCAGGAGGGTTCCGCGCGGAATCCCTCATTTCGTTTGAAAAAACTAGGAGCTCTTCGATGTCTATTACACCAAAGAGGCTCGTGACGCACGCGAGCGAACTCGCAACTCCGTCGGTGGAGTTACGAACCGGCGGCGACGGTATCGGCTGGGGGACGGGCTGTGGGTTAATCCTCGGAGGCTTCACCCAAGCGTTCGCAGGTGCCTGAGGGGCCTGGGATACCTGAGGGGCCGCGGACCTCCTAGGGGCTAGAGGAGCCCATGGAGGCTGGACGAACCGAGGAGGATGCCTTGCCGGCTGTGGCCTGCGCGGTGCTTTGGGGCACCCGCGATAATTCGCGGGTGACCCAAAGCACACGATGCAGCTGCGCACAGGACGCAGCTGGGAGGATCCTCAGGGACCGGTCCCTTACGCGGACAGCCGGCTGTCGCGTGGTCGTCCAGGCACTTGACGCACCTTGGACGCGCGTGACAAAAACGTTGGTAATGCTCATAGAACTGGCAGCGATGGCACTGACCAGGAAAACCGCGACCGCGTGGAGGTTCGACCTTAAGGCCGGAGAGTTGGCAGACTGCCTTAACGTTAAAAATTTGCTTTCCTTCCGGGGAAAGCTCGAGATGAACGAGTACCAAATCGAACGGGACCCTGGTAGTCGCTCGGTACATGTGGTGCACCGAGATGACGGGGAAGGATTGGGGCTTAAGGTCCTCGAAAATCCGTTCAGTAGTGAGTTCCACGGGGAGCCCTCGGATGACCACCGTTAAGCGGCGTTCATCCTTTAGCGCGTAGGTGTGGTATCCGTAACCACGTTCGCGGAGGAGACGAGTCAGACCGCGGTGGTCCGACGAAGACGCGGTTTGTACGCGGATACCGTCGGCGGTATTTCGGGCGGACGTGAAATGGAGCTTGTGCTCCGTCATAAGTGCGGACAGAGTGTCCCACTTAGACTTGTCCCTTATGTAAACAGGCGCTGAAGGCACCTCCGCGGGCGCTGAAGGCGCGGTCGACAGCGGCTCGGATGCGGGCGCATCGGGCGCGATCGGCGCGGGTTCGCGAGTCGGGCTTGGGCCCGAGGGACGGACGGGCGACACAGGTTCGCTACTGGCGGGTTTTGAGGCCCGTTTTCGCGGTAGATTCGAGGAGAGCACTTTCGTCGCCTTCCTCTTGGCCGATTTGGACTGCACGGTAGTGAAACCTTCATCCTCATCAGCGTCCGAGGAAAGGGACGAACTCCCCGACTCGCATGCCGAGGCCGTCTCCTTTATAAAGGTAGCGGCCTCGACTTCCATGTCTGAGGTGCGCTCGGCTGCGATCGCGGCGCGCTATTTCGAGGGCGGAGACTCGGTACCTAACAATACTCTTGAGTATCTTAGGCATAATTTGGGAGCAATTTCGTGGACCCAACCAAAAAAACTGCGACTTGGACAGATGTTCGGGTTCCGCCGCAGATTTGAGGTCCATGGTGGAGCCCGGAGATATGAGCCGTCCTCCCTGCGTGAGCAGGGAGGCGAGTACCTATCGTGAACCCTATCGAATCTCTGCCAGTAGGTGACAGAGGTGTGCCTAATACCCTAACGACTGTGTACTTACACGTCGCAGGCTATTACGACGAAGTCTTTGAATTGCGTTTCGTACCCTAACTAGGGCGACGTCGGACTTGTTGGACCCCTATGCAGGCTCGCCGGCCCGCAGATGTGCTTGCGGCGATGACTCACACACAAACACAATAACAGCACTGGCTTGCTCACAATGGAGGCCGTTATCTTAATCTGGCGCAGGTGTTCGAACAGTCGGTGCAGGTGGTCGGCGCAGGTGTCTGGGCAGTCAGCGTGACGGCCCAGGTAGGTGGCGCAATTAGGCGAAGCAGGTAAAAGGGACATGTGTCCCGGTCGACTGCTCAACGGTGAATGTTAACGCCCGGGCGCCATATTTATGGTATGGGAAAACTTAAATTTAAAAAAAAAATAATTTTAAAAAGTCGTAGAACAAATGTTGTTGGGGTTGGTGTAGAGAGGCTGCCTGCATGAGGTAGCCAATAAATTACAAATAACCCTGTGTGTCTCATATATTGTTATTGTACAATTATAATAATTACTATGCCTAAGGTGTTCATTCTTAAAAACTGCTTCTAATGCGCAATTGAGTTCTCCGTCCTAGAATAAGTAAAAAACACTTTTACAGGATAAACGACTGACGTTAATTATAAAATAAATTTTTAATGAGTATATTTTTTTATTTTGCTGCGACGGAATAAAATGCTAAGATATTCAATAAAGAAACATTTTATATATTTTTATGTTTACTAAACAGATTTATTATTTATTTTTTTATATCAATGTTGTCGGTGTAACGAGATAATGATTGATACACGAAATTTAAATGAAAAATAACAATACTGAGAATGTAGAATAACAGATGTATTTACTATTAATTATAAAATTAAAAACAAATCATCATGTATATAAATATATATATATAGTAAAGCTCTAATTGGAAGAAATCTAATATATTCACGCTAATGCAGTTATTCCATCCCGATTCAATCTTTTTACCTTCGGAACGATTTCAAAATAATTTATGTTTACACTCTGAAAGCATAGCTAATTTTCTCACATCCATATAATATTGTTATATCTCTGGGAGGCATATTATTAAAACTTTTAATTTTGGAATAATTACCTTCAAAGTTGACGATAGTAAAATAATATATAAGACTTTTGTACAGTATTTCTACTCGGCCGTATTTTACCTCGGCAAAGACAAGACGATGTATGCATTTCATATCAAATATATCGATCCATAAGCATTATTACCGAATCAGGGAATTGTGTGCAGACAATTTATTGTATTCACTTACATACATAATTAAAATTTATGCAACAGATATAAGTTAAAATAAAATCAAAGTTAAATTTTAATATCCGTAATACTAAAACGTTAATATAATAGCTGATTGACACCGATCTTCTTTAAGAGGATTGTTTTTTATTTTCTCGGTCGAACTAGCCCGTATACGGTCTGTACTCAAGCGACTACAGCTCGGATCTTCAATAAACTAATATAAGCAATACATATTATATAAAAATAAATTTATAAATAAAATAAAATACTTACAACTAATAAGAAACTAATTATTGAATATAATTTAATACATGTAAGAACTAAACCATTTTTTTTTATTTTTGTACAAACATTGTCTTATCTTCTTGTAAAGGAAAAATTAAAACCCAATACAAGAAATACATTCCAAGTATTAAAAAAAAACAACAGATCTGTATTGAAATAAAACTATTTTTACGGATTTAATTCGCGTATATTGAATTAAATTTTAAATTAACATTTTAAATCTAATTTAAGGGTTAGATTTAAAATATTAATTTAAAATTTAATTTAATTATAAGCGAGTTAAATCCGTAAAAATAGTTTTATTTCAATATGTAGTACTCGTGAAAGCCTTAGAAAACACTAACAGATTTGTAATCATATTCAAAGTGCCTGAGTGAAAGATATTAAATCTCCTCAAGTCGATATAATTATCCTTCCACTTTTTATCGTTCCACCGTTTCTGTCTTTTATTTTCTGGATTTTTCCAGATTATTACTTATTATTAGACTTAAGTCTTATGTATTTATGTTTTAATTTATAATTAAAATGAAGGCCTATAATTTTGTATTCATAAAAATTAAACTAATTAATAGGATAAAAATATAGAGTCCAGTTTCATCTAGATCATTAGTCTTCTAGTTCCAAACGTAATTTTGATTTAAAAGCGTTATTTAACGATAATAATAAAAATAATAAAATAAAAAAATAAAATATACAATTGAATATTTACAAAAATGTATATTTTCAGTTAAACATTATAAACTGACGGCGAAGTATGCCTTGCATATCAAAAGCATCGCTCTGTAAGCATTATTACCGAATCACTGAATTGTGTGCATCGACGTATTGTAATCAGTTGGGACTCTTTTATTTCATTTTTAAGCAGAGAGAAAATTATACTAAGAGGATGGAATAATTTTTATCTCTTCATATCTTTTCAAATACTATTTTATCGATATTTGTAAAAAAACTGACAAAAAAGAATTGATTTTTCATGTCAAGATGCAAGGGAGCAAATTTTGAAAATTAACAATTTGAAAATATAAATAATAGTGCGATCAAATAGGTCTTCCACAAATGTGCATCGATTTTAATGTGCACTACTGTGACCGCATTAAGTTGCCGTAAGTACCAATACATTAACATAGTGTCCATAAAACTGTCGGTTTTGTTATATAGCAAAATCCAATACTGCAGATTTTAGGTGTTTTATTTTTATCAAAACCTGGTAGGTAACGAATCTTTTTAAGTCCCAGCTCTCGAACGTATTAATGCAATATAAAAGGGCCCCTTAAACCTACACCTGGTTTGCAAGTCCCAGGCTTTGTTTCTACTCTCCATGCAACCCGACGGACCCGACACCCGCACAGTGATTCCATGGAAAGCTAAGAAACTTCGTCAGATATAAATTGACATATTTAAGATGTAAAAGTTTTCTTATTTATTTATTATATGTACCTACAATTTAAATTTATTTGTATATTATTGTATCTTATTCCTATTTTAATATATAACTCTCTTCTCTTGTCTTGTTTTCCTACTTAGTACAACATTTTTAGTACATAATACATAAAAAACGAGTTACAGTACACTTTTGTCTTATTTGTTACCATATATTGAAAAATTTAAAATATTCTGGCCTAGAACATATACTCAAGTAAAAATGTGTGAAAATACTTTAATACCTTACATAATATTTCTGAAAATTATTTAAATTAAAATAAATTAAATTATTTCTATTTTTTCTTGACTCTTAGTACATTTCAATAAATTTTGTTATAAAAAATAGGGTTTGAACAACGAGTTATTTAACATTTTTTTACATTGAGTTAAAAAATAGGGAATTAAAATCTGACATTAGTTTATAACATTAGTTGGCCAACATTTATGTATATGTTTTACGGAAAATGCCTTGACTGCATTGTACGTTTTTTTTTGTTTTCGATATCGATAATCGTTAGTGATTTTAACGTGTAATACGCAAAAGTATATTGCTGTAGTTACTGTTGTTAAATGTGAGTCCATACTACAATGTCCTCATAAGAGGGAGATTTGCTTCAGCTGTTCTTGGTTTATTAATACTTTCATGCTGACTTGCCAACGCAACTGTGCCAACAAAATGTAGTAACTGTAATGGCAATTGTAATTATGCTCTTCTAGAGAACATAATTGACATTGCCTGTCATGGCCGCCCGGCTGATGAAGGCCATCAATTAGAGAGGATCTTAAATATAAGAGGATAGGAGTGGTCACACTTTGTCCGATCTGCATTGATCTGCATAAGCGCTGTTCTTGAGGGGATTTAAAATTTCTTGAAGGGGACCATATTTTAGTTACTCCCACGAGTTTCTGGCTCTCAAGAGAGAAGGAAGACTAACCCGTAAAGTTGGCGTCACAATAGACTAACATACAAAAAGACACATGGATATCGAATTCCACACTGGTATAACTAGATTCCTGGAATCTCTTGCGTCGTAAGTATTTATTCTTTCAAGACAATAGGGAGATAAGGTTTATTGGCAGTAAAAAAATATAACTCTCTATATATAAGCCTATAATATACAGAACACTTACCTTATCTTACCTGACTCTGAATGGTTCGTCGCAGAGAGGCAAAAACGAATTACTTATCAATGGGCTAGTATTAGCGTGGATACTTATAGTTTCAGGAACAAAGAAGCTGTTGATTATAGCGGGCCGTAGTGCATATCCATAGGGAGTGGGGAAACTCGCATTCTCTACAGCAAACATCCATATTTACATTTAAATATTTAATGATAACAGAATCCAAATCCGTGAAGTCTATGAGCATCATCTTTTTAAATAATGAAAGATTTTAGGCACTTTCCGGTATTTTGCGCAACATAATTGCCAATTGGGTGTTACGTAACGTTTAAGGAGTAACAGGTTCGTGTACAAAAAACGTTATGATGCGTAACATGAGGGGGGGGGGTTATGTAATACTAGAACGACGTCCAATACGTAATACTAAATACTTTTGCACATACTTCCATTCGTCTAGAAGATCCAGTTGCACCCTTCCATCAGAGTACCAGTGTATTCAGGTGGCTCTATAAATTCTGGCAGAAATATCTTATCAAATCAACCCAAAACTCGACGCACATAGATCAATAGTCTAGGAGATTTAAAAGCTAACTTCATGTCAAGGTATAATATCATTATACTTAAAAACACCGGTCTATATATATAGGATGATGAAGCTTTTTTCATATAGGAAATCAAGTAGCAGTCACTGCATTTGAAGGTCAGAGTATATATAATATTTTCCACATAACTATAATGTTTAATAATATTTAATGGAGGTATAATAAAGTACGCGTGAAGTATTTAACTGAAATGTAATTATTCCCGCACTATACATATGTTACCCACACATAAGCGTTAAGCTTTGTCAGTATTGTGCTGCGATTTGATACCCATCTGTTTTGAAAATGCGTCCTTAATCTATTAGAGTGGTCGAGTTAATGAGCATGATATACAATAGTATGCAAACTGGACATCTCCAAGCATTGTTATATTAGTTACGTAAATAGACGGGGTGATACCTTTGAACAAGCTGTTGACCGAGTTTAAATCAGATTATTTAAACATAATAATGTTTTAAGCCAAGTACCTTACTTTTGCGCTACACAGATATATTGTGGTACAGTTTAGACCAGTGTTATAATATGAGCAGCGCAGTCAAAGATAATTTAGTTATGGTAACAGGTTTACAAGTTTCTCTAGCACTTAGTTTAGACTGTATAGAAGATTGCGATAGGTACTAAGTCGACTTCAATGTTTGTTGGATTCTTAATTTTTCAAATCATACTCACAGAATCATCATTTCAACATAAGTGAGTTAAATATTATTTTGCTGATTCGCTTAGTTATTTCGTTGCTTTACCTCTGTACATTTAAATATCGACGTAGTACGATATTCCAACGAATATCCTTTCGAGAAACTTGTTAGATTTGTTTTTGTTTACGTTAAATATCCAGACAAAGATATATGGTCTCTAATATATATATATATATATACTCTCTAATGAGACCCGGACAATCTCCTTAGTGTCTTAAGTACTCTACGTGACATTGGCATATTTAACCTGATTTTATAAAATAATTGAATACAGTAAGTTTCTCCCCAACTTCGGGATTTTATATCAGGGATCTTTTTTTATATTTACCCTTTTAAAGTTATACAGAAAAAAATGTCTTGTTTACTCCTTATTTATTTATTTTACGGTTGTTATAAAAATGCTACTTATTTTTTGCCAAAAAGTATGACCAAAAAAAATTTAAAAAAAATACTATTATTTTTAAATCATCTTTAAATTACGCAATATCATCCCTGAAAATATTAATGAACCTGTCTGGACTGTGAAGTGTCAATAGTTTTGTCACGAAGTGTTTGTTGTTGTTACCAATAAAGATCAATAGTATTCAATAACATTTTCAGGTTTAAATATACTTAAGCAATGTTAATTTAATGCCATTTATTTTAATATTTGGTTCTTAACTAACTCCAAAATAAATAAGTAGTAAATATTGCAATATTTAAATCATAGTAAATCTTAATATGCTGATATAAATACAAAGAAATAGAAGTCTTTTAAAATTGTATATCATAAAGTAAGCATTAATGAAGACTTTAACAACAAAGGATAAAAAAGATCGTCTGAATATTGGAATATATAAAAACCTATTTCAATTTGTAAAACAAAATCCCCAATAATATCGAAAGGAACTGAGTGGAAGAAACTTAATCCTCTTAAGTAAATCCCCTGCCGTTTCTATTCCCCTCTGAAATATTTCCATAATAAGTTCCGTTAATGAGAGTTCCGTCGATGTAGTGTCGCATATTCTTTGAATACAATAACAATCTACTATAAATAATATGAAATACATTTTTTTTACTCATACAGTTTTATTTTTAATTAGTTGACCACCTCCTGCAGGCAGTCTCTCTACATCAATCCCAACAATATTTGTTCTACAACTTTTTACAAATGTTTATAAACAACACTAAAAACGAAACAATATTTTTTTTCTCCCTCTTTTAATTATTAATCTGTGTTTTGTAAGAAATACTTAAAAGGTCAACGCTCGGGCGCCATACCAACGCTCAGGGTTAATGCCAGTTCAGATACAACAAATAAATTTTGTATGGGAAAATTTTAACTTTAAAAACTATTCATTGGAGGCTGCCTGCAAGAGGTGGTCAACTAATTACAAATATATATATATATATAAAACATTTCTGGAATATCCTAGGTATTTATTTTCATACTACTACCCGATCGTATTTCAGGTCGTAATAAACTGAGGACGATGTTTGCAATGCATATCAAATGAATCACTATATAAGCATTATTACCGAGTACGGAATTGTGTGGAGCCGACGTATTGTATTCAGTTGACTGTAAATGTACATTTAAAACAGATTCATTGTAAAAAGTATATAGTAACAACAAACAGGTATATACTGGTATACGTTTAATTATTTATAATTATTATTTTTACGGATTATATATTAGAAGAAAAAGGGTACCTACCTATATGATCAAATTCGTAGACAATATTAATTTTCGTTCGCAAACACTTTACTTCCGTCAAATAAATAAGCATTTGATAATTTTTAATCCTTCTTAAAAAACGTTTAATACTCCCTATGGAGGCTAAGAGATAAAAACGTTTTCTTTACTCATTTCTGAATGTGTTTATTTAAAAGTATTTGTTTCATGCATTCATAAAGCGCGTGAAGATTATTTATCGTCATAAGTTTTTAACTAATTTGTCTTAGATATCGTTTTGCTACTTTAGTAAAAATAATAACTTTCACTTTCAAATAATAACACGAAGACATAAAAAATAGTGGTTGTCCTTAGCACTTATTTAAAAATATTGTAATATAGACAATAAAACTATTGATATCATTTTGTGCTCCAATCATGTTACAATTACATATAATGTTTATTATAAATTTATAATAAAAAAAATAACCAACACAAGCAAAGCAATCCAATTTTAGATGACATATCTATAAAATATCTTAATTTCTTGTACAATATTATACTTGACAGTAGATATGTATATTCTATGGACTAAAGCTTAATAGCTGGAGTTTCATTAATTAAGGTAGACAAGTTTCATCGTAACCAAGTCTCTTCCAGTTAAAGTTTGTTCAAGAGTAGTCGCGATTGTAGGATATCTGTTTGACACATCTGACATTGGCATTCGAATTTTCATATCTCACGAGTTTTAATATGCTCTTTGAAACAGGTGAGTTACTAAGAGGTTATTTACATTTGAATTACAGAATAGAGTCAAAATTATTATGGTTGCAATGTTTCTTCTGTAGATAAAATTAATAAAAGTTTTGAGATTTTATGAGACATACAATCAAGATTTATAATTTTGATTAAATTGATAAATAATTCTCAATTATGTAAATTAAAATATGTTGTCAAAACAGCTTATAGGTAAATAAAAATTATTGCTATGCAGGTAAATGTGAATAGCATTATGACATTTGAATTTCATTCAGCTGCATCTCGGTTGTTGGAGTCAAAGAGTTGAGAATCGATTCTTTTTGATTAAAATGAAATCGACTTAAAAATTGATTGCTCTGCAAAATGATTTATTCACAAAGAATTCTGCAGCGTCTTAAATCATTTCGTCTCAAAGGTAACCTTGTTGGCATCCTAATAGCCTTTTGAGATTATCGATGAATTTAAATCGATAAAAGTCACTTCGATGCCCTCTATTCATTGGAATTTAATGAAAATGTTATGATTTTTATAGAAAAATAATATGAATATAAATGATATTTTAATGATGAGGACTAACTTATAGACGTACGTTATACATTACCTTGTTTTTATCTTCACTACAAGGTGAACTTTCAATATAGGTAAAGTATTAAATAACAAATTTAAACAATTTCACCCTGATGAAATCCTGATTGCCGATAAAAAATATTAAAAAAGAACTTCTTACATGGTATTCACTAATGCACTAACAGATACCTAAAATACTACAGAATCAATTGTAAAAATAATTTTCAAATGGCATAATTATTTTATTATGATTTTATGTCAAAACTTGGTACCTTGTAATAAATTAAAGGCAGGTGTTTTGTTCGTATAATAAATACAAATAAAACACCAGCAAAAGTTTGACATGTTTATTGTTAAACATTTTAGGCAGAAAGCTTTTTACTGTTAAAAACACAAAGAAATTAAATTAAATAATTTAAAAAACATTGCTTATTAAAGTAAGGTTAACGTATAAAAATCCCTTGTGACTTAGGACTTACCGATAACTATATTTTTATTAGATATCAAATATGTTCTTGAATATTTTTTTCAATAACGGTTTTAAATACATATTTTCATACCTTCCTAAACCCTACATTTATATAGTAAATTCATATTTTAAATGTTATCGGTCTCAAGCTATAAATATAAATGAGAAAAAACTAAATCTAAATTGTTATTAAAAACATGTGTACCCGCACAAAAAAACAATAAAGAAATATGTTTTTTATAAGCAAAGTAATAAGGTGTCTATTAGCCTAAAACAGATATTCAAAATAGATCAATGACAGCAAGGTGACAGCGATAAATTTTAAACCAATTAACTGTTTGACATGTGCAGCGATCACGCAAAAAATATTCAAAGTAACGTTAGCAAAAAACATTATAAGATCCTTTTTATATTCTTATGGTGAACGGTTAAGTTCTTAGTTTTAGTAGATAAGATATTTTTAGATAAAAGTTTTTAGATAGTTTTAAATACAAGTATATTTAAAAATATAAAACTAATAAAAACTAAAAATAATGTCAATGTTGAGATAAAAATATTTACATATATTAATTACTATATATATTTTTTTTTAATATATGAATTTAAAACTAGAATTAATGCATGCAATGCATGTGGCCAACGATTAAAGAAAACAAATTAGAACACATGGTGTGAATACAAAATTCATTGGAATTGATGTTTTTAAAGAAAACTACTGCGAAGGGTTACAAAGTTTTTACATTTGGGTTACAACGCTATGGAATGAGAAAAAACACTCAATAAAAAATATGATTTACTTAAAAGTTATGACGACTTTTTTCTCCACATTTCTAATCTAATAAAAACAAATAGCTTTAATAATTTTATCATTTAAACATAAATATAGAAACGGGATTTCGTTTTGGAATACTAGGACATTGACTTGACTTTATCTACAGAATCGGATTAAAAAACAATTCATCTCTCATAGATTTGTTACTAAATAAAAACAACGGTTTTCACACGTATTATTAAAATAACATTTGAAAAATATGTATTCCTCTAGTACAATGGCATAGTTGTATAAAAAACTCTCATAAAATATATCTAAAAGGAAACACAAAAAATAAAATCACGCTAACGCGTAACTACGTGTTTCTTTAGTGCGAAAATTTTATAGCGAAATAAAATAATGAAAACATTTAGATAAAGATAAAATCTGATAAACATTCGGTACCTTCACCTAAAATAATATCCGGACGATAAACCTGAAATATGTATTCCTTTTCAAACGCACCATTTGATGTTACGAGTATGGGTTTCTTACCGGGATTATGGCGGTATTTATTGAGCAGTGAATTGCCAGTACATTTAATTTTAAGATATAAAATGAGTTAGTTATTTTAAAATTACAACACTGTTAAAATTGCTTGCTCTCCTTACTGTATCGTTATTAATTACCACAGATCTGGTTTAGATTAGTATTTCATTATATTCTCGTTACCTACATTGTGTTTCCTAATAAAATACGAAACAAACACGACATAATAAAATAAAAGTTTGTTCATTTTCATAATGAGAATGTTTTACAATCGTATTTCGTCTTGCCTATATTGAAGATTTGTGTTCAAAAATAGTATTTGTAAGTCTCAAGCTAAAGAAATTCAAACATTCGAAAGACAATTCCTTTATCCGAGGCCTCTCGAAACAATCTCGCAATCCAAAAACGAATAGGTATGTATCGTTCCAAACTCTCAAACAATGCACCAAAGAAATTGGGTTTCTTTATTTCAAATTTATTCGAGACATACTTGCAATTTAATTATAATTTGTTGTACATTATTAAGAGTGAACCTTAATTATAAATGTTTTGTTACCATTGCTTGTTTTAAATAATTGGTACAGAAAAAAATACAAATGTCCTTACTTGAAATAGAACATATATTATAAGTCTCAATAATGTTAACCAATTTCGACTTTAAAGATAAAACATTATGTAAACTAAATATTTCCTTTAAAATGCGTTCATCACAGTATACATCTTAATTTATTTTAATCATACATATTATTAATAATCAATTGAATTAATGCTATTTATGTAAATTTAGTAAAATATAAAATATTAACTAAAACTAGACATAATAGTGAGCAGACGCGTTTCATAATTTTTCGTCTGTTTTAAAAAATATCTGGTTAGAATAAATCAGTTCTTATAAATATAATAAAATATGAGTATAAAAATAAAACTTAACTACAAAAACAAAATTTAAGTCCTTAAAATCTTATTAAACCTTAAATGTCACTTTATATATTTGAACGACACATTTTAATGAATACCCTTTTTGTTGGAATCTTGAACATTTACTTACTAATATGTACATTTTTCCCATAAAAGATTATCTGCACCCTTTTTACTCTACATATTTTCATCGCATCCAGTATGTTTTGGTTACTTAACTTATGATGGCGTTCTTTATAGGTATATATGACTTTGCAACTTCTTAAATACTGAACCAACCTTCACTTACCATAAGGAATAAAATATTTAGACTTAAAAATAGCCAACTCATTTCCACTTAATTATATCGTCTGACAGATAGTGTGCGGCACATTGTGAAATTCGTATCATTCGTTTTGCAGTTCTTCAACTGTATTCAGGCAAAACCATCTCTTATTAGAATACAGTAGAATACATTATTCCCAATGTCGGAAATAAGGATGGTATCAGTATCTTTGAGTTTCACAGGTCCATATTCAAACCACGCACCGCTGGCATAGCTTGTGAATAGATATTTTGCGAAATGATACGGCTCTCCCGATGCCAATAAAACCTGATTTATATTAGACTGCGTTATTAATCTCGACGTTACCGCTTGCCTCTTCTAAGAGTTTCCTACTGTTTGTTTAAACAAATGAAATACATATTTTTTTTTATTGCAACTTTTTTTTAACTCCAAATATGCAACGATTTGCTTTATAAGTGTACGGTAAAACAATTTTAATAACCGTACCTTCTGGGTGTCACTGTTTTAACATGAAGACTAAATCCTCTTTACTATATTTTCCACAAACTCCACTTTGAGTGACAGGTTGAGATCAGGCGTGATAGCAATTTCCTGGACGCATAGACTTTTAATATAAAATTGTATTGAGCGTTGTTGTGGCGACAATACTGCGACATCATGTATACTGAGATGCAATGGTCAAAAGACTTGAATATTTTTAAAATACGTTAAGATTTAAAAAAGGGATTAAAATTAAAATTCTGGACGGCCATATCATATTTATATTTATAATTGTTTAATAAATATTACTTAAAGTGCAGTTTAATAAATAATACATTTTCAACAATTTTGAAAATACTTTACGGAATGTTTGAAAATAAAAAAAACCTTGGTAGTATTATAGTATAATATTATAAAATAATTAAAAGTCATGAAATATTTACTTTGGATGCCTCACGTAAAGTATTTCTTCGTTCAAGAAAAGAGAAATGCAAAAATATCAAAGACATTTTTATCGTATTTTTATTAAATATTGCCCAGTCACGTGTCTTTAATAACCAGTTTTAAAAATAAATATATGATACAAAGATAATACTTAGTCAAAAAAAAGGCAAAATTAATAATAAAACTTTTACCAGCCACTAAAATTATATTATATCAAATATTTGGAGAAATTCTTTCTTTTGAATAATAAGAGCCTTTTGAGTAACGCTTCAATCATTATAGTATTTTAAAAATATAATCTTAAAGCTTATTAATTAAATTGCTAACTCTACACTATAGTATATCTTCAATGAATAGCTACTTGTTTGGTAAATTAGGATATAATGCTTTGTTAACATTAAAGAAAAAATATAGTTTAAAAAAAGTAAAAAATACGCTTTAAACATGAATCAAACTAAACACTAAAAAAAATCGTAATACGAGAATGAATAATGGGCTAAATATAATATTATTGTGAAAAAAAGGCACTTGGTGCTATGGCACAAAGAGATATGTGAACTCGAATTTCACTTACTTTAGGTGGTCAGATCCTATTGGAACATTCAATTATTGTAAAAGACAATTGACAGCAGCTGCAATAACTAGGTAAGGTTAATTCATTATCCTCGTTAAGATAACCAGAATTAATAATTTTCAACAGATTCTTTTAGTGAGAATAAAACAAATTAGGCACGTTTGTGGTCTAAGAAAGCATACCGTTTCTGTTAATGTCCGTCAATCATAAAGAAGCTATTAATTCGAAATTAATTATTATATTTTTATTCACTTTTTTGTTCGATTCACTTTTAAAAAATTAAAAACATAATTTTTTAACTACATATATTTATTTTATGGTTTTTATACTTCTCTATGAAATTCGACATACTTCTCGTATATTTTTTGATTATATAATAGAACGAAAAAATGTTTATATGAAAAATATAATATTTATCATTTTATTAAATAATTAAAAAAGCAGATTATTTTTATTTAAATATAGAATGAAAAGTATCTGATACGGGCAGGAACTCAAACCCGCGATCTCTGGGAAATCGTCCCGTCGCTCTACCATTGTAGCTACCGTATCGATATCCGCCTCGGTGAATTATGCATGCTGTTGTTGTTATTGTTAAACTCTTTATTGTACACAATAACACAGTGTAAATTACAATATATATAAAATACCAAAAAAAAAAAAACAATTATTAAAGTATACAAAGGCGGAATTATCCCTTGAAAAGATCTCTTCCATTCAACCCTTGAATTCTTATAAAAAATAAAAAATAACATGTAACATGGTAGAAAACTACAAAATTTGAAATAAAAAATAATAATCATAATAGATGTGTACAAAAATATACATAACAATAATAAAAAAAGTATTAACTAAAAACTCTTATGAATAAGTAATAAAGAAAAAAACTAATTAATTACTACCGATCACACTCATAAAACTTGCGGAGGTTGTGCTTAAATGACTTTAACGAAGGCTATTTTCGGATGTCAGGCGGCAGATTATTCCAAAGTTTTACTGCAAGAGCAGTAAATGACTTGGCATAGCAGTCTGAATTACAGGTTGGAAACGTAAGTCTCAAATTATCAGTAGATCTCAGGCGACTTCCACTAATGCCAGCTTGGTACTTAAAACGCTCTTTTACGTATGTAGGTGTCATAGGAATATTGTAAAGCAGAGCCAGTGTGTGCAAGTGTCTTCGTAATTTAATCAGGGGTAAAGAAAGAAATTAATTTCTTACGTAATTCCGTAATATGATCATATTTACGTAAACTAAAAACAAACCTTATTGCCACATTTTGGAGACGTTCGAGCTTGCACACTAACTTTTCTGATGAGTCAAGAAACACCACATCACAATAGTCTATCAAAGGCAAAATAAGTGACTTGGCGAGCAAAGCCATAGTTTTTACTGGGACAAAATTTGATGCTATATGTGATCGTCTTTATCGAGACAGTGATGCCCTCTATTAGGCTTCTTTCGAAAATCCTAACCAATGTTTTTAACTTTGCAATATAGATAAACATTGAAAAGATGCCACTACCGAAATTAATGTTCGAAAATATCTATAAAAATTTGAAGCCATGTTATGTTTATTTAAATTTATATAAATAAAGAATGAAAAACAAAACTGACACGGGCAGGGATTCAAACCCGCGACCTCTAGGAAACCGTCCCGTCGCTCTACTAATTGAGCTACAGCATCCCAGATGTCGCGGGTTGGAATCCCTACCCATATCGGTTTACTTTTTATGTGTTAGTATACGAATGTTTATATTTATTATTTATGACGAAATTCAATTAGTATAAATTTAAATGCTTGAAAAATAATTAGAAATATAATAACCAAAAATTTAATCATTATAAAAAAAAAACTACCTTATCCGCTATAGATACAAAGTTATGCAGCATACCAACAGTAACGAAAGAATTTTAACTATCTATTATACCTTGTGAGTGCTAAGAATCGGAGAGTTGGTTTAGAAACTTAACGCATGGCGCTGACCACGAACTTATTTTATCTCTCGCAGTCTCATGCAAAAAACATCTGTAAGAAAATTATTAATCCTAGAGATCCTAATCAGGATCATGAGATAATCTAATTTACTATCGGTCCTTGATATGTGTACAAAGTTTGAACAAAATCGATTTTTTTTTATACAATCTAGGGCAATGCTTGACTACATTCCACCATATGGTAAGTGGAATGTAGTCTTAGGTGGTAAAGCGCATTACCCCAACAACCTATTCACTCTTCTCTTGAAGACACCCACATTGTATTTGGCCGGAAATACCGATGCAGGCAAGCTGTTCCAATCCTTTTCTGTACGAAATAAAAAAGCTGTATGGCCTACCACATCTGGTACCCTTGTCGCTTGCCTCATCAGCTGAAAAAGGTCCAAGGACAACGCAAAATTCCGCGCTTCTCTACCAGCATGGTCGGTTTTCTGGTACGGGAACAGCCAGTCCAGATGACAAGCATTAAAGTCCCCCAGAAAGAGGAGCTGCGCTGAAGGGTACTGATGCAAAGCCATATCAGCAGCCTCACTGAGTTACTCAAATAATCGAGTGGTCACCGCTGTGCGAACGGTAGACACAGGAATACAGGATTTTTTCATTTCCTGTGTCTACTAAAACCCATATAGAAGAAAAAGTGGGGTCTTCAAGGTGACGAAGACGCTGGATACAGAGGTCGTTCCGCGCGTACACGCAGATCCCGGCACGTGAGCAAAAGTTGTGCTCTAACGTGTTATCGTGCCCGGGATAATCCAGGTGCACTGCGCGCAAAGGACACTGTATCTGCGTCTCCGTCAAAAAGAAGAGGTGCGGCTGCTCTGTCTCCAGGTGGTTATGGACAGCTAAGATATTAGAGTGCAAACCCCTGATATTAGTGAGGTGCACTTTAAATGAGGAGGAGTGCAACCGCTGTAAAAACTTTTCTTCTTTTTGACTTTTTTCATAAAAAAATAAATTAAAGTGAATAGGGATGGGAAATGGCAGAGGCGGTGCGTATCGAACCCGACGTCGAAATTGGTAATGTCTGGCCACTGGTAAGCTAGTCTGGAGACTGCGGGGACGCCCGAATCCCCCCAGGGATCGCCATCGGGCCTCCTCGTATGGTCGCCAACCAACACGATGGAGCCACTTAGCCACTGGGATTATTCACAGCTGGCGGGGCAACCTTTCGTGGGTGGCTAACCCATTAATTGGGCCCCCAATTATCTGCGGGCGGCCAGCGGAAAGCCGTCGATTTGGATCCCGCTACCCTCCTCGACTAGACACCCGACAAAACACACACCAACTCAACGTCAAACCGGTTCGCCAACGCACCGCAGCTGTTCAGACCCATTTCCCATAAACGGCTTAATCGAGCAACGTGCCGGAACACGACTAGGTCGCTTTGCGGCACGACTTTGCCCGATGGGTAGTAACTTCGCCGACGACCCGATGTTATGGTCTACCACCAAAAAAAAGGGGTAAATGAGATAAATTAGCAATTGTAAAAGTGGT
The DNA here is from genome assembly GCA_959347405.1 of Napeogenes sylphis. NCBI lineage: Eukaryota > Metazoa > Arthropoda > Insecta > Lepidoptera > Nymphalidae > Napeogenes > Napeogenes sylphis. Next base: position 19,001,244 of record OY365778.1, on the reverse strand, counting down.
TTACAAGCGAACATACACGTGAAACTATTAAAGCGTGTTAAAATGTGAATCTAACTTACTATGACTGACTTATATTTGATTTTCATATTTAAATTATTTCTAAAATAAGAACAGAGAAATCAAACATTTCCCGAATTATCACCGAAGCCAAACCATTTGAAGAAAAGAAAGATTCAATTAGAAAGTTTCCAAATTCAAAAACTAAGTTAGGAAACTTAGTAATTTGTTCGCGGATTTGAGAATCGACTGCAGTCATTTGTTCGCGGTTAAAAGTATAATTATTTATTGAGTTCCTACAACTTTTCAAATTGTATTAGAAACGAAAGGTGAGAGACGAATGGAAAACTGCCGCGGTTGCGCATTGCGGATGAGTATTCGTGGATTCAATCAAGGAACTGCTTTATACAGAAAAGTACAGTAGACGTGTTTGTTTATATTATGTTTTATACATTCAAAAATTGTTTTATACATTCAAAAATAAAATACTGATATAGTGTATAGATAAGGAATTGGTCAGAATTTAATTAAAAATAGCAACAATACATATTTATACTTTTTTTCCGCCGAATACTGATACTGCAATTTGAAGTATATTGTATGTTTGCAATTCAACTAGTATTAATTAAACATTTAAAAAACACCATTTGATGGTTTTGAACTTGAAATTAATATTGATAAATTTAGTTGTTTAATTTGATTTAGCTTAATTGTTATATACCAAAAAAAAAGTTAAGTTGTCATCTCTTGATCTATTTTTGATAAATTTCAATGCAAACCATTGATAATGAAATTATTATACACTTTAAAGTAATGAGCTAATTATAATAATATTACTAATATTCTGTCTGAAACATATCTTATTTTTATTGGCTCTATTTATATATTTTTTTTAGTATTAAAACTTTTTAAATCACGAATAGAGTAAATTTCGCTTACATATCCAAAACCATAAATTCCTAACAGTCGCTAACCTCACGGGATAAGAATATTTTTAATTAGGAAATTAGCAGAAGCATTAATCCAAATATTTAATTTTTTCTGTCGATACCAAATGTTTTAGGCGAATAATATGAATCTAAATATTTTATGATTATATTTTACCGAAAAAAGGGAAGGCGAAGTCAAGGTGCAAATTTTTTTCAATATCAAAACAGCAACAAAAAAGTGTACCATCAAGCGTTCGCAATGGAAAAAGATAGCAACCTTGTATAATACTTCTTTGAAAGCACTCGAAAAAAGTATGAATTTTGTCATCGAAGAGTCTGGCAATGATCTGAAGGCCTGTAGGGATCGGTTTCTGATTATAAGATACTGATTGCAAATACAAAGGGAACGCCAACCTTTCTAAACGAAAGTTAATATGTTAATAGAAATATTTATATGAGGATTACAAGTTACAAAAAAAAATACATTACTTACATTTATTTTATAAATATGGTACTTGTAGTTTATTGTAAGTTAGCTAACAAAAATGTAAGTCTGTTCGTATGGTTCTTTAAGTGGTGGTACCTTTCTTTTACGGTCTATAATCCGTCAAGGGTACTTATTTACCCAGGAAAAGGAATGGGTGATTATGCGGGATTCTTACTACTAAACCAGAGAGGTAATGGGAAAGAGGCATAACTCGGCAACTATCTCTACATGCAGACTAATCATGATTTAAGCACAATGGTCGTGTAACGTTTAGTAGCAAACAATTTAGGAAACATTTTCCTATCAATTACTCTCTTTCCAGTGCTTGGTAAAGGAGGTCCACTGCTGACAGCCTTTTCCTCAGCGAAGAAAAGCCAAAGCTTCACTCCTAGGTCCACACTGAATATCCCAGGTATAGAGAGCCCTGCCACTACTGATGCCCAATCAAACACCGCCAAGGACAAGTTACCCCGAAAGGAATCTCATCGCGTTTGCCAATACTGCCAGACATCATCCAGGCATGAACCTACATACCTGACTTCCAACTCTACAGACATTAGGATACGGCTATGGCGAACCCGCAGAAAATTACTAACCAATTTCTCAGGGAGCACCGGCTTGTAACATTTCCAATTCCATCAGTCGAATCCGAATGATATTTATAACGGACAGGCACACAAGAAGGGTACCGGTGAGTCCCACCAAATGCCAGAGCTTGGCTGTAGTAATTTGACCGCAGATTGTTTGCTCTGACACGACTATGTATTACGTTTACATATGTTATTATAACTACCAATGGAAAGCTTAGGACTTTTCTTATGTATCATTTTACCATTACAGCATAATGCTTTGGAAATTGTTTAATGTTAATCAGCATTAAGCCAATTTTTGTTTTTTGTCAGACTTGAATGTGTCGACTAAAACATTTTGCTTGTTATCACATTAATTTAAAATGTTACTTAAGCCTAGATAATAAAGATGCTACATTATGTTTCATTTCACTGACGTTATCTCTGAAAGATTTTTATGCATCTGTTGTAAAATGAAAACAACTATTGTTGCTACTATATTTTATTGTAAAAAAATATTTTTTGAAATAAAATTACAGTTCAGAATTCACACAAAACACACTATCAGTATCTCGAGGTCTTACAGTGCGGTCTCAGGCTGTTAGTGCGTTTTGTGTGTATCCTGCACAATACGCCCGGAAACTTAGAAACCGTTGGAGGTTAACTAATTAACTGACTAAATAAATAAACTAATTAACTGACTTACTGACACACACCTCCATCTCGTCTTACGGTAAACTTGATTGCAGCAAAGCATTCGAAACGAACGAAAAGTCTTAGAAAATACTAATATAATTTTTTGTTTGTTTGTGGATTTAATAGACGTAGGTAATAACAATTGACTACTAAAATTTAGTTGGCCTTATTGTAAAAAATACCCCAATTCTATATGAATGCAGAATCAGACCAACAGTTTACGACAATGGTGGTTACCTTTGTCATGAGAAGGGAAAGAGTATTTTTTAATTGAGTCACTTTGAATGATAATTAATCGTCGTCTTTAACGCTTATACTCAATGTTATTTACTTAATTGTTACTTCTGCCTATTTGACGTATTCAATATATTGTCAGACTTATATTATAAACCAATTTTTCTGATTCTGCTTTATATTCTTATCATCACTTGAACTTATAATATGCTTTGAGCTTTAAAATAACACACCAACAATCCGTCCATTTATTAAATTATTATTGTTATTATTATTATTTTGCCTTACTCCATAAAACAAAGCATATCACGCATTTTGGTTAAGCGACATTAATTTATTTAATAAGTATTGTATTGTTTTGATATTTTGTCAGATATTATTGAATTTGCTTTTAGAAATACGATTAATAACGATAACAAAACAAAACGATATCAATTGTGTTGAAATCTAAACAGTACTTTTATAATGATTTTTTTCCGATATCATTAATTTTAACAGAACAACAAAATTAGCAGGACCATACGCATGGTACATTTAACTTCAAATATAATTCAGCATTTCAGATGGCAATTCAGATGTTTTTTTTTTCTCTAGTACACCTCTGGATTATCAGTTACATATAAAAATATATTAGAACTATATGTATAAATCTACCTCTCCCGAGGAGAAACTTTCAGAGAGATGAACTAATGTTTCTAACAAATAAAAATGTAGCATAAACTCTATGGATATGACCGTGAATCTAATTTAGATCGGTGGTTATTAATAGTGATAAACAATTTCTTGGCTTACCATAAGCAAATTAACTTCTCTGAATTGATTTTCGTTAATTATCATGTACCTAGCATAACAAATTTTAAATTAAGCACATTTTTGCAAATAGATATAAAAGCAATAACTAGAGTTTCTTTCCTGCAGATTAATAACTTAGCTCCGATCTTTAACCTGTTCCTTCATTTGTACAAGTTGATACGTCGTCTGTTCATTTATAAGGCACTCCATTATTCACTTGGTAATTTGATCTGAGGAATCAAGTTTGGACGGACTAGAATTGAAAATTTATCGACATCGCATTCTGTGGGCGTAAGTAATGAGGGTGTACCCTGGAGTAGAAAGCGATAAAGTGGAATAATCTATCCATTTAACGAATATTCTTTAAAGTGATAACAATTGTATTAAAAATAAATACGTATTTTAATTTTTAATACAAGTATCTCAAGCTTGGTTTTTTTACTGATTCCCTATATTCGATTACCAACTATTCCTTAGGTACATTGGACGGGACTTCACTATGTATTTTACAGTTAATAACTTCAAGTTGTTCAAGCGACAGTCAGTAAGTTATTTGGAACATCGTTTCAACCTAGTTTTAGGTTTAGTCTAATTTAGTGCACCAAGCGTAGTTACAAGTTACCCTGGATAGTTGAGAACCGTACATTTTCAGCGCCATTCTTATGTAAGCACTAGCAAGGTAGCATATTTTATAATTATTTTCTGATATTTAAATTTTTTTATGTCTGCAACATGTCTAATGTTATTATCTCAAACAAAACAGACTGTATTATCATGGGTTTGTTGTCCACACTGGAAGTAATGGAAAATACAAAATAAAGCATTAAATTTAATCGGATAATAAATAATTCAGAAAAGTTAATGTGAAAATCATTTATCTCGTTTGTTTCATCCCCTCGGGTAACGTTACTAGGAGACAATTTGAATAAATTACAATTTTATTGTTTTAATTATTGTTTTAATTTCTGAATCACCAATAAGATTAATACCTACGTGTTACGTCTTACCTTCTATATAATAACAGATAATATGACCAAACTTTTAGTTATTATTATTGGAATGAAAATATAGTTTAGATATCTCTATTATGTTCTATTCAAATAAAAATATTGTTTTCTAATAATGATTGATAGGAAATAACTTAAAAATACACTCAGTTAATAAACGACTAAACATACTTTAATTATCGCCCAAAAAAAGTATTTAAGGATAAGTAGATAATTAATTCCAGTTAACGTTAAAGTAGTATAACAAAAAAAGGGCTACTTTCTCACAAAACTTTTAATAGCACAATTAAAAAGTCAAGAAACTGTAATTAGAACTCTTGATAAAGTTCTGTTTATGCAAGTTTTGTTAAACGTAAATGGTAAGAGTCTATTAAGTTAAAAACGTTCAGTTTAAGTTTGGGGTTTAGTTAACAAGTAACTGCACTTAATGGTCTAAAGACAGGGTTCTCTAAGATCGTGAAAATCGTTTTTGTTCGTAAATAATTTGGTTGTCCTTAACAGCACGTAAGTATATTTTATTTGAATTCATTTATTTTATCCAGGCATTTATTTATGTTACCATGACATTTGATTATCTTCAACCTAAGATTTACCGCTTGATCGTCTGAAATGAGTAGCTGTTATTTTTTTTGCTTTGTGTTATACTCGCATTATGTTTATAAAATTTAAATTAAATTGTATCATATTACTATAAATGCATGCAAACAAAAGTATATTTAAATTGATTTCGCTTTTCTGTTTTCAAATTGCCTCCATTACAGAATAGAGTAGTAGTAGTAAATTAGCGTAGCATGGACAATGAGGAGAGATGAAAACCACAAGGCTAAGAGAGTCCTAAAGATAGATAAGGATTAGATATACTTAGATATGGGGGACTAAAACTTGTATGAATGATGATCTAACATTAAGTTAAGCCTGACACAAGCGGAACAGAAAAACTTTTGTGATGTCCTACAGCGAGATAAGGGCAGGAAAAAGAAGACATTATTAAAAAAATGCTTTTTTATATTTTATTTTAAAAAGTTATATCCCATAAATAGTTTTATTTTATCTTTTAATTAAAAAAAAACTAGATGCAGTAATCCATTAAAATTATCAGAAAATTAATAAAACAAAATAATATCCAATTTACTGTGAAATACAAAGGACAATTTCACATTATAAAACAGGCTTCAATTATATGAACGGTTCACCGAGTTTCATTCTGAAATTCAACCAATACGGAATTAAAAATATTAACGAACTTTACGAATAATCTAGAATTGTCCGTTAATGACGAGTGCGGTGGGTTTTCAGATATCGGATATATTGTAAATATAAAAAAAGTTAAATAAATTTAAAAGTAATCCGATAAAAGGTGGATAAGCTTGCGTACGTGTGATGAATTTAATGTTGGACGTGATTTGATGTCCTTTACATATATATTGTATATTTCTTGTATGTTATGTTTCTTATAATTAATTTCAAACTATGTGTAAGTAATATTTAATTATTATTTTATTTATCTCGATATCGTATATATTATCGTATCTTTATATTCTCAGTATTTATATGTGTATTTCTATGTATTCGTATCATTGTCTAACACCCTTAACACATGCAAATAATTTGCTTACTTAGGGGTTAGATCAATTTGTGTAATTTGTCCTGTGATATTATTATTATTATTATAATACTTAACTTAAAATACAGTAGAACTATCTATCTATAATAAAGAATTAACATTACATACAAAATTATAGGTGTTTTATTGAAATGTTTATTCCTGTTACTGAATATATAATCTATATATACGTACTTAACCTATAACCTATGGATAATCAAATAGTTTTCAAATCACAATGTTGAAATTATATTTCCAATGCAACTAAGGCAACAATAATGCCGACAATAGGATTGAAATTAACTAAATGGAGCATTTTAATCGAATTTTGGGATTTAGCGCGAATTAACTGCGATCTCGGCATTCCAAGTACGTTTCAAACGAATAAGTCCGTTGGATAAAGCTTATTTCGAAATGACAAAATTAAAGTTCTTTATTTTAGAATTTATTATAAAACTCGATTATTTTTATTATTAAATTATTTTTATTATCAAGTAATAAGTTAAAAAATTAAGGCAAGAATTCTGATATGTGATGTTTATCACATATCAGAGGTAAAATATTATCTCTGATATGTGATATTTATCACATATCAGAGATAATATTTTAACTAATATTTATTAGTTAATATTATTTCCTTCGCTAGTTTTATTCGGTGCAGCCTAAAATGGTAAAGTTATGTTATATGTTTTGCAAAGAAGATTTAAATTCTAGCACTCCTGATAAAAAAGTATGTTACATGTAGGTTATATTAATGATAATATATCTTTTTTGATATCTGAACAACAGCCAATCTCTCAACCGGTCTACGATGTCTTAGCAACTATTGAGTCAGTATGTATGATCACCGCGTAAGAAATCACATAAAAAAGGTTAATTCCAGAAGCTGTATTTTATTAAAATTTTTCTTTTCTATAATTTTCTTAGAAAAATATAATCTATATAATAAAGCCTCAATTGTAAAGAGTAATTATACAAAATAACATTTTGCACATTTATTAACATTCTGATGTTGATTAAATAACTTAATTGTTGATGAACATTTAATAACTAATTTAACTGAGAACATCTTTGAATACATTTATATAAATTTTCTCAAATTTCATTTTTTTATTGTTTTGCTTACAGTGCCATCTTTGGTTGTACGTAAAAAGCAACAACCTAGTCTTGAGAAAACTTACCTTTGTAATTTAACTAAGTTTACGATTTAATTGTAGATGGCGTTAATATAAAAATATTTTAAAATCTAAAGGGAAAAGATAGATTATGCATTTTAATACAAACATTAAGCTTATTAATTTGTTATAACAAAATACCTTTATGGTGATAAGAGTAAACGTGCACCCAATTTGTCATTGTACAGATACTATTATCTATCCCACAAAAATTAATCTCAAGTGTTTAATAATAAGGACAGATTTTAGGTCACAGTGTTTAATGGACTCAATTACCTATTTTCGCTCACAGGGCCATTTAATGTTGGTTGGCGATTTTGAATCGTAGAATATTTTGTACACATAGAACTAGTAATTGCCCCATTAAAACGTAATATTTTAATAAGTTATCTTTACCAGAAGATACCTACAACTATTTTTGGGATCTGCAACTATGGTTGTTATTTCACTTCATAGAATATGTTGGAACGTTTTTAATTTTATAAGATATTGCACATCTTCAAGGGTAAAATACCACTTTGGCAATAGGCTATGAAAACAACTCATAAATATACACTTAAACAACCACAGGCTATAATAAGCGGTTAGCTACCATTGAACCCAATAAAAGGCTTATTTTATATCTGACATAGGCATTATTTTTATAACATATTCATTTCATGTTGTATATCCTTACTAATGTAGACAAGACACAAGTTAAGCAACTTAGGTATGATGGAAGTTGATTGTCAATATAATGAGTATATCCTGCCCTGCAGTCGCATGGCTCAGGTAGTACCTAAGTAGACAATAATAACTAAGCATTTTACAAACCGTAACAAATAAGTATATTTGTTACGGTTATTTTTTTTAATATCGAGCCACTTATTACATTATTTTTGTAAATAGATATTCCATTAATCTATTGAATAACCATATTGAATTACCCTTATTGAATAATCATATTTTATTGATTACTGTAAGTACTCTAAGTGTACATTCATCTTTACCTCTGTCTTTTCAGATTACAACCACATCTACTGTCGCAGGATTATTGCCGTTGCCAGTCTTGCGATGAATATTTCATAGTTGGTAATACTTTCTCCAATATCTTATGTTTTTGCCCATCCCAAAAACTTATAATCCTTCCATTTTTTATTGTCAACATATGTCAATACTTCCGTTTTTATCTAAAGCACTCTTTTACTCAACTAAACTTTCATTATACCTTTCAGGAAAAAATATCTCATATCTCTACCAATTTGGTTTACTGATAAATCTGAGATGATATAAGGTACAGAATAAATAAAGGTAGTAAGCCTTGCTTTACTAAAATTTTGGTTACCTTCTGGAATAAATATATCACCAGTAACTGTTAACCATACCATTGTGGTCTTGGGAAAAATATGCGATTGGATGCTAAATACTTGCGTAGATGGATGATAAATGGATGATAAATACACCCGAACCGTGTTATCTCTGCCAGTGTACCCGGTTTCCAACATTTGAAGGTAACTTTTGTTACGTTGCATCCAAGTGTTAGAACGACCTGCCGTCGCTTTTTTGGAACCTATAAAAGTAAAATAAAAAAAAAGTGGTAATAAATTTAAACAACATCTATTCATTATAAAATAATGATACATATTTATTACTAATATATATATTTTTTTCCATTTTAACTATTTTTTTATTAAAATGGTTATATTATTATTATTTATTTTTATCGTTTATTATTACTACGAAATAATAATTATAAATATTTGCAATTTGTTTTATTCTTTTGTAATGCTTATTTGTCTGCGTTGTCTGCTCCGAGGTGTGGCGGGATCAAGGCTAACACTGGTTGCCTCAGCTCTTCTGCTTATTCAGTATAAGTATTATCCAAATAAACTTAGTATACGCAGTTTATTTTGTGTAATACACATAACAAATACATATACTAACACCTAAATTCTAAGGTTACAATTATGAATAACTAGGGGGCAATTAATGTCCCCGAGCTAAGCCTATGACGTAATGGTTTACGTTGGATTATTAAAAAAAAATATCATATCTTTTTGCAACAGTTATTACAATTTTACGTTTATTTATTATGTGTATAATTTTATTTATGATTTTATTCTTTAGTCTTGTTTTTTCTCTTTTTGTTTTACTTTTATTATAACTATTGTTAAAACCGTCAGTCGATTTACATCAGTTCTAAGTCAGATCACGAGTGAATATTCCTAAACATAAGTTTTGTTGTATAGTTTTTACCTGTGCTGTTTCTTACCATTGTATAGTTTATTTTTTTAAACTATTTAAAGAATTGTTATGTCAATTTAAAAATAGGTTTTATGTTTATTAAGTGTGACTTTCCACAATTTAACAAGTTTACAATTCAATGCATTAAAATAACTACCTTATTTATTTAACACAAAACTGTTAAAAAGACTGCTAGAAACTTTAACTGCACTTTATTCACCAAGCAATGTCTTGGGTAATGTAAATTGTGTAAAATTGTCGAATATAAAATATGCAATTAATAGTGTCTTTATTGTTCTTTATTTATAACAATTAAAAACCCCCGATACAAAAGGACCTCTAAAAAGAGTAAAAATAATATTATTATGTACCTACTTATTGAAGTCGTTGCGATGGGAGGACCCTTGACGTATGTTGACGGTGGATACACACCTCCATCCTCATGGATAGCACCCATCCCTTTTTCGCAGGTTTGAAACATTGTGGAGGGATCCCCTTCTCCCTGGCCTCTGAAAGGAACCCAGACCCTCTTCTGGTTGGACTCGGTCTCGGGAATCAGGTGGGTAACCCGACTCGACCATCATCGACCTTGTCCAGCCGGAAGGTTCTCATTAACCGTTGCTGCCCAGGGAGCACCACGAGGAGGTTCCCGGCAGTCGCCCCCCTTCTTTATTAGCCTTGGTAACTTACTTACATTTTAATTTCTTCCTTTGAACGGTCCCCGACGCAACGCAACGCAACTTCAATAAATACCTACCTTCATAATAATATTTTTTTTTTCTTTTTACAGGTCTTTTTGTATCGGGAGTTATTTATTAATTTATTTTTTTATTTCTGCTTTTTAAAGTTATGTTACTGGTTACTTCATTGTATTAAATGAACCTACGTTCACACAAATTTTCAGTTATTGTTTAAGTATTTCTATCAATATATCCTAATATTATAAAGAGGAAAGATTTGTTTGTTTGATTAAATTGAATAGGCTCCGAAATTACTGGACCGGTTTAAAAAAATATTTTAGAATTAGAATCCTACGTAAAACCTGATAATCATCATCATCGTTAATATTGTAAGGAGGAAAGATTTGTTTGTTTGTTTGAATTGAATAGGCTCTGAAACTACTGGAGAGATTTTAAAAAATATTTTAGCATTAGAATCCTACATCCTACATCATCATCATCACTAATATTATAAAGAGGAAAGATTTGATTGTTTGTTTTTTCGAATTCAATAGGCCAGAGCCTATTTTATTATATAAGTCCAGTAATTTCAGAAAATTACTGAACCGATTTAATTCAAATTCAGATTATCTTTATTCAAGTAGACATTTACACGCTTTTTATTACACTTTATTACACTTTTGAATCGTCAATTTCATTTAATTGGTTAGATAGTCGACTGACTATACTGGCCAATTAAATACAACTAACTTAAACTAAACTTGTATACACAGACTTGTGAGTAAGCTACCACCAGCTCGGAATGCTGTTCTGTTGAGAAGAGCTGGCCAGAAACTCAACAGTCGCTCTTTTTAAATGAAATTTAACAATATAATTATAATATAATAATAAATTTAATATACCTTTAATTTTAGATTTAAAACCAAGAAAAGGAAGATCTAAGATATCTTGTGGAACTTTATTATATATCCGAATACTCAAGTCCATGAAGGATTTCTTAACTTTTAGAAGTCGAAATTTAGGCGTTACGAGCCTATTTTTATTTCTTGTATTGATCGTATGTCTGTCGCTGTTTTTATTATAGTAGTATTATAGTATTTTATTATAATTATATAGTATAGTTATATAGTATTTGGGCGCATATATTATTAAAAATATATTAAGAAGCGACCGAGACCGAGATAATAAAATATTTTCCTTTAAAATACTACATTATCCCTCTGATGAACGTAGGCTATATTAATAAGAGAAAAAAATAAGGAAATTTCGACAATGTAATAAATTATAAATGGATCAAGACTTTTTCATCGTTTAGAGTTAAAATGATTTATAATCACTTATAACACTATGATGAAGGGAATTATATTATCACTAGTAATTGCCCGTGATTCCTTATAACTACGATTATAAGCCATATAAATATATTTTTACAGTCTACGTGGACGCAGTCACGGGCAACAGCTATCCCTAATAAGGTACTTTACCTGAGTAATTAAGTGTAAAAACCTTTTGGCCTACATAACAAGGCTTTTTTCCTATATAGATCGGACGAAGCCACTGGGAACAACTAATTATTGCATAAGAACCTTTCACCAATTTAACGTCAATATCTTGGAAACGAGTGTTTTTATTTCGACCAATGATAGCTCTAAGAACCATCTCGACAAACACAGCTTTCGATTTAAAAAAAAACCGCATTCAAATTCGTCCACGGGTTTGGCCGCTAGATTGCCACAGACAGACACACAAATACACAGATCGACAGGTCAAACTTATAACACCCCTCTTTTTAGTCGGGGGTTAAAAACAAGTGTCATCGTGTCAACTGTCAAAGTAATAAATTAAATTTTACGCGAGACTGCGAGAACTGTAGTTATTAAAGTTGCATTTTGCCTTTAAAGTTGTTTTTAAACTGGTCACTCAAACTACAATTATTTTTAATGTTGTTTACTATGTTCTTAGACAGAAATAACATTCGCTGTGTACTACTATATGGTTATGGTTACCTACTTAGTTTTTATATAGTTCCTGATATTTCTGTACTGTGGGCCTCAGGTCTACGAAATAAAATTATTATTTTATATAAACAATAGTCAAATCATTAAATCATAAATAAGCAAAAAGGTGTATATAATAAGCTATATTTATATTAGAGTTTAATAGTCATATATCAATTGCATTTATATATATATATAATAACAAAAAATAACCTCCCGAAAAAAAAAATATGGACAAGGTTCTTTATTTAATCTGTCGTTCTCCGACATTGGGAGCAAGCATAATTTCTAGATTGACAAATTATTAATACAATTAAAAATACATTTTAAATACAATGTCCCACAATAAAACATAATAATGTATTAACAATTTAAATATTGTATTGAAAGCCAAAGGTCTGGAAAATCTTTATTACAAAACTATAGCATTGTAGGTTGGAGGTCAATGCAAAATAATAAAAATATATGGATCATAAAAACAAAAACAATTTAATACATTGTTTTTTTTATTTCTTTACTTAATAGTAATTTATTTCGCTGGTTACCCAATGTTGTTGAAATAATGGCAATTATTTTTTTAAGTAAGTGAGGGACAAACCTGCCTACAGCTTATGTTTTAGTAAATAACGCTGCCCAAGGATATCCACGAACATGGATATGTCTGATAAAATTCCTTCTTTTCTTTCTTTTTTCTTTCTTTATTAAAACTCGATCCGAAATAGAAGAAAACTTAATATATTTTTAATAATGTTATTATGGATCGAGTGGAATTTTTATTAAGAAAACGAATATTTAATTTTATGTATTAAAATAAAATTAACCTCATTTTGTTTGTTTGTAGACATTTGGAAAATTTATCCAATCGAGAGCATTAATTATCGAATCGTTTATAAACAACATATACAAGGAAATGTATCAAGGTAATGTTTCAAAGATAATTAAAGACATGGTAATAGGTATAATACTATATATATAACAGACAGTATAATAAGTTATTAGTTTTTCTCATTGGGATGACGATCGAGCAGACGATACTCTTGATTATGAGTGATTATATTATATTGTATTAATAAGTAAGACACATTAAGAGATTCAAATGCATTAATATCCTTCAGGCATGGAGGTGTATGCAGATCAGCGAGATAGATATATTAAAAGAAAGAGAGAATGGAATGAATGAGAAGGGGTGACTTAGGCCATTTTTAGTGATTATAGATACTTAGAAGATTGTTTCTCTTCTATGATATCGTGGTCCTGCATGTTGTATATATATTGTAATATTTTAAATTTACAACTACAATATTATTTATTTTAAGCAAAGGCTATATGGAGACTAAGTCTTTGTATGAATGAAATAATATTGTAGTTGTAAATTTAAAATATTACAATATTAAGGGCTATATAGATATTAACATAAATACAGTATCTTCGTACTTCATTTGTTTTTTATTAATTTTTATATATTACTCTCGTATCGTTTGTCCCTCTTGCACTTACTTTTTACCTCATACACTAGACGGAAATAAAAAATCATGTCACATTGGTTTACCGGTTCTTAAATTTATTCTCAGACAAGGCCAATTTCGAAAGAAAACTTTGACCTTTGCTTGCACAGGCAGATATAATGTTTAATACATATAATAATAATAAACTGTTTTGCATTGATTTCGCAATTTTCATTATTGGTCAATCAATTTTACCAAAGCTTTTACTATTATATTTTTATGCATTAATTATATAAATTCGATGACTTCTGTTTACTGCCTGATAATCTATATAGTATTTCATTTATGTTAAATAATTATAATTAAATAAGAAGCCTCAAGCATCAAAGAAAATTTAAAAAAGAACTTTTATTTCCGATTCAAATATCAATATTTGTCGAACGTTGACCTTCAGTAAATATAAATATTGCGAAAAAGTCAATGCTAAAGTTTTAACCACAAACAAACACGAGTAACAAAACTTGTCCCTCGAAGCTCTCTAAATTTTATATCTGTATTATGCAAGTAAGAAAACGTGTGCAGCCTGACGTTAGCCTTCAGAGACGAAGTTCCTATATAATATTAAATTCCTTAAATTAAAAATGTAATTCTTCTTATTAAAATATTTTTTAGAAGATGAAGTACAAAATCTAAATGTCGAAACTCTATAAATCACGCATGTTGATCATACAAAACCGACTCTGCACCATGCTCGTAACTCACACATGCACTCATATGTAATAGAAAAAGAGTGAGACGGGTATAGAGAGAGTAGCAATGAGGAGGAAAAGCTTTTGTGGTGATTTCTACAAGTGAACTCCTTTCAGGACCCAAAGGAATTTAGTTCACATTTATAAAATAATTTTTTATTAGATTTTTTTTTTTTGGTTTACTTTTATTATAAGGTTCGGTAGATATGTCGTAATTTTTTTTTAATTAAACATTATAGATTAAACATTAGGTTAGGCAAGGGTGACCCTCTCACTTACCTACAACGACCTACAACGTGTGCTGTAAATTACTTAGGACGGCCTCATATATGGGGTAACGCCATGGTGTCACGATATATGCGAAAGTGTTCCCGTGATTCATGCATGCAACAGCTAATATTATGCTTATAAGATAGGCAAGTACTTATATATACAAATTCACTCTCTTGATACCTTCCTTCACCTACCTAAAACAAATATTTACCACAACTAAGACTACACTAGTAGAGTAAATATAAATATATATATATATATATATATATATATCAAAATTCTTTATATTTTTTTGTATGACCCTGGCCCCAATCCACACCTTATTCGACGTGCAGTAAGGAACAAAAACCTGTTGCGGTTTTAAACTTTAAGTTTGAAATTACTTGGTCCATTTTAATACGTATAGTATGCATACGTATTTTTCTTATTTTATTAATTAGATCGAGTACGTATGTTTTTATTATTTCACCCTATATTAAAAATAAAAAGTATGCTAAAATGTATATATATATTATTAAATATTTGCAAATATTGAATTATGTTAAAAAAATAAGTTTATAATAATAATGACCCACTTGCTATCTTAATTAATTTTGGTGGTTATGCAACCATCACCAAGGTTAGTGACCTCATTGGAACATTGATGATATTATTTTATTGCTATTTCCAGTTCTTAACAACTGACGTCGGCCAGGCTATATAGTAGAGAACCTAACTTCTATAGCTAATAATCTTTTTCGATCAAAAACAAAGAAATGAGGTAAGTTATAAAGGGGGTGAGTTATTAATTATTTAAAACATCTACTTCAACTGATTGTAAGTAAATTAATTACAATAATAGTTTTAGCATGTTGAAATTAATGATGTTATGTTTGGGCTAAGTTTTCATGTATACAGTAACATACAAACCTTAAGATTTTATTCTAAATATACTTATTAAAGAATGTATACTTACCCATGCTTTTATATTTTATACATAAGCATTATATAAAATTTACATTTATACATACATACATACATTATATTCTGCAGTAAAGAGCTCCTTTTTTTAAGATTTCCTTAAAATACAACCTGGACAGATTAAATAGGTACAATAAAATATATGAGTCCGTAAGTTTATAACATGTCATACTTATGTAAGGTCATTGATAAGAAATAAGCAAATTTTTATTTCAGAATTTGGTAAATGCCATCTCAATAGAAAATGAAATATTTTCCACGAGCGATGTTATCTCTAACCATCAAGTGGAAAACCGCTGTTGAAAAAGAATATTTTTGTATCAAATATAATTTAAATATTTAATACCACAAAAAAAAATATCAGAGAAAGAGGCGATTTTTTTTCCAAAATCTCTGAAAATTAAACAAAATGGCTAAAAAATTATATATGCTCTATAAATTATTATTTTTATATTTTTCTTATTAAATTAAATTAAATCATTATTAAAAAATATAATTCAATTCTTAAAAATAAAAGGGTTAAATCGTCATTACAGAATTAATTATATCGTAAAACAAACCATTTCATAAAAATGAAAAAAAATACTCTTTGACGCGTGCCAAATTGTCGGAATTTCGAAAAATTTTTACAAAAAAAATCTTGGTATCCGATAAAAACCCAAATTACTGTAATTTTAATGATCATGTAAGTTTAAAGTCAAAACATTTTTCTTAACTCGTTAAAACAGATTAAATTTCAATTAGATATTCAACCAACCTTTGAGCCTAGTTATAATTTCCTTGATAACAAGATATAATTATACTTATTAAAAATAATTACTAATAAACATCAGAAAAAAAAACCTACATTTAAAATTTTACGAATAAACAGGTACATTAAGGAGACAAATAAAAAATGAGGTATTTATCTGTTTTAAAAAAGCGTGAGCACAATTATACCGTTGTTTAAATATATTGACTAAGCGAAAAATATTTCCTAGAGTATTATCACATTGTCTATCTAAATAATGCCGGGAAAAAAAAACGTTTTTTTTTTCTTATAAGAAAACATTGGTGTTGCTATTGCTATAGTTTTGTTCATCAATAGAATTTGTTTGATGATTATACATAACATTATCATATAGCCCCATTAAGAAATCCGTGACGATTTTGTACGTGAGAATAAATAAGTTATCAAAGCCTTTATCGCGTGGATTGTTTATTATACCTGCGCTCGCGCAACTACGGCTCATTTCGTTTTAGGTAAGGCCGTGCGTCGCTGGCTCGTAGCTTTCAACCAGGGGACGGCCTGCGTGTTTTTCTAAATTATAATTTTTGTAGGCAAATTGAGAACGCTATAGTGAACATTGTGTAAAACTTTAGTGTTGTGGTAGTTTGGGACATTTTGATATGAACGGTGAGTATTTAACTACCCGTATTAATTGTAAATCTATAAACAATGTAGATACATATAATTGGGTCCGAGAAAGTATTATTTACATTTACATATTTTATTAAATCATAAGATATTAATAACTACTATAACAGCACTTTGAAAGCATTCAAAAAAAAATATGAAGTAATGAATAATTTAATTCGAAATTATTAAACATATCATTATTATTATCAATATTATTATATTATGTAATAAGCGATGTTATCTTAAAATAATTACAATACGTGCATTATTTTAAATTTATCTAGGAAATCTATTCATACGTAACCTTTGATAAAGATAAAAAAAAACCATCCAGCTCTCTTAATAAATCTATCTAATGTAGATCATTTTGAACATTTTGATATATTCAAATTATTTATTATTAAATTTTATTAGTCAATTATATTTTTATCTGAGCAAATCAAAACTCACTTCGTTGACGAATCCATAAGATGATTTTATTTAAATATTTGCATCTACCGTCTAAACTATATACGTAAATAGAATAAATGCTAAAAAGATAACTTATGTATCCGATTTATAATGAAAATAGTTTGTCACAATTATAGTAGTAGTAGTTTGTCACAGTAGTAGTAGGTAGTAGTTTCAGAGTAGGTAGTAGTCATAGTAGTAATAGGTAGGTAAAAGTAAGAAAAATAAATATTACACGAGTCTTATTTACCAAGTTCTATATTAACTCTTATTTTCCAGTTTACGGACAATAGTTAATTATTGAAATAACTTTAACCCTGTCTTAGATAATAATTGAAATAACTATTAATTGATCTCATTAAATTAATGTTTTCTTTTCTGTTTTAGTAGCTTATAATTCGTACAGGTCAATAATATAAAGAATTGTAAAATATATTTATGAAGAATTTTGTTATTACACGACAATTGTTTAAGAAAATTTTATTGAATAAATATTAATAATCGGTTGGGAGGATATAAAGTGCCTTCATTTTCCATGCGTCATTTTAATGGAAGATACTTATTCAAGGGAGAATGCAATGTAAACTATTAATATTATTACACTTTATAGATTTTACCTTTTTTCTGAAATAATTTATACATGTTTAACCTTCATTTGACTATAATGTAATGGGTATTACCAATTATCACTACCTTTACAATCGCCAAAATCAATAGTTATTTTTCTGGTAAGTTCAAGGTAATTTCAATAGAGCTATGAACAAAATAACTACGGAAACTACGTTCGATTATAAATAATTTAATAACTACAAAATAAAGCATGGTTAAAGGCAATTACTCTGATTGGTCATATTTAAGGGTTTAATTTTTGGGGATAAAGGGTTATTCCACCTCCTGCTTCGTTTTTACCGTACAAGTAGTATCGCTTTGGAATACATTACCAATTGTTTATCAATATTTATAACTATAATAATAATTTTATATAAATTAAAATTATAGATATTTATGCACCACTCTATACTCTCTTCATTCACACAAGCATAAGGTTTTCTAGAAGAGTTCACTACTAAGTAATTATACCG
Organism: Napeogenes sylphis; assembly: GCA_959347405.1. NCBI lineage: Eukaryota > Metazoa > Arthropoda > Insecta > Lepidoptera > Nymphalidae > Napeogenes > Napeogenes sylphis. The sequence continues at coordinate 18,982,497 of OY365778.1, read as the reverse complement.
CCATATTTAATTACCTATACTGCTTATTAAGAATTTATTTGTCTAGTTCTTATACGTGGTGCACAATAAGGATTATCCTTATTATTAAGTAATATCTCCATTTCAAATAATATATTCTCATATGAGATTGTTATAGGAAATATTATATCAAGTTAATAGGCATTAATTAGTAACTCATTAGCATGTTATTATAGTACTACAATTGTTTCATTTACATTTAGATTTCCATTGATTGTGGTAAGTTAGTGATCAACAATTGAGTTATTCGTTAAAAATCCGGAACTGTTCAGATAATTTTATAACAATTTCAAAAATTTCCTTAAAAAAAATATATGGTCGATCAAAAAGCTTACAAAACAAAATTAAATCAAAAGTTATTTTAACTGTCTTGATCTTAAATCTTGAAATAATGATTAATTACTGTGGTTTTTTTTATTATACTAAAAAAAATACTTTGACAGTTATAACTAATTCTTTTATGATTTGTTTAATATAGAATACATTGAACGCAAATGGTTCAGTATAGTTTTTTCGACATTTAAACTTTTCGCATTATCAACATTTAATTACTTTTAGTATTAGGTACGTAGTCAAAGCAGTTAGCAAGTGTAAAGGCTAAGCTAAATATATATACGTAATTTTATATTTTTGTATGCCCATTTTCTTAATAATTATATATCTTTATTTCGTTTGCTATTGATTGACTGAGTTATAGCATATGAGTGAAGTAAGGACTCTTCAGTAGTATCGATTGTCTTAGAAATCAACTTCACATCTCTTTAACTCTTTGTTTTTCAAAATAATCTTTAACTTATTAGAGGTTATAGTACCGCCCCGTTGGTCGAGTGGTTAGCGCAGACGCCTAACGTGTCACGGCGCAACGGGGCTCGGGTTCGATTCCCGGCAGAGCACAGGCATTTATGTGATGAGCATAGATGTCTGTGTTTCTGGGTTTGGTCGTTTATTAAATATATTCTCAGTATTTATATGTGTATTTCTATGTATTAGTATCGTTGTCTAACACCCTTAACACAAGCAAATAATTTGCTTACTTAGGGGTTAGATCAATGTGTGTAATTTGTCCCGATATTATTATTATTATTATTATTATTAGTAAGTCTGTCTCATCTTGCTAGAACCAACCTTTGTGGAACTTCTCATACCATTCGTTTATTAAATACTTTGACAATACTTCAAATCGTATAAATCTTACTTAACCTGAGCGAATAGTGGCTTATTTTTTTTAATAGGGATACGCGCACTGTCCCCTTGTTTCATCCATGAAACCAGAACAAACCTGAATGTTTTGGCTGTAAATCTAACTATAAATTTTTTTTAGCCTACGATGTTCATATTGAGATTTAATCCCAATAAATCGAATAAAGTATCTTCATCTATTATTCCTAATTAAGTCGTGTACAAGGCTAACAAGAACCAGACTTTAAGTATTTATGTGTTCAATGATTTATTCTTCCTTTTTTTTTATTTAAATGTCAGGTGATCTTTAACTACGAGTCGCTAAAACATTTATTTACCAGGACGTAAATAGTAGATATGGACAGATTATAAATGAGGTAAACATATATGTTGCATATTTATCTGTTTTTACAAATGATAATATAAGAACAGTCTTAATTAATGTTTATAAAAAAATAAATAAGGCTGAATGTTATTATTATTATACAGATTTTTTTTTTTTATTTTATAAAACAATATTCTTCAGTGTTTTACATCGCTGCAAAACGTAATACCTACTACATTCCTAATACGTCGTTATTTTAAAACCATAAGCCTTCGCATTACATAAGTTTCTTAGAGATAAAAGTCTAAAAAATTACAATAAATAACCGTAATTTGTATATTATATATTTATTGCAGATTAATAACTATCCTTGAAAATACTAGTTTCCTGGCTGATCTATCACGGTTTATATTAAGTGTGGGTTACTTTATGAGATCTGCACTCCATAGGTTAGGATTTTTTTTAATTAATTTTAGAAGTTAATTATTAAATATTATATGAACGTTTGAAAATATCTATAAACATGTATAGCCATGGTAAGCTTATTTAAATTTATATAAATATAGAATGAAAAATAAACTGATACGGGCAGGGATACGGTAGCTCAGTTGGTAGAACGACGGGACGGTTTCCCAGTAGTCGTGGGTTCGAATCCCTGCCCGTATCGGTTTATTTTTCATTCTATGTTTATATAAAATATTATATGAACGCTTATAAGTAATGTATAAGAAACTTAAAAAATATATATTTTCATCGGCAGCAGCTGGGACTATTGTGCAGGGCAACCGATCTGTGTTCGGTTCGAGTCTGATAAATGACTGTTTAAAGTAGCCGAAGTAATATAATTGTTTAATTGATTATGCATTGTATGCAAGATCTATATACTGAAGTCTCAAGCGATATCCGACTTCCATTTTTTCGGATTCAAATTCGGAGATTGTGCGTTGTTAATATAGATAATTTTTATAATATAACAAAATATACCCCATTTTTTAAGATCTACAAAGTTTCACTATTTTAATTATTAACCGATATGGTGCTGATAGCATCTTCCATGTTAAAATAAGTTTCTGTTAAGGAATTCTTATAATATTAACAAAAATGTTTTAACATATTATTTATCATAATCGATTGAACGAAATAATGACCTTAGCCTAGTAAACATTAGTTTATATTTTTAAGAATATTAATATAAAACTTTCAAAAACGGTTGGAACAAGTATAAAAAGACTTATTAAGTAAAAATAAAGGAAACATTGTACTTTTATTTGTTGATAAACAAAATCTCATGAACGCATGCATCCTAAGCACTTCCTGTAATTTAGTTAATAATTTTTTTGCGCAAGTTTACTTAAAGACTATGGTTTTCGACACCCGACATTGACATAAATTTCTATCAAAACGGAATGCGACCCTGAATAAACAAGAACATCAAAATTAACTTACTTATACGATCGTGTTATGAAAGTTAAGTGACGCAACTTTTAAATTATTTAATCATATTTTGGTTCCTAAAAAAAGCAATTTGTATGAATTTATTTCCTAAAAACGACGATTCTGTATTAATTTGGTACGTTGTGGATTATGTAGGGATCGTATTATCTGTTATTCTCTGATATCCACCGACCTTCAGCGCTTAACTCGGATGCATTGCTCAGCGATGGGATATGTGCATTATACAGGTATTTCTAGTGTCTAATGGAAAAGTTTTTGCTTTAAGTTGTAAAACATATTACAATAATTATAAAGATGATGTTGTATTTTAAATATAACACCAAATTAATTAAGTAGTATTTTTTTATTATTTGATTATTAAAACTTTATGTGCATGACTGTCCAGTTGCAGTACCGCACTATCACGCAGAATTCCTTTTATCCATGCATGTAATTTTTCGCTATAAGATACGATTTATATAAAGTTAGTTCTATTTTGGAACAAACGTAAGATAGCGTTATATGTTAATCAAAAAACAAGTTACTCTTTTTTTTACTCAAACTTTTTAACAACCTCTCAGTGCGTTCATGAATTAATTGAATTTAAAAAAATAGTTAACAAACTTTGATGTGCTAACTGTTACTGTAGTATTTAGAGCATGATACTCTGTGGTTATACAGAGATCGCTGAAGATTATTTTTTTTTTATTCTTTAGGCCTTAAATATTATAAAGAAAAACGGCATACAAACCCGCGAAGTGTCTATAGCTAGCTTTGCTAGGTCTGGGATAATTTAATTTCCGAACTGATGGTAGCCTTGACAATGGAAAAAATGTGTATATGAAATTTATTAGAATAAATAATTTGTTTGGATATATATTTTTTTCGTCGTGTCTATGCTATGACGTCTATGGCTATGACGGCGTCACCAAGAGAGAGGGTGGGTACAGAGACCCTCCCTTATATATCTACAAATAAGTGAATAACATTTTGTCTAAATTTATATATTTTATATTATATCAAGCTATTTTAAATAGTTGGTTCTGGAACTAACCTCATAAATTGTTACATCTTTATATATATATTTCTTGTGTGCGTGTGTATGTCACTGAACTCCTCCTAAACGACTGGACCGATTTTTATGAAATTCTTTGTGTGTGTTTAAGGGGACTTGAGAATTGTTTAGATTCACAATTTGGTCCACTGGAAAATGGTTTTTTGATTAATTTTTAATGTGTAAGTAGGTGGTGATTTTGGAATGTTTCACATTGGTTGCGACGGACTGCGTTACCATGGCAATGTCAAATATTAAATAATATTATATTTTAATTATAGTCTGCCCTGACAGTTGGGGTTGCGATAGAAATATTTTAGTACTAGCGGCCCGATACGTGCTTCGCTATAAGTGAAATTTAAAAAAATATATTGGAACATCAAATTCATTTATTCAAACAAAAAATCTTTATTTACATATTCATACGGTATCGATTGGTCGAATTATGATAAACGTTAGACATTGTGATAACTTTTTAATATATATTTTTTTAAAGTTTGATTTTTTTAAATTAAAGACGCGTGTACAAGACAACGTCTGTTGGGTCCGCTAGTAATGTATTATATATTATTATTTCTTACATGATATTTAAAAATGTATAACATTCTAAATTAAATAAATAATAATAGGTAATAAATAACTAATGTACAGTGCTCATTCATATTCCTTTATAATAATTTGTTTTAATCTGTTAGTTTATTTATATATATATTCTTTCGGAGAAAATTATTAATTAATTATAATCTATTTGAAAGCGGCGACCTTTATAGCACCATTCAGAGCATTTTTTATTTGAAATTAATTTAATTAGTGAGGTAGAATAATACTTTGTGCATGTACATTTATTATTATTGAATACATAATTAGTATAACGAGTATAACGAATTATAAAATTCACCATGAGAATATAACACCAGGAACAAAATTAAAAAGGAAGTTGTTAAAAAAATACCAACGCATATTATATCTCCAAATGTCAAAATACCCAATTTGCATGTGTTTTGTATTTCCGTATTTAAAGCAAATGACATTTTTTTTTTATAAGAGTAGGTTAATTATTAATGATCAAGGATTATATATACATATACATACACGTATAATTTATAAACATTTATAAATAAACGCATTTTTTTAATATAAATAAAGTTTAACAATAATGTTTTTATAATTTGTTTTTTTAAAAAGGTTAAACAATTCTAAAGAATTTTATCGTGGTTTGCCTGGTTGACGTAACAAAATATTAAAATAAATGTATTTTTTTAAATTAACGATTTTCACTACACAAGCTTTTGCTGCCGACTTCCTCTGGCAGCAAATTGATTAATAAGTTATTCGTTTCTAAATATGTTTTTTAATCGATACATTTTCCCTTTTATTAAGTAAGTGAAGCAAAGAGCTCTCAAACTATATATAAACTGTTAACTAAACTTCTTATCAAGTTCATGAAAACGCCTAGGGCCTTGACATTGCTGTTATGTAACTCAAACAGCTGTGGAGTGTCGAGCAAACAGTGATCTAACATAGAAACTATGTACTGATAATACATTAGAATATACCTATACTGAAGAGGCAACTAGAGATTGTTGGTCACTTATAATTGATCCGAATGTTTTTATCTCATTTACAAACTATTTTCCACCTCAGAGAGTCATTCACTATTGTATAATAAACATATATTTAAAGACAATCTAAAACAAATAAAAACATTTTAGGGCAACCTGTTTTACTATTTTACATAAATAAATATTGTTTATCGTGGGTTTATGGATGTTTTCCGAACAGTTAGTAACTTTAAACTTACATTTAAAAGGAAACAAATAAACAAAGCATTGAACAAAGATCGCAATCTTTAAGTGTTCAATATAGTGCTTTAAAGATGCTGTCCACGTTTACACTAATAAATAAACAATCACCTCAGTAACACCACTATATATTAAACATTAGAGCTTTTGTAATGTTTGCAAATAACGGAAATACGCATTAACTGTATTTGATTCAATATGCCATCTTAAAACAAATAATTATATTATTTATCTATACATTAATTAAAAGTACAAAAAAAAGTATAAAATTCAATCAACTTTTAAATGCTGACACGTAAAATTGGTTCCAAATCAACTTTATAATACTTTTCATCTGGAAAAATGCATTCCATTAAAAATATATTTTTTATCTCATCTATTCAAAAACATCTGCTTGGTTCCCGAAAAGATGGGATTAAAACACTGCTTTAGTCCCTCCGGGATTAAAACATTCTTGAATTTCGAACGCCAATATTGAAAGGATGCGTTTCGTAATTTTCAACTACGAAAGAGATCGATTACGAATCTTGTATGAAAAAAGTAGGCTGAATGACTAAAACTCCTTGTTCCTGAATGAAAACTGAACGGAACGCATCCATTACTTGTACTAACGCATTTTACTTGTTTCGTCATAGATGTGATAAAAAGCAGATTGTGCACCACGGGACTAAAGCTACTTTAAGCTCGAGTGATGTACTTTGAATCCCTCGCTCGCTCAGGATTCTACATTAGAATCCCTCGCTACGCTCGGAATTCAACCCTAGAATCCTTCGCTTCGCTCTGGATTAAAAAAACACTCTCCCTTTAAAGTAGTACTTTAGTCCCACGGTACAAAATCTACTATTTATTCCAAATTTAAAAAAACAATAAGGGTTTATGAACATTACGTACAGAATTAAAAATTCATTAAATTAAACAATAGACCATTATAGTAAGGTCAGTGATTGCTTGACTTGGTTTTTTTACAATTGTTATTTAATTGAGTGTTTCGTACTTTTATATATTAATATATATTTATTTAAATCTTCAAATCATTTCTATTACATACAAATATTGTATTCTTTGATACAACACTTTATTGCTTCTAATATATAACCTTAAGTGCTTAATACCATATTAATGAAATAATGATAATTTAGCAATTATAGCATCATTTATTTATTCTTAACAATAACTTGAAACCATCGACGGGAAAATATGTTATTGCAAGTATTGTGTTATTCCTTAGCAATTAATTATTAATTAATACAAATAACAAAACTGAATACGTTCCTGATCAAGTGACTGTTTTAGTTCCGATCACATCCTGGAATTACATGTTCCTATTTATCCAATTCAGAACATTCTTCTCCTTTATTTCTTATTTTTCTAGCCTGCCGAAACAGACTTACATAGCGACTTCGTCTATATATGTGTTTAAATTGATATATTGATAATTGTAGCTCTAGTACGATTTTCCAATACACATACTCATACAGCTCTACAATTACTTATTATGGATATCGTAATATTTACCGGTCAATAAACTTACCCGTTAATATAATATAGTATAATTATTTATACAAATAGCCCTGGTCTCGTCTACTCTGAAAGTTCACAAAAGTATATTGACATTTTATGCAGTAACATGAGAACAGGTAGAAAAAGTGCATTAAATTCTTTTTATGAAAGTAAAGTTTTATAGAACGGAGATGAAAAGAAAATACTTTAATATGACTTGTGAATACACTTATTAAGAAGCCTAAGAAATTGACGTATTATATTTTTTTTTATAGAAATGAAGAAATATTTTTAACTACTTCCAAGCCACACAATCATTAAGTCAAGTAAATAGATTTTAAAAGCGAATAGTAATCAAATAAATAATTTTTAAGCTTCAATAATGCTAACTCTAAGGGTAAGAAGCAAAAAAAAATCGTAATTCGATTTTTAAAAGCAAATATAGTACAATATGTCTCGGGTATTGTGTTGTCCCGATTAATACTAACAGTAGCAATAAAATATTTGATTTAAGATATATCCGATCGATAAAAAAGCTTTAATGGGACTATGTCACACTCCTCCTGTCATCTAGAATATTCTATTATAGTAGTCCGTCATCCTGTAGTCAAGACCCGACATGTAAAACTTGATCACCCAGCTTACTACGAAACACTTTGCTTTGTAGATATGAAGTGCATTAAGCTCTATTTATAATTTCTAAATGTCAAACTCATTCTATCAAGAAGTCAAGATTTGAAAGTTTGTCGGTTCGTGTTTGAATATTTCAATATGACTGGTTGAATGTTATGAATTGAGATTTGAGTTTAAACTTATCTTTGACAAATCATAATCGTTTATTCAATATAATAGTTATCTCCAATTATAAAACGTTAGCGTTTTAATAATATTTTATTTGACCGTATGTCAATATAATTATATACATATTATTTAATAAAAGAAAGAAAAAAAGTAAATGTACAAGGTTCATATATTTTATTGATTATTGCTTAAATACTCTGAATCCATGACAAAGTTTAAAATATTACGAAATAGCACTAACATGATCTTGAATTATTAATAATTAATTCCAAGTATTCATACTAGTCCCAAGACATTGATTCATATAACATAATATATTACTTAAGTTAACAAGATCTTATGAATTTATTTTACAGCTATCCACAATATTCCCAATACAATACATTGACATAAAGATTAATATTAAATATTTTTTATTAAATATTATTATTAAAGAAAACGTACTTCACTTAAGCTGATCTATTAACGGTGTTTCTTAGCATTATATCAACTAGTAACAAGATAGAACACTAGTCAAGTCACTAGATTAGATCTACCTAGGTCCTAGACTAGTCTAGGATTAATATTCAGTGAATAATTCTGCTTGTTTACTTTGTCATGTCTTTTATTTAGTAGCTTTTATTTATATAATCTTAGAGATTATATTTGTAATGACATTTGAAAATAATTATTCGTTGAGTTGTACAATTATTTACGAATTTTATACGCTTTGCGCCTTTAATATCATTTATAGGAATATAAAAACTATTTTTATGAAAATACTATTGCTTTGGTTATACAATGCTGAAAGAATAGGTCATACTAGGCATTTTTTTTAAAGTGCAATTTGCACATTTTTAAAAAATATATCAAAACTATGAGAAATGTCATAAATTATTCTGCTTTTTTTTCAATAATGAAAATCCATATTTGTCGAAGTCATAACAATTCATTTTCAACAATCTTTATCTGACCTTGCCATCATGGAGCACAGTGTCCAAGATTTAATAAGTATTTCGTAAGCCATGCGCGTGCGCACAATGGCATCGTAGTGTGTGATTAAGAAAGATTGTTGAACTAATTATACCTTAGAACAAGCATACCGCAATCGCAATCATTTTTGTTAATTATTATTGATGAAAATATATAAAATAATCTTAAAAATAAAATCCTACCTCTACTAATGTAATATATATCATAATAAATTTTAGGAACCTTAATATATTTTTACCGACAAGATTAATCGATCAGCAAGCACTAATCTCTTATAATACACATCTTATACAAAACAAATCGTTACTTTAGTAAAGTACTTTCTTATTAAGTAACCTTCTTACGGGGTCACTACACAGAGTCAATAGCACCCTTATGACTGTCGCAATACAGTCTATATATTTATATAAACAATGTTCTGAGGCTAAGGCCGCCGACCCAGTATTATTGAAAGCCATCTTATACTTTTTGGGACGATATAATTACTTCTGTGTCTTTGACACGTATCGCATTATGTAGGACGAATGAATAACCGGGAATAACAATGTCATTACAATCTATAAATACATCATTATTGTTAGTTTTTTTTTAATACTTTACAAATATGGACATTGTCTTATAAAAAAATATTTGTAAGAATCCGATTAATTCTAGAAATTACCTCATTCAAACAAACAAACAAGTATATCTCCTTATAATATTAGTTTACATAAGCAGCAATTAAAATAACACATAACAAACTGTGTAATGTTTCTATAAGGTAGTGTTTAAGAAATATATATAAATTGTTCACAAAATATATATAGTAAATATATATAATAAATATATTGAGGTTGTTACTGTACTGTCGTACTGTAATAACTAATAATGTGTCTACAAGTAACAATGGAATGAGATCTTAAAATCTAGAAACATCAGAATACTGTTATAAGATAACGTGGGAGTCGGTATTGTCCATGGTTCAAGTATAGGGATACCAAATATATTTAAGAGTATTTATATATATATATATATGTGTGTGTGTATATATACATATATGTATTATCTACTCGAATTACCATCTCAATATAAGCTAAGTTTGCTGAGCTAAAACGATTTAACAACTCTATTGACAATAGTATTAACAAGTCTAGTATATACTATGCTAGGTATATGAATACGAAATAATATAACTTAGTAAAATACGTTTTCAATATAATTTAAGCTGCTTATGATTGAAATAACCAAATTTTGAGTCGAAACTTACAATAATCGACCTTTGGATACTCATATATAGGAAACCATTAAGCCAAGGTTTATTGCGATCTCGGATTGTCCATCGATTATTAAATACGGTCAATAGTCCCAATGGATTCTTACAATCCACTTAAAATAAATATATTTTCGTAAGTTTGTTGGAAAATATGTGCTAACGATCATTATCATAATTATGTGTAATTATAATTAAATCACAATTACGCACATTTCCGTTAATTAAACTCGTTAAGATAATGCAAAGGAACTGTAAGCACATTGCGTTACTTGAGATCAAATTTTTATAGTACTTTTTAGGTTTAAACAATAAGAATTTAAAAGTTGCTACATTGAAGTAAGCCACGTGGTATGCTAAAACCAACTTAATAATTAACAATATTAGGTATTTTTTTCTTCCACTTCGTTAAATCTAGACTTTTATGTCAATAACAATAGTGTGTGAATGAAATCTGGTATTTAAATTGAACTTTGTTTCTTATATGTTCGTAATCAATTAAAACACTTTTAACAGATTTGATATACATGATTTGCTTATCATATTTATTATTAGAAATAAAATGTCCTTTACTATAATTATCATAACGCTATCGATGTTCATGAGTGAATATATATTATATAATAAATACAATATATTTTAATATTATACTTTATTAAAAAGTGTGAGATTTTTGTACAAATATTTGATATATATTACAATAAATGTAAAATTATTTACACAAAGTCATAAGCAATGGAACTATATTGTGATATTTCGTGGTTTAAAGTTCGAATCAAACTAGGTACATATATTGTATATGAAATTTTTTAAGTTAAAATACCTTTTTAACTTTGAGACAAAAAAATATATAAAAGAAAGATATCTCGAAAATTTTAAGCCACTTAATCATGTCTGTAAACAAATTCAAACAAAATAAATGCATGAAAATTGTTTTGATGACTATTTTATTTATGATTAAATCGTATGTCAATCAACTCATTCTTAAGGAGTGTTACCATGCATTTAAACAATTTTATTGTTTAATTTTATTAGATGACTATCGCTGTTGCACCTTATAATTATCTCATCTAAGTGGCAGTAATACGTTGAATGTTATTACGCTGTTGAGACAAATAACCCTAGTTTATTTCTAAACGTTGTTTCTAGTAAAGCTACTAATAATAGTTTTTATTTATAAAATACATATAAAATGTATACAATATAAAATAATATAAAAAAATATAACTTAAATGCCTATTTACAGCGTTCGGAACTAAGTTGGAAGTAAACTTCTTTGGTATATACCTACATTCAGTTTTGTATCAATTCATGATTTCCAGTATGTTTATGTTTTCAATTAAGTTTTAAAGTTGGTACACAATTAATATATATTTTTTTACAAATGTTAAATTGTTATAACATTGTTAATATTCAATTATCATAGTTTTATTAGCATATCCGCATGAAGTAAGCGAGACGAGAATAACAGGTGACAATTGTTAATTGTAATAAATACGAGTGTGATAATGGGTTAAGGACTGTTTTTTTTTCAATTATGATATACTTATATAGATATATTAATAAATAATATAACCTTCGGCCGATGTTGTCCGATGATGTGATGCCTGATATTTACAAAAAATATAATGTATGTAATATGAATATTATACCACAAAAAAATATTTTATTTTGTTTCATTTACGTTTTTCTCGCACATATCTTATCTTGTTATATTTCAAGAAATATTCAACATTGATTAAATATATTTATTATCATAGGTTTAGTGATTTTGTATTTTAAAGATATGTAAATAATTCAAGTTCTCATTTAAACCTCAAATGTAAAAATAAAAAGAAATAAAAGCCATTTTTCTTCCAAAAATTTAAGTATTGAAGCTAGCTAACAATCCAAACAGAAGACAATAACAAATATGTATACTTTGTCCATTATATTATTACTAGTCTTTTGACAGCTCGACGATTGATATGTGTAGTGATGTCCTAAAGATTCACGAATACGATACCATTCCGATTGTAGTACTATCATTAATCGAATTACGTATCTACCTACGTAAAAGTAATAACAGATATAAAAATTCTGATTTATATTGTCTTAATTTTTTGAAAATAAATGTTATCCGTGTGATTGCGTCTGTATTTATTATAATCATAAAAAAATATCATATACGTAAACTGACAACATCAACAGACCTTCCGTCCGTCCGTTATTTTGACTACTTGTGTTAATAAAATAATATAAACTATCCTCATTATTTTATTTGTAACTAAGAAGAAAATATAACGTTATGTAATGTTATTATATAAAGTTAATATGTCTTTCTATTTAAATAACATATTAATTACACCTTACTTAACATTATAGAAGAGTTTTTCTTTAGCAGATATAATACTAGCATTGATTTCTACTGATTATTTGTAATCATAATGTGTGTCACATCACTAAGTGGGCGATACCCGTCCTTGAAGTACATAATATTTGTATGACATTTTAACGTAAACAATACAAAACTTCATGGGCGTGAGCTGTCAAAAGACTAATAATATAATGGACAAAGTATAGTATGTATGTGAAATTATAAGTAACTTGTGCAATAATCAAGTAAGCTATGTAATAAGCAGTAAGTTAATAAAAAAACATTTCGAACATAAAAACATTTACAAAAATGTAATAAAATATTTCAATAACATCGCAAGCGCATGCACATAAATGACACTTGTCTTCAACACATACAAAATTAAAATACATTTGTTCGTAATTCTTAATGAATCAATTAAACTATTATTTCAAATAAAACAACTCATTAGACAAATGGCGGAATCACGGAATGTCGTTGCACTAAGAGAGAGTGATTAAGAGCAGGAATTTGAAGGATAATTACGTTTACGTAATAAACCAATTTACTTCAATATTATTATATTAGTAGATGTCAGTTTTTCATAATTCGTCAGTGTGGTAGTGGTTGGTCATATTGTGAGGGTACGAAGTCGAGGGTCCTTGACTTACTTATTTCGTCTCGTGAGGTGTGCGTTCTTTTAAATTGTTCACTTTACACGCTGACCTTCTGTGTAATTTCAATAACATAGTAGAAATGATTTTATCACGGTATCTTTAATAAAACATGGTGAATTAAATCAATCTCTTTATTTATTTTGCAGGTGCCGCTCAAAGCTACAACATGTCAATCGTCGATTCATATAAATCCTTCATGGAGAGGAATAGCGGTGAGTTGGTTTTTATATAATAAAATAATTATAATATTAATTATAATAATAATAGGTCTTCGAATAACATCTTACCACGAAAACACGATGCGACATTGAGCAGAACATTTTATTAAAATTTGTAACGATCGTGAATTATTATAATTTAAAATGTTTTCGTCATCTCGTTGTAATTTGACTCATACTTAAATCTCACCTTGCCTTATTTTTTATTATTTATTACATAATACTTTTACAGACTTTTTATACGTTAGCTAAAAAAATAAATAATGCCAGAACTAAAATATGTAATGGCAAAATTATATAGTAGTCATTCGCCCGAATAATAAATAAAAGTTATTTGTTCATAACAAGGAATAAAATATATAGAAGGAACAATTTGAATAAAACTGTCTAACATTTAACAAAAAGGAATTTTAGAGTAAATAAAAAGTTTTTATTACACTTTGCCATTCTTTAGTATTTTGGGTCTGATTTATTTAGTCAGAGTCAACGTATGTGTGTAATAGTGTAAACTCTAAATAAAGAAAATATGTAAGATACAACATTATACCAATAATAATTTTTTGGCACAATTCTGAATAAATCATCGTTTCTTTTTTTAATTTACTTAATATTTCATAAAATATTTTAATTCACTAATGTTGCTAAATGCCAAGCAATGACGTATACAATTTTAGATTTGTAAATAATTTTAATAAAAATAGTCACTTCGATACGACAAATAACTACCTATGTACGATTGATTGTTTAATGTGAGTATGCGTCTAACTTGTTGTCTTGGCAATAAATGACTATTTTGTGATGTTAGTATTCCTCTACTATCGTCAATACGATTTGTGATGCGTGATAATAATACTTATAAGATCTTTGTGGTGGGTCGACTAGATGTTTTATTTATTTAATTTATTTTATGTACCGTAACATTCTACGACACCATATTTTTCTAACCATTTTTTTTACCGTATCAATAGTTTTCGTGAAAAAAAGTATGTTGAGGTAAGGTGTGTGATAATACACTCGTAAACATATACCTATACGTTTACGATTAATAAAGTTTATACCATTATCTTTATAAAATATATCTCTTGAAACTTTGTTTAGTTACTATTAATGATATATTAGGTACTGGCATGGTAAAATTTGAACTCTACAATTAGCTAATCGGTTTATTTTTAACTAACATGATTAAGATCTAAAATCAAACATCAATTTTGTATGTTAACGCTTTTATCACGACACACGTCGTACGATCTTTACGATATTAAGTTTATAAATATTATAAGTGGTGATATTAGGTTTATAAATATAACAACAATTATATCTACACAGTAATACCTCTTGTTTTGGAGGACATTTATTATAAAGCCGATATTATTTATTGTATGTTAATGTACAGCTTGACTTTGTTCGTAGGTACTTAAATGTTTTTAAGGGAAGTAAATTTATTGTAATAATACCAGTTTCATTACTTTGGATAAACAAGTTATAATGGCATTTCTTGCTCATTATAATTTAGATTTGTTCCTTGTTAAAAAAATGAAAAATAACTGTTCATTGTTAAGAGTGTATAGTCCATATAGTTTTTTTATCTGTTCTTATTTCAAGTAAATTTATTCATACTTTTATACAAAAACATATATTATTATGTTTTTGTAGAAAAGCAGCAAAAACGGGAACGATCTCGTTCGTTATATGAATATTAAAAAAAAAATTAGACAAGCCATAGTCTACTATATACTATCCAAACGTAAATGACCAGCATCAGTTTCTTTATATCGTATATAATATATATCATATATCCCATATTTTAGTTTTAGAGTTAATTATTGTCTAGTTTGGAGATATGAAGTTCAGAATGTCGACACATTACATACCATAAACATTTATTATATTATTAAAATTATTACAACATCAGATGTAGTACATAGCTACAAAATACCTTTTTTGGGACCAGAAACATTAGTCCTGGTTACTGATTTTTTAATGTCTTAATTTCCAGATCCTCGAACAGAGAACTGGTGGCTGGTGACCGGCCCTGGACCCTTGTTATCATTCCTGGCTTCGTACCTGTACTTCTGTACTTCAGTTGGTCCGAACTACATGAGAGACAGAAAGCCGTATACATTGAAGAACACGATCATGTTATACAACATATCACAAATTGTGATGAGCATTTACTTAGTCTACGAGGTAACGAATATTTCGATAGCCTTAAAAAAATGATACAAGTATATATATGTTTTTTATTATTTTATATTTCTTTATATAAATCTATAAAGAAAAGTTTGCAGTTTGTTGTTCTCAAATTACATTATTTTTTACTTTAGTTATCTTTAAGAAAAAATATGAACATTAATAAATTTTAACAATTTTTGTGCTAATTAAAAAAGCTTTAATTACAATCGTTGTACAGTATCTTTAATTATAGAATTAAAGATTAAAATTTTAACCAAATATTCTAAAAGTTTTTTTTTATATTTATTGCTATGTATTTATTATTTCAGGGCTTAGCTGCCGGATGGTGGAAGGACTACAACTTCTCTTGCCAACCCGTTGACTACTCAGATACACCCGAAGCTACAAGGGTGAGAAACTCCTTTTAAATTATTTATATATTCTTAGTATATTTTATAGACTTCATTTATGGAAATATTAATAATCTTCTATCTTCCTTATTTCTTTGTTCTGATATATCCGATATAAATACAAAATATTTGAGTACAGATGGCTGCAGCAGTGTGGTGGTACTACTTTGCAAAGATCATTGAACTACTGGACACGATCTTCTTTGTTCTACGAAAGAAAAACAGACAGGTTTCATTTTTGCACCTTTACCATCATACCATGATGCCAATTTGCGCATGGATCGGTGTCAAGTTCTTACCAGGTTTGTACTTTATGTATATCTTACCTTGCCATCAAATAATGAATATATAAAATGTTAAAATTTTTATTCTTAATTTAATCTGGGTTTAATTAATCTGGGTTCTAACTCGATATCCTAGACTACTAGATTTAATTCTAAAGTTCACATGTTCATTATGTAATAATAGCATTCTATAAAAGTTATAGAATTTAAGACTTCTTTTTCCATTACCAGGTGGTCATGGCACCCTCCTTGGAGTCATCAACTCGTTCATTCACGTCATCATGTATACGTACTACTTGATCTCAGGACTCGGCCCGCAATATCAAAAGTACCTTTGGTGGAAGAAGCATGTTACCACTATGCAGTTGGTCAGTATTTATTTTATTATAACTAATTAATTAATGATATTAATTTTCTATTATATTTTTCTAATAAAGATATATTTTTTTTTTTATATAATACAATTATTTTATCTATATTTTAATCAATTTTCAGATTCAGTTCGTCATTGTTTTTTACCACAACTTCTCTGTTTTGTTCTGCGAGTGCAACTACCCTAAATTCATCAACTTCTTGCTGTCCCTGAATTCTGGACTATTCTTATATATGTTTGGTAACTTCTACTATAGAAACTACGTTAAGATAAATTCACAAAAGGGACTTACACCGTCCAATGGAGATGTGACCAATGCAAAAGCGAAGGAATGCTAGCGAATGAGAAATTTACCACTATTTAATGTAACGTAAAATCTCTTGGTGAATTTAAATTTCGATTAGTTAGCAGAAGATAACGTTACAAATAATACTTGTAACGGTTTCTTACAGGTGATAGCTTTGTTAAATTGAGGTAGCGATTATTAAGACTCAATATAAAGATGTGGTTTCATACGAAATATTTACTGGTGTAATTTTAATATACCCTCCTGAATATACTATCGGATATTTATAAGTTTTTTTCAGATACAGTTATCTAGAAAAGAAAAAAATAAAATGTTTTTGTCTACAATTTGTTTTTCTCGATGTATAATAATTCAAATATTATTTTATATATTGTAATAAATTTATTAACTTTTCCAAATTATGATATTTTTATGCAAATTTGACTATAATGACTAAAACAATTTTCTCTTTCAATTATGAATTTAATAAGAATCTCTTAGAATAATGTTTTTGATCTTCAGTTACAACTATAATATGTGATATTTTTTTTTATTCGTCTTTGTACATAAGGATGCATAAATGTTAGTATGTAAGGTATAAAGGTCACAATAAGGATTGTTAAAAATATATAATAAATTTGATATAACCGAATATTTTTAAATGTGCTACCATAAATCCAGACAGCAACAAATCAATATTTGATTTACCCTTTCAATAGTGTGCGCATATTTAATACACTTCTTGTTACTATTTTGTACATTACAAGGAATGCAAATAACTTTACATTTGAAATCGAAATAAAACACAATTTTCAAATACAATTTAATAGCTATTTTTATGTTAAGGTGTCATCCGAATATTTTATATTATCTGAACGTCTAAAATACTGTCCATCCTAACAGACAGATGTTAATACTATTTGATAGTACAATGATCGGAAATCTACACCGATGATAAAGTGGACATTTTATTATATAAGGAGTATTAAATAAACAAGTTATATTTCATTGTTTGTACATAATAACATCAGTGAATATTTTTTGTATATATGTATTATAAATAATTAAAAAAAGACATGTGAACCGATCGTGCTAAATAATTTTGTTAATACCAATATAAGACTTGTTATAAATGTAAGGAAAAAATAATAAAACCTATTTTTAAATTTATTTTTTTATTTCTTTTATCTAGATGTAATATTGTCTATTTTTATATTCTTATTCTGAATTAAGTTTATTTTCAGATAAGGTAACTGACATGTATCTAATTATATTTATTTCTTTAAATATTAGAGTCCATTATCAATATTTTTTACTTATTTTGAGGATAACATCAATTTTCCTCTCCTTTATTTCAGATTCATGTTGTTTCATCTTTGCTTGCCTTAATGGACTTTGCTGGAATGAACATATTATTAAAAACCCAGGCAGTAAAAAGGTATAGTTATAAATCTACCATGAATCTGTAAGCATAAGATTTATGAGTTAAATAAAGAAGAACCAAATTTTGACAATTATTATTACAAAAGTACATTTGGATACATAAAAAAATACAGAATAAAGCTAACTCAGTTAATATAAGCTATCACACTGTTTTTTTCTGTTGTGTTTGTATTCGTATCATATTAAAATTAGAAGATGTGTATAATGACTTTCAGGATTTTCGAAAAAAACCTAATAGATGTCATCACCGTCCCGATAAAGACGATCACATATAGAATGCTTAATTCCCCGAGACGGACAGCGATACGGTAGCTCAGTTGGTAGAGCGACGGGACGGTTTCCCAGTAGTCGCGGGTTCGAATCCCTGCCCGTATCGGTTTATTTTTCATTCTATATTTATATAAATTTGAATAAGCTTAACATGGCTATACATGTTTATAGATATTTTCAAACATATAATGACTCTATTTAAAACAGCCAACAGTGTCACGGCCTGGTGACTCTATTTCTAACAGCCAACGGTGTCTCCGTCTGGTCACTCTATATCCAACAGCCAACAGTGTCACGATCTAGTGACACTATTTCCAGTGGCTAACAGTGTCACTATCTAGTGACACTATTTCCAATGGCCAACAGTGTCACTATCTAGTGACTCTGTTTCCAACAGGCAACAGTGTCACTATCTAGTGACTCTGTTTCCAACGGCCAAGAGTGTCACTATCTAGTGACTCTATTTCCAATGGTCAACAGTGTCACTATCTAGTGACTCTGTTTCCAATGGTCAACAGTGTCACTATCTAGTGACTCTGTTTCCAATGGTCAACAGTGTCACTATCTAGTGACTCTATTTTGTATGGTGAACAGTGTCACTATCTAGTGACTCTATTTCCAATGACCAACAGTGTCACTATCTAGTGACTCTGTTTCCAATGGTCAACAGTGTCACTATCTAGTGACTCTATTTTGTATGGTGAACAGTGTCACAATCTAGTGACTCTGTTTCCAACAGCCAACAGTGTCACCGTCTAGAGACTCTATTTCCAACAGCGCGTGTCATGGTAATGTGTGTAATGTGTATATAGGAATTAAAGGTCCGCCCTGCAGGTATTTCTAAATATTACATTCCAAAACTAGTCTATAAGCATCTGTAATACACAAATAAATATAATATGAATGATAACTATGATGTTTAGATGCATGTATGGCTTATATGGCTAAAACCAACAAATTTAAATTACTGATAAATAAGATCCTATATATATATTTAGATTATCTATACTCACGTCAATTATATCGATATTTAGTCCGACTTGTATCAATTCCTTACAGGGTTCTCACTCATAAACTCGAAACAAGAACTTTGTAGACGATACAACATCCTCCACCCGCTAATCGGCTTTATTATATCAGCAAAGATCGACCTGACAAAAATTGAGGCACGGGATCAAACCACATAGAATACAAGAAACCAAATTTAGCAAACCATACAGCAATGCCTAAAATGAATAAAGTAATATTTGTGTTGTAATATTGTGTACAGGTAAATATCAGAAGGATTATTTTTATAGGCTCTAACAAAAGGTTGGGTATTCTTATGCCTTAAAATTTTAGTTATTAAATATTGATCTATACATTATTCACTTAGTTATCATAATAACAGAACAATTTAATGAATAATAAGCTTTTCAAATACAAGACATATTTAAAGTATCTCATCCTTTTTCAGCGAGAACTTATAAGTAATCTGTACCTATGTGACAAGTAATTAGTAATAAAAGTAGAGCAAATACTTAATATCTACCAAATTAATAACTAATGTTTGTTAATGCTCCTCATAAAAAGTAAACTTTTTAAAAGTAATATAAAAGCTCTGGTTTTTAACAATAATTTCATACTTAACTTAAAATTTGATATAACCTTCTTAAGCTAAGGTTAATTAAACACATACAGTAACCAGACTAGGCCAGATCATGTCACACCAGACACATAGTCGTAGTACAATAAGGACCATATCTTGAAATTAAGTGTTCTCTTGAGACTTAGTCATTTTAATTTACAGAACAGCGTTGCACGTTAGGAAAAAAGTTCGAAATTACTGATTAAACCAGAAACCGGGAAGAAAACGAAAATAGCAAAGACGCACTCTCAATACTTAACTATAAATATTCATTCGCAAGACGCTCTTGGATCTTACCGAGTCTAGAATCATGCTGGTCAAGAGTTTCATGACGTAATTGTGATTTCATATGGCTTTCATGGCCAACCAGCAGTTTTCACGATCTTTAATAGTCTCACAAGAACGTGAAATTGTGTTTCCAAGAGCATTTTTACAGTGACAACTACTTTTATCCCGTTTTTTGAGATCTATAATTTTTAAGGCACGTAGCACCTATTGTAGGTCTACCCATGGCTAATTGACAATGTAGCAATAAACATATTAAATAAAAATATTAAATAAAATAATTACGTTAAAAAAACCTACTTTAAAACCAAAAAGTAAAAAAATAATGAAGATTAAATATTTATTATATACTACTAATAGGTTTGAAATCGATGCCAAGCCTTAAACTAATAATTATATTTAACCACTTAAATGAATACGAACAAATTAATACAGAAGCAGCTCAATCAATACGAAGAATAGTAAAAAAAAAACAAAATTATGAAAATGTATTTTACAGAATTCTTAAACCAAATGGTCATGTGAATGATGAAATGCCTATTTCCAAAATTAAGATACGTAAATAAAGCTAAAAAAAAAATTAAACCTTAATATTATTAACGGAAAATGTATTCAACCAAATTTCTATACTAAATGGCTTGGCACCGACTTCAAACCTAAATTAGTAAATAGGACATATAAATAATAGGTAGTATATATAAATATGAAAATTTCATTACTTTTTACTTTTTAGTTTTAAAATTGGTGTTTTTAACGTAGTTATTTTTATAACATATACTGTGGTAGAGCTCCTTGTGATTTTTGTCTTTTCGTCTTTTCCTATACTCTGAATTTTTCCGAAATATCAAAATTATAATTAATGTACATTTTATTAAAGTGGTGCAATTGATACAAAGAAATAATTTTTTATGCCGGACTTTTACCGGCTAAAAACCCCACGTGTGAGCAGTCCTCCGCCATGGTGGAGCAAGATGGGATAGCGTTAGCATTCGCCAACTTGCCTCGGCGGTAGGCCCAGATACAAACCGGGCCCCGGCACAAATGTGGGGTGACCTCACTCACAAGAAGGTCACCCCTCAGACGTATGGGGTCATTTTGATAACCCAGCCGAAAGTCCCCCGACTTCCGACCGGTAACCCCATCTTTACGGGGGGCGAAGCAGGTGAGCGAAACGTCTTCTCCTTACCCCCGTACGTCTGCGTTGGAGTAAGTCAGAGGAGGCGCCGTCCTCCCTTGCCCACTCCGCGGCCTCCTTCTGCATCATAACGTCTTCGCAGAAGGAGACCACCACCTGCCACGATCTTTCACTGTCGAGCATGGCGTTGATAACGATCGGCAGAGAAATATCCTGTCCTAAGGATGCTGAAAGCGTATGTCGCTGTGGACTCCATGCGGCACACACCTCCAGCGTATGGAGCGCCGTGTCCTGTGGCGCACCACACTCATGACAGACCGGGGTGGCCTCCCGTCTAGCGATTTGGTGCAGGTATTTTCCGAAACATCCGTGTCCGGATAGCACCTGCACCAAACGAAAGGTTAGCGACGCGTGTCGCCCCCTCACCCATTGCCGAAGGACTGGCCTAACTGCGTCCACCGTCCACTGCCCAGGGACCGGTGGAGCCAGGTCTTTAGACCACTGACGCAGCAGGGTGTCCTGCGCCTCCGCTCGCATTTGTGTGAGCTCCTCTCGAGTTGGGGCCTCCCCCAGAGACTTCCTATCAGCCAGGAAATGATACGCTTCGGCGAGGACCACCGCCTGCAGCTCCCAGGGGGCATCTCCGGCCAGCACTCATGCCGCCGTCCATTGCCGCCGTCCATGAGACCGTTCTGTATCCGCGGATTGCCCTTGTAGCGATGATCCGCTGCGGACGTCGCAGCAGGGTCTTGTTGGCGCGACTGAGGGCGTCCACCCAGACGGGTGCTCCATACATCGCCATACTCCGGATGACTCCCGAGTACAGCCGACGGCATTTGGAGCTAGGGCCACCCACGTTCGGCAGCAACCTACCTAATGAGGCGGCAGCTCTCACGACTCTCGGGGCCAGCCCGGCAAAGTGGGCCCCGAAATTCCACCTGCCGTCCAGGGTGAGACCCAGATATTTCATCTGGGTCCCGACCCGGACGGGGATTCCATCGAACGTAAGCCGGGTACCTGGAGGAGGTCCCCCCCGAGGCAAAGTAAGGCTTCGGTCTTATGAAGAGCTACCTCCAGCCCCAAGGCGCGTATACGACCAACCACCAATGCCGTACTAACCGCGGCCGAACGCAACACCTCCCGAAGATCCCTCCCCTTGGCTACGACTAGGGTGTCATCTGCGTAGCACGCCACTCGCACGCTCGCGGGGAGCGTGCCCCGGAGCACCCAGTCGTAACCAATGTTCCATAGGAGTGGGCCCAGCACTGACCCCTGTGGAACCCCACACGAAACGCTATGGCGACTTAAACCGCTGCATCGATGGGACGATGGGCCTGTATGCGGAGGGCGAGTCAAGGGGTCGCCCTTCTTTCCGCAACAAGCACAGTCGTCCGACTTTCCACGGCTTCGGAAACCGTCCAGACGTGAGGCAGGTGCTGAATACTTTCCGAAGAGGACCACTCAACTCTTGGAGGGTGATTTCCAACACCCGGCCCGGGATACCGTTTGGGCCGGGAGCCGTCTTCTTGCCACGCAGGCGGCAGACTGCAGCCTCCATCTCTTCTTCCGAGACGGGTGGAATGGAGGTGTCGTGGTTTGATTCCTCACAGACGACAGCCATTGTTGGAGGAGTGTAGTTGATGTCTCGGTCGGGAAAGAGCCCACCCAACACCCGGTCAAGGAGCCCGGACTCCATGGATTCCGTGACCGGGGGCGTCTGATGACGGAACTTTCTCCGTGCAGCTTTGTACGGCCGGCCCCACGGATCTCTGTCCAGGCTCGCCAAGGCTTCGCCATAAGCTTGAGATTTGGCCCTGACGATTGCTAGCTGCAGCTTCCGCTTGGCAATGCGGTACGCCTCATACAGCTGGCGCTCTTTCTCTAGCTCCAACGTTGGCATTTGATCGTCAGTTCGGCCATGCCTTCGCCTCCTGCTGTGCCCGTAGGCCCGACGTGTCGCTGAGCAAGTGGCTCGGAGTTTCGCGATCTCCAAGCTCCACCAATAGACTTCACGGACATGGGGTCGGTGCCGAGACCGCGGCATGGCCGCATCGCACACCGCTGTTGCCGCTTGGCGGATGCGAATTGCCGCGAGGTCTACGTCTGTCTGCGTGGGGATGGCCAACCATGACTGGACGATGGCTGCCTCTCTCGCCAGTTTCGCATCTAGGCGGCTGACGGCCCAGCGCGGGAATCTTGTCGGCTCTTGGGGTAGCGATCTTCGGATGTGCGAGGTGGAGATCTCAAAACGCACATATTTGTGGTCCGAAAGAGTCTCCACTTCCGACAGCACTTTCCAGGCCCGAACACGTGCGGCGATGGACCGGGTGGCGAACGATAAGTCCACCACGGACCCCCCGTTGTGTCGTATACATGTGTGGGCCGACCCTGTGTTGAGTAGGGTGAGGCCCATAGTGACCGCCCACTCTCTAACGATCTCCCCACGAGAGTTAGTGGTAGGGTTGCCCCAGTCCCGTGCCTTGGCGTTTAGGTCACCTAAAAGGAGGATCTGACGTGGTGCCTGTTTCCTAACTGCAATGGTTATGAGGTCTGTGAAGGCTTCTAGTTCTGCTGCGGTTTTGTTAGGGGAGAAGTATGCGCCCACCAAAGTTATGCGCCCATCGTGTATCTGCGACCCTCATGTAGCGGAGACGGTGAGCCATATCATGCTTGAATGTCCAGTCTTCCAAAACAAGCGACGAAACCTGGAAATGAAAATAGAGGAAAAAATAAACTTCGATACAATTAGTGAAATAATGTGCGATAAAACTAAGAGAAAAACATTTCTAAAATACTGTGTAGATATAGGAAAAAGTGTCATATTAAGAAATAAGGATAATTAACATATGCTAACTATATATAATTAGTATATATACGAATAGCATAAGAAGTAACTTAGTTGATAAATTAGTTATATGCGGTAAGAGACAAAATGTAAATGTAAAATATATTTGTTGTAGTATAAGTATAAAAGTAAATAATTATTAATGTAAAATAAATAAGGACAATACAGGAAAGTGCGTGACAAAGGACACTGTAGTATAAGTAGTTTTAATATTGTACATTTGTCGTATTAATCTTAATTACTGTTTCTTTTTTAATTTAATAAAGATATACAAGGTCTCTGACAGGTCTCTGACAACGTCAGAGTAAAATGAGTCAACACCCTGAGATGGCGGGTGCCTCTATAACAAAAAAAAAAAAAGGGCCTGCCGGATTCAGCGCATACCGCGCAGCGTGGTGTTGCCTCCTTGCAGGTGGCCATTTTATGACCTGAGCTTCCACATCGGAAGCACAGGTCCCCCCTGTCTGCCGATGCTGGGCACTGAGGGCGTGTATGGCCCAGCCCCATGCACTTATAGCAGCGCATGGGAAGCGCCTCCAAGGCCACCACACGCACGGAGCTCCACCCAATGAGCAACCTGCCCTTTTCAGTCAGCGCTTTTGCTGCCGAAGTCGGGCATGTGACGACGACGGATCCGGTACCGCCAAAGTTGGGGCGAATTGCCCCTGTCTTTACTGTTGTGACGTCAATCGCTGCCGCCTTCGCGATCGCCGTAGCCACACTCTCTATGGTCGCTGTATCATCCAGACCCGAGATTCTCAACTGTGTGGATTTCACTAGCCTAGCAATTTTCGCCACGCTAGATAAAACATGACGGAGTTTCTCCGCGAGCCTATCAGCCTTCACGTCTTTTTCGGGGCCCGGGATCTCCAGCACTCTTGCTCCCTTCGCCGTCTGACGAAAGTGGATTTGCTCCTGCAGATCAACGTTTTGTTGAGCCGTCTGCAGAATCGCGCTGTATGTGAGTCCCTTAGCCGTAGCTTCTGCCTGTAGTGACAACACAACAGCCGCAGTCTTGGGAGACTTTAGCGCCTTTTTTGGCCTTTGAGTCGCCTTAGCGTCTGACTTAGCGGTTGGCTTAGTGACTGGTTTGGCGGCTCCCATCGTGCTTGATTTCGCCGCAGCGGACCTCTTCGCTGGCGTGGCCCGACCTGTCGAAGAAGCGGGAGCCGCTATAGAGGAAGAATTTCCTTTCCCCTTGCCCTTGCCCTTACCCTTACTTTTACTCCTTACGACCGTTGCCCAGGACTCCTCCTGAAGAACAGTGTCAGGGCCCGCTGCTGGTGCCACTAACAAGTTGGCAGGTACACGAGGCAAGGCACGTTCTACTTCCGCCCGCAGTGGGGGACGCACCGACGGTGACGGCAAGAGTCGGTCCTCGATTCCTGCGATTCGGGCGTTAATCATATTACCCAAAGTACAGGTCAAGGACTGTTCAAGTCTTTCTACTGCCTCAGCCGCTATCAGGGACACAGGAGGCGTCGTTGTTCCACCAGTAGCAGTAGCAGCCGCAGCTGCCTCGGCTTTAGCTTCAGTGAAACCGCGCCGCAGCGCCTTCACCTCCGCCTTGATCGATTCCACCTCGAGCTTAAGCCGGCGATTTTCAGCCCTCAGACGCCTCGTCTCCTCAGCCTCACTCCTCGAGGCAAGAGCATCAACCACTTCGCTCAGGGTCGCAGTTGACTTTTTCAGGCGGCCCACGAATTCACCTTTGAGATTGCCCGATTTCTTGGCAACCTCTAAGATAATAGCTAGGTCTTCGCCCGCCCGCGTCCTTAACTCTTGCGCGTTCAATACGTTCACGTCAAGCTCATTATCGTCCGTCGCGGTATCGTACTGCTTGTCACTTAGTACGCCATCGTCCAACCGTAAGGAAGCTGGCTTCCAAAATCCGTCACGGGAACTGCCCGTCTTTGCGCCCCTACCTCTTCGGGCGGTGCTTACCTTAGCGGTCGGCGTCTCTTCGGTCTCTGTGTCTGAACAAAACCGCCCAGGCACGAAGAATGAAGAGGAAGGCCGCTTGCGTTGGCCTTCCGTTGCCTTAAAGCGCGCAACGTCTGCATCTGACTCCTCCGAACGACCCTGAGAATGGCCTCTATCAATGGTATCTACTTCGAAGTCCATATCAGACTCGACGTAGTAGTCGCCTACGTTTGTTTGGCCCTAAGAAGTGCCTTGTGGTTGGCCCTGAGAAGGGCCTTGTGGTTGGCCCTGAGAAGGGCCTTGTGGTTGGCCCTGAGAAGAGCCGTTTGGTTGGCCCTGAGAAGGGCCTTTGGTGAATCCTCCCTTGTTGTTACGCGTGGAAGGCATCACGAAAAGAATTAAAAACGACTCAGAAAACACACTCACCCAAGTATAGTTTACAGGATTTGGTCACCCGCCTGCCACCTGCGTTACCGGGGTCAGGACGGGGTCCGGGGAAGACGACGTGGACGTACTCTGTAAACACTTGGGGACTCCCCCATACAAAGAAATACTTACTTGAACTATCATCAAGACAGTATGGATGTATTGTAAAAGAAGAATCATCAAACAATCTTTGTAGTCATCTAGATGAAATACTGAAGGCATTTAAGAATATTTTGTTTGTGTAATTTCTAAAGAAACTCTGAAGTTAAAGTGATATCTTTATTAGAATAGAAGCATTTAACTAAAGCGTGGTCTTATCTGTACTTTTATTAAGAACATAAAATGGTGATATAAAAATATATGATTATTTATTTGTTAAGCTTATTTAAATTTATATAAATATAGAATGAAAAATAAACCGATACGGGCAGGGATTCGAACCCGCGACTACTGGGAAACCATCCCGTCGCTCTACCAACTCAGCTACCGTATCGCTGTCCGTCTCGGTGAATTAAGCATTCTATATGTGATCGTCTTCAAACATTAATTTCGGTAGTGGCATCTTTTCAATGTTTATCTATACTGCAAAGTTAGAAACATTGGTTAGGACTTTCGAAAGAAACCTAATAGATGTCACCACCGTCCCGATAAAGACGATCACATGTAGAATGGTTAATTACCGGATTACGCGTGTAATTACCAGATTATAATAATGATCGAAAATTCTCTCAGTATATTCATTAAAATATTATAACTTGATCTAAAATTTAAGTATTTATTATCATTGTACAGAGCTTTAACCAATTAATGAATATCGAGATACAATAGAAAGTACTGTTTCACCAATAGATCACTTGACAACATCGACAACCCATAAAGATAGGAACATAAACAGAAACTATTTTTATTCTTAAGGCACTCGTTTACTATTGAAAAGGAGTAGTCGTAATGTTGATATAGCTTATTAAATATCCTAAAACCGATTAAAGATAACGCTATTATTATTTAAACAATATTACTTTTAGATCACAGGTCAAAGTGAATAGTACAAGTTTGCAAAAAACTCAACATGCCTCTTGACTTGTTCTTTTTTGTTGTTTGTTGACTTATTATTGTTTGTTGTTGTTGAAAAAGGATAAATAAACTGGAAGTGTCAAAAATAACCAAGCCATTTCTCATGCTGGACCGGATGTTTGCTACGTATAAAGAGATGTTCCTTGAATATATGGAATATTATTCTTCTAGCTACGGTTCATCAAATTATTATATCAAATCCCTAAAATTCCTCTAGTGTAGTGATGGGATGTCACATTCTTCTGTATTTTCTACTCTCTCAAAGATATATCATAAGATATAAAGAGCGTCTACTCCTTCTTAAGAGTCCATCAACGCCCTCACTTGAAGGTTGTGTAAGAAATGGGAATGTTGTTATAAATGTTTTTTTTTCCTATTTTTCGTAAAAATAAGGGTATATTCCGAATTAAAAAGTATTGTCTATTATGACTGCGGCAAACAACAAACACATCAAATATTATGAACATCCGTCTAGTAGTTTTTGCTTGAGCAAACAAACAGAAAAATAGTATTTTTTTTAACACGTTTCAATTCATTTTAAATACAACAATGTACCTCAAGTGTTCACTTATATAACACACTAATATAGACACTAGGTGCATATCAAGGTAAAGAAAATAGTTATATTTCATAAAATTCTTACCACATTAATAGTAATTAAAATAAATTACTCGTCATTGACAAACGATTTATTATGATTGTAATAAATTATGTAAAACAGTTTTAAAGTATTTGAAACAATGTAAATGTAACTATGTAAATATAACACGTATGAAAATGTAAAACGGTAAGTTTTATTTTATTTTGTAAGATGTATATCAAATAATATAAAAAGTTAAAAAAGGAGGAAGTGCTCGGTAACACTCGAAGTTCACTCGGACCCCCTCGAGGACTTTCCTATGCTGTCTACCAAATATTCAGTGAAGTTAGTCGCGGCTGAAACAGCGTCCTCGACCGATGTAAACTGGTCATGAATTTTGTCGAGGTGCGCTGATACGGGGGAATGGAGTTGCTCTCGAAGCTTCGTCCAGTTAATAATTGATTTTGTCGCGGGTTCCCTAGGGGGGGGAGGTCCTAGCTGAAATAGGACTGGTCGATGGTCAGAGTCTAGCTCGCATAGCGTCTCGATAGAACGTAACTGGAGTGTCGCGCCCTTCAAGAGTACTATGTCGAGCACGTCGGGTCTGTCATGTCGGTAGTCTGTGTCGCAGTATCGCGTGGGACTCAAAGGCACGGTGATCTCGAAGGCGAGACCAGCCTTGTAACTTAGCCTATCAAGGAGATTTCCTCTACTGTTTGCGACAGTAGAGTTCCAGCGGGGATGTTTGCAATTTAGGTCGCCGGCCAGAATGGTTGCGTTACCTAATTGGAGTAAGGACTAAAGGTCCCTCTCAACTAAGGCTTTATTGGGAGAAAGATAGACGGATGCTAGTATGATCGACTGATGGTCAAACCCACCTGACATAATTTATTTATTTATTTATTTGGGAAACAAACAATATTCACACACTTAAAAATAAAATTAATAATGACGCTTCTACGTTAACTAGTTGGGGCGGATCGAGCGGTGTGCTATGAAGAGACCTTCTGTAGTAGATGATGGTTCCCCCCTTCGCGGTTACCCTATCGTTTTTGACCAGACGGAAATTCGCGATGCGCGGATCACGATTACACGGCTTCAGAAAGGTCTCTTGTACTAACAAGACGTCTATCTGGTGAGTAACCACGAAGTCGCGCACTAAATCTATCTGCTTAAGTAGCCCGTTCGCGTTGAATGTAGCGACAGTCAGAGAGCGTGGTTTTACCCTTCCACGCGATGTCATCATGATGACGTCGTGTGTTCGTATATCGATTTGATAAGGACGGCGTGCTTGAGGAGCACTACCATCCTCGCGGGAGGGTTCCGCGCGGAATCCCTCATTTCGTTTGAAAAAACTAGGAGCTCTTCGATGTCTATTACACCGAAGGGGCTCGTGACGCACGCGAGCGAACTCGCAACTCCGTCGGTGGAGTTACGAACCGGCGGCGACGGTATCGGCTGGAGGACGGGCTGTGGGTTAATCCTCGGAGGCTTCACCCTAGCGTTCGCGGGTGCCTGAGGGGCCTGGGATACCTGAGGGGCCGCGGGCCTCCTAGGGGCTAGAGGAGCCTATGGAGGCTGGACGAACCGAGGAGGATGCCTTGCCGGCTGTGTCCTGCGCGGCGCTTTGGAGCACCCACGATAATTCACGGGGTGGCCTTTCTGTCCACACAGGACGCAGCTGGGAGGATCCTCAGGGACCGGTCCCTTACGCGGACAGTCGGCTGTCGCGTGGTCGTCCAGGCACTTGACGCACCTTGGACGCGCGTGACAAAAACGTTGGGAATGCCCATAGAGCTGGCAGCGATGGCACTGACCAGGAAAACCGCGACCGCGTTGAGGTTCAACCCTAAGGCCGGAGAGTTGGCAGACTGCCTTAACGTTGAAAATTGGCTTTCCTTCCGGGCAAAGCTCGAGATGGACGAGAACGAGATCGAACGGGACCCTAGTGGTCGCTTGATACATGCGGTGCACCGAGATGACGAGGAAGGATTGGGACTTAAGGTCCTCGAAAATCCGTTCAGTAGTGAGCTTCACGGGGAGCCCTCGGATGGCCACCGTTAAGCGGCGTTCATCCTCTAGCGCGTAGGTGTGGTATCCGTAACCACGTTCGCGGAGGAGACAAGTCAGACTGCGGTGGTCCGACGAAGACGCGGTTTGTACGCGGATACCGTCGGCGGTATTTCGGGCGGACGTGAAATGGAGCTTGTGCTCCGTCATAAGTGCGGACAGAGTGTCCCACTTAGACTTGTCCCTTATGTAAAGCGGCTGCGGCGCGGGGGACTTCCGTGGCGCTGAAGGCGCAGGCGCTGGAGGCACCTCCGCGGGCGCTGAAGGCGCGGTCGACGGCGGCGCGGACGCGGGCTCATCGGGCGCGATCGGCGCGGGTTCGCGAGTCGGGCCCGGGCCCGAGGGACGGACGGTCGATACAGGTTCGCTACTGGCGGGTTTTGAGGCCCGTTTTCGCGGTAAATTCGAGGAGAGTGCTTTCGTCGCCTTCCTCTTGGCCGATTTGGACTGTACGGTCGTAAAACCTTCGTCCTCATCAGCATCCGAGGAGGGGGACGAATTCCCCGACTCGGATTCCGAGGCCGTCTCCTTCGTAAAGGTGGCGGCCTCGACTTCCATGTCGGAGGTGCTCTCGGCAGCGATCGCGGCGCGCTATTTCGAAGGCGGGGACTCGGTACCTAACAATACTCTTGAGTCTCGTAGGTATAATTCAGGTGCAATTTCGTGGACCCAACCAAAAAAACTGCGACTTGGACAGATCTTCGGGTTCCGTCGCGGATTTGGGGTCCATGGTGGAGTCGGAGATATGAGCCGTCGAGCCTATCGTGAACCTTATCGAATCTCTGCCAGTAAGTGACAGAGGTGTGCCTAATACCCTAACGACTGTGTACTTACACGACGCAGGCTATTACGACGAAATTTTTGAATTGCGTTTCGTACCCTAACTAGGGCGACGTCGGACTTGTTGGACCCCTATGCAGGATCGCCGGCCCGCAGGTGTGCTTGCGGCGATGACTCACACACAAACACAATCACAGCACTGGCTTGCACACAATGGAGGCCGTTATCTTAATCTGGCGCAGGTGTTCGAACGGTCGGTGCAGGTGGTCGGCGCAGGTGTCTGGGCAGTCAGTGACGTGACGGCGTGACATGACGTGACGGCCCAGGTACGTGGCGCATGTAGGCGAAGCAGGTAAAAGGGACATGTGTCCCGGTCGACTGCTCAACGGTGAATGCCTTTATTAAGCGGTCCCCCGACGCCACGACTTCAATAAGTACATAATATTTTTTTTTATGCTTTTAAAAGGTATTTTTGTGTCGGGGATTTTTTTTTCTGATCCTTAAAGTTATGTTATTGGTTTCATATTTGTACTAAATGAACCTACGGACACACAAATTTTCCCTTGTTTAAGTATTTCTATCAATATTGCATGAGAACCTTTCACCGGCACCAATAAAACCTCAATATCTTAGAGACGACTGTTTCTATTTTAACCAAACATAGCTAAGAACCATCTCGACAAACCAGCCTTTCGAATAAAAAAAGCCGCAATCAAATATGTCTACGCGTTTGGCTGCTAGAATGCTACAGACCGACATATCACAGATCGACCGGTCAAACTTATAACACCCCTCTTTTTGGGGGTTAAAGAATTACTATTAATCTACTGACTGACCAGCCTTGTTACAAGCACTATTCTCGTATATACATATATATACAATCGTCTTTACCGCCTTTAGCCGCCTAGGTCCCGGGCTATTATACTTTCGGAAATCCAATGTCTTTTATATCTAATGTTTCTAACTTTGCAGAATATATCAAAATTGTTGCTTCAATAGAAATTAATTATTCAAATTGTATATAAATAAACCTGTTGCATAGAATAAATAAGTATAAAATTAAAAATACATCAACGTGGTAGTATTCAAAACATCGCTTCAAGTACTGCTCATGTTGATGAGGTTCTATTCAATGATTATTTTTAAATAGAAAATGATCAAAACATGGCAAAAAATATTATTGAAGTAATAAAAGCCGATTATAAGATTTAAGAACTCGATAAAAACTATTTTTTCTCAAATCAACTTTATGATGAAAGTTATCGATAACATTAACCTGAAAAAGTTAAATTAGATATAATCGCAAGAACCCTTATAAATTATTACATGCAAACCTTATTACGTTTATTTATATGTATTTACATAAATACGTATATAGTACATAATTATGTAAATTAAGAAAGTACAGTTCAGTTTTTTCAAGTACGTAGGTTAAAAAAAACTCAATAACTGTACACTAACTAACTCACTTTCATGACAAGTGCCAAATAAAGCGGTCACTGCCGCGTTCGTTCAACCTATCTTCCAAAATGACGGGCCTTATTGAAAGTATATCGAGTACACACAAATATCTATTTGAAGAATTAGCCTGTAAGTACTACAATCTTATATATTATAATAAGTTTTATGTGAAATAATCAGTCGGCAAAATAATAAAACTATTATTTAAGTTCTTTAAAACCAGAATAGAATTAAATGAAAAATCTTAGTTATTTTATTAGTCTGGTATTTATTTCACTTTGGCTGTATAAATAAAATCGCTAAGTTTTATGTTCAATTAACATATAAGACGTCTTTTTAATAAATGGACTGACTACCATTTTAAGAAGTAAGGTAATAGTGCTGATTATGATAACTTTATATTGTCATGTTGAGTCCGAGTGTAGTCTCTGATACGCAGGAGCAGTTTTATAACTTCCCGTGAAATTGAGAGCATTTGCTTAGAATGAAAACTTTTAACTTGAGTTTGATGAGCTAACAAACATCACAGATTTTTTTTATAAAAAACCTATCCAGTTTTTTTACATTTTAACTATAGTATAACATCATAACCAATATCCATACTAATGTACCTTAAAAATCGTCTAGTATTTTGCTTCAAATGCGAACAAACAAAAAGACACAAAGAAAATAAGACAAACATTTCTGTAACTATTATTAACAACTATAAATCATCATCATCATCATCATCATCGTAAATAATAAATCTCTAGTCTTTATATACAGAATAAATAGTAGTAGAAAGAGTTAGTGTAAAAAACGAAAACCAGATTTTGCTTCGTCACTTTCTTTTTACATGTATACAATAACTCTTTTTTTTTTAGATCCTTTAAGCAGGAATTTGCCCCTACTGGGACCACCTCTGCCACTAATCGTTATTACGATTGCGTATACCTACTTTTGTACCCGACTTGGACCCCAGTTTATGCAAAATAGAAAACCATACAATTTAAAAAAGTATATATTTGTCTACAATTTAATTCAAGTGCTACTCAATGTATATATGTGTTATGAGGTAATTATAAAATGCTTAAAGTTTTAATAGTACAGGTCAAATGACCTCCATGCAAATTCTCCAATCAACACAGTTTGAAAAACTGGCGAAGTTGTTCTAGTTTATATCTGTTACTAATTATACAAAAAACTTCTATTATATAGTTTTCTTTAGTGTCAACTTTATTACAACAATCCATGCAAATATTTTAAGTAGAAATGTAAGAGCTATCATCCTGTTGAACTTATCTATAATCAATGCTAATATTTTAGTCACTTGAAATTTTTAATATTTTTAAATTTCAGGCCGGCAAATATATATCTTCAGAACAATACAATTTCACTTGTCAAAATGTGGACGATCCTACGACTCAAAGGGCTAGAACGGTATGTAACTATAACGATATTATTGGTATTATAACATATATGTAGTTATACATTTATATATATAAAATCTTAAATCTCTTATGATGATATCCAAGTTATGCGCGTAGTCCCAGAGAAATTACTTCGGTCATTTCCACAACTACCCAAACAGACAAATTTTTTGTCAATAAAACAGATATTACATTCCCACATAAATATTATGTTAAAAAATACTAATATATATATATATATATATATATATATATATATATATATATATATAACCTTTAATTTAAACAGGCAGTCAGAATTGGATATGTGTTCTACATGGTGAAATACTTAGATCTTCTGGATACAGTATTCTTTGTGTTAAGAAAATCAGACAGACAAATAACAACACTTCATTTACACCATCATATGGTGATGCCTATCGCTGGATGGATAGGAATGACTTACTTTCCAGGTAATGTATATTTAGTTGTTAATACTCATTAAATAAAAGTAATATCTTAAATAACATATTTTGGTTTTATTTACAGGCGGACCAGGAGGTATTGTAGTGTTCTTGAATTCTTTCGTCCACTCTTTTATGTACACTTATTATCTTATTGCCGGACTAGGAGAGGAATACCGACGATTTTTATGGTGGAAGAAATATGTTACTATCCTGCAATTGGTAAGAAAATTGAACTATTTATAGTATTATTTTTAGTAGTGTATTCTAGAATCTTAAATTTAGAATACTAAATTCAAGAATTAAGATAGATATATTAATTTAAACTTAAATTAATAATGAGTACTTTAAGTTTTAGCACGACTCTTTTTTTTCATTTGTAATTATTTCATTTCAGGTTCAATTCTCAGTATATGCTATTCATAATTTCAATAGCATTTTTTATGATTGCGGCTTCCCAACGATACTGAAATATATATTGGTAATATATGCATTGATGTTCCTTAACATGTTTGGAAAATTTTATTACAATGCTTACATGGTTAAAAAAAATCAACCTGAACTAAACAATAAGGTAGTAAACGGGAAAAAACCCTTAAATAAAACAATGTAGTCATAATATGTATTTTATTTTTCCTTCGTGTTTTGTTATCACATATGTAGATTAAGAAAACCTAACTGAAGTAATTCCGCATGGACAATATTATTATTTTGGTTCTTGCATCAATGATTTATCACTGTATCGAATAAAAGGACAATTTAAAATCTAAGGTTGAAGTAAAAGGCAGTTTCTGTTCATAGTTACAAAAAAACTATTTTTTGCCACAAATGATACAGATTATTGACTAAGGTATGAAAATGTTAATCATAGAAAAAAATTACATGCTTGGAATCTGGAATATTCTCTCTCAATGATGTGCTAAGTTTTTCAAATTGAAACTTCTAATTCAAATTTACATTCTTTTCCAAAACGTTTTCTCTGAGAATTACTTTTCTTTTAATACACGACTCCAGAAATCCATAAGAGTAGACAGACAGCAATATTATATTACTGCTGCTGCTTACTGTTTACTGCAAATGAATGGCTGTAACCATAAAATAGAATCAAAGAACAAGATAAGATAATTAAGTTACTTCAGTTTTTGTTCTTTTTCTTAATTACTCCTTTAATTTCTTGTTCCTTTGTCACTATGAAATTACTTAAAGAAAATTATGAAATAAAGATAATTAAAAAAATACATTTTAAAATAAATAGAAATTAACTAATACATATGATAGTATTTATTAATATTATATTATATACTAGCTGTTGCCCGTGACTCCATCCAATATTGGACTCAAATCCATGGACTGTATAAATAATATTTATGATTTATTACCCGACCTGTGACCCGTGACTTCTTGTAAAGTGTTTTTGAAGTGAATGAGTTCAAAAACACTTTACAAGAAACCATGAAATGAACTATAAAATATAGAATAAGGTAAAGCAGGAGAAAACATTATAGCGCCACATAGTATATAATTGAACCAAAAAGTTTATAGGCCACGCTCTATGATTGCACAACTGCGTAACATGAAACACAGCGATGCCTTATTAACGTGTGTAGCACAATTTAAAAAAATCCAGTAGACAAACTAACACCTCACCATCTGGGGATTAGAGGTTCTCGGTCACCAGTTTATATCTCAGATCATTTAACACCTAGTAGTAAACACCTTCATGCTGCTGCACGCATAAAGGCAAAAGAAATGAAATACCGCTTTGCCTGGTTCAGAAATGGAAAGATTTATGTGAGGAAAAATTAATTTTGCCTAGCAATAGTAATAAAAAAAGAAGATAATCTTAAGTTAATATTATAAAAAAGGGAAAAACAATATATCTGGCAAAGTCTATATCGCTAAATTTAGCATGGTTTGATATTTAAAATCCTAACTTCAATGATGCGAAGAAGCTTCAAAAACATCAAATACGAGGATTTCATGTGTGATCTTAACGGTACCATTGGGATATGATCTTTCATATGTTTAATATTAATGACAAAATCAATCTATTTAATTCTTTGGTGAAACTGCAAGACTTTCATGCTCCTTTATGATCAATAAAAATCAAACATCTTCCATTTTCTTGGCTTACTAATAAAATTAAGACATAGATTACACGTAATCTTGCTAAATCTTAGTACAAATCGCACCCGTGTGATAGAAAACTCGAAAAGGACCAAACATTGTAAAACTAATGCATCTAGACCTGCAGAGATGCTCAACGAGCATATATCTATTTGTTTGTTAATAACAATCCAGCTAAGATAAGGAAATTTCTGGATGCTACGGGTATAGGTCAACGATCACTCATTTAGGGACCAATGTTATGTTAGATATTGATTTTAATATCTCTGAAGCCAATCTGAACAAATTGGATTGTCTCGTCAATAGTTGCATTCGCTTCATTTTTAGTTTACTAACTGATCCGGACAGGTATCATGTATGCTATAACCGATGTGGTGCATCAGGCAATGGAGTATTTTATTTCTTTTGCCGAATTCCTTTTGGTTTAATGCCGAATGTGGTCATGCTCCAGACGGAAAACATTCAGCATACCTCATTTTGGCTGACGCTCGAAGCCGCAAAACTCCGGATATAAGTTCAAAGAAGAGAGCCGTTTACCAAGCTGCCAAGTTGAGAGGCGAGCGAAGAGGCTTATAGGCGATCCCGCATTGGTCAAAGCCGACCTCCAAAGCCTTGAACACAGACGTAGAATTGCTAGCCTCTCAGTATTCTATAGGATACATTTTGGTGTGTGTGCGCAGGAATTACATAATCTAATTCCCCCGGCCCCCTTGCATCACCGGACGTTCCGACGCACGGCAGGTATTCATTCTTTTGTTGTGGACATTCGACCTGTCCGAACGAAGCGCTTTGCTTGGTCTTTTTTACTTCGTACAGCAAAGGATTGGAACTGCTTGCCTGCGTCGGTATTTCCGGCCGAAAACAATGTGGTTACATTCAAGGGAAGAGTGAATAGGTTGCTAGGGTAATGCGCCTTACCAACTAAGACTAAATTCCACTTACCATCAAGAGGAATGTAGTTAATTATTGCCCAAGATTATTTAAAAAAATATTAATAATAATATGTTACACTCATTGTTTTATTTTTCTGTTAGCTGTGTTGGTTGATTGGTAGAAAATTCTTTAGCATTATGTAAGCCCATTGTACTATATCTTGTAAAGTGAAATATTAAATAATGTTTTCTAAGGCTTTCACTAGTAGTACCCATTGAAATAAAACTATTTTTATGGATTTAACAAGCGTGTAATGAATGAAATTCTAAATTTATATTTTAGCCTTAGAACCAGTATAGACTGGAAGCGTCAAATAAAATCCGCCGGTTGGAGTACCTGTACCTGAAGACCAAGCATGTAAGACTTTTAACATCTCTAAACTTCTTGAAAAGATGCCGAGACCATCACCTTCTAACGGTATGCATTAAAATATCACCTAAGAAGCACATAAAGTATTGCGCCGGAATACTTCGCCAGGAAAGTAAAATATTAATTAGTCATCTTATTAAACAACACCGTTCGGATGCACGACAATTAAGTGATCATATTGATATCCTTAAGAAAAATGTAAGATTAAAATTGTCCAAGACGGATTGGCAAAAATGTTCCCATATAATTAATAAATGCACCACAACTAACTATAATAAATTTAAATAGAGGCAAATAAATAAATTGGAGAAACTCATTCAGGATAAATCGAATATTAAGTCAAATAAAACAAAATTAATTAGTAATAGCCTGGCAACACATACCTCAGTTGTCAATCTGTCAAAACAAAATTTGGATGCACCAACCGTTGAGATACTAGAAAAAGACTTAAATTCTGCACCAGCTCCAACTAATATACCGTTTAAATTATCAAGAGAAAGCTGGAGGATAACGAAATGCCTGTAGAATATTTAGAATTACTGAAGCATTGCTTAACATCTGGCTGTCACATCTGTGACGATGAACCTCTAGAGGGCAAGCTGCAGCATGTCAAGCATGCCTTGTTCAACAACCACCTGCTCGTAGCTCGCTAGCGTCGCAGAAATCACATCTAGCCACTCACAGTTGCGCGTCAACCATCCCTACTAACATATGTGAAACTGACAGAATCGGTAAAAAGATTTCTATAAGAACTATCTACAAACCTCAAAGGAAAATGAGCCAATTCTTGAGACCTATCAAAAGTAATAATTCTTTGCAATGTGCTGGAGTATATAAACTCAACTGCGATTGTGGCTTGTCATACATAGGTCAAACAAAGAGGAGCATCGTTAAAAGAGTTAGGGAGCATATCTCGGATATCAAGCATAGGCGTACATCGAAACCAGCTGTGTGTGATACCACACCATAGACAAGCTCAATCATTATATAAGATTTGATAAACCTGAAATCCTCGCTAAAGAAAAACGATACATTCCTAGAATGTTTCGTGAGGCTATTGAAATTAAAAAACATCTTAACTTCTAATCTTAATCCTAATTTTAACAGAGAAGAAGAAGTTGGGGATTATCTAATACCTGGGATCCACTTTTGAAAAATATAAAATCCCATGTCTGTGACCGCACTGTGAGACCTCAAGATACTGTTCGTGCG
The DNA here is from genome assembly GCA_959347405.1 of Napeogenes sylphis. Lineage (NCBI taxonomy): Eukaryota > Metazoa > Arthropoda > Insecta > Lepidoptera > Nymphalidae > Napeogenes > Napeogenes sylphis. The sequence goes on along the minus strand of OY365778.1, from coordinate 18,942,996 downwards.
TTTTGTGTGAACTGTACGCCCGGAAAATTAGAAATCGTTGGAGGGACTAATTAACTGACTTACTGCCAGACACCTCCATCTCGTCTTGCCGAGGACACGATTGCTGCAAAGCATTCGAAACGTCAGGTTAGATTTAAATGTAAATTTAAAATTTAATACATTACACTCGAGTTAAATCCGTAAAAAAAATAGTTTTATTTCAAAGTATTAAATAAATAAATAATATTGACCGCTCCAATACAGATTTCACCACGGTCAAACTGCTTAATAACGATATCAGCCGTAACATTCAATACTTTTTATCCTTTCTTCCTATATAGTCTTTCGATCATCTTAACTTTTATAAATTTAGTATTAATAATCTCAAACGTCACATTCCCTTTATTAAATTTATTGCAATCGGCAGTGATGGTATCAGCCATAACCCCACTTATTATCACATTACCGACCATTTTCAATTCTCTCATCTTTATCCAAGCTTCTCGGAGCTTATTGTTCAAAAACTACTTGCTTCCTACATTAGTAAAAACCACATACTATTTACTTTCCAATCTGACTTTCGATCCGACCACAACACTATAACGGTTGTCACCCAGGTGTGCGATGACATTATACCAGTAATTGACAATCAGCAAATTACTATCATGGCTCTCTTAGACTTCTCCAACGCATTTCGCTTAATAATAAATTATCTACCTGATGCAATGTCAGAGCCGGTATTCCGCAAGGTGTATTATCTCCCTCTTACTTTTCTCTATTTTTATAAATAGAGAAAAGTAAACGACGTAAAGATTTATATGATAACAACTGTCATTGTTGAATAACAAATCAATCAATGGAATCCCAAGCTATAACTAATTATAATATCAAGCTACAAGCTATTGGCGATGGGTGTAAGTCATTCTGTTTGCATTTACATTCAAACAGAATGACTTGAGAACTGTAACGTACATGGATTTACATCCATGAACGTCACAGTTCACAATTTTTGCTAAACACCAATAGCTTTTATATTTAACAATATTCTTCTTTCCTAGTTCTTTTCTTCTTTCCTTCTTCTTTTGTTCTAGTTGATGGTATGGCATTCTAGTTCGGCAGTTCGGTGAGAAACTTAGGAATAACAATGGATAACAGTTTAACCTGGGCTTCTTAAATTTCTTCCATTAGTCTTCTTAGTTCCTTAGGGAAAGTATATGAGAGAATCATCCTCTATAGAGTTAGATCGGAAGTCGAGAGACTCAAAATCATCCCAAATGAGCAGTTCGGCTTTAGAGCCAACCATTCATGTTCCCATCAGGTGCAACGCCTCACGGAGCACATACTGATAGGGGCCACTGTGAGGGCCAAAAAGCATAGGACAGAAGCGCTCTTCCTCGATGTAGCTAAGGCGTTCGACAGGGTCTGGCACAATGGACTGGTGTACAAGCTATACCAGTTCAAGGTGTCGGACAGACTCGTACTCATCATAGGGGACTACCTGTCGAATCGGTCCTTTCGCTACAGAGTGGAACGCGTTTTGTCAACCCCCCGCCCCATCAGGGCGGGTGTCCCCCAGGGTTCAGTTCTCTCGCCTATCCTCTACTCCATCTACGCTAACGATATTCCTAGGCCGCTATCTAAAATGCACATTTTTGCACAGTTGCGGTGCGTTGGCGAACCGGTCTGACGTCGGGTTGGTGTTTGTTTTGTCTGGTGTCTAGTCGAGGAGGGTAGCGGGATCCGAAGCGACGGCTTTCCGCTGGCCGCCCGCAGGTAGTTGGGGGCCCAATTAGTGGGATAGCCAACCACGAAAGGCTGCCCCGCCAGCTGTGAAAAATCCCAGGGTGGCTCCATCGTGCTGGTTGGCGACCAGACGAGGAGGCCCGATGGCGATCCCTGGGGGGGTTCGGGCGTCCCCGCAGTCTCCAGACTAGCCTCCCAGTGGCAAGACATCACCAATTTCGACGTCGGGTTCGATACGTACCGTCTCGTTCAACTGCCATTTCCCATCCCTATTCACTTTTATATATATATTTTTTTTATGAAAAAGTTAAGAAAAAGGAACAAGATTACACAGCGGTTGCACTCCTCCTCATATAAAGTGCACCTCACTAATATCAGGGGTTTGCACTCAAATCTTTTAGCTGTCCACCACCACCTGGAGACAGAGCAACCGCACTTGCTCTTTTTGACGGAGACGCAGATACAATGTCCTTTGAGCGCTGCATACTTAGATTATCCCGGTTACTCGTTAGAGCACAACTTTCGCTCACGGGCCGGAGTCAGTGTGTACGCGCGGAACGACCTCTGTGTTCAGCGTCTCCGTCACCTTGAAGACCCCACTTTTTCTTCCCTATGGGTTTTAGTGGACACAGGAAACGAAAAAATCCTGTATTCCTGTGTCTATCGTTCGCACAGCGGTGACCAGGAGAAAACTCGTTTATTTGAGTATCTCAGTGAGGCTGCAGATATGGCTCTGTATCAGTACCCTTCGGCGCAGCTCGTCTTTCTGGGGGACTTTAATGCCTGTCATCAGGACTGGCTGTTCCCGTACCAGAAGACCGACCATGCTGGAAGAGAAGCGCGGAACTTTGCGTTGTCCTTGGACCTCTTTCAGCTGGTGAGGCAAGCGACAAGGGTACCAGATGTGGTAGGCCATACAGCAAATTGCCTGGACCTTCTGCTGACAACTGATCCGGACAGGTATCGTGTAGAGGTCACGTCCCCCTTGGGAACCTCCGATCACTGTCTGGTGAAATCTGTATTTACATATTCCCCACCAGCTTTCGAACCACATGGTGTTAGGCGAGTATGGAAATACAAGTCAGCAGATTGGGATGAGATGCGGCACTTTTTTGCGTCTTATCCTTGGCGGCAGGTCTGCTTCTCTTCTTTGGATCCGTCGAGTTGCGCGGATGCTATAACCGATGTGGTGCATCAGGCAATGGAGTATTTTATTCCTTTTGCTGACGTACCCATCGGTGGAAAAGCTCGCCCATGGTTTAATGCCGAATGTCGTCATGCACATGACCAAAAACATTCGGCATACCTCCTTTGGGCTGATGCTCGAAGCGGCAAAACTCCGGATGTAAGTACAAAGAAGAGAGCCTTTAACCAAGCTGCCAAGTCCTATAAAAAGGCATTGCGGAAGGCTCGTCTTGATCGGATCGTTAAGAATGGCGAAAAGCTCTCTGTCAGACCAACTGGCAGTCGAGCTTTCTGGTCTCTTGCCAAAGCGATCGAGTCGAACTTCTGCCAACCCTCACTGCCTGCTCTGCTGAAGCCTGATGGATCCCTGGCCCACACAGCAACAGAGAAAGCGAATGTATTAGCTTCTCTGTTTGCTGAGAATTCGCATCTAGACACTGGCAATGCTTCTCCAGAACATCTTCCTCACTGCGGTATTTCGATGCCTGAAATCCGCATCACTAACAAAGAGGTATGGAGAACATTGTGTCGTTTAGATGTGAATAAAGCCAGTGGTCCTGATGGTATACCAGCCATTCTGCTCAAAACATGTGCAGCTGAGTTGTCTCCTGTATTGACACGTCTGTATCGCCTCTCTTTCAAGACTGGAAAAGTGCCGGAATCCTGGAAGCTTGCCAACGTGCAACCCGTGCCCAAAAAAGGCAGCCGTGCCGATCCTGCCAATTATAGGCCCATTTCAATCACCTCCATACTCTGCAAGATTATGGAGCGTGTATTGAACTCGCGGCTTCTAGCGTACGTAGAAGGTAACGATCTCCTCAGTGACCGACAGTACGGATTTCGCCGAAATAGGTCCACTGGGGACCTTCTAGCGTACGCAACACACATTCTAGGCGAAGCCATCGAGAGGAACGGAGAAGCGGTCGCCGTCTCTCTGGACGTCTCGAAGGCTTTTGACAGGGTCTGGCATGTGAGCCTTTTAAGCAAGCTTTCAGCGTACGGTATATCTCCTGGTCTGATTAGCTGGATAACGGACTTTTTGAGTCAGAGATCTCTCTGTGTTGTTGTCGACGGGTGTTCTTCGGAACCCTTGACAATAAATGCCGGAGTACCTCAGGGGTCCGTTCTTTCTGCAACTCTTTTTCTACTGCACATTAACGATCTGCTGAAACCCGGTATCTATGGGTATGCAGACGACAGCACAGTTGTAGAAAGATATCTGCCAAGTTCTCGGGCTAGTAGAGATGAAGTACAATCTGAAAGAGAAGCCATGGTGCAACGTTTGAATGACAAACTTCACTCAGTCTCCGCATGGAGCAATGCCAATCTTGTCAAGTTCAACGCCACCAAAACGCAGACGTGTCTGTTCACCGCCAAAAAGAGCCCTTTCACCTTGGCTCCTACTTTCCAAAATGTATCCTCGGAATACAGTGACCGGCTTCAGTTGTTAGGTTTAGAGATTTCCTCGAACCTCAACTTTGGTCGGTTCATTGAGTCCAGAGCAAGAGCAGCAGCAGCAAAGCTTGCCGTTCTTGCGAAAGTTCGGCAGTACTTTACACCGGGACAGCTTCTTGTTTTATACAAAGCACAGATCCGGTCGTGTGTAGAGTACTGTGGCCACATATTTGCTGGTGCCGCAAAGACTCATCTTGCGGTTCTGGACTCAATTGAGAGGCGAGCAAAGAGGCTTATTGGCGACCCTAAATTGGTTGACGCCAAACTCCACAGCCTTGAACACAGGCGTAGAATTGCTAGCCTCTCAGTATTCTATAGGATACATTTTGGTGAGTGTGCGCAGGAATTGCACGACCTAATTCCCCCATCCCCGTTCCTTTGACGGACGTCCCGACGCACGGCGGGTATCCATCCCTACGTTGTGGACACTCCACCTGTCCGAACAAAGCGCTATGCTTCATCTTTTTTAGTGCGTACAGCGAAGGACTGGAACAATCTGCCTGCGTCGGTATTTCCGGCAAAATATATTGTGGGTGTCTTCAAGAGGAGAGTGAATAGGCTGCTAGGTTAATGCATTTTACCACCTAAGACTACATTTCACTTTCCATCAGGTGTAATGTAGTCAAGCATTAACCTAGTTTTGTATAAAAAAAAAAAAAAAAAAAAAAAAAACCTTGCCATGTACGCGGACGATACCGCGCTTTACACGTCCTCTAAGGATCACTGGTAGATATACCAACGTCTCCAATCACCCACTTGCGCTTAAAACAACACAAACTCTCCGGAAAATTACTGCTAAAGGGCATTCTGTAAGGTTCTTCAGGATTAGGGCGCATGTGGGGGTACCGGGCAACGAGAGGGCGGACGAACTGGCCAAAGAGGCGGCCCTTAATACAAAAAGGAAGACTACTTTTCACGAGCTCCCAATATCCTTCGTGAGACGCAGGCTGCGAGAGGATACAATAGTCACCTGGCAGAATAGGTACACAAATGGCGAAACTGCGGCTACCACGAAGGTCTTCCTGCCCGACGTCAGACGCGCTGCAAAGATAATGACTAGACTCGACATGGACTCCCTGACTGCGCAAATCCTTGCCGGACACGGGGGATTTTCTGCTTACTTACACAGGTTTAAACTGAGAGAAAGCCCGACCTGCAGCTGCGATGACGAGACAAACGAAGAAATTGTACACCTGATTACTGAATGCCCTAGGTTCCTAGGGAGGAGACTTGCAACTGAAACTGAAATAGAAATGACGATTGACATAGCAAATATACCGGCTATAATGGAAGATCCTGAAAAAATTAACAAATTAATAGATTACTGTAGATATGTGGGGGGGATAGTTATAGGGGCAAATAAGACCTAGTATTAAACTGACTAGGACGCGACGTGACTGAAACTAAAATTGTAACTTCCGGACCTGGGAAAAAAAAAAAAAACTTGTGTGGTTTTATGAAACCACCGTAAAAGTGAAACTTTTTTTCACATTATAGACATTTAACTAAAAATTTTCGGAATAATATTCCATTAAGGGTATAAAAATTGCTTCATCAATCTTAATTTTATACTTAGAAAATGGGAATGATAATGGGAAATGATAAAAATAGACTAGGTCTCCAACTAATATTTTTATTGAACTCTGTGTCTTAGAGTACGACATACATAATACTTAACAATTATTTAGATGATATACACATATTAAAACACTGAAAACAATATTTTATAATCGTTGAGTCATTTTGATCCGTTTTTCAATTATTTTCAATCATTCTATTATCAATTCCATCTTCATCATGAATTTCACAGTTTATAAATGTAACCAATATTTTATGGTAACTAAAATACGTGAACAGTGACTTACATTCGATTTTTTCAATGTATCTAGTAAAAACCGCATCGATACGAGCGCCTTTCACTTTATCCCTACTAGAGATGTTCATACAAAAAAAATATCGATATTTTTTTCGATATAATATATCGTAGTGTTCTATCGATACTTTGCGATATATTGTCCAACTATATCGATATTTTCGATATGTCGTAAGTAATTTGTTTTTATTTAACTATTCTTACAATATTAGATAGGTTTCAGGTTAATATAAGTAAAAACTGCTAGGATTAAGAAACGAATCAACTTTATTTATTAAAAATAAAACTCTATACTCAACTACATACTTTTTTACTTAACTTTATTTATAAATCCCAATATTTTTTCTCTAGACCTTGCAAAAACAAAATTTTGTTCACTCTTTTGGCTTGCAGTCTGCTTCTCTGTTGAGATAGGACCTGTGCGGCTTTTGAAAAAAGTCTTTCAGAGGGAACAGAGCTAGCCACCATAGTTAAATATTTAAATGCTATATTATATAATTTTGGGAACTGTATTTTGTAATCTGCCCACACTTCTAATGGATTTTTATTCAATCTACTAACTGGAGCCCTCAAATAAAGCGACAACTCATCTGATAGAGTTTCGTCTGTTTTATTCGTTTTCCAATTCCGCTGGACTAGTTTATGGTGATCACTCCAGGGCTATAATCCGACAGGCTAATTTTATCGGAATTGTCCGAGTCCGATTCAGTTGCAGTACATAATTCATCCTGCTGATTTTTTTTCATCATATCTTTAATTTTACTAACGACATTTCCGCAGGCCAACGGATCTTCAAAATGAAGTTTTTTGAATCTTCGGTCCAATATTGTGGCAATAGCTAATGCTGATACCTGTTCGATGGCGCCCATTCGTTTGTTAATCTCGGCAAGAGCGCGTTTATGTACCTCCTTGATTAAAGGTTCTTCAATAATAACATTTTTCAGTTTTGATACCATGCAGTGCACTAAAGGAATGACCTTGCTGCTAGAGCAATATTTTCGCCAGATATTTCCTTAGTCGCTGCTTCCAGTGGGCGTAATCTGTTAAGAAGCGATATTAACATTGTCAACTCCATACCCGTTAACATCGGCGGTGCTGTTTTATGACGAATCAAAATTTCGCTTACAGCATTTTTTAAATCAAGAAAACGTATGATCATAAAGTACGTGCTATTCCAACGTGTAGGGACGTCCTGAATCAGTTTTGTTTCAGCTTTAACTGATTTACGCAACTCGTCACTTGCCACACAACTTTGTTTAAAAAAAGTAACAACATTTTTTACTTTCGTTAATATTAGCTGTAATTCTGGAATTCCCAAAATATGTTGAGCGACTAAATTTAGTGTATGCGCAAAGCATGGGATATGCTTTCTTTTCCCAAATGCAATTTCAACAGCCTTCACCATGTATGCTGCATTATCGGTTATCACTGCCGTGACTTTATCAGTATTGAATCCCCACTCTTTACATGTTTTAGTGAGCATTTGTGCAATATATTCGGAAGTATGTCTTTCATCTAAGTGGTACACTCCTAAAGTTACAGAGTGAAATTCTATTTGGATGCCAAAATGAGCAGTTATTCCTAGGTAACTTCTCATTTGTAGGTCTGACCAAATGTCACTTGTTAAGGTAAGATTTTCTACATTGCATAATTTATTTTTCATGACTGTTGCTAATATATCATACTTCTCGTCTAACCAGCGTGTCACAGTGGTTCTGCTAGGAATCTTGTAATGAGGTGCTGTAACTTTCAAAAGATGCTTGAAACCTTCATTTTCGACTAATGAAAAAGGTTGATTGTCTTTACTGATCATGAACATTATTGCATTATTAATTCTTTTAGTTTTGTCACCAGTAGAGGTATACGCGTAAATTTCTCCAAAGCTACTTTCAATTGACCTCTGGCGTTTAAAAGGTAATTGCCTATCATAATCAATCTTGTGATCAGTTTGAGAATCGTTAGTACTTATCTCGTTAGTATCCATTGGCGAGGACGACAACATTGAAATTGAAGGCGACAGTTGATATTCGTTTACGGTAAGTTTCGATATCGTGGCATGATCTTGTTTTGAAGTACTAGGGATAGGGTTTGACAAATCTGAATATGAATCTTTTGTAGCAGCAGCAGTATTTTTAGTATTTTGGAAAACTTCCAAGTAGACAGCTTTATGAATATTTTTAATATGTGCCATTGCATTGGAGGTATTGCCAGCCGTTTTAACATTTTTTTGACATAGCTTGCATCTGGCAGTTTTGTCGTCATTTTTTTCGTAATAGTTCCAAACAACACTTTTTTTATTGGGAGCCATGTTGAATGAAATTCAAATTTCTGAAAAGAAAAAGAGAACAGCGTGAAAAAGCAGTGAAAGCACAAAGAAACAGTCAGTAAAAACTAATGACAACTTAAAATGAAATAAATAATCTTTAAAAATAAATTTAATAGACTGTGTCCCATCCCTAATCTCTTAAAAACAAACTGGTCAATTGATAACAAGTAAATTAAAGCTACATATTGGGGAATTTAACATAAATGCTAAGGCATTCAATTATTTATTATTTTATACTATTAAATAGTTATCTTTGATAGCGCTTTTAAATCACGTTATTTATACTTACTGTATGAATCCGATGAATCGTAGACGGTTATAAATGAAACAGATAATAATAATTGTCACAACTTGCTTCTTCTATACAATTCAATACTAGCCTTTTCTATATATCGTTATACACACTAACTGTATTTACATTTTGTAAAACAAAACAAAACATACAAATGTTATTTATAGGTTATTTATAGGTTATTTTGTATTAAGACCGAAGCGACAACATAGAGATATTATACATAGAGTGGGGAAGCCAGCCTAAAATGTGGCCATCGAACTTAAAAGAGATAGGTAGATCGAAAAACCCTATCCGTCTCTATTATTTACGAAATTTCGTGCTTCGTCGGCGTCGTATCGTGCTTCGTCGGCGTCGTATCGTACTTCGTCGGCGTCGTATCGTGCTTCATCGTCCTCGTATCGTGCTTCGTCGGCGTCGTATCGTGCTTGGTCGGCGTCGTATCGTGCTTGGTCGGCGTCGTATCGTGCTTCGTCGGCGTCGTATCGTACTTCGTCGGCGTCGTATCGTGCTTCATCGTCCTCGTATCGTGCTTCGTCGGCGTCGTATCGTGCTTGGTCGGCGTCGTATCGTGCTTCGTCGGCGTCGTATCGTGCTTCATCGTCCTCGTATCGTGCTTCGTCGGCGTAGTATCGTACTTCGTCGGCGTCGTATCGTGCTTCATCGTCCTCGTATCGTGCTTCGTCGGCGTCGTATCGTACTTCGTCGGCGTCGTATCGTGCTTCATCGTCCTCGTATCGTGCTTCGTCGTCGTCGTCTCGCGCGTAATTCGTAATCGTAAATTGACTGACCAATTGTCATTTTTACTGAAATGCTAATCTAATATTTCAACCTAAGATAAAATTGGATTACAAATTATACAAAATTATATACTGTTTAATTTAAAGTATATTTTTTGATTCAATAAAATGACAAAAAAGTGTATTCTGTGTAAAAAAGAACCTATTCCTTTCGACAATAGTCGAAGTTTTCATAAGTAAGAAATTTATATTTATAAAATTATACTGTTTTTATAATTGTTATATACATATAAAAAATATGTTGGTAATATATAATGTGTAAAAAAAAAAACTTGTGTGGTTTTATGAAACCACCGTAAAAGTGAAACTTTTTTTCACATTATAGACATTTAACTAAAAATTTTCGGAATAATATTCCATTAAGGGTATAAAAATTGCTTCATCAATCTTAATTTTATACTTAGAAAATGGGAATGATAATGGGAAATGATAAAAGTAGACTAGGTCTCCAACTAATATTTTTATTGAACTCTGTGTCTTAGAGTACGACATACATAATACTTAACAATTATTTAGATGATATACACATATTAAAACACTGAAAACAATATTTTATAATCGTTGAGTCATTTTGATCCGTTTTTCAATTATTTTCAATCATTCTATTATCAATTCCATCTTCATCATGAATTTCACAGTTTATATATGTAACCAATATTTTATGGTAACTAAAATACGTGAACAGTGACTTACATTAGATTTTTTCAATGTATCTAGTAAAAACCGCATCGAAACGAGAGCCTTTCACTTTATCCTACTCCGCGGCCGACCGTCACGCGACATGCAACACACAGACGAAAAAGTTTGAGACGATGTAATAAAAGTTTTACTTTAAAAATATTATTATAATAAAGAAGTATTTCATTCTACTTATAAGAAATCGGCCGACCGTCACGCGACATGCAACACACAGACGAAAAAGTTTGAGACGATGTAATAAAAGTTTCACTTTAAAAAAAAAAAAAAATTCGACTTCCAATGAAACGACTAGTACTAGAAGAACAACCCAGCCATGCTGGACAACCAGAAGAGAACCGGCGACTGGAAATCTAAAGTAAATAAAACCCACACATGAAACGAAAAGCAACCGCTCCTAACCCCATGTGGAACACATGGCTCATTAGGGCAAACCAGACGCAACAGCTGATTTGGGGAGGCATGTTGTCCATGCCATGACCCATAATCACGGTACTACCACCGAGAGGGACTATCGAAGCGAAGACGAAGACCATCTGGAAGTAGGCCGCATTGCGCCAATGCCGCTTCACCATGGCGGAGGATGTAAACCTAATACAAAAAAAAAAAATAATAAAAAAATAATAAAAAAATAAAATAAAAAAAAATATCTATATATATATATATGTATGTGTGTGTGTGTATATATGTATACATATATTCCATACTTACCTGTTCCATGGTCAGTGACAACTGCAGATAATTCTGAAAAAGAAATAAATAGTTAATGTTCATATTATTAAGAAATATTCCAACTGTACATATCTTACCTAAATATAAGTTTTGAGGATCACCCAACATATAACTCTGAAAAAGAAATAAATAGTAAATGTTTATATTATCAAGTAATATTCGAATTGTACATATCATACCTAAATATAAGTCTTGTGTTGTTTTAAATAAATAAATAAAAAAGCATGTTATAGTTACTGTATTTGTGATAATCTAAATGTATAAGATCATAAGCCCATATACTGATTAAGACCATAAGTCTCAAGGCACACGCCCCCCTTGGTCTCAAAAATTCTGTAAATAAACATATAAAGAAGTAAAATAGGGTGTTAATGCTAATGTATTACGACGAGACCATAAGTCTCAAAGTCCAAAAGCCACAGCCCACTGGGGCTCCTGGGAGCTGTAAAATGAACTTGTATAAATTAATGTAAAGCACTAACCAATAAATCTATTAAATATAAGCTGTATACAATGTAAATAAAGATGGAATGTTATGTAACGTAGTAGCTAAGCACACACATTAGGAATCAACATAAAATACTCACCACGAAAGTAAAATAATAACCACAAACTGAAAAACTTAATTCACCCCGAATACTGACTCCGCCCACCCATGCAGAGGTACACACGGCGAATCAATATAAAAAAAAACGTCTCCAATCCGCAGTCGACTCCCTCGAGAGTTGACTGCGGAAATGGCGGATCGAGGTAAACCCTGAGAAGAGCGTTTCGATAGAAAGTTAGTTTTCACTGCGCATATTAGGACCGTTCGTAGCAGAGTGGCCTACATATTAGGTCGTTTATATACGCTGTTAGACAAGCGGAGTAAAATGTCCCTTCGCAATAAGGTGACACTTTACAAAGCTTGCATACGTTCCGTCATGTCCTATGCGAGTCCCGCTTTTGCGCACGCTAATCTTTAAACCTGAAGGGGCTTACCCCTTCAGGTGATTCAGAACAGGTTTACACCGATTGCAACCGGGGCACCGTGGTTCGTACGCAACATCGATCTCCATAGAGACTTAGACCTTCCGACCTCAGTACTTCAAGGGGCTTTCTCAAAAGTACTTTGAACGTGCTGAGCGACACCTGAACCCACTGGTGGCTGACGCCGCAGAGTATAGACCACGTAAGACTACTTTAGTCAGTTAAAGAAGACCCAAGTCGGTACTCGTTGACCCCGACGACGCTTTCACAGTAGGTAATAACGTGTTCCCCATGGGGGCCCATCTGGCCCCCCTTTTTAATGGTGGGTCTACCGACCCACCCGCTCCCCCGGTGACGCTGTAATAGCCAACAGGGCTAACAGTATAGACATACAAAAAAAAAAAAAAGGTATGTCACTTTTGTTTGCACGGTCTTCCATGGTCCAAGAGCTACCAAGAACCCCATGGATACTCTTTTCACTTATCAGTCAGTCACAGTCATACTTGTTATGTGAAAGTAATTAAAATTCAATATAACTTTTTTGTTTTATTATGAAAGAATATTAATTTTATTTACAGAAAACAAATATAAAATATACATTCCTTGCATCATTTGGTCACTCAGAATGTGATTTAAGGTTTAATAAAGAGGCGTTTTACTATTTTCTCTTTAAATGAACAAGTTTATAATAATATTTATAAATCAAGGTTTATGTTAAAAAGCTTTTAGGTAGAGCTTAATCGTCATTTCAATTGTCTTTACTTCAAAAAACCTTAAGGCATGGTTAATTAACAATTATTAAACTTCTCTATTTAACTAACGGATTATATTCTACACAAGTGAGGACTATCTAATGAATCAGGTAAGTAATTAACTATTAAACACTTTAAATTAAATAGGTACTTATGTTACTAAAAATGTAATATAATTGTTGAAGCATAACAGATCATCTAAAATAAGCATTTTAGGTTTAATTTTGTAAATTTATTTATTGCGAATACAATGAGTGACCATGCGCTCATCTCATTAATCTTTTATTATATTCCCTAAGCTTTTTTATTGTTTACAGCACAAAAACGATTATAATTGGGTCAACATCACAATTTTAATTGGAGTCCAGTTTAAATGTCTAGTGTTTTCTTATTAAACAACGACTATTGCTCGACAGTATGCATTGATGAACGCAAAAATCATTCCTTATTATCACTACCATCTGATGCTTAAATGTTCTAACTCGTTTCCCTACAGCATGTATCGGCCACCTTTGACAAGTTGTGGGCCAAACTTTAGTGTGCAAATACATTCGCGGGCCGCGTTTAAAAGTAGTTCATTTTAAAGTAGTGTTGTCAAGTAGTGTTCATAATTTATTGCACTATGCCAAATATCTATATATCAGACATGAAATAATACGACAATATTATTATAATATCAATTTATTAAAATAACAAAATAAAATGAAAAAAATTGGTACAACATTATAATTAAATCGTTAAATTTGGAATTGTTACAAACTACCAAAGTTAAATAGCAACACAGAAATCAATGAGACTCTTAAGCTGGAATTTGGGAAACTAATCCATCGATGTTTGGATTAATTCCACTGATACAAAGACGTAAAGAATTTTCCAAATTAACGTCAGTCAGCCTTGTACGATGTTTTGATTTATTAACTTTCATCATTGAAAAGAACTGTTCGCATTTATAAGTACTGCCAAAGGCACAAATCAATCTTCTTGCAAATTTTCTAAGTTGCGGAAAATGGTCTTCTTCGGGGTATTTTTTGGTAGAAATCGCACAACTCCACGTCTTCAAATTTTGATTTTAGGAGTGAGTTTTCTTGAATCTCGATCAACTCCATTTGCAAGTGTATTGGAGCATTTTGTACATTACTTTTTGTTGGAGTAGCAAATAAATTGAAACAGTCATCCATGTTTTTGAAATCGCTAAATCTGTTCGAAAATTGCTCCAACAGTACCTTGAGTTCTTCAGCATATTGAGCATGAGCAATATTCTCATACGCAGAGAGCGTGGGGAAATGGTAACTGTTACCAGACAGCATCTGTGCCTCCCACAAGCGGATTTTTTTTCTTAAACGCTTTCAAATGGCTGTACAAATCATTAACTAACTGTCCTTGTTTTTGAAGTTTCAAAATTAAATCATTCAAATAGCCAGTAAGGTCGACCAGAAATGCTAAGTCACATATCCATTTTGGGTCACTCAATTCAGATAGTGGTTTATCTTTTATTTGCATTAAGTCTTTTATCTCATTTATAAGCTCGTAAAACCGTTTCAGTATTTTCCCTTTGCTTAGCCATCTGACTTCACAATAATATGGTACGTCGTCTTATTCGGCTGATATTTCATCCAAAAACGCCTTGAACTGACGATGATTAAGCCCTCGGGATCGAATAAAATTGATGGTCTTTACTACCACATTCATAATATTCTGGAGTCGAATGGAATTAGAACACAAGTTCTGTTGGTGGATAATGCAATGAAGGATTATCAAATCATCTTTTTTCACATTTAGTTCAGTTGCTTTTTCATTCAAAATTCCGATAAAACCTTTACGTAAGCCGACCATAGAAGGTGCACCATCTGTGCATACTCCAACTAATTTTGACCATGGCAAGCCAAAACTTGTGAATACCTTTTGAACTTCATTAAAAATGTTCTCTCCTGTAATGGTACCTTTTAGCGGCTGTAAAGCAAGCAATTCCTCAGTAACAGTGAACTCTTTATCAACACCTCGAATAATTATAGCGAGTTGAGCTGTGTCCGACAAATCGATGCTCTCGTCTAATGCTATGGAAAATGATTCAAAACCAGCCATATGGTCAGTCAATGTTGTTTTGATATCATTAGCCATCATTTCTATACGTCGGACAACAGTTCGTCTTGACAAACTATTTTTTTCAAATTCATTTTTCTTTTCAGGACACAAAACACTGCAAACTCTAACATACACTCCTTGATAAATTCTCCTTCGGCAAATGGTTTTAATGACTTTGCCAATTTTGAACTAACTATAAAACTAGCTTTCACAACATTAACAAGTTGTGTTCTTTGTTTATCAAACATTTGCTGCTGCTTTCCCAAATTTGCAGCAAGCTTCTGTATTTTGTCTTTTCTTATTTGTCCTGTCAGTGAGTGCAGCGTAGGATGCTTAGTTGAGTAATGCCTCTTTATATTGAATTCTTTCATCACTAAAATGGATTCATTACACAGCAAACAAATAGGCTTACCATTGTGCAAGATAAAAAAGAATTCTTCAGTCCATTTTTCTTGAAATTGGCGACCCTCTGCATCTACTTTTCGTTTCTTTGCACCAGACATTATTTTCGTATACAAAATATAATTAGTAGGCACTCAAGATGCACACAAAGTCACAAAGCAAATTGACGGCACTAGCAGTTCGCTAGGATATCGCTTGTCGAAGTTATCACCTCGGTAGCTCAAATAGAACTGAACTTAAGTTCGGGCCATCCACCCGCTTATATAGGTAAAATGAAGGAATCGTCTAGTGTAGAACAGTTGAGAAGAAATAATCTTTTGTTGCGCCGCCACTGAGGCGGCAAACATCAAAGGCTTTTATGTTTGCCGCCTTACTCTTTGATGATCGCCGCCACTCGGCTTGCTCGCTCACTTGATTCCGTGAGTATGAGTAAGTAGTGTAATATATATTTTTTTTAATTAGGTTTTACAAAATATCTTGCGGGCCGGATCAAATCATACAGCGGGCGTGTTGCCCACATATGTTATTATAGATCTTAATACACCTATTATCAAAATAAATAATTTTATATAGAAATGAAACCAATAGTTATTTAATTTAAAGTAAAAGAATTGAAACAAAAACCCGGTAATGGCTACAACTAATTTCAATATGAATTTTAATTTCGGTTTTTCTGACGTTTACAAGAGTTTAACTATTTAAGTTTATTCATAGTATGTTAATGTATTAGTATGAGTTTTGTAAATAGGTTTCTATGCTTAGTATCACATTAAAAATCAAACGAAAAGGTCCATATTTCATAAAATTCCGATATTAAATGTTATCCTTTCATGAGCGGCTTGTAATCATTTAGTCAAAATGGCACAATTAATAAATAGAACAATAATAAACTACAAATTTCTGTTTGACGAACTTGCTGGTAAGTTTTTCTAATTCCTTAACTTTCTTTAAAATACTAACTTACCTAAATTCAAAATATACCTTTGTACAACGACATATTTCTAGTAATTATTATGGAAATTCTATAAATAATTTATAATTTACCGAATTAAAAAAGATATCTTATAGAATTTGTTCTAGCTTAATTCTTTGTACTTTCTTTTTCTTCTTTTTTATATTAATAAAATTATCAACATTAGATCACAGAACGAAACATTGGCTACTGGTAGCGAAACCATATCAAGTGGCATTAGTAATTGGTATTTATTTATTGTTTGTATTAAAATGGGGACCCAAAATAATGAATAAGAGACAGCCCTATAAATTAGATACAATAATGATTTTATACAACGGTTTTCAAGTCCTGGCTTGTGGATATTTATTTTACAGGGTAAGACAATTTTTACTATTTTATAGCATGTAACTATGAAAATAACTAAATATACATCTGCCGTTCTTGGTTTAATGATAAAAAAAAATATATATATGAACTTAATTTTATCGCTTTTATATATTACAAATATTCGTTTGGCGATAAAATAATTTAGTATCATCGAGGTGATATCCAAGGGGTAAAGAGATAAACTTTTCAAAAGCCAAGATTAAATTCAACTAGTTTTAAGAGTTCAAAATTTAACGTAAGACTTTAGAATGTGGTTGATCTTTGTATCTATCTGGGTGGACACTAAAAATGCAATATAGTAAAAGGAAGGTTTTTAATTTGTATAGTATTTGCAAAGGTTTTCTTTTCATTTATTTCAATCTTATAATTTGTGTAGATTTTGTATTATCTACATAATGTAATAAAAAAATATACTTTTCACATATAAATAATGAGTGGATAACAAATTAATACTAGAACAGTACTTATAGTATAATTAACCAAATGTAATTAATAAACATGTATTCTAACATTAGACATAAACAATCACTCAATAATCAACCTGTAGAACTCCGAGCTATTGATGTGTTGTACAATAATTTTTATTTTCAGGCAATTTATGATGCTTGGGGATGGAAATATAAATTGATCTGTGAGCCAGTTGACACCTCAGAATCAGAAAATGCATTGAACGTAGCAAAACTCATCTATTTCTATTACTTTTTAAAGATTCTTGACCTTTTGGATACGGTAATACAATTTATTTTGGTTTAATTATTCAACAAGATAATGAATATCTATTATTTCTATATATTGTCAACAAGCTGTTATAAATTTGATACTATTTTAGAAACACGTCAAATACCTAGTAACCAGGCAATTCTTTGGATTTTATAGTCATAGCATGACGTTGTAATTTCTATTCATAAATATTATTGTTACGTAAATTAAAATGCTTTTATATATTCCGACTTTTTACACAACACAAGTACAATGGGCGTATTTAAATTAATTAATAATCAATAAGCAAAAGGTAACTACTTAACCTTTCGTCAATTTTGGTTTTCATGTCAAGATCGGAATGTATAAATTTGAAAATGCTTTAGAAATTTGTAAAACTAAAACACTAATTAATTGAAATAATATTCGCTATTTTAATAAAAATATTTTATTTATATATTTTTAAGCTTTGACCGACATTTTTATTGTTCGTCAATGTCAATAACACGAAAGTAATTAAATAAATTTAGACATTTATTGAATTTATTTGAAAACATTTAGTTCTCTCTTTCTTTTATAGCATTAATTTTCTTATCACGTATTTTGTATGTGTGTGTACTTTTTTACACACATTACCTAATAACTATTTTATGAAACCTTGACTGTATAATGTAGGCCAGATGAAAAAATATCACATAATGATTCCTATAGTACAGTCTGGAGTTGGAAATGAATTTTATTATTCAATGTCTTAATGTATTCTTTCGAGTACAAACTGTACAAACAATTTTCTTCTTTCTTCTTTGTATTAAATATTTTTTAATTAGTAAAGTACTGACGATATACGTTACATTTATAATATCTTGGTTCCAGGTGTTTTTCATACTCCGTAAAAAGTTTAATCAAGTTTCGTTTCTTCACGTCTACCATCATTCCGGTATGGTGGTACTTGTATGGGCATGTGCCACGTATTTTCCAGGTACATCCTTATAGTATAATATCTTATTTAATTAAACATCATCGTAAAATTTATTGTGAAGATTGCAATAGTTTTGAAGTAGGTGATAAGCGATCACGGCTCTTCTCAAATCATCGTCATCATCATCAGACACACGTCTTAAATATAAAATTACAATAAATGATAATTACCATACCACCAATACGTTTTTAGCGAGTCCTCGAGATTTCAGTATTATAATAAGCGCTAACCAGTGTACTTAAGTTTCGATGGTGTGTTAATAATGTTAGGAGCTATTAATCTATCTACCCTCTTCCTTGGCCGTTTATCACACAATATGTCGTCTTGCTTTGTTTTATTACTTTTAATTTTAATGCATGCGACTAAAACTTTACATAATTAATTAGTGCATTTTTCAGCCTGTATGTGATAATCATAGATAGCAGCGTTCATTAGTTGTAATCTCATTTTTAAGGACTGATTTTCGAAACTGATAAGTAGTAAATCATATCAGTATATATGTATATTGTCTATTTAGTGATACGATTTACATATGATGTAAATTATGTCCAAGTGACACAATTTGGATAGTTTGTCTTTATACTTTTAATACTTTTTAATTATTTTTTTATAGTTGTTATACATATATATGTTACACATAGATACATACACATGAAGGTACACTTATAGATAAATGCTACGAAATCTTCTAGAGACTATCTAACCGGGTGCATAGAGTATGGGATCGTTTTATGATGCTGATCAGCTTGGCCCTGATCTGTTGGTTGGATGAGTTGGTGAATTTAAGCCATGACCTCTATAAGGTTACTCTATTGGTCTGGATAAACGTAATTTCCACTAAATCTCAGTAGAAATATGTATATTGTGGCGTCTATTTTTAAAGAACACCAAACCGAGCTTTTGCAATCTAAAAAGATATAGCCTTTTATTTATTTATTTATTTATTTATTTATTTATTTATTTATTTATATCTTTTCCACTTAGAATCATAATCAGTGATCACTTGTGTACGTCAACATGGAAGTGTCAGGAGGGCCTATTACGATACTAGATTTATCGTAATAAGCCCTTCTGAAAAAGCACTTTCCATCTTAATGTTAAAGCTATGAGGGTTCCAAACGCGTCCTGGTCTGAGAAGAACCACACAACAAACTCAGCCGGATATATTTTTTGTTATTGTGATCACTGTTTCACAAACGTCAAACTTAAATGCAAATTTGGAACAACTAGAACCGTCGCAATCAATCGGAAAAGAAGCCTAATGATTTCAGGCAACGAAAATTAAATAATAATAACAGAAAAAATATATATATATAAATCTTCGGCCTGCCACACAACCAGTCACCGCAAGCAGCACCCGTTCACGAGCATAACACAAGAGCCAGCCATCACCCCCTTCGCACATATTTGAGGGAGGGAGGCAACCCGACACCCGATGCTACCGCAAGTAGTGACTTCTAAGGAATCGGTGTGATGCGGAAGGTCGATAAAGCAAAATAATTTACAACAAAAAACGAATTGCGAAGATTACTAGCTATTCCCAATACAATACAGATTCATTCCCAGGCCATACCGTCGTCGATGTAATCCTTTACACTATAGTAGGATTTTTTTATTAAATTATTTTTAACATATAATTTAAATTTATTTAATGATAGGCTTAGGGCTTCATTTGGGAGCTTATTATAAAAACGTATACAATTACCCTTAAAGGATTTACCTATTTTATGGAGCCTAGTGCCGGGCATAGCGAGTTTATTTTTTTGTCTTGTATTAATTTTATGTAAATCACAATTTTTCTTGAACTTTGAAATATTTTTATGAACGTAAATTAAATTTTCATAAATATATTGATTATAAACAGTCATAATTTTAAATACTTTAAATTTGTTTCTTAAAGAGTCTCTTGGTCTCATATTATATATTGCGCGAACAGCCCTCTTCTGCAATGTAAATATGGTATCAATGTCAGTCGCATTGCCCCATAAGAGTATACAGTATGACATTAAGCTATGAAAGTAACTAAAGTAAACTAATCGAGCAGTTTCCATATTTGTTAATCGACGTATTTTTTTAACCGCGTATGCAGCAGAACTCCGTCTGCTTGACAAATCAAATATATGAGGACCCCATTGCAATTTTTCATCTAAAGTAATGAACAAGAAAGTAGTAGATTTGACCAAGTCCAAATCTTCATTATTTAATTGTACATTGGTTCTAACATTTTTAACATTTGGTAAACCCTTGTAACCACTGTAAGTTACTTGTCTGTAAATGTCATAAGCCTTAGAAAATCCGTCATTATATTCTGTTATTGCCAAAAATACAATACTGCATTATGGTAAGTTTATGTTACATGCTATAAAATTATCATATTATTTATATTTTCAGGCGGACATGGCACGTCTGTGGGTGTCATAAATAGTTTTGTACACATGGTCATGTACTCTTACTACCTCTTAACTATAGCGATACCTCAAATAAAGAACAATCTTTGGTGGAAGAAATATGTCACTCAGTTACAAATTGTAAGTATTTTTAATGACTTAAAATGTTTTGTTTCAGAATTTAGGGATGTCTGTAATCAATTGTCTGTATTTGATAAAAGAGTCTATTTTTGTGGAGATAACCTAACCAAAAAAAAAAATAAAATAGTAACAAGGTATAGGGCCAACGAAATATAAAAAACAAACTAAATCTTTATATCCCGTATAATATATCTTTTCATACTTACCTGTTCGGAAGGAAGATGTAGATGCTTTGACCTTAACATTTTAAAGAGGGAAACATATATAAAACTCTTTTCATATTATAAAATTTGGAAGACCTTTAAGAATAAATGAGATTTAATTAAGCAGTCAAGTGTCCTAGAATTTTTTTTATGAGGGAAACTACTTTTTACTATGTAAAATACTACTACTCTAACAATGTTAGTTATTAATGGTATTCAAAAAAAAAAAACACCAATATGTAACAAAAAATTACATTAACAAACCTATTTTCAGATATTAGAGGTATTTCACATTCCCCAAAATTTTTCATTCTAAATTTAAATAAGCTTAACATGGTTATACATGTTTATAGATATTTTCAAACTAAATTACCGTTTTAATATGTTCTCAGTTGCAGTTCTTCCTTTGTGTCGTACACGTAGGATCCATCGCATTCGTGTCCGACTGCGCTTATCCTCGGTGGATCGCCTATTTTTATGTACCGCAAAATTTATTCATGTTAATACTCTTCCTTGACTTTTACATCAAGACCTATGTTAGGAAACCGAGGATTAATAAAAATACGGAGAAAGTTGAAAATAATACTGAAGATATAAAATTCGATTATAGAGAAGATAATGGAAAGATTCAACTTCTTATAAGAAAAAACCGTGATAACAATATGAAGCTAAAAAATGTTAATCGATAAAAAGTCATATTTTTTAAACTTATCCTTATTCTTTACATTTTTACAATATTTATTACATTCAAAGGTATTTAACAACTACATCCTTTATTCTGGTCCTTAGCGTATATAATCAAAATGTAAATGATAAATCTTAAAGATTTGTATTCAAATTTCATTTTATAATCTTATTCTTCCGATTGTGTTTTATATAATATAATTATTGTCGCGTGAAAGATCATCACTTGAAGAAAGATTTTTATCGATTATTCTTTAAATTATTGTCAATATATACTATTAATATTAAATACATTAAAATATCAAATCTTTAAAGTGGTCATGCCTGTTTCAAATCCATTATACTGATATTATAAAAATAACAATCCAAAATGTATTTACTGTCACAATAAATGAAAAACTAAATGATTTTAATAAGCGAGTGACACTTAATCCTAAATCTACTGATATTTTTTTATGTTATTATCAATTTGAGTTATGTATAATCATAATATAGTAATTAACAAATATTTATTTAAACTGTAAGTTATTACTCTTGTATCTTAAAAATACGTGTCTTATATAGGTACTATTTTATTAAAATAAATATATTTAATTAAATACATCTGTATACGTTTGGAATGTTTTAAATTTAAGTCAGTTTCTTTATAATTTTTTAAAATAATTTAATTTTTAAGTGTATTTAAAATGGTGTATTTCTAATATTGTTAAAATGCGAATTCAATCTCATGTTTTCAAACTGATAGAATATATAGAAAGTTATATTTACTGCACAAAAATCGAATGTTTATGTTTTCGAAAAAAGCCTCTAAGGAAGGACGGAACCTTCCACCTCCGCCCCGACAATGTCCATTATATATAAGGCAATTTACATTATATATAAGGACATTATACTGAACATTTAAAATAATAGTTTCGAATTTGCACGGCTGTAAATATTTTTGCTGTCCTTGCCTATGACCTCTTTTAATACTATAGTCTTTTAATATGCATTAGAACTGTAATTGTCTGTGTCATTACAGAAATATTATGTAAACATTTAGGTCTAAATTTACTATATATATATAACCCATGATTTGTACCAACAGCGTAGGAGAAACAATTTGTCAAGCCATACCTGTAATGGTCACATTTCAAACTTTGACAACTAATGCAAAGTTGCAATTTTTTAGTTATGTCCTTATTAGGTTACAGCTTCAAATAAATTTATAATTGTTATACGTACACCTATTATAACCATTTTTAGTTTGATTCTATTGTTTTATTTTCTAAGCAGCAGTTTAAATATATTACGTACGAATATCTGGTAATTAGTAACATGGTATGATAGAAGGTGTTGCTAGTAAAGTAGAATTCAGCGCGAATAGTTGTTGTGATTTGCACACGCGTAACAAGGAAAATACTGCAGTGCATATCCTGGGAAAAAACCCTAGAATAAGCTTGAATCTATCTTTCAGCACATAAAATACGTTTACCATTTAACAAAGGATTTCATTTGTTTTTTTTATATGAGACCCATTTTGGGGGTTCAGCCATTTTGGCACTTGTTTTGCTGTTTTGGAGATATCTTTTGTTTAAGCTAATACCGCTTATAGTACCTACCGCTAATACTAGTGTACTCCAACTTTTGCTACCTTGTGTAGGTCATTCAAGTTGATGGCAGAGCAGATCGAACTTTCAAACCAGGATATAAGCATCGATGGATGCATGAGATGGCGGGTCACAGCAACAATATGTAATTCCCACTTTTCTCTTACACCTTACTTATTAGATAATAGTAATACAACCTAATAAGTTGGAATGCATCAAAATCCTGGACTGTAAAGTAAATCGACAAAAGTTTATAAATAAATCATAAATTAAATAAAAAAGTTAACAAATGAATGAGGAAACTGGATGAGGTAAAACCTAGAGGATCGACTTTAACTTAAATATAGATAATAAATATGTTACGTCTGATATTGAGGTGCTCCTGCTTTGAAACTTTTTTACGAACATTCAAGTGACTACAACAATATCCTTAAAGTTTTTAAACTAAAACAATTTAGTAAAAGGTATATAAACAAGCTACTTCACACTATAAAATGATAATCTGATAATAATAATTTATCAATTATCTGGATAAATTTAAAGAACAGAAAGAACTAAACAAAAATATATTATCTAATATTACAAATGACTCCGGATACATTAATGTAATTAAAACAGTAATATAGTTATTACTATGTACTTACGTGGACACAATTACAAGAAACTCAATACTATGAAGTACCCTACCCACAAAAGATATTACATATATTATAAACACTATAAGTAAAAAAATCACTTGTCTTGCCAGTTTGCCCATACAGATTACCTTTAGTAGAGGCTTACAGACATATTTATAACATAATAACATCGACAGAAGCGCCAAGTTTCTGGAGGTTGGTTGGTCATATTCTAAACTTTAAATATCATTCAACCAAATATCATACATCATTACAAAAGCATTTCAAATGTCTAAATATATTTATAACAATCCTATTTTACACATTTATAGCTTACCGCATTAGATATGTAAATATAATAATTTAATATCTTAAGGAGATTTTCTGATAGTTTGTCAAATTAATATCTTTTACTACTTTAATAATATTCCAGTAATAACAATGATATATAAGTATAATTAATTAATTATATAAGGATAACGGCTATCTATTTTTGACAAAATTAACAATGCTTTCTCAGATATTGTACAATGGTTTAACGCTAATAATTTGCTGCTCAAAAAAAAAATTGTCAAATTTAGTTCACCAAGTGTTTAAAATTTTATATCCAATTTACAATTAAACAAATTTAAATAATTTAAAATTATAACTACTTGTAATCAATATATTTGTGAAAGATTAAATTACGTTCATAAGAATGTTTCAAGTTCAATAAAAACTATGATTTACATAAAGTTGATTAAAAAAATAAAAATAAACTCGTTATGCCCAACACTAGGCTCTAACAAGTCTAGCCATAAATTCTGTTACTGGCTGTTTACCTACATTAAAAAATAAAAAAAACATTAATTATAATTTCGAACATTAGTATCTACGATAAAAAAAATACTTGTTGTTTGTTGTTCAGTAATTATATGTTTTGAAAATGGAGGGGGCCCAATGAGGTAGTGGCCAAAGTTCAGCGAGGCGATCATCCAGAAAACGTTATGGTTTAGGGTGGGTTTCTCCTACCAAGGTGTTACGAAACTCCATTTTTGCGAAAAAGGAGTGAAAACTTCAGCCAAAGTGTATTAAGATACCGTGTAAGAAGCGGTAGTTAAACCTTTCAACAACACCTTATTCAAAAACGAAATGTGGACATTCCAACAGGATTCAGCTCCGGGTCATAAGGTGCGCACTACCCAAATTTGGCTTGAGCAAAATGTTCCAAACTTCATAAAGGCTTCGTCTTGTCCGAACTTAAACCCTTTGAACTATAAATTTTGGTATCTGCTAGATTAAATGGCCTGCTCTAAACGTCACCCAAATATTGAGTCGCTCAAGAAATCTTTGGAGGCAGCAGTGACCTAATTACCAATAAAAACCGTTCGTAAATCCATCGACGAATGGCCCGATTGTTTAAAAGCGTGCGTTAAAGCTAAGGGTGGTCACTTTGAATTAACATATACACTTAACATATCCTTTTCTTGTATAAAACTTTAAAATAAAATTATTTTTTTAGTAATTATCGGATATTATAGATAGACTAGGTGAAAAATAGGTCGTCACGGTGAGTGCGAAAGCGATCCCGTGGCGTCCCATTGTAGCGATGAGTGCAGCCGTTGATTTTTTAGTGGAGTGCCTTAAAAAATGCCTTAAAAAAAAGCGTTTTCTATGCTGCCGGGTGCCGCACATACCACCCGACCATCGCCTTCCTGGCTGGTGTGACGATGCGGCAACTCATTTTTCCAACGATAAAAAAAAAGGTGTAAAATAGGTAATGGATTTACGTAAAGGATTATTGTATACGTTTATATAACAAGCTCCCAAATGAATATTGTGATGTTGAAATAAATGACTGGCCTGCAGAAAATAAATAAAGTAAGAGATGTCAAAAAAGATGAAAAATAATAATTTGTCTTGAGATACTGTCGTAGTGCGAAGAGATGGAAATGATAAAACGTCTTAAAAATGAATGTTGTTTTTCAAAGTTTATCAATAGTGTAAAGTTAGAAACATTAGGATTTTCGAAAGCATCCTAATAGATGTCGCCACCGTGCCGATAAAGACGATCATGTATAGAATGCTTAATTCACTGAGAAGGGTAGCGATACTGTAGCTCAATCGGTAGATAACAGTACGGTTTCGAAGGATCAAATGCCTCCCCGTATCGATTTATTTTTCGTTCTATATATGTTTAAAGCTTAACATGATTATATGTTAAAAAATCTGAAATATCTGAAATATCTGAAAATAATATTAAATATGGTTAGTCTAAAATGCTGTAGTCCGATCACATAGATTTTTTTTTTTTGAGATGGATGACCTTTTAAGGAATTTTATCGTTGGCAATGCTAGAGCAGAAAAGAGAACTTTATTATAACATATCTAAAGAAAATATTAAGTGGATAAATTAAAAAAAAACAGGGTTTCAAAGTAGGAGAAATAATTACATTTTGATTCTCTTTCGCTATTTTGAGTCTTCAAACATTTCATGTACTGAAATATTTATAATATTTTTTTTCTAACCTCAGTTAATTTAGAATTATCATGAAAATTATGTACATAAAATTTAATCAGCGCCTCAATAACCTATAGCTCCCTATCAATTTGGTGTAAAATAACACACACACATTCTTAGCTTCTGGAACTAAAACAAGGATTTACTAGTTTTAGGTCTTCCCAATTAAATATTATTAGTACAAGTAGGACAAGTTGAAGTTGCGTGTTTGTATTTGACTCTGAGTCGGGTCGATAGTGCCGCAGTGCTTATCAAACGGCCAGAGCGCGCGGTTCGTTACCGTTGACTCGGTAAGTTTGGATTAGTCGATATCTTATGGTTTTACCGGATTTAACTTTTATCCGTCATTGTTTTTGTTGTGTTAACTATATTGGGTATGTATAGTATATATATCTTATTCAATTATTAGTCAAAAGTTGATATTTTTGGTAAGTATTATGTAATGAAATCTATGTTATATAATGTTGTGAGGATATTGTTGAATATAAATATTTCTTCGTAGTTATAGGATAATATTGATCATTATGATTTAAAACATTCGGCAATATTTCAAATATAAAAGCGATTAAGTTTTCGTAATGAGATAATATTTTTCAACATTATTAATTTTCTAACCTTTGGTAAATAATTATATTGTTTTAATATTACGTGTTTCTACAGATATAAGTATAACAGAAATCATAGTTTTTTTATAAAAAAAAATATAAATAATAGTTATTAAAAAAAAAAAAACATTATTTTCGGACCACTTTGGGAAACTTTATTTTACAAATTTCAACTATCGAATTATATTCAGGAACAACAACAATCATGTCGTTAAATCGTAGACAACATAAATACTTTGCAGTTCATAGAATTATTAAAAAATTTAAACGTTGTTATTAAGACCTCCACATATAATAATGAATAAGATAAACCAAGTAGGTCTTCATATGGTTTTAATTTTATTATAAGCAATTTAGGAATGTATTTATTACGAGTAAGTTCCCTGCAAATTATATGAAAACTATATTTTTTTATTTATTTATCTTAGTGAATTAAATTACCCGGATATGTTTTACTTTCATTTATCGTTACCTAATAAATTTATTATTATTTATATCACTTATATTAACAGTATTTATTCAAAAACTTCAGTTTGCCTGTACCTCACGTTAAGAGTTTAACCTCTTTGAAGAAACTTAAAAAGCTTCTTCTAATCCTAAGCTTTATGTTGCTTGACTGACAAAGAGAGATTTATTAAAAGCTCTAGCATATTAAAAAACTTCATGTACAAGTTTATACATTTTTATTTCAAAATAGTGAAGCTTTTAATTTTTAAATTTTAATACATAATTTCTTTTTTCATAAAAAAAGGAATAAAACGTAATTGTGACTTCTAGAACGCTACTTATAAAATTAGTTTTAAAGTTTTAAATTCTATATTTATTATTAAAAATAATAAAAATATAGAAATAAATATAATCGTATTCCTCTTATTATTTCTACTGAAAAATATATAATATAAATTTCGTTACAAATTAATTTATTATTGTTTATAAATACAAGAATCTTCTAACATTATTTTAAAACTAATTACATATTCATTATCTATTACATAAAATTCAATAAACAAACTTAAGAATTAATATAGAATCATAAGTATATAAAGATTTGTCTGTGTTTGACCGTAAAAATAAAAAAAGCCAAAATAAAATTTATTGTACGTATATTGTTCAACAAGCCATAACCTCAAAAATCATCCAATTTTGAACACGCACAAAGTTTCCTGCGTGACGTGAGCATAAAAACAGATATTTTTAATTATTGTTTTGATTTTTATGTTAATTATACGTAGCAATTTTATTATTATTATTATTTTAAGGACAAATTTCACTTCTTTTCTGTTTCCTATAAATATTATGTGCATTCAAAAGACATGCAGACATCCAGTACACTATTTGCAACCTACATTACACAACAAGGGAATAATAACCTTATCGTGGATCACTCAAATAATTCAAATCTAAATAATGGATACTTAAGGTAACACTAACCCAAAATACCTTTTTTTTTTACATACATACCTTCTACATTACAATTATAATAGAATACGTCTATGAAACGAAAAAATATAATAAAAAATACCATGAAACTAAAACTCATTATTTACTTATAAAGTTAAATTCAGTAAATAACATTTTGAGTGTGGATTTTGGTTATCACACATCTTGTATCATATTATCATTTCTTATGTTATGTAAGATATACATGTACAAATTTATTAGATACTGGAAAAAAATCGATCAATCAAATTCATTTTAATAAGTTTAACAATTTCTAAACCATCAGCTTAAGTTTGATCAATTTGCGGTTTTAGAAGTTCGCAAGGTCGAGGTCAACCAAACTAAATGTATTGAATTTAAGCAAAACCGTCGCACTGCGTCATTTATAAGATTATATTAATCATTTATTTCCAAAGATTTGTAGATAAAAATATTAGAAATCATAAATTTTGTATAAAATTTCATTATTACTTTCACTTTAAAACAATATATTATTAACGTTACTATAACGTTAATAAATGTATCTACATTATGCCAGGCAAGTTTTTTATTCAGTTAGCTAAAAATGTTATTTAGGCATAGTTGCTTACTAAAATGAACAGTTTTAAACAATACTTTAAAATTTTGTAAATATTAATGTATAAAGAAACATTTTTAAGCAGCCCGGACTTGATTTTAAAATATTTATTTACCTTTCTATAATATTTGTCTAATAGTTTTGTATCAAGATTATTCTTAAAGAAGGGTTATTAAATATTTTTATTATATAAATAGATATAAATTATGATAAAAAAAATCGATACTTTTATAATCCAAGTATTCAGGTTCGCGACCCTTGAGACACCCGTCTCATATAGTTGCTCTCGCTTCTCGCCAAGACCAATCGCTATTCGCTTCGATGGATTTAGCATTCTAAATATAATCATCTTTATTAGAACGGAGGCGACATTTAGTATTTTCTATTCTTTATTTATTTTAAATATTAATAGGCTTAGACATAATTTTTAAACATTTTCGAACATGTATATATTTTTTATAAATTTCCTATACTACTATATACGGCCTACTATTGAAGATCATGGAGTTTGTCATTCTTTTTTTCAGGAAATACCTAAATCTATTTAAATTTCAAAGTCAGAATTAAAACTGTACTACTCTGTAACATTACTAAAAAACTACAAATTCATTTACTCGTAGTTCATTTACCATTATATTTTACTAGAGCAATTTAACAGCATATTATTGTATTACCGCAACAGACGTTTTGCTGCAATTTTCTAAATTAAAACTACTTTAGTGTAAAGTCCAGTCAAGCGCTATTGCAGACTTGGCTACCGCATCCTGCAATGCCGTATTTATATAAATTAAATTTTAATTTACTGTGAATTGTCATATTGATTTTAAATATGTTTGAATTTTTAAATTTTTAATTACCTATATAATACAATACAGCAAAGTACAATAAAATATACTTTATATCAAATATACCTATAATACGAATAGATACATAATCAATAAATTAAATCTTATTATTTACTCTTTGTACTAAAAATAAATAAAACAAAAAAAAATAGACACTATTGATGTTATTTTTTAAATTCTGGGCGTTTTCATTTCTATAAAAGTTTACAATGCAGATGTATATGTATTAATACTACTTCTATTTCTGTCAATCATAACCAATATCATATTGATTATATTATTTTTATACACTATTGAATCTATTATTACCTTTGAAAATTATTTTAGAAACTATAATTATAAATAAATTTCAGGCATTAGAAAGCGTATTTTAAAAGTAAAAATGGATTCTCTGACAACTTACAAACAAATAAGAAAAATATGATAAAACTTTACAAGTGACCGAATGTATTGTCCTGTTATTAATTATAATAAATGACTCCTATCTCAAACATGAATGCGACAATACTTGAAGTCACGAATATTAAACACACAAAGACACTAAAGGATTACTAGAAATATTTACTTACAAAGGGCTTAATGCATTACAATTGTGACAGGTTTCAGTGGTCTATTTAATTAAACAAATTGCTACAAGATTTACAACACTCTTTATAAAATAGTGTCAGTAGATTTTGTATACAATGATTTTGAAATCAGAGATCTAAATACAATCACTGACCGGGAAACCTCAGTGGAACCAAAGGTTGACCCTAAACGAGTCTCTTGACATACAATAACATTATTTTAACTTTGTCATTCAATAAACATCTCTATTTGTTAGTATTAAGAGTAAGCTAAGGGCCTACTACAGAACGCAGGATAATGTTGTAATTTTATGCGTTTGTCATGCTGTGGAAATGGCCTCTCAATCATTTTAGATGCATTATAAATCATGATGGCATTGGCAGTGAAATATTGTCGCCATTATGGTCATTTTAACTTCTTTAGTCGCAACTTACAATCTAATTTATATGACTGTTAGTCTTCTAGTTAACACATTGTACCTACTTTATCATTACTCTGTGAAGCTTTTCTTGAAAACATTCAAAGCTTAATTTTGCTATTTGCTGTACCATCCTGAAATCAACTCTCAATATTTACATTAAAATATGACGAGTTGAAGTAAATTTAACTACGCATATAACTTGATTTACACATATAATAATAATAATAATATTTCTTTAATACTAACAAAAGACCGAGGTGTATCTAAGTCACAAGATAAACATACAAAAATGACATAACTCTCATCTATCAGTGAAATAAAAGATATATTTAATGGTACCAACTATTTATAATTTTTATTTGAGTCAACGATTAAAAATCTAGAGTTTGAATTGAAGTTTTATTTATAAAAAATATATTAACGTAACCTTTACTGAAGGTACACTGTGATTTATTATCCTATCGTGTCATATAACTATGACGTTGACGTAGTATGCCACGTAACGTCGACCTTTCAAACTACCTTAACCTTTCAAATACCAAGTAATGTGGCGTTTAGGGACTACAGTACTCCCTTTGGGCGTTTGTAAATACCTACCAGTACCTACTTCATTAAAAACACTAACAGTAATGACAAAAATATATACTAAAAATTGTATTCATTTAATAAAACCTATTTTAAGGTTATAATAATAACCTCCTATAAATATTGGTAACATATATACATGTTGCTTTATTATTTTCTTTTGGTATAATTTTATACAAGTTTGAACGCTCACTAACCACAAAAGTATTAGGATATGTAAATTAGATTTTAAGACATCAACTATAAGCAAGTAATCAATCTGTCAACATTGAAGTGCCATGAAAATAAAGTGTTCTTATTTTATTCTTTGGACAAAAAAAATACCAAATAGTATAGCTTTTTCTATATACTGTTACCATGTAATACGAATAATTTATAACAATGACTATCAAAATCCATACTCTATTGAATAAACAAGCTGTTACTAGTGACTTTGTCAACCCAATTAACACTTTCCCTGCGACATCATATTTAAAAAACTTTCAGCAGGTGCGTTAAGGATCTAAAAGATCTCGAAACTAATGTATCCCCGGGTGCGTTGGGGACCTAATCAGTCCCCTAAAAGTACCATTCTGAAAATAATTTATATCTTTAACAAAAACAATGACATATACTTAAAAATTTCGTGGGTCAAAGATAGTCTACTGTTCTATATTTTGCTAGGTTCGCACGCAGTTATGACATAAAAATAAGCCACAAATACAAATCAAAAATTAGACATCGATTGTATCGCGTTCCGCAACCAGAGATAGAGCAATATGTGAAGTGACTAGTGATGGGAATAAAATAAAATGTCATTTGTCGATAGAAAAAGTTTAATTTACGAAGTAGTTATTTATTATAAACTACGGAAAATATTTGTCATTAAAGCAAGCACATCGACTTTTCGCATTGTGAGCAAATCGTAATGATTTTTTTTTTAATTTTATTTATTATATATGACACACTTAACAGTTTGCGGCCAATGTGTTATAAGATATTCTGCACAATAATAAAGATCTAGATCTAGATGCTTTTTTAGAAGCTTCAGAGCTGTTTACCGTGCGTCGTAATTTTTCATAACAACCCACGCAACGTCTTTTTTTGTTTCCACGTTGGAAAACATGATCAACACATCTACCTTCAGGAAATATTTTTTTTATTTTACTGGATAATGTGCGCGGTATTAACCGTCGATAATTTTTCTTTCTTAGAATGCTCACCAAAATTAATTGACTTTTTACACTTTTTTTTTCAAAGTAACTCATTGTTTTTATCAACAATCAAAACAATTTAAAATATAAACACGTAGATATATTTACGCGAGTACTATTTTCGAAACGTGAGCGCGTCCCCTCACATCGATACTTGAACAACACTAAAACTAGACACGCAACGCCCGCGCCGCCTACTCTTGCTCTACTACTTGCGTCTGCAAGACAGGGTGATGGTTTATTACTCGTGGAATCATCAGGCGTATGATTCCACGAGTAATAAAATGTCCCCTAACGCAAGTAATGAAAAAAATTATAGTACTGTGCGTTAGGGACCTAATCCATCCCTATTTTTTTTTATTATGTCTATGAACTCACCTTCAAGTAGGATACAAATGTGTATATTTGTCTTGTTCATACATAAAGAACTTTACAAGTTAGAGCCCCCCGCAAGGAGTGAAACAACAGAATTTCAGATTTCAGTCCACGCACAATACGAAAGTCCCGCAAGAGATCTAATAGACCTCGTAATGCAGCGAACGTGTTAATAAGTAATATCTCATGGCCTAAAATGCATACAAATCTAAGCATTTTTTATTTTATCCTATTTTTAGCTCAAATCAGTTTTTATGTATGAAAATTTATAAATGTTTCGTAATGTATAAATCTATAAACTGACTAAGTCTATAATACAAAACCACACCTAATAGTAATACTTGCATTTTTTTTGGAATTAGGTGGGAACAAATAAACGGAAAATAGAAAGTGTCAGGTTTTAAATGGTGGTCGTTTTAGTTATATCATGTACTCAATACCTTTACTTTTTTATATTCAATTTATCGATTTACTAATTAATTTAAAGATTAATTTTACTTTCATACACAAAAAGTGTTTGTTCATTCATACCTTTAAAAAACAGACAATTCGTTGACATATTTAAAATGTTTCTAATGTTTATAAACAAACTTTATGATATAATATTAGTTTCAGATCTGTTTTTTTTTTATCAAGATTAATACTAAATCTAAGTTTATAGTTCTGTAAGTTTTAAGTCGCCTAGTATTGCATAACCTCAGATATGTAGGTAATATCGTTATTATGCAGATCCTTTGACAGAAGCCGTATATTATGACCGACTTATTTTTTTTATAAAATATGGGAAAACTCGTGGAAAAGTAAATCAGGTCACACTCATATATATGTAGTTGTGAAAGAGTTTGCTTATTAAATCGAATAACTACTGCCACTACGAGTATATATATCTTCTTTTAAATAGAACCTCCTTGCAATTCTTCACAATTATTAAAAAGCTAATATATGTCACGTGTTGTTTTTATATTTTCAGATTGTGGACCAAAAATGAGTTATTTGGAAAAAATGGACCGATATTTAGATTCACTAAAAGTTGGAAAAAGTAAGTGGCATATGGATGATAATAATTGAATCCTGAAATATTTGGTATCATATCATCCAGGCAGTCTTACATTAATGATATTTTTCTATTTAAATCTGGATATATCATAAAAATAATCTATACCTCATATGTTTACAATAGCACTGTAATATAATTTATTTTGTTATTGAAAACTGTTTTTAAACCTGATGCTATAATATAATTATTTCCAATAGTTAACTGGTCAATATCATTTATTTCATATTTATCTAAGATATCCTTAAAAAAATCTTTCAGGTGCGATGGTAGACTCTTGGTTCATGATGTCGAGTCCTATCCCGATCCTTACCGTGGTTGTGCTCTACCTGCTCTTCCTCAGGATCGGTCCTCGTATTATGAAGAACAGACCGCCTCTCGGCATGAACAAACTCATCAGCTACTACAACGCTGCGCAAGTCGTATTAGCCACTATGATTTGCATCAAGGTTGGTCGGATTAGGGAAACCCGCATTAATCCAAATCTATTACAGTCCAAGTCTATTAGAAGTATAAATAAGAAGTTTACCACAAAACCAATTAGTCAATTGTGTTTTGTTGAAACTTTCTGTTGAATAAGTAATTGAACTACGAGTAGTTTTTTTATAACGATATACTAAAAAAATATTAAAATGTACCTACCCATTAGATGTTTTAATGACTTCTGTATTATTTTATTTTCAGGTATTTAAATTAAACCTCTTTAGAGATGGCATTCTCTATGCAGGATGTCGATATCCGTCCAATACTCAAAATCCAATGGTATTTGCTTTTTTATATATTCGGATATAAATGTCTTTGGGTAAACTTTTAAGAATCATGAATGTATTTTGTATTTTCAGTTATTAGACTTAGGCTGGTGGTACTTCTTTGCTAAGTTTACTGAGTTGCTGGATACCGTATTTTTTGTGCTTCGAAAGAAAGATAAGCAGGTACAGTTGATCAATTGCTACTTATACTATTTAAAAAAAACATTAACTTGCTATAATGTTTTTTTGTATCCTGGTTAAATAACATAATTTGTTAAAAACCTTCAATCTGAGACAAATCGACACTTCCTTTCAGTTCACTGTCATTCAATTATACCAAAAAGTGAAATACTATAAGAAAAGATATAATAGTCTACAACCACATAATTAATATAAACAAACTGTTTCATTTATAGCTAACCTTCCTCCACGTATATCACCACGTGATAATGGCGCTGTATTCGTGGAGTTATCTGAAGTTCGCCGCCGGTGGAGAAGGAGCCATCTTGGCTCTCCTAAACTCTATCGTCCATGTTGTTATGTACTCCTATTACTTGCTGTCAGGTTTGGGTCCAAGATTCCAGAAGTATTTATGGTGGAAGAAATACGTTACAAAGATGCAATTAGTAAGTTTTGTAAAGTATTATATAAACTAATTACAAGAGACGTGAGCTACCTCGATGATATATTTACTAATCAAAACTTTTAAATATTTCAGCTCCAATTTGTTATGATGCTGCTGTACTGCGCTTGGACACACAACTCTCCGCGGTGCCAATACGCTACTGGCTTCACTTACTTCATTTTTATTAACGTGACTATATTCCTCATTCTCTTCCTTAATTTTTATTCGAAGAGCTACAAAATTAAGATGGATGCAAAAAAAGAATTTGAAAAATCACAAAATGGCTTCAACACAAACACATGCCAAATCAATGGGGTGAAAGATAAACTGAAAAATGATAAAAAAGAAAATGGTGTCTGTTCAGACGTGAAAAATGAAACAACTGATATAAACGATATTCCCTTTGAAGTGAACCAAGCGTGCGGTGATTTTATAAAAGATGGCAAAGTATACCTAACTAGACGCACTGCCAAAGTTGCGTATGGACCAAATTACGAATTTGACAGCATAATAAAAAAATGATTTAGCAATCTCATATACGCTTTAGATTGTTCCTTCGAGACTGATGTTTGTGATGTTGAAGATGGAAATTTTATAGTAGATAAACAATTACAATTTGTAAGGGTTAAAGCTACTTTGTAACTTTGTAAGGAGGATCGTGAGAAGTTTTTGTTTTTCGGTGAAATCCGGTTTAAAATGTACATAAATAACTATAAGTTATAAGTTCTGAATTAGTGCCTACTTTTATGATAGTGTTTGAATACTACTATCGTAAAATAACTGGATAGAAAAAAAAAACTTTTTAAATAAGGATGTCGAAAAATGTAATTTATATATCCTTATCGTTATTCCCAGTTTAAAAAAAATACGGAAATAAGAATACATTTTTCGACATTATTCCATGTTTTTAGTAGAGGCTGCATTTTTTTAAGATGTGACAATACTGGCTTTTTTATTTTGCGTTACGCAGGGTAAAATTAATGCATTACTATATATTAGTATTAGTTAATAGTTCTTAAAAGATAAGACAGACAGAATACAAATGATACCATTATTATTAACAATATGGAATTAAGGTTATGAGACGGAAGTGTGCTTAAAGCATTTATTTTTTATATAATAATGGTTGTTCAAAGGATTTCGTAGAGTTCAGAAAATTATGTGCACTGGAAATAAAAACGTAACAATAAAAAAATATGCAAAGCAACTAACAAATCCGTCGTAAATGTTTATTATTCATAAAATTGCGTTTATATAATATTTAAGTAAAAGTATAAGTTTAATATTTTATACAGAAAAAGCTAATAACAAAATTATAACAATAATTGCCATAAATATACTATAACATAAGATTTTATTTACAAAAGCATATAATAAATTAAATATTGTCCTCAATAATATTTATTAAGACTAATAGTTTACTTTTTAATACATTGAAACAAATTTTTCGATTGCAAATTGCTTATTCTTATGAAACACGGCATATCGTAGGTAGAAATAAATTTAAGGTTAACTGCATCAGTGAGAAAATACGCTTTACAAAATTATTTGATCAATTATTTGTATATATTCGTATGAAACCGCACAATTATTGTAAAATAATAAAATAATTTAATGCAATATATATGTATGTTTGTTAAAGTTGCAGTTGTTATATACTCAATATAGACCGTGGTCATTGTGATGTGACAGTCAGTTGCCATGTTATAAAAGCTGTAATAGATAACTATCTACAATATTTTGTTATGTAAAAGATAAATACATTGCCTATTTTTCTTATAAAATGTAACATATAATAACTCTGAAAATTTAACTAACTTAGAAAAACTAACTAAATACTTTATTTTATAATCTCCATGATCAGTCATTCAAAGATAATAAATTCATTATTCTTTGAAATAATTCAAATATTTAGAGGGAACTTAGCTTTAGGGGGAAAAACAAATAGTAAAAGGAGATATTTTTTATACACAACATAAATTAATTTCAAGACTAAATAAATTTGAATATAGGAATTTTCTTTAGGAAAACTTGTTGGTGGGGAAAAGTTTTCTCTGTAAAAAGTTCTCACTGTCATGGACCTCCCACCACATTTTTTTACTCAATTATGACAGCTTTTTATTGCAGATTACATCAGCTATTACTAAGTTTACCGGGGATTAAGTCTCTTCCAAAAGTAGAATAATTTCCTAAATGAATTATTCCGGTATATTAACTTAGCTATTAGATGGATTTTATCATTATAATATTGTCTTACCAAGGTATGCTTCATCTTATGCTTCCAGATTCTTATTGAATTAGATAATGTAAAAAAATTAAATACTTATTTCTTTGGAATACCGTCTAGAATAATTTCAACCTCATCAAAACCTAAGCTTAAGTTATTTTGCCTAAGGTTTAAAAATATGGTTATATGTTGTAGTTTAGGTACGCATAAGTGTCTTAAGTCGTAGTTAGGCAATGTTTTGTTAAATTTGTGTAATTTAGATAAAACTGCAGTGTTTATTTTACATTGAACGTAATAAATAATGAAAACTTAAATTGTGTTTTAAAACTAACAAGTCACATTTTAGAGTTAATCTGTAATTTACTGCCAGTAACATGTTTTATCAATTAGATAAATTTTGATTGCAAATGGTTTCGTGTCAAATATATACACACACATATACATACACACAGCAAACGGTTAACAAAACGACAATTTGAATAATTGCTTTTAAATCTCAGAAGGAACTTTAACACAAGCAAATTAGAAAGTGGCAAACCAATGTTGTTACATTATCTAAGGAAAAATCTTTTTCTGTCTATTTAATTAATATTTTGTTGTATTCCAAAATCCCATCAACACATTCTCAAGGACTTTGACATCCCATTTTTACGTTAAACTGACGGCCATACCTATAAACCCATAGAAAATTTGTTGCTAATCACTTAATATATATATATATAAAGCCAAAGTCAAAAGTCTCAGAATAATAGTTATCGATTTCGTAGTCTCTCTAGAGTCAATACGCTTTTCGAAATAAAATAAAGTAAGTACTCTTGTACATTGGATAAATTAGAACAGGCCTTTTTAATGCTTCGAATGCCGAGCGCGTAGATCTGCTCTCAAAATTTGACTCCGTCGTCTGCCGGGAGCGCAGCGATCTGCGCTCTATACAAAATAATAATTCCACCGATAGCCATATACAGGTTGTTTAAATTTTGCGAATTTATATCATTTTTTTATTAATTTTTTATATTGGAATATAAATATGTTTTATGTATATATGTAGTAGCGTGTGAATGTGGTGATGTGTAAAATTTTACAATTCAATTATATCGAAAGCCCGTGACCCGATTGAACTGAAACTCTGCATACACCTTTAGTTCCTATTAAATTGCACGATAACCCCATTTAAAATCCAATATGGCGGACAAAACAAGATGGCGACTGGTTATTACATTCATGTATATATATTAATGTAATGCTTATCCTTAAAGTCTATATTATAGGTATTACATGGATGAATAGACTAAACCATTGCCTTCAACTGTTTGCTTAAAAAAGTAAAAAATGTTTGCAGTCACAAATTTATTTTTCAATCGACAATGGCGGGAAGTTGCAATTATGGAAAAAAGCACTACATATTAGAAAACAAAAATAAGACTCCTCTCTATGTTGTGTCTACTCTTTAAAAATGTTATAAATGTTACAAAGAACTATCTTCGGTTAAGTTTTAATAATTCGACTCTCACAGAAGAAAAGTAAGTTCAATCATTATTTTGAAACTGATAACTTTAGAAATCGTTATTTAAATATTGTGTTATAGTTAGGTATATTTTAAATATTTTGAACGTTTTGAATTCGTTAGTTTTTAATATTTTGTATTTGAATATTTATGATATTGTAATAGGTATATTGCCAAGCGGCTTTTTTTCAATAGAAAATGATAGAAAAAATTGTATATTATTTGTTTTTTTGTTATATACAATTAGTCGGTTTTTGTAATCTGTTTTGTAGGTCTTTACAAAACGCAATTTATTGCCTAGATTAAACTCCCTGGAAAGAATCACTTAAAACACTATTCAAACCTGGACTAGTATGGCGAAGGAAGAAAATGTTTTATATAACAACAAGAGACTAAAGTCGCCATCACATTTGAAAACTTACTATAATTGGATTTCTGAAGACTTCACTAAATTTACAAACAATACATAAACATACACCGACAAAACTTCTAGAGATTTGTGGAATATGTAATATGGTATCTAAGACTCTAAATAATTTCTCATTCGTTGTACCTTAATGACATGTTTAAATATGAATCAAACAATATTATGTCGGTACAGAATATTTTATCTCGATATTTGTAATATATTTTTTTGATAATTAATTTCTACGTTATGCAGTCAAGAAAAAAAAGGTTTTATTTTTTTGTCTGTTTATCTATTGTGTTTGTTTCCGCATTATAAAAAAATATATCATAATACACAATATACTAATAACATATACAAACCTTTTTTAGAAAAAAACTACTAAATGTATAGGTTATAATTAGAATATGTGTATCAAAACATTACCGAGCGAATTTACATGCAATTTAGTGTGGTATTGGCTTGCTATCTAACTCTATCTTTCAACCCCGAAAATATGGGAATTTCCAGGGTAAAACCACAAAGACTTATAAATATACATATATATATATATATTTATATATAATATTAAAAATGAATAGATTTCTTTAAATTTGGCTTATTTTTTGAAGAAAATAAACGATGAAATGTTCGAACGAATAACACAAACACGATTACATGCAAAAATCCATAAGACTAAATTCGGAGCACTCTCAGTTAGTAATACCTAAAAAAAATTATTAAAAAAAAATATAAAAATAAATAAGTAATAAATAAAAGAATATTTTTATTTCTTCTTTTAACTACATTTACACCATATACAGGGTTATTTTTAATTAGTTGAGCACCTTTTGCAGGCAGCTTCTCTACATCAATCCCAACAACATTTGTTCTACGACTTTTAAAAAATCTTGATAAATAACTCAGAATAAACGAACAAAAAAAATTTATGCTCCCTCGATTATTTATTACTCTGTATTTTGTAAGCAGTCTAAAGTATAGGTCGCGGCAGGCTAGCGAAAGTCAGAAACTGTTAAATGCGCGCGCCAGCTTATATCGTATAGCTTCATCTCTTTTACACCATGTTGCTATGGAAATACTAAATAATCAAAATGACAAGTATGTGGATTACAAAACACAATTTACATTAACCAAAAATAAAATTATCGGATTACAGTTTTATAATTAAATAATGAATTGTAATTACATACTGGACAATACGATTTTATGGACTTGCTATTAAAACTAATAAATAAATTCAAGATTATAACATGAAGAAGAAATTATGAAATGTAATTTATAATATTTTTAAAATACATTGATTGTCAGAAATAGAAGAAGTAAGAATGAAAAGAAATACGAGTTTTGGCTGAGAAATGGAGCATTGGGGTCCTGATCTTTACAAGGTCTGTTTTGCTATACCTAGAACGAACAGCAACTCGAAACAGCAGAAACTATGATGAAGAATAATTTTATTTGTGATATAGTGACGATCCAACATGTTAAGAAGCCTAAAGTTATTATTTTTAAAGTGGATTGTGTACATTTGTCTGTTTTTATGGTACTTACCTATGTGTTTCTTCTATGAGAATATTATACGTCAGAAACAGTCGATTCACTTCTTACGTTTTAATTAATTAATATTAATGAAAATTATGACGTTTTTCTGTTACGCGCCATCTTAAAGAAATTCGTAAGTAACTTATTGTTTCATTGTCATGATATAAATATTAACAAACATGATAATATGATATGTATAAAGTAAGTTAAAGTGAAGTTATTGTTTTGTAAAAATAATATTTATTTGGTTTCGTTACAGTGCCCTTATTTCATAAACCAAATAAAAATATTGAGACATTCAACTTGTGGACAACTTCTATTGGAGATTTTGTTTTTTCATTAGATTCTTAAACAGTTAGACAATATGTGTTTCGACTATTGTAGAAAATATTTTAATAAATAAAAGTGGAAAACTATGCTATTTTTTATTACACCTTAGAAAATGATTAAGTTCTAACGTGCATAGCCGCCGCTGCGTCACCCCGCCACCCCGCGCCCCGATGCACGTGGCCTTGGCACATATTTTGACAAGTTGCGTGGCCTCTCTTTGCTCAAGCTTAATGCACGTTTAGAGGCAATAAATAAATTTTGTATGAGAAAAACTAAATTTTTAAAACTATTAATTATAAAAAGTCGTAGAACAAATGTTGTTAGGATTGATGTAGAGGGGCTGCCTGCAAAAGGTGCTCAACTAATTACAAATAACCCTGTATACATACATGTCATATTTCCCTTTAAATTTTATCATATTTTCCATTTTATTTTGTATATAATCATAACATAGTAATTTTGTGTTAAAAAAAATGAGAACAACCTGTATAGTTTCTACCTAACCTAATTTTTAAGGAAAACTATTAAAATTTGGTTCTCTTGTCTGTTGATTTATTTGCATCAATGGTTAGTTACAGTTAATATTAAGAGACAAAAATAAAAAAAATATTTTTTTCGTGCAAAAAATTTGTTCTTGCTCTAATGTAGGTGGTAGACTTTTTACATTTTGAACCGCTTCATACCAGGGGTTAAAAGAGGAAAAAATATATATTATCCGCATATTTTTTCTACATTTCTTCTCAATTTTTTCTCAATTTTTACAGCCATGGTTCTGAGGATCCCAGTGTAATGTTATTAATAGGTATACGTCAGGTAACCTTCCTAAAAATGTATTCGTTTCAAAGATAAGTGCCTGAAAAGAATAAACACTGTAGCTTTATTATATTGATATTATTATAATATAATTTTAAACTTAATTATATATTTTTCTTCATAAATACTAAACATATCTAAATTAAAAGAGAATATAATTTAAAATGTATGAAATATAAATAATAGTTTGCTTTATGTAACAAAATGTACTTTCCTTTTCTATATATAGGTTAAGTAAAAAAATGGTTCATTATTAGCCGATCCTTAGTTAATAATAATAAAAAAATCTGATAATAATGAATTATCGTTATTATCAGTTTTTTTTAATGTTTGTTCTCAATAACATAACATGATTTATTAACTTCATGTTATGTTATTGAGAACATAAATATTGACATCTAACCCTTATGTATACCACTTTTTAGACAACAAAAAACTAAAATTATGGCGAGTACAAAGTTTTTATATGGCAAGAAACCACCTTTTTCAACACTTGTGTTATGGTACATTTATAAATATTAACTAAAAGAATCAATTTTGTAAAATGCAATCTTATATCGTCCCAATAAGGTATCAATTAATGTTTCTATAATTTGCAGGAGCAAGTTCCGGTTGAACTTAGTTCCCGGTGGGAAAAGACAGGTTGTTATTAACTACATTCAGGGGTACATTACCTTTTGAAGTTTAAAAATAATTTAAATAATAATTACAATGATCTTTAAATAAATTTAACATCAATGTTAGAAATATTCCAATTAATCATTTTTTTTAACAATATCCGTTATTATTTTTATACAATTTTATACGTTTTTTTATAATAGAATTTATGTTAAGTAAACAAATGTATTATTTTGGATTGGCAATGCTGTTTAATAGCAGATGTATAATATTTTAGGAAAATGGGTTTCTTTTCTAACTAAATTATACTATCACAAGCTAGCTACTACTACTAGCTTACATCATAAATTATAAGATGCTAAGACATAATTATTTTTAAAATGCGAGAATAGAAATCCACTTAGTAGGAAAATACCTTGTTTTTTAAACTTACTGGCCTATTATTAAACAATGTGACGGTAAGTTAGTTAATTATTTATATGTAAAGATATAACTGTTAGTCTAAAAGAAGTTATTGTTATTAATTACAGAAAACAAGAATAATAGGTTAAAATTGGCATTATGTGCTAGTATTAGTAGTAGTAAAGTTTTTTTTAATCTAAGCATTCAGATCCCTTACCCCTGACTAGTTCATGTCAGTTCAATCAACCCTATATACTGCTGTGTACTTAGTCTAGTGTAGTCTTAGACTTTGTCGAGCCGCACGCGCCAAGGTAAGCTCTACTATTTTTACCATTTGCTTACTTCATTAAATGTGGAAATATGTTGGTAATTTTGTTAATTCTTGAAATTGGTAATATCCAGAAACCCAGAGCAGTGAATAAATATTCGTATATAATTAATAGTAAACTTGATTTAAATAATCTTTTTTAATGAGTTGTAATCATTTTGTAGAAACCTTTAACTTTTCAAAAAGTATGTATACCCTGTTTAAAATAATAAGAAAATCAATTATTGCTGGTATGTATTTCGAGAGGTAAACTTTTAAATAATATTCCTCAAAGGTAAAGAAAATTATATATATTTGTTTGAAACGTTCTAATTTTTTATTTTTTTTTAATTCCAGATGTATTGCTACATTTGTGTAACATATTTAATTATCATAGCTACCGCACATCCACCCAAAGATCGAGAAGTTACTAAAAGTGTTGAAAAGCGATCAATTTTCCATGACGTAATAGAATCACTTAAAATACGCAACCAGTTGCCAGAAGACACCAATGTTGACGAAGATGATAATTTAGAACAGAACTATGGATTAGAAAATGAGTCATTACATCTTCCTAGCGATCTTGATTTTTTGCCTAGAAAAAATGATCGAATAGAAATGCCAACCCTCAAGTATCGTTTTCCAAAAAGTTTAAAAATAAATGATAGTTATGAAGGTTCAGAGATTCCGAAAAAGGAAATAGTTTTATATGTGAACACACCCAACGATAATGAACTGCAAACAACCACCCAGAAACCAAAACCACAGAAAAGACCGAGACCACGGCCACCTGTGAACAAAATTAAAACATCAAATAATAATAATTCCAACGAAATGGACATATTAGATAGACCATTTATGAATTCTATGGCAGGACAGAGTCAGATCGGAAATAGGGACTCTCAAACCGTAGTGAAACCAACAGTTATCGTTAACTTCAGAGGTTCAGTATCCAATAGGGAAAGTGATATTGTAATTGAGAAAAGAAGACTGGAAAATGAGACGTTCATACCTCAAAATGTTTTTAATATAAATCAAGACATAAAGTTAGAAACAAGTGATTTTGGCTCAAGAAGTGCGGGAGGTATCAAAAAGGCACCTGCTAAAGTAAAGACAGATGTAAACATTA
The DNA here is from genome assembly GCA_959347405.1 of Napeogenes sylphis. Lineage (NCBI taxonomy): Eukaryota > Metazoa > Arthropoda > Insecta > Lepidoptera > Nymphalidae > Napeogenes > Napeogenes sylphis. Next base: position 18,898,258 of record OY365778.1, on the reverse strand, counting down.
CAACAGACAATAGTAGTACTGACATTGAAGAAGACATGATGATGTGTGAAACATCTTCGAGTAAAGAAAAAAATAACCGCACGCAACGTAAATACGATATTTTGCAAATAATGTTTAAAATTAATTAAAACGTTATTAGTAATGTTAGCGCTATGACATTATTCAAAGCAAATGTTTTAGTTTTAGCTATCTGATAAATAAAATAAGGATATCTGATTAAATTATAAGCAAACCTTTTTTGTATCTTATGAATTTTATTATCTGTAGTAATACAGTTCTAACGTATACTTTATAGAGAGATAAGCAATAGCTTATTCCGTTATTTTCCACAACCTTTATCACATCTCTAATTGAGAATCCTTTTTATAAGGATATACACTATGAGTTTATTTTGAAAGTTGTTTTAGTTTCCCTATCTGTAAAGTAGCCTTTCCTTTTTCGTTTAATGAGTGGATCCCGTTATACAAGTTTGCATTAAAACGTTTATTTTGTATCTAATAAGTTTTATTGCTGCTATCATTCCATCTTGGGCGATCCATGTCTTACAAATAATTATATATATATATATATATTTTAGAATCAATTTTAGTTTCAGTAGACATGTTACTGACTGTTTTTACTTAATTCATTGACGACTAAATAATTAGTTATAATATTTTCACGAATTCTTATAGATATTCCTTCAAGTCATTGAATAAATAAAAAGATAGATGATTCATTTATGCCATCTTCCGAAGTATTTAATTTGAGTTGTTTTGCCATAACATAAATAACGGATTTACGTTATTATTAAATGTAGTAATGGCATTGACTTCTAAAATTAGCAAAAAGCTATGATATAAAACCTATCTCATGTAACAGAATCTTAGGTTTATTTTATGAATATTTTGGAAATAGTTTCATAAAATATTAGTAGTTTTAATTGGATTTTGTCCATAACCATATATTGTTTCTATAATATTGTAATATATGTTTATTATTCTCTTATATGCTCAAAAAGTCAATTATATTATTATTACCACAATAAAATACAGCATGAATCATTTACTGATTTTATATACAGTGAATAAAACATTTTGAAGTAAGATTTAGTATTTTTTGTACCATTACAGTTGTGAATAAAGAAGAATGTAAATAATCATAACAGACGAGCAATATCACCTACAAATAATATTGATATTATTAATATGGAAGGAAAACGTTTAACGTTAACTTAATTTATATATTTTTTTACAATACTATTATAACATTTAATAATACAGCGAACGTTAATTCAGGAATCTTAAGACCAACTTGTATAGGCATGTTTTACTTGTACAACATGTTTTACCCCTTTTGTGTTGTTATAATTTATTACACCTATTCAATTAGGAATTATTACACTTTTTATTAGGATTACAAAAAAAATATCAATAATTTATTCACGAACGAAGTCAATGAACCCTTGTTTTTAGTTTTATGATAAACGTCTGAATTATGAAGCAGTTTTTTGTCATACGTGATCCAATTAGATATAATGATATATCAAGTTTATTTTATCGACAAATATATACCTTTTTATATATTTATATATTAGCCTAAATTTTTGTTTGTTTCATTTAGCGTTTCTATAGTATGATTCCACTTAGAAATATAATAAATAATTAAGGTATAAAAAAAAATTACTATTTCCAGTACAGTTTTTCTTTGTATGTTGAACGGTTTATTAAAAGTCTTCGAGGAATACAAAAAAATGTTTTTCAGTACTAATAAAATAAGCTGAATGTAATCGCAAGTCATGTTAACTTTCACATTTGGTATCACCACTACTATAAAAACTCGCCAGTGCATTTGATTGCAGATATACATTTTTTTTCTGAATGTAAAAAGAAATTGCTTTGTTCCCTTTACTTTTTTACAATAAAATATTCTCTCCCTATAGCTATATTCTATTATCGCTATACATTTATATAATTTAATGTTCACAAAATTAAAACTGAGTTCTAACGTAAGTGTTTTATTAACTTTAATAGTGTATCTTTAAAAAAAATAATAAAATTCAGAGAACAGTGACAAAAAAGCTTTTACCAGTTTCTATCGACAAATCTTAGTAGGGAATAATCGGAGGCTTAAGCAAAAAGCTTACAAGTTCTCCGTCTGTCAATATTAAGCGCTGGCGCAGAGCGGACGTGTGATAAAATACTATAGCCTTTGGAAATGATGCCGAAATATTTATTTGGATTTATGGTGAGTTATGCTTAAGTTATTACATTACATATATTTTTAGAAAAATAATTTTTATTCAGTTCAAATTATTATTATTATTATTATTTTATTTTTACTCTCACAGTTTAAATGAAATTATTATTTAGGTTAAAATCTGTTTTAAAAACGTGTTTTGAATCAATTATTTCATAATTATTCAATATTCATAATATCTACGGTGGAAGTTGAATATCTGCTTAAGTGCTATAAATAAAAGCCTACTTTCTCGATATTTTCTGTTACGAGAATAATAAATAAAATTGAAAGTGGCAATCATAAATCTTCATTTTTTTTATAGTATAAGCTGTGAATTATTAGTTAGTAACTTACATTAATAGATAGAACACAATAATATAGTTTTAAATTAAACTTTGTTTCCTTAAAAAGTAATAGCTTCATTTTACTGCCGTTTAATTGTCTAAATGCAAATTCATATCGACCTGTTGAAACTTCAAGAAATAACAACAAACAAAAAATAATAATATCTTTTAAATAAAAAACAATATAAGCACAATATACCTAAGTGATTTTTTTTTACGAACAGAAATATACAATTGATATTTTATTCCCACACAAAATTAGTATTCACAATACATATATGGACCCAATAAATTATTAGCGCACTGTTTCTAGACTATACATGGCCAGACCACATTTGAATGCTTGGAGATATACAAAGATCACTTTGAAGCGTTCTTTTAAATCTCAAACTATGCATAAGCATTATCAAAACTTTATTTTGCAGGCCTTTTCATACAACTATATTTTATAGAACTGATAAGTTTTTATAATTTATTCTTCAGTTTATCTTCTTCTTCAAAGAAAAAAAATGGTTTTAATTCCTGACAAAAAAGAAAAATAGGTGAAAAAATCCTAATTTCTAAATATCATTGATAATCACAATTTCATCACAACATTGATTTAACAGCAATTACTCGATGTCAATTTATCAATTATATTTAACATCAGCTTTTCTCTAAAGCTTGTCCCTTGCTTGATAGATAAAAAATAACTTATGCTTGGTAAAAAGTTACCTTAATAGATCCTTATAACCTTTTCTGTACCCCTGAAGTTTTTACAAAATTGTATGATGACCAACTTAGTAGTTAGGGCGTTACAGTATAACAAATAAACAAACAAACAATTTTACATTTGCATATATAATATTAGTCAGTATTATGAATATTATAAAGTCCTTCTAAGATACTTAGTCTCTGTCGTTAATATCAAAAAATATATAACAGAATATTTATCAATGTTATTCAATAAGATTCAACTTTCTAATTAAAATATAACTTTTTATATTCGCTTAGAAACTGCACTTGACTTTTAAATAAAATTTGTTTGAATATTAGCTCATTCTATTTCCTTTTAAATACATAGAAAAATAACTTGTGATTCATGAGTTGTGTATCATTGAGGTAATGTTTAAATTATCTTGAATTTATGACACTTTCTAACCTAATTCCTGAGATTATTACCAGGACAGCAGCAGAAGGCAAATGTTAGGTACTTAGTGTGGTAAAAGGAGGGTAATGAGTTGGGTGAGAAAATTATCTATAATTACAATTAAATTTCTATATTTTTGTTTGCAGTTGTCTACTTTATGATAATGTATATTTCATTCGAAAATGACATACATACATCTTAATGTTAGTTCTAAATTAAATACCTATGCTATTAGCGTGATAATGACCTTACTCATCGCAAAAAGTAATACGTTAATACTTCTATCGCTGTACTAAATATTGACGTATACGTTAGTTAACTAATCCGTGTATAGATTATTAATTGGTTGGTACATATTTTTAGGAACTTCTCTATTTTGTAAGGTTCATACAATTTATTTATTTAGTGTTATACAATTTATTTATTTAGTGTTATACAATTTATTTATTAAGTTTAGTTTCACGAAAGCTTAAAAAAGTTTTTTTTAATAACGTTAAATATTATTAGTTATTTTAAAATTTTTAAAGATATGTTTATTTTATACGATTATTATTTATTGCACTTATTTAATTATCAATGTTTGTTTGATTTTAATTAGTTTAATTATATATCATTAAACGAAATTTAACATAATTCTAATTTAATAAAAGACGATAAAACTTATTTTATTTTCTCTAAAAGCTTTAAATTTTAATTAATAAAATGTATATTCTTGTTTGATAAATGTCAGAACAAGATTGTAAAACTTAAAATTCCTGTAATCTGTAATAATAATAATTGTAATAATGACAAAGTCATTTACATATCTAATTAGAAGTGATAAATATGTCCATCAATTTTTATATTCTAATAGGTTTATAAAAGCATAAAAAACATGGGAATGAACATTTAATGCCTTGTCCAAAAGTGACATTTTAAGAAATGAGAATAAAATATATAGATTAAAAACTTACGATTCAACGGATTTAAATTATTTTTTTTGTGTATAAAGTAATAAAGATAGACTAATATTTTATTTAGTTATTAATCTTTATTAAGAAAATACAAAATGGGGTTTGATAAAATAAAATGATGATGTGCTCTTTATCTCAACAACGCGACGGCCAAAACAGGCATAGCACTTTAGTTTTTATATTTATTTACTAAGACAAAACATATTATTTTTACTTTTGTTTTCGCGATCGAAGTCAACGCACTACAATTTTACCTGTTTCTTAACAAATTGCACACTTGCAAGCGTGAGTTGAATTGATTGTTTTTAAGGTTACAGTCGTCATAGAATTTTCTCATTACCATATTAGATAATATTAGCATACATAAATTTATTTGCCTTTTCTTAAGATTTATGTTTTTCCATAAAATCATAAAATCATCGATTCTAAGAATAGAAGATCAATTCTAATACTTGATATCTTGATTCAATTTACATTCTGATAAAAAGTTTCATCGCGTATTATTATTTTGGACTTACTGATGTAAATCACTATTTAATCTTATATTAATTTTCATATTATTTCATATTATTTTTATGTATCCATTTTAAAACAAATACCTACCTACTTAAATACATGATATAAGACCTTCTTCAAATAATTTTGTCGCTGTAAATATTTTTTAATTCAGGTAAACATTTATTTATTACTTATAAATTATCATACCCTTAGTATTATTTTAACAGTAATTTGACTTAAATTATTCAGTCCGAAATTAATTATCTGACTATAAAACGAAATAATAACCAGAATGTTGGTTTCTTAAAGGATTGGTAGAGCTTCATACTCAATCAATTATAATGTGCTTTATGTCATATAGCATTGTCAATTGCTAGCATATGTAGGTGAGAAGAGAGTAGCAATGAAAACCAAAAACCAAAAGATACACCTTCATCATTCGTAGAGACAAAACCTTTAAGCTCTTTAAGCCATTGCTGATAATGTATGGAATTGGAAAGCCTTAAAATATTTCTTAATTAATTTTATAATTATTTTTTAATTAATGAAACAATTTATAAATTAAGATCATTTAAACTTCTCCATGTTATATTTACCGAATAAACTTAATGATGTAATAATTTTATAAATTAAGAAGTATGAAAACACAGTAAGTGCTCTTAGACACGTTTTTTAATTGTGCTAGTTTTGTGAGCCTGACTTTACCATCTAGCACCCTGTACAATAAATAGTTAAACTATCACGACTTAGCTAAATTAAAACACTTTGATATGTCAAGGTAAAAATAGTTATTTGTGACATATATTACCTGTCAAAAACAAATGCAATGAAATAAAAAAGATATCTATTTAAATATCTTTCTTATGATATCTTTCTGTCCTTTGTTTATTTACACCATATCAAAGTAACATTCTTTTTATAATATTGGTCTAAAAATTCAAACTAATGTTATGAAAATTTATGTTTTATATATTACATCCATAATTTTGTAACAGATCTAAAAATTAAGATTAGCAAGAAGGATATGTATCATATAATTCTAGAAAAGATCTTTTATTACTCAGTTATTATGTCCTGAAACTTTATAATAAATAAGATAAGTGTATTTGTTAGTATTATACAGAACTAAATACATTAAGAAGGCCATATAATACTTTAATTACCAACGGTATCAACAATTATTAAAGAATCACTTTAACAAAGTCGTTAAAATGATTCTGACATATTCTTCTTGTGGAGATAATAGGATAATCTTAAGTACAGCTATTTTTTAATAAGATCATTCTTGACCTGTCCGTTTACTTACATTAGTAGATTTTTTGTTATTCTAATTATTTTTCTTATACATACATTAAAATCTTGTTGTATTATGTGATCTTCATATAATTTTCTGGCAATTAACATAATATTATGAGATATGTATTCTATAAACGTCAATAAATATAATTAAATAAAAAAAAATCCATTAACGTTTATTGGTTATTGACGGTTTTTTGTGAGTCATAAAAAGTTCTCGGATAATAATTATTATTGAAACACATATTATGATTTTTTACTTAATAATACACCACGAAAATACAAAACCAGAAAACGATATTTTTAACCACCGGTACAATTATCTTAAAAACATCAATTACAAGATATCTTCATTACATTTTTTGCATAATATTGATTTCCGTCTTGACAAATACATAATAAAATACACACTTTAATGAAAAATATAAATCTTAATGTTCTTTACACGCCTCGTCACTTAAGACATGAATATTAATATAGCAAACCAAATCAATAAATATCTTTAAAAACTGGATTTATAAGAATTAAAAGCAAAAGACGATTAAAATGTACCTTATAAATTACGCCTCGGCAAAAGAAATTTTATTACAAAATAAACGTTTAAATCACTAAAGCTAGTAAACACCATATCAACTGACAGTGGAACGCACAAGGGACCCCAGAGGTCTGTGATTCTTCTTAAAATCTAAGAATAACATGGAAACAAGTCGAAAGATAATTAAAAATAATTATCCATAATTACAATATAATTTTATGACATAAACTAGTTATTATTTGATGACCGGCTTGTTTAAATGATCGTTATTCTTTATCGTTGTAAATAATATTCATAATGTATTATGCACAGCACAAACACACACAGACAGCACAAAGAACCGATCAAATTAATAATAAAAGTAAAAAATATCCGAAGCTTGCTGTAATGTCTTCCAAGTATAACCTACTCGTAGTTTTAGTCTAGCATTTAAAATGCTTGCGATCTCGATGGACTACTGACATTTCAAATCAGTTCATAATTAAGGGCGTCTACTATATAGAGAACAGCTCAATTAAATTATCATAGTATATTTTAAATTTGAATCATGAACATATTATTAAATATAAGAATCAGAATTCAGAAGGCAAAATGTACGCTTAACATTTACATACAATTTGGTTTTTATACGTCCTCTTACGTTGGTACCTTCGCTACTAAGCTGATCTATTTTTAAATCAGTCCTTGACATATAAAACAGTCGCTATATAATACATACATTACTGACAAACAAATGGATTGGTCCCGCAATTTTTAGTAAGTATTTTAGAAAAAAAATATTGTTATCTCCTTCGTGATTCAAATTTAAATGAAAAAATGTGATCAAATATTAGAAAAGAAAAAAAATGTTTTTTTTTTTAATATAAGAAAAACATCTTTTTTTATTCCATTTCTATTTATTTGACAAAAATGTAATGTTAAATCATTGTTAATGTCAATCTACTTCTACTACAATAATACAAATGTTAAAAAAATATATATAAAAGTCACAAAAACATACGGAAGCCGATTGCCACCTACTTTCTCTTACAAGAAATTGTAACCAGAATTGTAAATTACCTTGTGCTTCTTGAACTTGACATATTGACATCATATTTGAGTTATTGATTAAATATGTATTATTCCTGTGTTAGTTACTTATGTGTAATATGCACGACTCGACCAATTAATGATATATATTTACACAATATATTTAATTTATATATCTTTGTATTGGTGATATAAGATTTTAATATAATATTATTAAAGAAAAGATAAACCTAAAATCTAAACTAGAGAACTAGAAATACCTACATTTGAGTTACAGTTATCAATTTCTCTAGTCAGCGAGTCTTATAACGATCCTATAGAAATCAAATTCCATCATTTACAATAAGGTATTAGAATAAAAATACATTACTGTGTCTTGTAAAGCCAATAACAAAAGACGTCCACGTTATAACATACATCAATATTACTTTATAAGTATATATACTCTTTGTTCATATTTGATATGTAACGGTAGTCCGCCATAAAAAGCGGCCCACTCGCCACTAAGTCTTTTATTAACTTTTTAGTCTGTGCCACTTACTATGACACGGTCAGCGCTGGAACTAGCAATAATAGATACTTGTATGATTCACGCTGCACATCTAACCATGGAATAAGATAAACTTTTATCAATGGTGCACATTTACATAAAACCATCACTATGATTGTTGAAAAGCATTGCAATGCCTAAAATACATGCTATTTTGTTTAAACATTATGATTTGTAAGCATAAATTTGTCATTTTCATGTTTTAATTAATTAATCTATAATTATAACAAGCACGACTTATTTTGCTACTAATTAAGATTATTTGATTTTTTATTTTAATTAATTTCCTTTTATATTCCTATTACAGGTCGTGCTGGCATTTTGTCTTTTAAGAGTAGCATCGCGACCGTCTGCTAATGAGTAAGTGCATACATGATTCAGTTTCTAATAAAACCCAAACACTTCTAGTATAGTTGCCCATTCAAAATATGTTTTTTTTTTTAATGTATATATAAATGTAGGGTTAGGTGCTTCAACTGAAACTGGGCTACCCATGTGTATTACTATTACCAAATTGCAATTGTCTTATAAGAGAATATATCTCACAATAATCCTGGTATCATAATGAATCTGCTTTTAGTCTAACCGGATTTGGCGATGTTTCTTTGTTTTCAAAACGACTCTGATCTGACCTCCAAAACCTGATGAGGGCAAAATAATAATTAAGATTTTACTTTTTAATAATAATATAATTATCATAGGTAAATGAAAATAAATAGGGTCGGAATGGATAGACCACTAGTTCGGTAGCTATCCGCCGCTTTAGAATTCACGCCGTCTATTTTAATTTTAAGTACTTAAATTATATTGGAAACTCTGATCTTGCGAATAAAAGGAGTTTTTTCTTTATTCTCAGTATATTATTAAGAGTTACTGTTTTTGGTTGATTTGTTAAACGGATTTGATTTGGGTTTATATCAAAACACCTGTACATTGTTTTTTTAATGTCATAAATGCAAATCTCCTCCGTTTATATGTAATTAAAAGTAAAGCACATCTGTATTATATGAATCGCACTTTCATAGTATGCTTAGAAACGTGTGCAAATAATTAACACAACTTTTTTCAAGAGTGACGTTACTTACAACTGGTCAGGGTTCGGGGGAAAGGTATGCTATTTAATGTTTCTTTCACTGCTTTTACAATGTTCACGCTAACACGCTTTGGATATAAAATAAAATGTTTGGACACTTACATAAAATGGACATCAATTTCAGGTCGCCAAATCTCTCAGAAGATGAAGTTGCTACAAAATTGGCTAGAGCTATTGCAGACAGAGCTGATGGACCGGTTTACTATCAAGCAGATACAGACACAACTATGAACGACGATAGCACTGTGGATATAGTAGAAAAGATTAAAGCTATCAATAGCGGACTGAGTAAGCCCAAAAAAGAGCAAATGAACTTCAATTTACCGTACAATGAAAAAAGTCAGGGTATCGATCAAGAGCTTCTTGATAAGATTAAACATATTATTGCTTCTGGAAAGCTTCATTCAAATTCATTTGATAAACGCCAAGAAGACAACTTTTTGAAAGATGATTCTCGAAATCCAATTTCTAGAGCCTTAAAAATTCCCCCAAATATTTTTGGAGGAAATGATATCCAAATGATGCCATTTCCTTATGTTATGAATATCCCTGTTATCGTAACTCCAAGTACCGAAATGCTGAGCAGATTCGCAACAAATAATAATTATAAAAGTATGATTTCGAATGAAGCCTACCAAACAAGGCAGCAGCCTTCGTTTCCAGGGTTTCCTTTCTTACAAAACCTTCAATTTGATTGGCCTTTTACACAAAATTTATTTCCAGTCCTAATAAAGAATCCTTTTCTTGGCGGATGGAACAATTTCATTGAATACGGACAAAGTGCTGATGTGTGTAGTAGAAAACAAAAGTCAGAAAATTATGTGAATTTAATAAATAAAGCATATGTAGACGTAGAAAATAATGATATTAATGAAGACAGTAATGTTGATTTTGATTCAGAAATCAGAACAAATGGTCGACAGTCACGTGGAATAAAAAAACGAACTATTTCAAACACAGCGCTAGATCAAGAAATTAAAAGTAGCAAATCAAGTAGAAAAGTTTATGTTACTAGCAAGCGTCCGACAAGAAAGACGACTAAAAAACCTACTTACATTGAACAAGTGGAGGATCCAAAAAATGAACATTCGGACGAAGGTTTGAGATTACCATTTGGTGATTTCAATTGGTTTAAAGATAAAAAACCAAGCGAGCCAACTCCCGGTTTTTTTATTAATAGATTAAGAGTCCGAAAAGGTGGAGTAGCTATTGCCGGTCCAGGAGGAGTGGCAACAGCTGGTAGAGGTGGAACAGCAATTGTCGGTCCAGGTGGTCTAGCTTACACACAGCCTGGAGGTTTAGCTATTGCTGGACCAGAAGCACGAGTTGTAGCACTTCCTGAAGGCACTGATATTAATTCTGTTTTATCGAATCTTCAAGAGAATGATGGTTCAAATTCTACAGCATCTCAACCAATAAGAGAAGGGAAATTAGTCGCTAATGGTCCTGTTATTTATTATCATCCCACAGAACAGCCATTACAACCCTGATCATACTATTATTATTATTATCATTATAGTTTTACTAACACGTTCTCTTTTCTGCCTGTTAGATTTTACGAGAATATAAGGGAGAGTATCCTGCAAAATCGACAAGAAAATAATCAGGATGTTTACAATTACGACGGAGAAAACTTTGTTACAATGCCGTTGCAAAATTCAACATTCCTGGTATACATAGGCCCTAAAGCATTTGCCATTAGTGGAAACAATGGCGTCGCCATATCAAATCCTCTATCAAAAGTAATAATACGGTCCGGAGAAATTGGTTCCATAGTCCATAACCCACAAGCTACAGCTATTGCCGGGCCTGGAGGAGTAGCGCACGCTGAATCAGAACTAAATATTCTTGAGTTTATTAGTTACTAGAAAAAAATATTATTTGACTTACAATAACAACTTTGAAAATTGAGTAAATTGTTGTCATTTATTAAAAAATCGAAAAATAATTTCGAATATAAGAACTTGAAACTATTTTTCGATATAAATATAGAGCTAGGCGCAATAAAAAGCGCTAGTATGAAATAATGTTTAAATAATGGACTTTTAAAAATACAATATATATATAAGAAAGGTATTTAAGATTTTTTTTATTTATCCCTTTTTATATGTTTAAATAATTAATTGCATCTTTGATCAGCGCAGACACATCTACAATATATAAGAACTAAAAGTTAATTAATTATAAAAAAAAAATAAACAACTTCATTGGATTAGTCCGGTGAGTTTTTAGAAAGAAGCTCTTTATACAGAAATAGCAATACGAATACTTTTGTTTAATAATTAATGGTTAATAAACTTATTGCTTTGCTGTGATTTTATGAAAATAGAAACAAAATATAAGAATAGTATATTTCAAAGCGTAGACATAATGTCTGCTTACAATCTAATATTTTTATTTAGACGTTGACCAGTCAGTCAATCAATCAGGTGTATATTTTTATAATGGATGTAATTTTACTTATGCGATATAAAAAAATAAAAATCATTGACATAATTTTCATTTATAGTGATGCCACACAATATATACCATTCTACGGTGGAGCGAAAGGTCAATATTTGGAAGTTAAGAAAGATACTAGAGGAGCTGTATTGAGTGAAAAAGTTGTAGCCGAAGAAAGTATCAGCAGTGAAAACATTGCCAAAAACAATGATGAGAATCTTTTATCTAAGGTCCTAGCTGCTAATCTGAAAAATGTCAGAACTCTATCAAATAATCTTTTGAAGTTACATAATCTCGGAAGAAAAACTGGATCTCTAGGAACTCAAGAGAAAACTAAATTTAAAACTGAATTATTTGCTCTCGGCGAGGCAGCTTCAAACACAATTAAATTAATTGACGAGGTAGCAGACGATATTGATAGTTTGTTTAAAAGAAATTCGACCCTTTTAAGGAAATATCAGGATGACTATGACGATGATGTAAGGAACGTTTTTTTGTCATTCTTAATATTTGCAAATATTCAAAATAATAAGTAACAGATTTAAAAAAATACTTTTTATTTATTATCTTATGGTGTTGACTTTAAATCGTAAAAATTGTATTAATAAAAATTAAATATCCACTTATAATTGCATTATTTAATATAATTTCTTAGGTTGGCGAGGAGGGTATTGGAATTGACAGTCCAGATAATTCTGATGGAGACAGTGTCGGTGGAACTTTGATTGCTGAAGCCAAACCTGTTGGTGAGAACATTTTAACTTTACTTTACTTTGTATACCTTTAAGTTAAATTCTTAATGTTTCAACGGTTCTTCTTTTGTATAGTATTAAATTATTGGTATACAATAAATAGCAAAGATTTCTTCTTTAGATAATTATAACTACAAAGACTACATAAACGATCGATTCATGATAGTTATAACATATTTTTAAAGGATTGATGTATTTTGGTTTCTCATTTATTTTGTGTTGTATTTTTTGTAGTTTTTTGTTGTATTGTTATAATTATTATACAAAAAAAACTAATCCAAAGCCAAGCTCAGTAAACAACTTTTTCAGTTTCTATAGATATCTTATAATAAAATCACTACTATGCCCAAAATATTTTTCCAGGCTTGGCAGTGATCGGCGAGAGCGGTATAGCAGCGTCTCGACCCATGGCGACAGCAGTTGCAACCAGCGGTGTGGCCATCGCTCGACCAGTAGGAACTGCAATAGCTGGTATCGACCCTAGCCTTCTGGGTATAGAATTCCACGTCAACCAGGCCAGGAGACTCAGATATAAGGGTAGAACATATTAAAAGAATTAGCTATGTGATAATATATATTATAATAAAAATGTGAAATAAATATATACGGAACGTTATTACGAAATACTTTACTTGTACTTAAATGGAATTAGGTGAATTTATATCATAAAAACACTATGTCCAATTATTAAATGAATATGTACCAAGTACCTGTAATACGAACTATTTCACAAAAATCTTCACAATATAAGTATATATTATTAGTTCAATAAAACTAAAACAGTAATTGTTGTAAGATAAACGTGTAATAAAGTAAGATATTTGAACTTTAAAAAATTTTCATTGATAATAAACTCATGGAGCGATATAACATTAAAAATCATTAACCGTTATTTCTCAAAAAGAAACATATTAAGAATTTTATTATTATTCTTCTCGATGTGCAAATATATTTAAAATATATTTGAGATTAAAAAGTTCTCACAATCATCTATTATTCTTTTCTTATTATAATATCAGTATGTAAATAGATAAAGGTGTAGAGATATACACGTCAATAAAAGGAAAATATATTGCGCCTACGCAGTGCCTGTTTCTTGATGCATTTTTCTATTATCTTTTATCTTCTGGTTATTTCAAAAGCATGGACTTCTATTTAATAAAACATAAACTAAATAAATGGTATTACTTTACTTAATATATTTTACAATAATTAAAGATTTGTTTTTTTCTTTTTATATTCTAGTATATTGTATATAATCTAACTATTAAGTTAAATTAAAAATTCTATGCAACGACATGCAATTTTCGTATTGCGTTGTAGTTTGATCGACATATAGTTTGACATATTAAGTACAAGACCACGTGTATTATAATGACATTTTTAAGCATCGCGTCATTTTCTGTAACTTTGTTTTTCCCTAAAAACCGTTCGTCACTTGCACATGTTTTTAACTCCTGACCGAATAAGAGGGGTGTTATAGCTTTAACCTGTGTATCTCTATGTGTCTGTTTGTGACAACGTAGCAACCAAACTGCATGTGGTTTGTTTTAATCGAAAACTTGCTTCGTCGAGATGGTTCTTAGTTATGTTTGGTCGAAATAGAAGTAAGTAGCTTTTATTGGTGCTGATGAAAGGTTCTTATAAGAACCGAGAACAATATTGATGGTAAAAACCTAAACAAGTGAAAATATTGTGTTCGTGGGTTAATTTAGTACAACATAGTAAAAAGTAAAATAATTTGTATATAAATATAGAATGAGGGATTCGAATTACCTTAGGTAGCACTTCCTTACCTAGCTACTACCTACCTACAGGTACAACAGCAGCACTATAATTTTTTTGTATGTAGTCTTCAACAGCACTATAAATTTTTTGTATGTAGTTAATATTTTTGTACTTGTAATATTTTTTTTTTAAACCATCATTTTTGTTAAGTTTTCGTATAAAAATAAGCATATGTGTGAAAGAAATGTATATATATTTTTTTGGCAAATCCATTCAAAGAAAGTCGAGGCAAGTCTGTTGTGTAAAATATTTTTTATGGGGCCAATACCTGGTCATTAATATCAGATAACATCTTGTTTTATTATAATAAATAAAAGAGGAATACTAAAGTTTTATTGCTTTACATGCTGTCAGTTGATAAAAATAACGTTTGCATTTCTACCAGAAACTAAGATTTTAACTACATACAAATATATTTGAAACCCTATTACAAATCTATACGTCAATAAACATAGAAGGAATTATTCATATAGATATAGTTAAATAATGACTTGCAATTAGTTGAAGTTCAAGTACCGAAACAAGGAAAGTGGTGAAACAATTATGTTGTGGTTTTTGGTTTGGACATTTAACTGTTTTGTTACTTGTCGCATTTTATTTATTTCTGTGAATGAATTACACAGGTTCAAGGAAACAATATGTTCTGGGAAAAATAAACCGACGCACCATCTGAGTAGTCCTCCTAAAGGTTATCAACTTTTCAGTATTAATTAAACGATATAATTCCGTTTGTATTAATTTTTTTTATATTAATTTCAGATATTTTTTTTTAATTATATTCGAATAATATTGGGACGTCTAAAGTTCTTTATTAATTTATATAAAACTGGCTATTGCGAGCGATTTTGTTTGTTTTTTCCATAAAAGTGAGAAAATTTTCCTTAGTTTAAAATATCCTATATATATTTAAATAACCATATAAAATTAAACCCAATCCATTCAGGTGTTTTCCTTCAATTTATTTAATTGTAAAGCTAACAAACAGAAAAACAGTAAAAAAAAATAAAAACCATTGTTTTAGTTCCGTCTGATGTACTAAACATGTAGCATGCGGTTTTATGAAAAATATTGTATGTACACATTTTATTATATGTTAATAGGAATGTAAAATAAAAATATTTTAATTATTTTTCACCACAAATAATTCATCGTTATTTGGTATATTATTTTATGTACATAAATAACATCATATTTTAAATAAAGTAGATTTTTTGTAGGTAGTAAAGCCAAGTTGTAGTAATTTGATGGCAGCTCACAACGGCCGGTTCAAATGGGGTAGAAGCACCCACTCCTAAGAGGTCGACATAAAATAACTTTCATAGCTTCATTTCTTACAGGTTCTGGGAGACCTGGAAGCCCAAACATGCACTTTCCCCTAAATTTTTTGGCTCACTTCATGTCTCAGGGATGGCAACACATTTACATCTATATAACTACCCACCGTCGTACGCACCATATGGTCTTTCGCCACTCTTGTCTATAAAAAAAGATACTAATTGTATCTACAAAATACATATCATACAAAGTAATTATCCTATCGATGAGATGACGCTTCCGCTTGATTCCATTGTTTACGAAGACGCTGGAGCCATGCCAAATAATCATGGCATATTTCTTATATATAAATATAATTAATAATTTATTCAACAATAGCACAAAATACCATCTATGATTTCCTAATATGATTCATTTATCTACAAAACATTACGTCTATTCTATCTCCAATTATTTATATATTTTAGACAGAAATATAATGATTTATGTATATACCTTTTATCTGTTCAATAAATATTCTTAGAGATTTATTTCGAATCTTCCAAAACCTCCATACAAAATAAAGTCAATTCTTTTAACCTAAGTTTTATTTAAATTCATTTCTATCAATGTTGATAATTTCGATGTGATATATTTATTACTACAGAAATTATGTTCCACAATTTCTTGTAAAACTAACTCGATCAATCTGTTGATTCGTCCCTTACACTAATTGAAGGGGCGTTAAATAAAAAGCAATGAGATGTTTCTGCAACCCTGCGCTCTGGTAGCGTACTTATATAGCACCGAGCTGCAGAAGACAGGCATTTACCTATCGGCGCCTGCGCAAGTGTTTTCCTTAGTGTAGTGACAATGGCGACATTTTTTGTAAGTTTATTTTTATAATGTCTGTAACAATAAAATTGTTTTTTACTCCAAACATACATTATTATACAGTTATAGAAATACATAACACGTAATTCAAAAAGTTTATATGTTTATAAAAAAGAATCATTAACTAATATAATTAATAACTATAAAAGTTATATTTATTTTTCACTTCTATCATAATAAAAACTTCAAATCATTTAACTTAAACTTAAAATCGTTAAACTTTATCAAATGAAATATCAGTATGAAAGTAACCAAATAAAAAGTAAGTACCTATATCTATAAAAACGTTTAAGTTAGTTCTAAGTGATTACTTAAGTAAATGACGGAGTAGGGATAGATTCATAAGATCAAAAGTTACAAGTTACTTCAATCCAAATTCAACTATTATTTTCCATTAAATTTTGCATACATACATACATGAAGTTTTCAAACACTATTAAAAAATATATATATAATAACTGCTTGAGCTGAAATATGTCGTTATAAGGGCTATGCTTATCGAGGACACAGTCCCTCTGTATAATTAAGGTAATGACGCAAGGGGGTTTCAGAATCAAACTACGTGTGACGATGGCATAATCTTTGACGTTCCGCCCCGTGGTATCATGCAACCGGTTCACTTTTAAAACCTAGTCTAGTTATTAGACTTTGAGACTAATGTTAACACTATAATATTATGTTGTAAAAAAAATATTATTTATTTTTATTTATTTATTATTTATATTATATAGAAAGTAATTATAACTTTTACTTGACTTATTGACAACCTTCTTTAATTATCTATTGCATTCTTTTATAAAGTTATTCTTTAGTTTAGTTTGAATATATTTCAGTCCACTTTTAAATAATAAGGTTTCATTGAGACATGACACATCAGTTTTCTCTTAGCAAATGACAATGGAACATATTTTAAAAGTTACGTAAAGTCTTTCTACGAACAAATTTTTAGGTTGAATGACCCTTTAATGCCATGTCTTTGTCAAGTGTACAACATGTAAAGGAATCCTACAATCATAGTTGAAGCATAACGTTACACTTTAATATATCCATATGTTTCTCCGCTTTGTATTCTACTCACGAAAAATTTAATCTATGAATATTAATCTTTAGTTTTACAACTAAAAATGTATTTGTACGTAATTTCGGCAAACAAAAATAAGACAAAGAAAGGGTGTTATAAGCTAAAGTTGTAACAATGTAGCATGATGAAAAAATTTTAATATATATATTTTTGTTTCAAAATATAACTATACTAAATATGTTTCTGAATAGATGGCATGTGTCAACACTGAGATAATAATCAGATGAATGATAACACCTCATGGATACAATCACCACAATAATACATGGACCAAACTGTAAAGTTTTTAATAATATTATGTTTAAACTCTTTTATTTATCTATTCGTTTGCTATGTTAATATATTTATATGTTTCAGACTATATTTTAGACATCAATAATTAAAACACTATGAATATTTTTACTGAAAGTAACTGAAACTGCATAGAAACATAGAATTCTCGATTATACTTGGGTACTACGTATATTACATTACTAAGTATAATAAATAAAATTATACTTGAACTAAAAAATGTTTACATTGACAAATTCAAAAGTGATTTTTGAAAATGTTTTCTAATTATACTGAACACCTTCCAATGAAGGCAGCTGATTATGTCACATTTGTTCACCCGCTGACAACTGGGTGAAGGTCCAAACCACTCATACATACTAATATATATAGCTATATCGTCTGTACGTCGGATTAACAAGGGACTGTCCTATTCTGTACCAACTATATCTAAATAGTTGATTATTTAGGAGCTTATCCAACTTTATGAATATCATTGATTAGTTGTGGAATCAGTTTGATTAGATAAATCTACAATGTAGTTTGTACAATTTTGTTATTTATGAAAAAAGAAGACAATTCTTTTAAATGTTCAAAAGACGGAGAGAACTTCGCCTGCAGAGTTTTAAGAATAATATGATTTTTGTTTTAATTTCTACAACAATACAATGTTATCTCATTATGTACAGTCATTATGGCCACACAACTAAAAACAAAGGAGACAAGTGAATGTAATGAATAATTAAATTTCTTCCTTCCGCATTGTGGTTAGACAAGTTTTTTCTAGCAATGGCATAATCTGTGTTTATTTATTATGGGAGTTTGTATAAGCAACTGGGTTTTGCCAGCGACTTCTTCTCCTCTCTCTCTCAGGTTCAAATACGGCATCTATCATTACTTTAACTTAATGAACTTCACACCTTTTTAGTTTTATTAAAATAATCGTCATATATTTGTTCGGGTTTTTGAGTCATTTCTAGATTAAAAAGTGAATCCTATTCTATAAGTAAAACGGGGCAATAACCTTACCAAGTTTCTTCAGAAGATTTTGCTTGAGACTTGGACATACAAATTCACAAACAGATCTTAAAAAAATTTGAACATATATTTTTATTTCTATATAATGTACTAAGAACTTGTCAATTATTTATTTTTATATGAAAGGATCAGTATTTGACATTTTATAATATGTATACATGACCAGACCCGATTTCCCCGATTTCCCTGATGATATTAAATTGACTATTGCACAAATTAAGCAGGATTAAGTACATCTGATTATAAAATAAGCTAAGGATGTAACATTGTTATTGTATACTGTAAAGTTGTAAGAGATTGTTATCAATAATGACAAACAAATACAATCAGTATATTCATTAGCGTTGGACTTCCTATCAACTACATAGGCATTTCATTGAGAGTCACGAGATGCCGTGTGATATAAAAATACGCTTAGACAAACAAAATTATCATTAATGTTTGCAAATGTATTCCTACCATTGCGTATCGATCTGTAGAGGAATTCCAATTGTATGTGATATCTTGTAATTATCTGATATTATCGACGACGTTATTCATGACTATGAATAATCAAAGGAATCTTGTCATGCCATTAAAATAAAGGGATTAACTGTTAGGGTAGTACCTGCATATAAATATATATCTAAATAAGCTCAGGCGGTTCTAATTATGGAATGACAGAGCGTAACCCCCCACGGTGCTGTATTAAGATGTAATATTGGAACTAAATTTGAAACATTCTGAGGTGTCGAGTCGAGTCTACCAGACTATATTGAAATAGTGGTACTAAGAATATAATAAGACTTTTAATTTAATGTTTCCGTAATTATTTAGTATGAAAACCTATTATGCAAAGCATTTAATTATAATTATGGTGAATTATGTTATAATCTCGAATACTTCGAATGTTTTTTCATTGCTTTTTTAAAAGAATCGGAACCTCCTTGATTGACCCTAAATTATATTAATTATTATATTGATTAATATTCGCAACACACGTAATTTCATAATACTTCGTTTACCGCTCTCTGGCCTCACAGAGACAGCGTTGAAGGTGATAAGATGCATCTCTAGAATGACAACGATCAAATCTTTAAAAGTGTTATAATTGGATTTATAGGTTATAAATATTATGTTATACATTATATTAGAAATGTATTGAATATCTATTCATATTTATTTATAAAAAGCATCAGGAAACCATTCGCAATGGATTAACAAAACTATAAATCGACCAATTATATTAAATTCAGGTAGTGTCCATCCGATTCTTTATTTTGTACCAAATGTCCTAAAATACGTATATTATATGTTTTCAGTACATTTTAGCCCTGTGGGTGGCAACGGGCGTTGCTCTCCCAGCTTCTCATCAATATTCTAAATCCGATCAAATGGAACACATAAATCCGTGAGTTAATAGCAATTTTCTAGTACATTTTAATTAAGATTATCTCTATAGAAATTATATTTTCAGCTTGGAATATTACTACCCTCATCCAGAAGTAAATAATTTCTACCAATCACAACAAGGTAATATATTATTTACACTAAATATTAAAAATAGGCTTTTAAAAAAAATTCTATAATAACTGAATTTGTACAAAAATAGGAAATACTCCTAACGCTGCGCCTGCGCGCCTTGAAACATTGGAACCTGATAGTGAAGTGGAGCTTATACCAGGCGCGCAAACCCCGCAACAGCCGCCACAACAGGTTACAAAAATAATATAAAACATTTGTAAAATAATATTATCTACATATATGTATATATATAAATATTTACATATTATGTAAAACGTATTACATATATATAAAATTATTTATAGGAATACTATTTTATTATATATGAATAAAAAGCCTGAAAGAAATAATTAGCAATACGTACTAATATTTTTTTAGGTTCCTGTATCTCCTAATGGTCCTGGATTGATGCCTGGTCAGAGAGTGTTCATAGTACACATGCCGGTTCCTGGACTAAGGCGAGTATTTTTTCTTCAAATAAACTAAATAGTTTTCTTTTCTTAATTTATTTATGCATTTCAGTATGTTCCCATAATTTGTTAATTTTATTAGGGTAAGGATTATCAAATCATCTTCCATCATCATATCGTATCATCATCCTCATCATTTTATCATTTTAATGTTACATCTACACTTTGAAATATAGTTATCATAAATAAAAATCAACAACTTAACAAGAGATCAAACCTCGTATAACAAAAAATGTGTGTAGACCGTATAATAAATTTAATTCCACCGGCAGTTCCTTATCATAATTTCCTGCGGAAAACTTATTTTGTTACAAAACCAATGGTTACGCAGCGTAAACTGTGGTTGGACAGCTAAATTGCTATCCTCAGCCGTCAGGCACACAGTTGTATAATGCTTACTTAGTGCGAATAATTGTCGACACCGTTATCCCGGGAAGTGTACAAGCTGTTTACTTTCGCATAACTACTTACATCTTGATAGTAGTGATGCGAAATAAAAAAATCGATACGATTTTCAACGGTTAAATGTATTTAAGAATAAATTTCCCTGATGGACACATTGCACTCTTATAAAACTTTTAAATCGCCTAAAGATGCTGTTGATGTTAATGATGTGATGCAGAAAGCATGGCTATATGTAAAAAGGTTTATTTTGAGAAGAAATCAAACTGTTATTTTCTTTAATTATTTTATTAACTGATCACAAAAACCGTCTTTCTTATTCATTTTCAATTTGATTTATTTCACTTTAAGTAAAAATGTAATAAAGGCTTTCAATTAAGCATTTAAGGGCTAACATTTATTTTATGACGAGTACCAGTAGGACTAACAGTATCTTGGACACAATTTTCTGGATAATCTCAAACGAATCTAAAGAATAATTGAAGAAATAATTATATTTTAATGTTCTTCGCTTCAGGCCCGGCTCTATTGGAGGTTATCAGCCAGTATACATAGTGGGTGCCGCGCCCCAAGGCAATACTGCTTACCCAGCTAATGGTGAGTGTAATAAATACTAAAAAATAATTTCAAATGACCAACAAAATAAGGAAGAATAGAAAATGTGAGAAAACTGTTTTCTTACTTAAAATTTCAAAAAAGGTTCCCTACTTCTTATCTCAAATGGTGTCTATCATGACCGGACAAATTCATATTACATTCTTTAAATATAATATGAGTTTCCTATAACAGATCACATTGCGTTGACTCATTAAAAGATCGGTTTGAAGACCTTTTTGTAAATCTTAGATTCTCATATTTTAGTATAAATGATATCCCATCAGGTTATCAAAACACTTTACTGCTGGGTCCCCAAGTCTTCAACTACCCTGCAGCGCAACCGAATCCTAACTACGTCTTCGGATTTCCCGGATCCAGGCCTTACGTTGCTTACCAAGACCCATCGCTGTACCAGTAAGGTTTTACCAATAAATTATACAAACTAACTACAAAACATTGAAAAATATTTATATGTACCTTATAAATGTTAAAGGAATAATAATAAAAAATATAGTAATAAAAGACATTTCACAGCTTCCATTGGTGTTCAGTGATAAAGACATCTTTTACTGTTATTGCAGGCAACTGCAACCAGCTCATGGAGGTCCAAGCTTGCGTCTAGCACAGATTGTTTCTCTTCAAGGGTCGCAGCCTATTATCGTAGCAGCTTCCACTGGTAAGCTTCTGAACTTAAATAAGAAAATACTTACACATCATATGCAGAAGTAAATACCATTTAAGATTATCATTTAAATAACCATTCTAAATTAAAATCTTCCAATAAAAACCTTTTATAAATTCAATAGACCGACTATAAATACTATAGTCAATTTTATAATATATAACGTTTAAAACGAATCTGAGAAAGCTAATTTAATTAGAGTTTTTTTTAGCTTCTGAACCACAGCAAAAGAGCCAAGATAATGTGGAATCAAAAGATGTCACAACAGAAAACCGAAACAACAAACAAAAATCATCCCGAACAATAAAGAACAATATGTAAACTTGTCAGTTCAATAATATAATGTTTTTAATATTGATGAAAAAACATTCAATAAAATTCAATACCTACTTGTTTTTAAAAATTCGTAGATTAAATTACATTCATCTGAGAACTTCGTAATGATATATTAATATAAATTTATCTTAAAAAATAAATATTAAATTAAATAAAAATGTGAAAAGTATTATTTATTATATGAATAACTGTTTAAATGTAAATAAATACTTTTTTTATTTATGAAACGTATTTAAAATTTAAACCTAAGTGCATATAAATACTTAATACTTATTCTACGTGCGTACAATAAGTATTAAGTAAATCATTAATAAAAGGTTACCAATTGGTGGCATAGGGAGCTATATCACTGACCGGTACAGGTATCGCTTTCTAGACTAGACTATTAGAATCTAGGTCGTAACGGACTCTTCCATGTTAATAGAATTATGATTTGGGATTAATGAAGACAAATTGAAACAAAGCAATTGTTGGTGCAATAAATTATTTTTTTGTATGTTTTGCCATGTATGTGTGTTAACCTTTAGCACTTATTAAACACAGTTCATGCAGTGGGTCCGCCATGCTTCGAGATCATGAATAGGAACCCAGAATAGGTTCGAAACTGACTAGTATTTTTACTGTACTGGGCAAAATTCCCATTAATTTAAGTGAACCAAGCCGGGTAAATATATATTTTTTATAAATCAACATGGTTCACGAAAGTTTGATTTTAAAAAAATATTAAACTCTAGCAACTTAAAAATAATGATCGCTCAAAAGAACTAGTTCTCGTCACATACGAATACGGTTACCTACACGGCTTGAATCTCCATTTGTAACCAGCCCGACTTCCTGTACTTTATTTGATATATAAGGTAGTCCTCCGAACAGATAAATAATATCGATTCTGTTACTAAGAATATAAAGTTATTTTCTGTTTGTTGGTAGAAGAAAACCCTTTAGTTGAGTGTGATAGATGAACATCTATGTAGAACATACGTTCAGAGAAACTAGTTTCAAACTAGCCTAGGTATGTTTCTTAGACGAAAACTAAAATTTATTATATTTTTTGGCACTTTAAATATATATCAAAATATATGTGCAATGTTTCAACAAAAATAAATTATAACAGGTAATCAGCGTATGGAGTATATAAGCCAGATAACGGTTTCTGAATCATCACTAGAATGGAATCGGTTATTCCTCTTCCCGTTAACAGGACTATCATAAAATATCAGAATAATCAACTAAAACTAAAAAAATAATTTTTCCTAACGAAATACCAACAGAAAATGTTTAAAAATTCAACCTTACAAATTCTATCCAATTCACTAAATCTATCCACTCATCAATTAAATTCAGAAATTTTACTTTCATATTTAATTGCATTAGAAATGAACACTCTCTCTTTTACTTATTTATTGTCATTTTTTTCGCAAATTAATAGCTATAAAATCTTAATGATCGGCCAATTAGACTCAACAATGTGCGAAATCCCAGTAACCGCATTTTATTTGATTACCACCAGCATGAGCTGGCCTTTATAGTGCATCATTATGTTATCATCCATCTATGATAGCTGTAAATGTGATTATACCATCAAAAGATAACCTACGTTATACAGCAATAAAACTTTAATAATACCGACCGATACAGAAACAGGTGTAGTCTGCGTAAATAAGTCTAAAAACTCTGTTAATTGTAATACTGTTGTTGAAAAAAAACCATATTATGTAGATCTATCAAAACCTAAAGCTTTTGTAAATCAGTCTTTCCATGCAATGCCAAATCAGATTGCAAGGGGTCATGTTAATTTGGACAGTAATAACAATGACTCAGTGATATTACGTGCGCTTTCCAAACGAAAGGTGTTGAGAGAACGCTGCAATTACCAACGTACATAGCGCGACGGGGCAGTTATGATCTTTTTGCTGAAGACCCGTTAGCTTGGTTTAGATGCGCGGCAAAAACGCAACGAGCGCAGTGTAAAGGCCTTCTCCGTGCAAGTCGGACGCTGACAAAAACCAGGATGTCTTCCCGCACAGTGATTGTCTTAATCGCTATAGCCTGCATGTTTCAGGCAACGGCTAAGCCGATCAGAAGAACTCTCAATTTCAACATGTTCGTGCTCAAGCCACACCAAGGGGAACCCGAACGCTCTATTCTAACTACAGATGGTGTGTCCAGATTTGGCCCAATTTTGGAATATTTAGTCCAACGTGTTCAAGGGCTTATGTCGGTGCGTCTACCTGCGGATGTTGGAGCTTATGCGGACAGCAAAGTACCATTAGCCGATGCTTCAGAGAACGAAGTGGATAGTATTAGAGAATCAAAGATGCCCGGTGTCATCGTCCGACCATCGCAAACCAAACCTGGTACCTATGAAGTGGAGATTGACGTTGTAGTTGACGACGATCAGCCCAATAAAATAAAATAACTACTCCAGTAGCTTACAAAATTTCGTGATATAAGTCGCATTTAAACAGGTGTATTTATTTATTTATCTTGCCATAGATTTTAATAAAATGTTTGTGTTGTGGATGTGATATTTTATTACCTTCGTAATCAAAATGTGTTTTGCACATCAAAGAAACTCAACTAGCTTTCATCTCGATCGGAGCTGATTAAAGTGCCATATCTAAAATTGTTCTTAGTTCCGAGAACATCTAATAGATCAAATATTTTAAGTGATTAACGAATTCTTAGATTTTTTTATCTTTATACGTAATATTATCTATAACCTGATTCTTTCCTTCATACATACCTACCTCCATTTATTTGAACAAAAGTAAATTAAAAATTTGTTATGTCACCTATTTAATAAATTAATATTAAAGATGAAATCCATTAAATTAAATAACAAGTATTTAAATATATTGATTATATAAAACCATTCAAAGATCAGAAAAGTTGTAATTATAAATCAATAGTACTAAGTAGTATTAACCTAAGAATTTGATAAAAATATAATAATTTTATTATAACGTATGGTTCAATAATTGTTAGTAAACATTGTCAACAAAAAAAATATGATTAGGAACAGACGGTAAAGTAAAGTTTGTGTAAAAGATAAAAAAGCAGGCAAATAATCTGCTTATATGACATTTTTTGTGTCTTTCCCCTAGACTAAATTATAATTATATTTAGATGTATGGGGATTTTTTTTACATGTTTGACCGATAATTCTATACCCTGTAAAGTCAATTAAAAAAATATATTTAATATGTACAGCGACATGAGCAAGTTGATTAAATTTTAAAATGATTGAAAAAGAAACAATTTAAAAACAATTAAAAAAATAATAACATTAATATGATTTTATAAAACAAAAATTGTTTCCTAAATATAAAAAAATTAAAGAGAATCAAATCGTTTATTTTTAAGAGACATGGGTTAGTTGACCACTGATATGTACCTATGTACTATAGGTACTATGTAAATAGCGTCCTACTATTAAATTATTGTATCTCTTAAAACAGTGACATGTTTAATATTTGTCCTACAAAAACGTGTTAAAGACAACTATCATTTAGTTAAGTGATAGCACATTAACACCAATGACGCTCATAAAAAATATTATACTAGGATGACCTCCTCAGTTTACATGAACAGGACAGAAATATGGAAAGTATCTTTTTTGGGTAATTCTTTTGTAAAAAAAATATAGCAAATATTAATTAGATACCTTACAAAAACCATTGCGCTTGTAGTCTTGTGATATTAACTATCAAAACATAAAGAAACACATTTAATTTCTTTAAATTAAAAAACAACTACAATGTGTAATACAATCTTGTTGTTCTTAATAAAAAAGTGAAAAAAATATAATGCCACAAACAGCATACAAGGATGCAAATGTATGCGTTATTTAAATGATAACAAATGAGTATATTAGATCCACTTGCATATATAGGATTGTATGCTTTAAAATTACGACTCGCAATACCGGCTCCAAACAAGAACGTTCCTGAACGGTAAGAATTAAGCTCATCTCTTTAAATCATGGTAGCAAAAGACATAAAAAATAATAAAATTTGGAAAACCCAATCAAATAAATATTAGAAAAAGAAAATAAATACGGTTACCGGGTTTGACTAATTGAACCCCAAAAAGAAAGTAAGTGGCAAGGTCAGGATTCCTGTCGGTGCTCAGTAGGTCAGCAAGTGACATCAGCTTGTGCATAATAACAATGCTGTCCCCACATTAGCTTCCTGACTAACCAACAGTAAGAATACAGATATTATTGAAGAAAGACTGCGATATGATGTGTAAATTGTGATACATATTTCTTAATAGTCTTTTAAAAATCTATTTCAATAATTGCGGATATTAAAATAATTCTCGCGAAACAGTCATATTCCTTAAATGCAAATATCATACAAAATGCGTGATTTAGTGCTACCGGTGTTATTCCTTCAAGTGTCAGTGATATCCACAGCACCCTTACTGCAGTGGCTTCAGACCAACCAGATAACGCCTTTACAGCAACAATTGCTAGAGCTACAAGCAATACAGCAGTTCTACCCAATGTCGCGGATGGACTTGAATACTTTGTAAGTTAGCAAAATTATGCTTAACTATCTCAGCTTGATACCATCTATGTCTAAAATGCTACAAATAAAATTAAAGTAGGATACATAAATACAATTTCGTTCTTATTAAAATTAAGTTAGTTAGAACATAATTAATATTTTGTATTGGATTTAATTTAAACTACTGTAATTTTACTAGATACTATGTGCATGTTATCAATACCACCAATCACTGAAAGATAATTTAATTTACTTTCGCATCATTTCGTCTTGCCCAAAAAACTAACTCGTTTAACTTAAGGGGCATTTCGATATACAGTGTTCTTAACATAGATATATAATAACTGTGTTGAACTAAAAACTACTACTTTGACTTGTAGAAAAAATATATCGTATATATTTTAGTATTCTCTTTTAATTTTACAATTTTACATGTTAAACAATTTTCAGAAGTAATCAAATCCAGCCAATTGTAATAATTTTACCAGACGACCAAATGAATATAAATACGGACTTAAAAAGTGGTATCCAAATAGAGGGAAGAGAGAGAGAAGAGTTAAAACTGAAAACTAAAGAAGAAAACGACTCGATAGTAATAGACGCCGAGCCAATACCAACAATTGATGGTAGAAAAGCTATTATTCTTTTACCAAATGGAAGATTCTCGTTAGGAGGTATCATTTCTTCCATACCATTTCTTCCAATTGAGATAAATGTCCCGGACACAATAAGCTGGATAGGCAGCAGTATATCAGGTATCATATCAGGAATAGCTCAAAATCTTCCATTTCAAAGACCCTCTCAGAATACCATGGGCAATGTTGGAGTAAAGTCGAACATAAACATGCAAGCAAGTAACCAATATAGTTCAAATATAATGAAACCAATATTGATGATACCTATGTCTGGTATTAACCAACAGTTTTTGCCTATTCAATTGTAAATAAATGTCTAATAATATTTATAATATTTAAATTGTACAATTGTTAATTGGTACAGGGATATATAATATTATGAATTTGTAATATTACTACTATACTGCAAGACGAGTAATTTATATTTTAATCATATTAAATGATTCTTTATTTCAACTTGCCTAATAGCATATGCGCATATTTCATTCTCTATTTCACAGCGCACTATTTAATCACAAAAAATAGGGAGTAAGAGTGTCCACCAATCAATAAGAGTACTAACTCTTAGCTCTTTTCCAATGCTAAATTAGTGCACTAGTTGACCTAGTGCTTAGTAAATAGTATAATGGAATGGCTGTTCAGGTTTATTGAAAAACATATATTTGTTTACAAATATAAAACTAGATAAAACTTTATAAGAAAGGAGTAATATAAAAAAAATCGAATTAAATAAAGAATGAAATAAAAAAAATGAATAATATATTTCAGACTATTTTATTTTAATAACAATGATACAAATTAAGAATTGGCACAAAACTTACTTACGTAAAATAAGACTGGGTTCAAGAGTTTAACTTATGAGAATAGAGTATCAAACGGAACAGTAATCCATTAAAAATATGTATTTAAAGTCGTTATCAGTTTTACGTAAAATTTAAAGTTACACTTTTAAACTCCAGCCCAATTAAAGCAATTTGCTGATAGTAGCCACATTTTTAAAGTTTAACTGATAATCTTGTTAAAATTACGGATTACAGGTATTTATAACTTTCAGTTTATTTTTTTTAATTGTTTATAAATCACTTGCTTAATCTACTTAACTTATACGGCAAGGATATATAACTTAATATTATTTAGAAATCATTAAGAATTCCAAATATAGTTCGCACAAATACGATTAATCTATTGTAATGCATATTGAATAATAAGAGCGCCTTTCACCGACATATACCAGTGTTTCTGGATTGTTTCTAAGGCTTCAAACCCTAAAGTTGTTACACATTTGTCTTAATTCTAAATTATTTTGTTCTGAATTTACAATACTTGAGTCCTGGTGTATCAAGATGTCATAAAACTCTTAAAATATCAAAAATTTTAAGAGTGTCAACACCGACGATTCTGTTTCTTTAGTGTATTAGAGTATTAGACTACGTAGCCCTTGGCGGCCTGTTCTTCATTCTTAGGTACAATGATGGAGACTGGATATTTGAAGCTGTAGAAGAATCCACGTGGGGGACCCTGCACAATAAAATAAAATTAATTCACTCAAAAATTATAATATTGTTAGTCATAACGTTGTTCTGTAAAAAAATATTAGGAACAATCACTATAATTGGTATTGGATATAATTTCCGATCAATACGTGTTAAAAGAAGTCGTTTGGCAAATAATATTTAAGATCTATAAATGTTGATTTAATTCAATACTAATTTAAGTTAACATAATACGCGCTACCTCAATATGCGCTATTTTTTTTTGGTCTACGGATGGTTTATTTATTTACAAGGTATAGATAATTTAAATTAATTTTACGGTAGGTTCAGGGGTGGTGGTAGTGGTAGTTGTCTGAGCGTCGCTGGGAGCGTAGTACTCGCGCTGCTCTGAAGCCGACGGTTGGTACAGGTCATACTGCTTATTGTACTCTCCTCTGTGAAACAAATTAATTCATATTTAAGTAACATTCAGAAAAGTATCAACTATTAGCTGGTATATATCCCACGGCATGGTAAACTTCGGCCATTGTTTAAAACGAAAGTCTACCCGTTACGATGTTTTCCTTCAAAAGAGGCAAAGGAAGCTTTTGTTCTGCTATATCAAAAGGCTTAAATATCAATTTATATATACAATGTAAGCGGTTTTGTATTTTTTTTTATTATATGCAAAAGTTCTGACTGTGGGTCTGGCTGCTGACGAGCGGCGGCAGCTGCCTCACGCCACGCCTGCTCGTGTGCAAGACGAGCCTGACGCACGTCCTCGGCTTCTTCCACGGGCTTCAACACGACCTTAGGGATGTTGTCCTCTTGGTGGAAACCGGTGCCGTCGGACCAATAGCGAACCTGAACATACACGACTATTAATAATTGCCCCGAATTTGAAATGTTCTCATTATTTTCTATTTTTATATATTAACAGACCTTGATGAGTTCGTTGTTTCCATCTCTGAATGAGTAAGAACCTTGGACGTTACCGGAACGAACCCTGTTCTCTACCTTTGCGGATTCAGGTGTCTCATACCCGTAAGCATAAGCTCCTAATCCATCTTGACCATGGTACTGGCTTGCGTCGTACACCTAAAAAAATATAAACATTGTTATAATTTAATAAATAATTTACTAAAATTCAAAACTAAAAGTGACCTATATTTTTTTTTATCATACTTCTTAGATAATGCAAAGTATAACAATAAGCAAAGATGTAATACCTCTTCAACGTATTCGTCGGGATTTTCGATCTCGTGTCCATTTTTCCAGTAGTGTCCGAGAGTGGGACCAGCTTCCGCCGTACGAAACCTCGGGTCGTTGTACCGAACCTGCAATATGTTAGCATTCGATATATTTAGCCAAATAATGTCTTACATGGAACTGTCCTTAATAAATTCCGTTTGCAAAAAGGTCATATAACTTAGCGGTAATTTATACTGTATTCGCTTTTGGACTCGATGTAAATGGCAGGTATTACAATTTGTGGAGGTGATGCAGACTCAATCATGTCCGAATTTAAAATCGAATAATTCAAAACACACTGATGTCATTTACCATGATAAAATATTACCTTCTCCAACTATCATACTATCATATTACTATCATATTAAACTATTGTTTTCTGTATTAGAGAGAACATTATTTTCTAGCTATATTACCAGTGGTAAAACAGCGGTGCGTCCAGATAGGAGAGGTTCTGTGAAGGGTGGGCTCTGTAGATACTTCTGGGCCTCTTCTGGGGAGAGGTCCAACTCTAAAACATGGGAGACTGGGTTCGGAGCAGCTGCAGCCAGAGCCACCTGGAGTACAAGTTCCATTAATTATAGAATAAATATTTATAAAAGAATATTCAAATGTTTGAAAGTATCTATAAACATGTGTATAGCCATGTTAAGCTTATTTAAGGTTTCCCAAAGGTTTCCCAAAGGTCCCGGGTTCGAATCCCTACCCGAATCGGTTTATTTTTCATTCTATATTTATTAAAATTTAGAATATTTCAATTTTACTTCAAATAAAATGCAATAAAATTATTTAGTATATTGTTTTTTAGAATACCGGGCGATAAAAATGTTTGTTAAGTAAATGAATAGTTTTAAATTATAGTTTTACTTTAATACGTACGCAATTAATTAATTTAACCTTGTATTGAAAAAAGAAATACTGGTAGAGACAAATAGCAAGAATCCACCTGAGCCAGTTTTATTTGCATAGATGTTTTGTAACTTCAAAATGAAATTCTATAATTAACTAAAGTTTATATTGTCAATTTTATCATTAAAAATTCTATGTATGATGTTCTTATATTATTAAACTAATACTTTAAATTTAATTTATTCAATTTTATGGTTACATTAAAATTCAATTATTGTTGTTCTTATTTAAATTACCAAACCGTCATTAAGTACAATTGGTTTGAGAAATAAAATAAAATTTCTATCACCTTACACAGTGATCATCTATCAAATTCAAATCAACCAATCAAATGCATGCAATGGTCATCAAACCATACTTGTAGATCTTACATAATGTTCACCAAAACACGAGTAGAGGCCAAGATCATCCCATTCATTAACAAACCGGTATCTGACTGCGTTCTGCGGTGTCGTCATACCGTTAATATAGAAATATCAAGTAAACATATTTAGTAAGTATATATAAAGTGGCGCATTTAAATGCTCCGAATCCTGTGGATTGTACATGAAGTGGTTTTAGGGTTTGTACATTATGTGAATGTTGTAGTAACTGATGAAATGCCTAGGTAATTGGTAATTTATTTGTTTCGACATGTATATATTTTTGTCCATTAAAAAAATGCTATATACAGGGTAATTTTATAAGAGGTAAATAAAAATATTAATATGGAAAATGCAGCAAATATACCTATGTTAATAATTGTTTGTAAGGAACACAAATATTTTCTAGCGATATACCCACTAGGCTACTATAGACAAATAGTAAAGGAGTAAAACATGCAGCAATTACATCATACTGTCCAGTTCTACAACTAAGAGACCGTATGTATGTGTATGTAAGGTGCATACGAATATTAATGCATATGAGATTCTCACCTTATCTGCTTAAGACACACACACATGGAAATCGACAATATGTACTATATCTGCATAAGTGTGCATCTCTACATTTTCAAGTTTGTTTGGATATGTGTGGATTTCACCTTCAATAAATCAGTTAACTTTTCAATACTAATAACGTTATGGCTAACACAGATCAATTCATTTATTTTTATTTACAATAAAAAATGTAATTTCGTAAGTAATGTTTCATTTTCTTATGGTACTTATATAACAGACATATAATAATATTATTTATAAATAATTACTTATTGAAGTGCAGTTATAATCTATGTATATACAGACTTTAATTGAAAACCCGTATATTTTGTAAATATTATAAATAATGTACTTTATTCAAGGTTCTTTAGTCATTAAATTGCTTGTTTTTCATATATTTTGACAAAGCATAAGTATATGTTGTTATTGTCATCATTAAAACAAGTTTTTGTTTTAAGTAATTTATTAAAAATAAATTTACACAACTACGTCGGAAAATCGAGACAAGTCAGAATTAATTAAAATATAAACAGAAATGGTATTTTATTAAAAACACAATTCAATTTTATTATAAACTAGTTGCGCCTGCGACTTCATACGCGTAGATTTTGATTTTGATAAAGCGAACCCTTTGTATTTACCAATATACGTAAAAAACTATAAACCTTCAAAGTTACATCAAATTCAATCAAGTAGATTTTGCATGTATTTTTCATTCTATATTTATATAAATTTAAATTAGCTTAACATGGCTATACATGATTATAGATATTTTCAAAGATTATTAACTTCTTTACTTGTTAATAGATTGTTAAAAAAATGTAAACTGAATTGTGATTAATCCGTTTCTGCGATTAGCATGCACAAACATACAGACAAACAGGACGAACAGGCACAATGAAAAAACGAAGTTTTGGTTTATTTTGCTTATATACATTGTGAATTTTTGAAAATATTTTACATGTACAGACATCGATTAGTTACAATTTTATGTAATCTATAATGATAGATTTCTTGAGCACTTTAAACACAAACATCTTTTGATAGAGAAAAGAGTGTAATGAAAATTAAAAACTAAATGTTACTCTGAGTGACGCTCAATTTTTATGTATAAAAGTTTACATTAGCTATATTTTTTTTCGTGTTGCGTGCACAACTAAAAGACAAACAGATAAACAGACAAACATTTTACAAATTTTGAAAATAGATTCTGTTAGTTACCATTTTACATCTTGGTATATTTTTTTTAACATTTTCAATGTGCAAAGATTACCCCACTACAGATTTATTACGTGTATAGAATACGATTTACGTGATTGACATAACTTTTTTATTTCTTAACCAATTTAAATGAAATAAAGACTAAATCTTAAGTGAAAATTTTCCGAAAACTGCATTCAAATTAGTTAAGCCATTTCTGAGATTATCGTGCACAAATATACAGACATAGAGACATACAGACATATACACCGACAGATAAAATGAAAAACCATTGATTTGTGGGTTCTCTTGCCCATCATGTTTTTTTATCATCATAAAGATCCCCCATCATGTTTTTTTTTAATATTTTCTATGTACAGAAATCGATCAGTGACTATATTATTATATGTATATAGATATAAGGCAAGCATCGAAATGTTACAGAATATATTCTAATACTTCCGGGTTTGATCGCTTTTATAGAGAATCCATCTGATTATGTAAATTATACTCAAAAATAAGTTTGTAAATTTATCACCCATCATGTGATTAATTATAAGGATGTTGTCTGACCGATCGTAACCACACCTAAACTATTATATAGAAAAGACATATTTTATACAATATTGTAACCAAAGAACTATTTATACCTACCATGTATCTTATTTCTCTTTATCCCTCATTCCTTCTCAATTACCTTACCTTCTGCCAGTTGTATGTCATGGGCGATGCGGTCTACTTAAGACTTATTATCCTATTATATAGTACTCCCATTTACATACTATAGATATATGTATTTGAAACTAAGACTTAAAATTGTAGCAAAAATAAACGATTCTTTGATTTTTTTTTTGTAAAGTATACCTAAATATCGAGAAATAAAAAGAGCTAACCAAATGATAACGTAATTTATTGAAATAAATTTACAATTCCAATATGGCTATTACTTTTCCTTTTAGCCTAAAATTTAAATAATATCCGACACAAAATGTGTTAAAACCACGCGATGGTTAATTTAGTGAATATTTATTCAAATAATTAACCATATCTGAGGCTCGGGGAATTTGGGCTTCGAAGGACAAGGTCAATATTATTATTATGATCTCAGACAAGAAAAAAAATATAATCAATATTGTAACTATCAATAGTGTTTATTTCAAATTGTTTACATATCTATAAAGTAACATGTCATAGTAAATAATAACTAGAATTACGTAAATGAATAAATTAGGTTCTTTTTTATATTAATAAAAAATACTGGTACCAAATGTTAATTTTATTTTAATTTATTTAATAGAACTAATAAAGTACATTTCTTGTTCTAGTCGCTATGGCATCAGTCTTCACTCAAATTACAGTCATTGTTTTACCAGCCTGTGTGTACGTGTCTTTATTTCAGATTATACCAATTTTATTGTCCGTAGCCCTTATTATTTCTTAGTCTTTCTATTTGTGATGGGCAAAGAATACAAAATCAACTCAAATAACATTTCTTTAATCTAGAATAAAATGTTTAATAAAATCTAACGTTACTCTATGGATTAAGTTTAAGTCACTAGATCACCTTAAACTTTAGTAACAAAGGGCCTCATCTTATTCACCAAAATCCTTACGTTCATGTTAAGCTATGATAGAGATTATCAAAATAATAACTCTATACTTTTTTTTTCTTTATCGCTTTAAACTAACTGTATAATATTAAGTACAACAATACTCAATAAAATAATTAAATATTTCCAACGAGTTCACCGTTTTGTAAAATGCTGAATAATATTGAATTTTCGAACAATTAACAGTAATCTTTACGAATTGTAATAGCTATCTGTAATAGCTTGTAATTGTACTTAATACAAATAAATTAATACAAATACTTTCAAGTTACTGTCATCTCTTTGACCGTGTGCACAATCTTTAGTACATTAACAGTCGCAGTGCGTGTGTATATCTGCCAAATTTAGTCACTAAAAATTTTCATCTCACCGATTGGAACAAATTTACTCAACAGGACTTAATACTTAATAATAATTTCTCAGAAAGTATAACATATCGATTTATCTTATTCGTATTAAAATTTGGGGGGTTTTAAGATATTCTAGCAAGCTATAAGAATATTCAAAACCACATCTCAGTAAGATACCTTACCAGGTGATATATCGGTTAAACTCAGGCTATTGTAAATAAAAAATATTAGGATAACCTACAAGAAAACATTATAATAGACAATCAAGTTGATGTTTTTTGTGTATTGAATAGAAAATCGTGTGTATTCGCCGATATCTTTTGTGTTTTGTGATTAATTACTTATATAAATGTTATAGCATTTTTTAGTACTTTATAGGATATGAACATGATTTAATAATTAGCTTGAACTCGACAAACCCGGATAGCATTAACGAAATAAAAAATAAACGAAGAGAGGTTTTACTAGAATTTAATTGGCATATTAAGTTTCATCTGCAAAAAGCTGTTTACTTAATAAAAGGTCGATTATCTGTGGTAATTTTTCCTCTTAAAGTTATTTTTATTATTATTATTCGGATGATACGTGATAGGTTGATCATAAATATTTAAATTCGGGTTGGCTTAAAAGGTACTATTTCGAAAATATTAGATAGATTTTTACAATATATTTTTTTTCGTTTATGTTTATATAAAAAATGAGTTTTGTCGAGGCAAGATTTTGTCAAGCTGTTCAGTTGTCAAAATCGGCGTAGATTCTCGCGGACTTTCCTTTAAATATATGTAACCATAGACGAACTTACAGAAAAATGAGGAATAGAACATTTTCTTTTTTCATTTTGACAAACTTTAGAAATCAAAAACAAATTATAACCATACTTTTCAAACAGGCCTTATGTACAAATTTTATAACAAATTATTTAATTTATTTTAAAATCTGTGTCATATAATTTTATAGAGTTGTGGTACTTTTTAGACAAAAAAAATATTTACACAAAATACTTTCTGTGAAGAGTTGTATTTAAAATTGAATTTTGATTAACTCAGCCCATTGATAAAATAGTTGAGACCTTTCTACATATGTATGTATAATTTTTTTGTATTTGACTGTTACACATATGTTATGTAATTTTTGACTAATTTAACTTAATTGCACTAAATAAAACTTGTTTTTTCAACAAAGGTTTTATGTATGACTTTGTCACTATTGACGCAAAGTTAAGTTGCAACATGTCACATAAGCAGCCAAATTTTTTGTGAGCAAAATCATCTTTTTTTCAAGAACCCGCTTTGTTTATTACTAAATCAAAGGTCAAACCACAAATTTACGGAGACGTGAGTAATTTAGATAAAAATGTGTCACTTCTTAGAAATAATGTGAAATAATGGATTGTAGTAAAATCTATAATTTTTGGCCTTTCTACTAGCTGTTACCGAAATTGTCTGTATGTATAATAATTTCCATGTCCATTACAAATCGATTTTTTAGGGTACATCTACAATTCAATATTTTCTATTATCATATTAAGATTCACATTATTTAAGTATTCTTTTACACTTCACTTCACTGACATCAAAGATTGTTTGAATGCATAACAATTAAAAGTATAATTCATAGTTTTAAAATAATGGGTAGGTATACACTTTTAATGTTATTTTTATACTTTGTAGTACTTGTATACTTTTTAATAATTACGTATCAGTAATACTGCTATGTAGCAGTAGTAGGTATGTACCTACGCGAAATATCAAGAAAAAAAGTTGCAAAACTGTTTCCAATTGAGAAATTGTAAAAATATTTCCAAAAAGTAAGTGATTCATCAGAGAAATAAATTAAAAGAGGTTTCATCTCGTTTATAAAAACCTTGATCGAACCGATCGGTCAAGAGGATACGAATGTCAAATAAGAAATAATAAAGGTTGGTAAGAACAAGCCGACAGATCATAAATATAATAATTTGATATCTCTTATCTATCTAGATATCTTTATCATAATATATATGCAAGAGACTTAATGTCACTAAATCACATCAATTTTAATATTTCACATGTTTTTATATATATCATTTTTTTTTTTATAATAATTCGAATCTATATATCAAACTTATATTTTTAAATATATATTTTTTAATATTCATAAAATAGAGTTAATAAATTTTTCAGTGTAAAAAAATCAGTGATTAATTTTAGTTCTAAAAATATAGAAATGCCACTATGTAAAAAGGTTATCATTTATTATAATTGAATATAATTTCATCAATTAAAATAAATACCATAAATGTGTTTAACAAACTCAGCGCTTACTTTTATTCAAGTCTTTACTAACATTTAATTTTAAAATTGTAGTTTATTTTTATCTATACCCTATAATATATTAAATCATTTTAAACACATTAGTATCCTTATTATGCAGCTTTTTTTATTTTTTTTAGGCTACTTTATGCTTTTAGTCCAAAAAATATAATAAATTTTATACTGTTTAAAAGTATTTTTAGATGTCTCTAAAATTTTCAAATAATTATACATAGAATAATAATAGTATATTTTCAAATATTATAATACTATAATTTTATATAATATTAATTAACATAAAAGCTTGACTTACTATGAAATATTTATAATATTAGTTATGTTCTTGCGGTTGTATATCTATATTTAGTTTTTTAGTTCTTAATATTATATTCACAAAAATATTATATTTCATTTTATTTCTTTGTAAAAAACATAATTATTTTATCCATAAATTATTTATATTACCCGGCCGTAATAATGTTAATAAATCAAAATTTTGTGAGCTCATAAGTGCAAATCTCGAAATGAATTCAAAATAGTAGAGTAACGCCGAATAAATTACCGTCAGTACACATAGATAAACACATGTATAGTATAGTGTAGTAAAATAATCATAAAACACGAAAATTTCAATCAAAAGATTTTTCGCGTACAAATAATTTAATTATCTAATAACAAATATAAAACAACACTAAAAAATAACATAGTAAGATAAATGATTAATAAATACTAAACGACTCATCAAATATTAACAATACATAATAACTCATCAAATATTACTGATAGTAAGAAAAAAAATCCTAATTATCCAATTAATTATAATTTCCATTCAGAAATGATATGTAAATAAAACGCAATTTAAAATCATACTTACAGTTACTGCTAAAAATGTTCCAAAACGCAGCATCTTTAGTAATCTTTCACACGATACAAGTAAGAACAGTAGAGTGATGTGCCTGCGCATCTCCTATATACCGAGCCGACAGCCTCCTATGACGTCACCTCATCCCCCCCTCTCTGCCACCCGTTAAACTCGTTTACGAGCTCATCTTCACGACTTCTGACCCTTGTTCAGATTACAATGAAGACTTTTCTAGAAACTTTAAAAGTAACATCAATAGAAGTAGCAATAGTAAGAAAACTAACTTGCAATCGCAGTATGTGTGTTTGTTATCATTATGTATTAACACGTAGGTGTCAATTCGTCTACCATTGGTCTAGTAAAGGTTTTTAAAATACACTAATCAATATACTACGACGTTGGCTATCTTAATTTACGACGCATTTATTTTGGTTTTTTGGTTGGCTTTTATGGCTTTTATAGTTGCCGTCTCAATATATTTTTTACCTAATTTCAGTGACATTTTGCTATTTTATTGATTTAAGATTAAATATTAATGTACGGAACTCCAAAATGCGAATACGATTAAAATATTACACATTTTATTTTCTAATTTCCTTTTCACAAAAATCATAAAAAACGTCGCATCTCATTGATTTAGGAACAATTTGCACTGGCCTCGCTCGAGTAAATTATGGTAAAAGGTTTCATTGGTTTTTGGATCAAAATAAGATACCGAACCCTTTCCTACCTAAAATAAAACAAGTAATAAATATATAAATAATCTAATTGAAAGATAATTGTCAGTGAAAGAAAGGTATACATGGACGGTATTTCGGCCATTTTGATTAAATTTAGAATATTTTTTTTACATAAATCCAATCAATAAAATATATATATAGTAATGTTATCAGAAGCTGGCCTATGAATAAATGTAAACAATAGATACTTCCTGAAATAAAACCGCGTTACAAATTAAGAAGGTTGCGGTAAGGATACGATTGTAATACTTTATAATAAGAAACACTAAGTAGAACACTGGCCTAAGTAGTCAACTAACTTAAGAACTTACTTGGGTTTTGTAAAAATCATTTAACTTATAAGAAGACTTTTTAATATTTCCTTGTGTTTGTTTATGTCCTTTTAAAAATAATTAATTATAATTCAAATGTGAATATACAAATTTTTATGGATATAATATTATTTTATTACTTTTAGATAGATTTAAATATATATCAGAATTAGGGGTTATGATAGTCTAGACTTTAATGTTTTAATTATAAAATACTCAAATGTATAATAATGACCTTCATCTTTATTATTACTAGAATAATTAATTAAAACTAAAAATCAATAACCTGCTTCTTGATGATCTTAATCTCACGGGAGATATTTTTCCTCAAATTTTGTCATCTTTATTATATAGTAATAATTAATTTGAACCGATAATGATTAATAAAAACCAAATCTACACCCGTCTTTTATACAGGGTTTTTTATAATTAATTGGACATCTCTTGCAGGCAGCCTCTCTACATCAAATTGACATGAAAGAAATTTAGAATAAAAATATTGAAATACAACTATCGATTATTTTATAAAAGTCAATATATTTTAAGTAAATCCATTATGGCTTTAGATGAACGAAACATTATCAATCAAATAATAAATAATAACGAATATACAAAGATAATTTAAATTTATTTCAAAGGATTTCATCTCCAACATCCATCTTGATTTTATTTAAATAAAAATAATATAACTTACAGAGAGAGACTTGTCTTTAAAATAATTGTGGATTAATTCTAGACTAAAGTTTATTAACTTCTAACGCTCTATATAATGTAATATTGAATTCATGTTTGTTTGATTTTCATTTATTTATCAAAAAATATATACAATAAATTGGCAGAAAATAAATAAATATCCCTATAACTTTTTACCTATAGTTATATAATGTACCCAAAATAGGACCGAAGACATATTTAGTTGTATTGTGAAAATTTGCACATCAAAAGCCAGATGTAAGAATAGGTAACAAGTTCATCGTGAACTGGAATCAAATAACATTAGTCAAATGCAAATGTAAATATGCAAATAATATTTATAAAGTTCTTTTATAAGCATTTCTTTAAACATGCATTAATATGAACTTTTAAAGCGTCTATAATTATGCGAGTTTAATGTACTTCTTTGTGACTGTCGGTATCTCGTCATTCGATCGGTAAATGCTTACTTTTCTTTTAAATAGTAATAATACATTGAGGGAAACAACAATAAAATAAGTATGATTGATTTAAATTATTTAATTGACAAACATTTAGCAAACTTTGGTAATTTTATTGAATTCTATGATGATTTTTGTTGTGCTTTTCTGTTGTTTTTATTATTATTATTTTTTGTTTTTACACGCCTACCACAACCTCTCCTGTACATCCTAAGGTTGGCTGGTAGAGAATATCTAAGTGGCATTAAGCCCGCCTTTTGTACATTATAAATAAATAAATAAATAACATTACGGCTTTCACGCGGCTTTACGAATATGAACAGGTTTGATCGAGGCACCCTCATATGGGGGTTCTGCCGGGGCGACACGGTGAGTGCGAAAGCGATCTCGTGGCGTCCCACGAAGGCGATGAGGTCAACCGTTGGTTTTTTAGTGGGTAGCTTTAGAAATGGCAGCGTCTTCTATGCTGCCGGGTAGTCCCACATACTCTCTCGGCCATCACCTTCCTGGCCGATGGGACGATGTATAACGCATTTTTCCAACGACATAAAAAAAGGCGAGGAACAGGTTATTTAAATATTTTAATAACTTTGGTAGGTATCAGACGTGGCACAGCCTCCTAACATCCTTGATGACGAATGGTGGCTGCAATGCTGCACCCTTTTAAGGGAAAAAAAACTACATCCTTTTCCTCGGTCATGGTCTTTGTGCGAAATTTTGTATAAAGCCCTACTGAATATTTTTTCCTGATCCCAGAACAAGTATATAGCCATATTAACATTTTAAATTATAATATAAAATAATTATACCACTATTGGTCCTGACTAATACCCATTGACTAATACCTTTCCAAGTTATTATTTCTATCCCTCGGGAACAAAACTTTTTTGGGATGAGAGATGTCCAAAGATGTACCAACTAAGATACACACTAATTCCATAACTTACAAAAAAAAAATCTATTCCACTTTTCACCTAATAATTTCTTTTACATTGAACAATAACAAACCATTAGATAATCATCGCAACATATGAAAGTTGCATAATATAAAATATGTATTAAGCAATTATAAAAACGTTTAGACTTTAAAAGGCTTATCCGTTAAGTCCGGTACAAATCAATGCAAATTTTATTCCATGAGTGCGGTTAGGTATTCCGGTGCGGTGTCGGTGATTATTATCTGTTGGTCACGAAAAGTTCAAGGTGATGCAGGGAGCCTGAGCTTTTTTTATTTGATACATTTTGATTTTTGGATTTTAGATCAGAATAATTAAGAGTTCTTTCATTTTGAAGGTTAATGATATAACGTATATATAGTAGGGTCACACCGATTTTGGTTGGTATATTAGCTATAACTGTACTTATATTAGACTAGCAAACCCAGCCCGCTTCGCTGGGCTAACCCTTACTTTACCTGGTGGCGAGTTACATCAATGGGCATAGCATATTCGTTTTCTTCGAGGAAACATACATGGTCATACCAACTTTTATGACAATCGGTTGAATGGGGCGGAAGTCTATATTTGACAGCGCCGCCTGGTGGCGAGTTACATCAATGGGCATACCATATAAACCTTCTCCGTGGAAAAATACATATACATACCAATTTTCATAATCATCGGTCCAATAGTTTCTGAGTTCATCGATTCCATATATACAAACATCCTTCTATATATATATACTAGCGAACCCAGCCCGCTTCGCTGGGCTAACCCTTGCTTTACCTGGTGGCAAGTTACATCAATGGGCATAGCATATTCGTTTTCTTCGAGGAAAAATACATGGTCATACCAATTTTTATGACAATAGGTTGAACGGGGCGGAAGTCTATATTTGACAGCGCCGCCTGGTGGCGAGTTACATCAATGGGCATACCATATAAACCTTCTCCGTGGAAAAATACATATACATACCAATTTTCATAATCATCGGTCCAACAGTTTCTGAGTTCATCGATTTCATATATACAAACATCCATCTATATATATATAGATAGATAGCTGTCTAATATAAGTACGTGTATCTGCTACCTTGTCTTCACTTGTAACTTCCTCTTATGCCCTCTACACTTTTATAAAACTATCATTGATTTAACTTTTGACACAGCTCTATTTTGTTAAAGTCAAATGGGTAATAAACAATCAGTTCGAGCCACACACTTCCAACCTCCATATGACGTTCCCACGGAACCTGATGACGATGCTGATGAAGATCATCGTATTAGTATTTCAAATAAAATGGTAACTT
The DNA here is from genome assembly GCA_959347405.1 of Napeogenes sylphis. Lineage (NCBI taxonomy): Eukaryota > Metazoa > Arthropoda > Insecta > Lepidoptera > Nymphalidae > Napeogenes > Napeogenes sylphis. The sequence continues at coordinate 18,854,636 of OY365778.1, read as the reverse complement.
AAAGTTTAAATCAGAATTATTCCGTTGTTATTAATTTTAAAGAGAATGCAAAAGAAAAGAATATCGAAAAATATTTCAGTAATTATGATGTAACAGTTATAAAAGACGTCATACAATTGTAGTGGCCATTTCCAAACTTATCTCATGTTCAATAACTATGTTTCTAGGTAGAAAGGCTCGTAGAAGATGCAACTATAGCAAGTGGAACAGAACCGACAGCCGCAAACCCAAAAGGAGATTACAAGGATATGGTATATATGGAAAAACTAAAATGTATGGATGAAAATCATTCGGAAAGATTTGGGTTAGACAAATTAATTATTTATTTTTGCGTAAAGATATCTTTGACCTATTAGAAAGCTTCTGAACCACTTTACTCACTGCCAGTACTTACCTGTTTTCGAATATATATTACAAGGGCATTGAGAAGTAGTAGTTTGCTATTGCTATTTGTAGTGTATGTATTAGTCAACATTTATACAAAATATGAATACCGTGAATATCTGAATTTGTACTGTGACTAATCAATTTATTTATATCAGATTATTTCATTCAGAAATGAAATACGACAGCCATATTATTTTTAATAAGAAACACATAACTTCGTTATTGCCTGCAAATAACGCGTCATATAAATAACTTTTTAATCATCTTGAAACATGTCTGTCTCCGTAAACTGGCCATAATGTTGGTTATATACGTTTTTAATTTTGTTTTGATAAGTTTTATAAATCGCACTTCCTGAAGTTTTTTAGCAAATTCTTTTCCTCGTTCAAGTGACTGATATCTTTCTTGTTACGCTGACCTTCTTCAGCATTGAAACCGAAGCCAGGATTGAAGGAGATATATTGTAATACTAAGACGGATAGAATAATATAATACGACATATATTTTAAAAAATAATCTAATGTATCCGTAGTTCAGAGTTATCTCAGGGTCAAGGAATAAATTAATTAAAGTAATTATATAGTTATCTAGTAACGAATGAATACTACCTAACCTTAATTTGATGTATATTTTGAACCCAAGCGGAACTTAAATAGGAAGTATTTTATAATACTAAAATATTTTTTATACGAAAATACTACATACAAAAATAGTTTTTTCTTTAATCAAATATTTCTTAGACGGATTATAATTTATAATAGAATCGTAAATCTATATATCTGTTATTATTATTAAAATTCCCGTCGTTATGTTTTGTTGGTTGATTAAATTATAAACATTTAAGACTAAGTTCCAATACTTATAAGACAATTCTCTGTAATAACTGTTTCAATGAAATATTCTATCAACATATGTTAAATATTCACCATATGTTTTCTTATCTTTAAAGAATAACAGTTGATAACGTGAACGCGTTAGTGACCAGAGTGGACGTGCGTACATCTAACATGGTCAGCGCGGAGCCCGTGTGTGCTGATGTTAAGAATAAGATCATTGAGTGTTACAACACCGCTAGTCACACCGACATCGCTAAGTGCTGGGATACTATTGGTTAGCCTTTTTATTTTCTTTCTAATAAAAAGTAAACTAGTAAAAATTCTAGAATTTCCACTCCAGTCTTGTCAGTCGACAGCTGTGATTACTGCTGTACTTTATAAAACCAGCTTTATATTAACCAGCCGTTGAGATAACTGATGTATTTTGTTTATCGGCAAGTTTGATAAAGATTTTAGTAAAAATTTACTTTAATACCTACATAAGGATAAAATACTTAAGGTGCGTTCACACAATGCGTGCAAGACGCGGGTACAAAACGCCTACAAGAGCGTTCTGAACGCGACGCTCGAGATAAAGAACGCAGGTCTAGACACGTCGCACACGCCAGGAGTCACGCACTCAGAGATCTAGCACCCGGTGACATCCCTTAGAATTGGTTGGATAATAAGATGAATGTTTGTATCTCCTTGTTTATTTATTTAATTATACTTTTAAAGTTACAATGGTTTTTTTTAACGGAATCAAATATTTATTTTCTTTATCGGTAACTAGCCTGTTAGGTAATGTAATTTATTCATGTTAGTCAAATTCTTAATTAATTTAATTTATGGACTACAGTCAGGAGACTGCAATTAAATTAAATGCATGCAAATGTTTGTTTGGGTGAACATGTTCAAAAATAACCAGTCAAAGATTTATTAAACTTAACAGATTATAGAAAAACAAAATTATTAAAACAACGCTAGTACACACTGTCATTTGATGTACACAAGGAAAAGAATACACCAGAAAAACCAAACTATATTATACATTTATTTATTAATACATTCTTTAAATTAACATAAAAAAATAATATTTTTTATAATAATCATTTATTATGTCTTCAAGAATGTCGAAGCGGATTTATCTACAGGTGCAAGTATACTATGACTACATAAAAGACATGTCACTAATTATAATTGTATTTTTTATTTCATGATAATGGCTATTCAACAATATACCAGTTTTTGCAATAAGGAACGTATTAAAGATACCTATAAATTGTGCATCCCATACATAGCAAGAAGATTTGTAGTTGTGTTTCCTGGAATATTATTATTAATAGCTCAAATATAAAAAGTAAGTAATTGTTATAGAATGCTTATATTCTTAGTAATCACTTAGTATTTCTTAATAATATTCTTAATATAAACTAAAAATAATCGCAGCACGTGTAATATACATATAAACATGTAGGTATATACTGTCGTGCTGGAAATGTTTATTTAACATGTTTTTCTAATTGTAGTAAAAATTGTAGTAAAAATGGACGCGTGAACACCCGACATAACTACTCAATTTATATGTTGACTCATATGAAGTTCTTCGAAAATTACTCACTAAGGATAAAAAATAGAGCAAGAAAAAGAAGTAACGACGATAAATATCACCAAATTTATTTCTTTGTCTGAAAAGAATAAGAATGGAATAATAAAGTTAAGGAGTTTATTTCATGTATTTAAAACGTGGTAATAGTTAATTGATTTTGTTTCTTTAAACTTCTATAACAATAAATTGCACACCTGTCTAGTGAATTTTAGAATTTTAGGCTTATAGAAATAATATAATAATATTGTTCTAGGGAATAATCTAATTTGTAATTCACCCTATTACACTAGGTCAATGTTGATTTAGAAATACTGTTTAAAAAAATATACAACACATTTAAATATCTTTATATTTATACGATCAGTAAGTTGATTGTCTGAAATATATTTAAATAATATAAAACTATAATAAAATAAAACAATCTTGAAACCGTGGCTCTATATTTTATTATTAAAGAAATATGTATTTATATAAACATAAGAAAAGGATATACTTATTTAAATAACTAACAACGCGCTACAGTACTAATGACATCATTTTATATACATATTATAAAATTGTATTTACTGAGCCAATACATAATAGGAAGCCATATTATTACAAAAAAACTCTATCTAATAACTCTCCCAACGCATTTATATACAATTATTTGAGACTAGTAAGTAGTAATAGTTTAAACGGTATAAAATATTAATCTTTTAAGATAAACATACTACATATTAGGTTTTTCCACATGTTGTACAGTTTCCGCACGAAAGAACAGTTTTCGTTGAGTTAGTTTCACCATCTGTAACAACAAAACAAAATTGTTTATATAAATATAGAATGAAAATTAAACCGATATGGGCAGGCATTATAACCTGTGACCTCCTAGAAACCGTCCTAGAGGTCGCGGGTTTGAATCCCTGCATGCATCGGATTATTTTTCATTCTATGTTCATATAATTTTAATTAAGCTTAACATGGCTTTACATGTTCATAGACATTTTAAAACAAAAATACTGATATCCAACAGAAACGGCATCTAAGGGCAAATACACGAGGAAAACGGAAAATAAAATGTATATATTTTTCTTTTGCTTACCATCATTATCAACAGTTTCAGTGGTCTCAACAACGACGGTACCATTGGGATAAATTATCTTTTTCGTTTCCTTAGTATTAGGCTGCGGCCGCGGGAATAAAAAGTAAAATGTATTGTGATCGTTGCTGCTCAGCAGTTTCTTCCAGAAACTCTCGTTAGCGTTAAACCAAAACGATGATTCTTTGACGGCAGTTCCATCACTATTTTGTGTTTCTGCAAAAGTCTTTTTGTTAATATTTTTAAGCAAAGATTAGACTAAAACCTTATTTTTAGACTTCTTTATAATTTTGCTTCAAAATAACCTAAGTAATAAGTCACCTTGGTCTAAATTGTCATTGGCGTTTATTGTCTCGGGTCCTATTTCATTGTTGGTATCGTCGTCTTCGTAGTCTTCGGGTATATCTTTTTGAGGAGAGTTAAAATAATATAAGTCATCTGAAG